>CM062817.1:1168708010-1169908010 GCA_031772625.1 Pinus tabuliformis
AATCTCTGCCTGAAGTAGACCTACCATATAATACTTGTCCTTTGTTGGGAACTGCCTGGGAATTGAGGGGGTTAGCCACCAAGTATATATATTGGACTAACAAAACAGAAAAAAGGGGTAGATTGACTGATAGTTCAGAATTATACGCAGCAGTATCCGGACTTGGTAGCAGGGGCCGAAACTTCGCCTTGAGCAACAAGGAGGTTCCGAGAGGGTGTAGAAAGCCCTATTATCCGAATTGGGCATTTGGATAGGCATTTTCAAATGATTTTTCACCAAAATTTGGGTGGTACTATCTATTTCTGAAGTTGGGCTCTCCATTCTTCGTCCATCTTCCAGCTTGGAGGTACAAGGATTGTAATTTAATGTTGCTTGTACTTTTATCTCTTTTTATGCCACTTAATGAAAGAAGGCCTCCCCACTATTGAGCAGGGCCCGAAGACGTAGTCCAAAGTAGACGAACTCCATAATAAAATCTTTGTGTCATGGTTTCTTACTTATCATTTTATTTCTGCATTGTTTTATGTGCTTTTAAGTTCCATGGTTTATAAGTTATGTTTCATGTAATTCTGATGCATCTAGAAATAAAAGATCTTGGATCAAGTTTGGTATCAGAGCAAGTCTTTGTTGATGTGAATTGCATGAGTATATGCTAACTCGAAACAAGTTGCGAAAAGGGGAAGGAATGCTTAAGTCCTTTGATCCTAAAGCAAGACATGCACAATGAAGAAGAAACATGGAAAATGAAGAAGCTCGTTGGGAAGAGGAACAAAAATTCCGCAAGGTATTCTACAATATGGAAAAGAAAGTGGACAAGCTATTTTCAGAGTATGAGAAGGCACTTGGGCATGAGAAGGAAGATGCCAATGACAATAGATTAGCATATCATGAAGGTGGTGGAGAAGAGCGTCCTCCCTCTCCTTCTTCAAGTGATAGTTCTCATCACTCTAATCGTGATTCCAAACATACATCTAAGAAACCATTCTTCAAACTATATGTAAAGTTTTACCTGCCCATGTACAATGGAGAGTGTAGTGCGGAAAAACTTAATAATTGGATAAGACAGATAGAGGTCTACTGCTGGATTCAGCAGATCGAAGAAGATGAGGCAAAGGTCCAGTTAGCATCTCTTCAACTGAGTGACACTGCTCTCGTTTGGTGGGAAAGAAAGTTGCAGGAGGGCAGCAAAAAGTCAGGTAACCTTCTTTCCTCTTGATCCAGTTTTATTTATGCATTGAAAGACCAATTTTACCCTTTGGTTATAAACAAAAGGCACTAATGGGATGGAAATATATAAGGCAAGATAAAGGCCAAAATTTGCAAAGCTTCACTAAATAATTTCGGAAACAAGCATTGAATTTGGGCATCTCATTAGATTTGCCCAAGATTGTAACTAAGTATTTTGGTGCGCTACATAGTTACATAAGGCACTCATTATTATTATTCGATCCTACTACAATTGATGCGTCTAGCATAAAGGCGATTCATCTTGAAAGCCAAGGCAAGAATGACAGAGATGATCAAGCCAAGAAAACACCGTTCAACCCTCAGTATGGCAAATTCCAGAAGAAAGTAAAGGGGAAGGATAACAAGACCGTCACAGCCAAGAAAGAGGATAGATCAACACCATCTTTCATGCATTGAAGGAGAGAAGGTCACGACGAGGACCAAAGTTGGAAGCTACATCCGGAGCTAAGACCAAACAGATTCAGAGGAAAGGGCAAGTAGAAGACAGTGGCAACAATGAAGCAGGACCTTGGATCAAATTTTGGAGATGAGACATTGATCACATCCATGGGCACAAGAGGTACTCTTCTTGTTAATAATAATTCTGATTCAATTGCAAGTACTAGTTATTTGAATGAGCATGTAAGTAATGAGCGAAAGATAATTGAACTATTCCACATCAGAGTTATTATAAAACACACAAAGTTGTAAACTTTGTTCGATTCAGGTTCCCAAGAAAATTTAATCTCAAAGTCCTTAGTGAAAAAGTTAGGCCTCGAAGCTAAGCCTCATCCGAGTCCATACCCACTTGGTTGGGTAAGCGATAAAGAAAAATTACAAGTCACCAAGCAGTGTAGGGCCATATTTTTTATTGTTTCCAAATTATTTGATGAGGTAGAGTTGAACATTGTGCCTTTGGATATCTGTGGAATTATCTTGGGAAGTCCGTATCTATATGACAGAAAGGAAGTTTTCTTTTGGTACGAAAATAAATACCACCTCACAAAGGACGGGGTGGAATATATAGTCAAGGTTCATCATACAAAAGTTAGTGCTAGCCTTGTAAGTGCAGGACAGATTAAACGACCAGTTAATTCTAGTAAAGGGTGCTTGCTCATGGTAGTGAGAGCGAAAGAGGCCAAGAAAGCTTACGCTTTCAAAGGTTGTGATCCTGATCATGAGAAATAATTGTTTGAAATTATTTCTGACTATGATGGATTGTTTTAGGAACTGAAAGGATTTCCCCCAAAACGGGAAATCCAACATGAGATCCATTTACAACAGGATGCTCCTTTATAGAATATTGACAGGTACAGGATTGCTTCTATTGAGATGGAGGAGATCAAGAAACAGGTGCAGGAGTTGCTAAATCAAGGGGTCATCAAACCGAGTTCTTTTCTATGCAGCTCACCAATCTTGTTGGTGCCAAATAAAGATGGCACATGGAGAATATGTGTAGACTACAGGGCGCTAAACAAAATTATGGTGAAGAATCGATACCCTCTCCCTCGCATTGATGAATTTTAGATCAGTTGAAAAATGATGTCTACTTTACAAAACTAGATTTGTGTAGTGGATATCACCAAGTTAGAGTTGCAAAACAAGAAATTTGGAAGACCACATTCAAAATCAAACAGGGGTTTTTCGAATGGATGGTGATGCCATTTGGACTGTGCAATGCTCCAGCCACGTTTATGATGGTAATGAATTATTTGTTTAGGAATTTTCTTGATAATTTTGTGCTTGTATATCTAGGCGATAATCTTGTGTATAGTAGGACATGGGATGAACATGTATGTCATGTGAAGAAAGTGTTTGATGTTCTAAAAAATGAAAAACTATATGTAAATCTATCGAAGTGTGAGTTTGGGAAGACCTATCTGGTTTATTTAGGTAACATAGTCAGTAATGGGAAATTGAAAATGTCTCCCTCTAAAGTAGATGTGATTATGAAGTGGACTGAGCCCACGAATGTTACAGAGGTCCGAAGCTTTTTTGGTGCGGTACAGTATTGGAGAAGGTTCATTGTGAACTTCTTTGTTATCGCAACCCTCTTACATGCATTGACAAGTGTGAAGCAGGCCTTTCAGCGGGGAGGAAAGCAGCAAAAATCCTTCGACATGCTGAAAGAGAAGATCAGCACAACACCAGTGCTAGCCTTACCAACCTTCAACATCCTTTTAAGATTGAAACAAATGTCAATGGATATGCCATGGGCATTGTATTGATGCAGCAAAGGAAGCATGTATGTTACCATTCGGAGACTTTCTCCCAGGCTATTGTGAATTATCCCATGTATGACAGGGAGTTGTACACCTTGGTTTAAAGTGTTAAGAAGTGGAAGCACTACCTGATCGACAAGGAGACTATCATCCATACGGATCATCAACCCTTGCAATACCTTCAGTCACAGACCAAGCTTCAACAAGCCCATCATTTCAAATGGATGGGATTCCTCTAGCAGTTTCATCTGGTAATAAAATACAAGAAGGGCGCCAGCAACAAAGTAGCAAATATGCTTTCTCGCCCTCCTATTTCTGCATCTGTAGTTTTGCAAAATGCTTCTTTATCATTAGAAGGTTATGATGACCAATATGCTAATGATAATGATTTTAAAGAGATTTATGCAACACTGACTCGTGGATTGTGGGTGGAAAATTATTATTTGTAGGGAAAACTATTGTATCAACGTGGCAAACTGTGCATACCCATTGATTAAAGGGTACATGTAATCCGCGAGGCTCATACCTCTCTTGTGTCTGGTTATTTTGGGGTTGAAAAAAATTTATGTCATTTACAGAGGTTTTGTTTTTGGCCTCATATGAAAAACATTGTGACTCGCTTTGTAAAGGGTTGTGTGTTGTGTTCTATTTCAAAGCCCTCTAATAGAAAACTTGGGCTCTACACATCACTCCCTATTCCGATTCAACCATGGGAAAGTGTGTCCATGGATTTTGTAGGTGGTTTTCCTATGTCTAGGGAAGGTCACAACTATTTGTATGTTGTCGTGGATCGTTTTAGTAAAATTTGTATTGTAATGCCTTGTAAAAAGCAGGTCATTGTTAAGCAGACTACTAATCTTTTTTTTTCAGCATGTTTGGGTCCATTTTGGGTTGCCCACATATATTGTGTCAGATCGAGACTCTCACTTTCTTGGAGATTTCTACACCAGCTTGTGGAGAATGATGGACACTAAGCTGAAAAAAAGTACGACATCTCATCCACAGACCAATGGGCAAACAGAGGTCGTCAACCGCACTGTGGTACACTTGTTACAAGGCTATTGTGGAAAACATCCCAAGTTGTGGGATGAACATCTTCCTTATGGGAAACTTGCATACAATCGAGCAGTACATTCATCCACACAAAGCTCGCCATTTGAGACATGTTTAGGTTACTTACAAAGGGATCCCTTAGACATGGTCTTTGGGAAAGATGAGGATGGTAATGGATGAGATGATAGGGACAAAGCACGGAAGTTTATTCAGTGGATACGGGTGATTCATCAGGCAGTATAGGAGCAGTTGGAGAAGAGTTAGGCTCAGCATAAAGCTCGAAATGATAAGCACTGAGTTGACCATCAGTTTCAAGTTGGGGACAAGGTATGGCTCCACATAAGCAAGGATAGAATGAAGGGAGAAGGGAAGAAATTGAGACCCATTCGATATGGTCCCTTCACCATATTGGCAAAGATTGGAGACAATGCTTTTTGTCTTGACTTGCCTGCTTATATGCAAATGTACTCAGTAGTGAATGTTGAAAACTTGAAGCTTTATGAACCTCCATTGATTATGGATATTGAAGAGGTTGCACAGATTCCTATAGTGGACGATTTTGCACCAGAGTATCTAGACAAGTTGCCCAAAGATATCATTCTTGACAAGAAAACCAGAACTTCATGACAGGGAGATGTGGAGTACATTCGAGTTGGCTTCAAAGGAATGCATTTGAGTAAAGCTCAATGGATGGAGAAAGAGAAAGTGAGGGAGCAATTTCCTCACTTTCCAATTGACTGAAAAGGTTTTTGGCCATCAAAAAGCTCTTAGTGGGGAGGATTGATCCAGGTGGATCTCTAAAAAGTACCAGTGGCATGGTAAGAAGGCTCAATAATCAAAGTGGCAGAAATTATATAAACTTAGCATCGGATCGAGGTGCTCGTCATCTTGATTCCAATGGTGTGAACGACACTCAAATCCAAGCTTGTATGAAGAAGTTAGAGCAAGTCAAAGTTTATGTTTGACTTGGACAGGTGGCAAGAAGAGATGACATGGAAAAACTTTAGTGAATGGGAAAGCACCAAGTGGCAGGCTGCCATTGGTCTCATATTTCACTTATCACAGAAAGCATAGGTCAACGGTTTCAAATCGTCCCTAGGCAAGAAAAGTTGTGATGCGATAATTGCAAAAGGCAAGTGTTTACGAAGCGGCCCCCGGCAGGATCCCGGTTGCGATCGCGATATCACATATCGTGGATCGGAGGGGATCAAGTGTTTATGAATCGACCCTCAGTAGCATCTATTTTCTATGCAATATATCATAATCACAGTTCGCAAAAGGGGAGCAGTAGTATGAAGTGCCAACCCTAGTTCCTGCCGATTGCGATTTGCGATGAGGCCCAATATATTATGAAATGTGTTTAATAAGCCGTCAAGTCTGTTGTTATCACAGAGCACCCATTGTAAAGGCTTGGGTTTGTATGTTGGTGGAAAACGCCGATTCTGATTCGCGATGAAGCTAACTACGCCGATGGATTATTCTGTCATTTGAGGGTTAATGCGAAAACAGTCCGTGAACTATTTTTCTATGTTTAACAGGTTTTTTACCATGTATTATTCAAGGGCCCGAGAATCTCTGCCTGAAACAAACCCACCATCTAATACTTGTCCTATATTGGGAAGTGCCTAGGAATTGAGGGGGTTAGCCACCAAGTATATAAATTGGACTAGCAGCACAGGAAAAAGGGGGAGAATGGCCAATAGTTCAGAATTGTACACAGCAGTAACCTGACTTGGCAATAGGGGACGAAACCTCGCCTTGAGTAGCAGGGCGGTTCCGAGAGGGTGCAGAAAGCCCGATTATCCAAATTGGGTGTTCGGATAGGTATTTTTGCATGATTTTTCGCTAGGATTTCGGTGGTACTGTTTGTTTCTAAATTCGGGCTCTCCATTCTTCGTTCATTTTCCATCTTTGAGGTATAAGGATTGTAATTGAATGTTTCTTGTACTTTTATCTCTTTTTATGCCACTTAATGAAAGAAGGCCTCCCCACTATTGAGTAGGGCCCGGAGACGTAGTCCAAATTGGATGAACTCCGTAATCAAATCTTTGTGTCATGGTTTCTTGTTTATCATGTTATTTATAAATTATTTTATGTGCTTTTAAGTTCCATGGTTTATAAGCTATGTTTCATGTAATTCTGATGCATCTAGAAGTAAAAGATCTTGGATCAAGATGTGGAGACACTACCTTCTGGGAAGGATATTTGTGTTGATGAGTGATCACAGTGAGTTATGGTATCTATTTGACCAACCAAACCTGAATGGTAGGCACGCTTAGTGGTCGGCCATGATCAGTGAGTTTCATTTCAAGATCATTTATATCAAAGGTAAAGAGAACAAGGTGGAAGATGCTCTTAGCGGGAGGATACAGGTAAATCACTAGTAGTTATGAGCTCCTATGGGACAGACTTACAGGATAGGATCTTGCAGGCAAGTCAGTAGGATGTCAGTTGTATGGATATTATGCATAGGTTGCAACAGAGCACAGGTACATGTGGTGGTACAAGTACAGGTACGGGAAGTAGTATAGGTACAAGTACATGTTGTAGTACAATGTACAGGTACAGGTAGTAGTACAGTACATGTAAATGTAGTAGTATAAGTACATTTATAGGTAGTGGTACAGGTACAGGTGCAAGTGCACAATATGTGGACTATGGCCTTACAGCAGATGGATTGGTTAGATTCAGAGACAAGATATATGTGCCAGATAGCAGTGAGTTCTAGAAGGTGATCTTGAGAGAGTTTCATGCGAAACCATATTTAGGTCACCAAGGTTATCAGAAGACACTGACAGCAGTGAAGAAATTTTATTATTAGCTGAATCTGAAGAAGGATGTGGCAGAGTATGTGGCAAGGTGTTTTGATTGTCAATGTGTGAAGGAAAAATGTAAGCATCCAGGTGGACTGCTACAGCCGATTGTGATTCAAGAATGGAAATGGGAAGTCATTTCTGTGGACTTCATCACAGGTTTGCCGAGGACAGTGAGACAGCATGATTCTATCATGGTTATTGTGGACGAGTTGATAAAGGTTGCACACTTCATTCTAGTGAAGTTTACATTCTCAGCTAGCGATGTAGCACAGGTATTTCATCAGAGATGTGGTTAGATTGCATGGCGTTTTGAAGAAGATCGTGTCAGACAGGGACGCAAATTTCATCTCCAAGTTTTGGAAGGAGTTGTTTACAGGTTTGGGCACGGAGTTGGTCTTCAGTACAGCATATCATCCGTAGACAGATGGACAGATAGATAGGGTCAACAGGATATTGGAGGACATGTTGAGGATGTATGTGATGCATCAGCAATGAAAGTGGGAAGAGTATCTTCCAATGGTTGAGTTCGCTTACAACAATGGGTATCAAGAATATTTAAGGATGAGTCTATTTGAGGCATTGTATGGGCAAAATTGCAATACTCCTATCAGTTGGAGTGATCTAGTTAACAAGGTGTTGATTGGACCGGACATGTTAGCGGACATAGAATAGGAAACGCAGTTAGTCAAGAAAAATCTAAACGCAGCACAGGATAGGCAAAAGAGTTATGCAGATCGGAACAGGTTGTTCAAGGAGTTCCAGGTTGGGGAACATGTGTACTTATGCATCAAATCGAAGAAGAGATCCTTATCGATTGGATCATGTGTCAAGCTAGCACCCTGGTTTTATGGACCCTTCAATATTATTGAGAGGATTGGTCCAGTATCCTATCGACTTGCACTACCTATGAAGGTGAAATTCCATGATGTTTTCCTTGTGTCATTGATTAAGAATTATGCTAAAGATGTCGATCATGTGATTGACTAGTCTGTATTGCAGGTGGAGCTAGATGTAGAATTATAGCCGGAACCTCAATGTATATTGCAGAAAAAGGTGCTAATGCTCTAGAACTGAGAAATTGAGAAAGTTAAAGTGCAATGGAAGTACTTTGGGCCCGATGAAGCTACGTGGAAGATGGTGGATCAAACACAGGCTATGTATCCTTCTTTGTTTGTCGATTGAGGCAAAGCAGTTTTGGTATATGTCTTGGTATATGTTTTGGTACATGTTTTGTTGATGTTTGGTATATGTGCATATGTATATGGATGTAAATACCACCATGAGCTATGTTATAAATCTCTAATAAGCGGTATGGTTGTCATGTCATTATGATGTTATGTTTTCATGCTGGTTTGATCATTGTAAATATTACAACGAGCTAAGTTATAAATCTCCATCAGTAGTATGATCTTCTTACAACAGTTTTGTGGTTATAGGCATTATTGAACAGCAAGGACGGTGTTCCCCCAAGGGGGAGGGTTGTGTAACAACCCTAGTGAAAATTCCATGTAATAAAAGTTAATAAAGGAAAATTAATAACCATGGTTCATGGGAAATTTGTTCCAAGCTGAATGTTGGGCAAGACATCCTAGTATGGGTTTTCATTTGGTTATTAATGGCTAAAGAAATTCGCAAAGGCAATGGCTAAGGCTTTGGAAAGGAAAAACGACATTTTGGCACATTTATTTATGGAAATAATGGAAATTAGGAGAAAAGGGAGGTTAAAGGTCATAGGTTTCATGTGATGAGGAAATTGAAGGAAAATAATGGAAAATAAAGAAAATAGAGGCCTCATTGATAAAAAGGCTTCTGATGATTAATTGGTAAACTATTGTCAGTTCAGTTTTGGAGCTCTCTCATTATTCTCTCTCTCTCATACTCTTGGATACTTAGAATTTTCTTGGAGCACTCTTGAAGTGGCACACTTGGATTTTTGGAGTAAGAAGGCAAAGGAAGGGCAGGAAAGTGCAAGAGGACATCGGGATCAGCAGCTACAATAGGTTCTTCTTACAGGTACCAAGTTTCATGTATGTTTTCCTCACTAGTTTTTGCATGCATGGCATATGCATGTGGTTTATTGGTCATGATATGTCATTAGCATGGAGGATGGTCGGGATTGACAGTGGATTTGCCTAGCCTTCTCATTTCCTGGATAGCCATGGTAATTATGGATTTATTTCCTTGTTTTGTTTTGGTTGGTTCTCATGTTTCCTTAGCTTGGGTTGAGTTACTAGTCCTGGGAGCCCTGGTTGGACAAACGCTCTAGAATCCCTGTGACAACTTGGGTTGAGTTACTAGTCCTGGAAGCCTTGGTTGGAAAAATACTCTCGAAGCCCTTTGTGGGTTTAGTTACTAGTCTTGGAAGCCCTTGGTGGGTTTAGTTACTAGTCCTGGAAGCCCCGGTTGGACAAATTCTCTAGAAGCGTGGAATAATTTGTGGGATATGTTACTTGTCTTGGAAGCCTTAGTTGGGCAATCACTCTGGAGCCTTGGAAGGCTTGGATAGAGACCAATCTGATGATGGTTATGTGATGTCCGACCGTGAGGTAGAATCATTGTTTGATGGGTTGAAGTGGGTGGCCTCTAGAAGCCCTGGATGGTTTTGGATTGATGTGTTCTATAAGAACCCATATTCATGCCTGGAATATGGCACGGGGGAGCATGGTTGAAGAGAGATTTGGCTCATCCATTCTACGGTCAGGTGGAATGTGGAAGTCCCATCCCAAGTTTGGATTTTGCATCATGAATATGAAGTTATTTCTCCTTGTATTTCTATGAGTCTTATATTGGTTTATATGTGGATTATATGGTTGTGATTTTCTTGGTATTTCTGTTTCTATTATGTTCAGGTTATGTATATGTTTTATGACAATATATAGGTATGGATATCATCATGTTTTTACTGGTAAATGAATGAACATTGTATCTATGACCTAATGGATGAAATGGTAGTTAATGTGTTGAGGCATCAGTGCTTCTTAGCAATTCTCAACTAAGTATGAGACCCCTATGCTCAGATTTTTTATTTACACATGTAGATTACATCTTCATGATATGTTTGATGAAATGTTTGTCATGGCTAGTAGGGGTCCATTCAAGGTCGTATTCAAGTAATTGCATTTGTACTGTCATTTTCCTGTTATCTTACTCTTCTAAAGGTGTCATTCAATTCTAGGCAGTGACCTGGGTTATGGGCCTGAAAAAAGTGGCTCAAATCCCAAGGGCGCTGGCATAGCACTGTGCAAAATAGTCCCTCGACACTGGCATGCCTTGTCATGAGAGCATCCAGATCCTCCTGGACACTGGTAGGCCTATAGCATGGGAGCGTTCAGGGGTCAAGTGGTCCGAAATCTCAGTGGGACCTAGGGGCTTGTTGGCAAAAAGGTTGGGATGGTTCCTGAGGGTCCTAATGTTGATGTTGAAGTTTTGTATGGTGTGTTTCTATCGATTCCACTTCCTTAATGTAACTTAGGAGGTTGAATCATATCCTAGTGTCCTCTCGGTGCATGTTTCCCGGGTTGGTCGGTTACTTGGGTAGATGTGGGAGGTGGGTATTACATAACCCCTCATGCATTGAAAGTAGATCCTAAGAAGAGGATCATTTATGATTCGATAGGTAATAGCAGCAGGAAATGGAAAGTTTATCCTTTAAACACAAGGGCTATTCAAGAAGAACATGAAAGGAGAGGAGCAGAAGAAAAGGAAGCAAGATGAGTTTCTTGAGAAGCAACAAGAAGAAGAATAATAAAGGAGAATAATAGAAGAGGAAAAACAAAGGTAGTCCCCAGATGAAAAAGCAGCACAGAGACTGCAAGAAGAACATTTGACTTAGGAGATAGAAGAGGAAGAGTTGGAGGAAGAGGATACCATCCAACCCATCGATGATGAACTAGGTTCTCTAAAAGAACCTCCTCTCACAGGCGATCATCTTCCATTTGGAGAGATGGGGGTCACACCTCCACCGACAAACATAGTCATGGGTGTATGGAATGTCACTTTTGATCACCTTAAGAAGAGGATCATGCAAAAAAGGCATAGATACTTCCTAAATGATCCTTAGAACCCAGTCTCATTTTCTATAGAAAAGGTGATAACTTCCAACACCAAAAGGAATCCCAGGGCAATCATGGTGGCACGTGTTTTTTTTGCTAAAGCAGCGCAGGACAACTTTGAATATTTGTTGAATGAGAATGATAGATTAAGGAAATAACTTGTTGCAATGAATCAATAGGTGGAACATCTTGCGGTGGTGAATTAATGGTTATGTTCAAAAGCTTTAATATCACAGAATGGCATTCAACCATGAATGAGGAACTGGGGCCAATAAACGACACCATGGAATGATTATATGTTGAGATGATACTTCTACAACATCTGGTGTCTCCTCTCGTTAGCATTAACAAGAAAGCACAAGAAGTGGTAAAACTCTTTAAAGTATCAAATAGAATGGTCGACCATCTTCAGGAGTGGGCTTCCAAGTATCTAGATGCTCCACAACATTTGGAAAGAAAGTAAAATATCTCCAAAGAGATAGATAGAGTTCAGTTGAGAATCCACCATCAGAACTACATGCATCTTAGAGAATAGTTGATTAGTACTATTGTTGCTTATAATCAATTGCACAATGGTTTCGATTCTCTAACACATAAACACGGGATGCCCGCAATAGGAGCACTTGAAGCAATCAAAGGCAAATAAATCGTCTTCTAGGAGATTAGGAAATACATTTAATAGATCAAACAAGTGACAGAACAAGAAGACTTAGAGGTCACCAAAGACGTTATTATGCAATTCCCCATTGCACCAATCAAAGCTCATATGAAATTTTCATGGCTATGGAAAAAAGTATAGTCAAGCTCCAAGACTATATTGGCCGAGGCCCTAGAGGTGAATATGCATTATGTAGGGGACTTGTGAGTTCGGGTCAAAGTGATGCAACAAAGCTACAACCTTCCACGATCCTCGGGCCTGTGGTTTAATCCATTACGCACCAAATCTAAGGGGCCTCAAAATTAAAAATCAACCCATAACATTGAAGCCTATTGTATCTACATTAAAACTCAGAAATAATTCATTAATAAAATATTTACAGAATTATTCTCATTCCTCACTCACACTTCTACCTCCCATGCCTCATGTGATCCTCTTAATTTGTACAAATGGATTAGAACCCAAGTAGGTTCTAGATCCCTTAACAAACTCCAACAATATCTCTCTTGATCCCTAAAATCTCTCATCCAAATCCTAAAAATCCTCTAATTCCACTTTCAACTCAACTAATCCTCTATTCTAGGATCCGCTAATCCGTAAGATCTCTATGACATCTTTACAAGTCTATCATCACTCATATTCTCTCATAATTGAGAATATTTACGATTAAAACCTCACACATATTTTTCTCTCAATTTATTTAAAAATATACAAATAAATTGAAAACATCACACCCCCTAAGTCAACCAAATATACAATGATTTTCTGAAGCAGGATGCTCCTGCATCAAACTGCCAGTGTAGAAAAGAAAAAATCATAGACTCTTATCTATAAGGTCTATCACCTTTTTGTAGTAATGTTGACAGCCACAAGTCTCAATGATTTTCTACCTCCATGATTCCAAACTCTATTTTGTTGTTGGTCCTTCAATCTTTCTTCATGATGTTGTTTACAAGATTGGAATAACAATTCATCATGATTACATTCACGTTCCACATTTGGAAAATTTTCTTCCATATGTGCAATATGTTCATGTTCCAACAACATTTTCATTTCTTCAATTTCAACTTTATCATCATTTTCTATGTTTCTGTTGCACCAAATTTGTTGATTTGAAGGCATATTGTCACATTCTAACTTTGGATTATCCAACCATTCTTCTAGAAATTTTAATTCTGCTTCAATATTACTCATGTTGACATCTGAAATTATTTGATCATTATCAACAATTATTTGTTCACCTTCAGTATCTTTAACATGTCCTGCATCCACAAACAAGCTATTAGTTTTTAAAATACATGACCTTTCAGCCTCATTTGATGCTTCAAGCACCAATCTTTCACAATGGACTTTCTGGGTTTCAGCAAATCCTCTTTATTGTGACTCAATTCCTTTGAGTCTCTCCTTTTCAAACAAAGCAATATGTATTTGTTCGAGTTCTTTGAACTTGTTTATAAGCTTGGCATTCCATTCTTTTGCAATAGGTTCCATCTAACCCGTTTCCTCATTCTCCATCCATGTCTTCAGTCTTCATTCTCTTTTCCTTGTAGCCATTCTGTCAGTATGTCAAGTAGCGCTTTCAATTCCTCGATCTCTTTATTCATCTTCTATGGTGAACTTTATCCTATTCACTGTCACCTGCAACAACTAACACTTTGACGAGACTTTGGGTGTCAGGCTCCACCGATCATGCACCCATTACATTCAAAGACTCAATTTTTTTGACTTGAATTGACTTGACTTTATGACTCTTAATTTCCTTTTGACCCGAGACCCTTAATTTAACCTTAACTTTTACATCAATGGATCTTGACTTGAAAAGACTCTCTCATCTAAAATCAACTTGCCTAAAGACTTTTGTTTATTTGAAGACTTGTCTTGACACCCTCACTTTGACTCTTCAAATTCACTAAATCATTATGTGACTTTCTCACTATACCACTCTACATAATAGTCATACACTCAATATTGTTCACGTTCCATTCAAACAATTATTCCACTCACTCTCCACTATTCCTAAATAAAACATAAAAAAATCACTTATGGAAATTACTCCATATGAAAATGTGAAGTAGATCTAATAAAGGAAACTCATGTCCAATAAAAGTGTACCACAATTCCAAGCAACATTAATAGTAGGAGTATGGATTCGAACTAAAACAAATACTCTTGTTTTATCACGCGAGTTCAATTTTCTCCAGGTATTATAGTGAACAAAAAAAAAACAACGACAACATTGTTTTGTTTTTTGAGTTTTCATTTTCAATTTTTCTAGCATGCATCCAACATCCCTCTTTATATTAGATGTCACCAACTCAGGGTCGAAGTCTTCCATGGTGGCCTCGATCAACTATAAACAAGCAGTAATTTCCCATATCTCCCTCAAACAGGTAAGTCACGTTCATGCTGTAACAATGTAGAATGAACACATAACCCTGAGAAGCAACCTCTACTGGATGATTCAATTTAAATAAAAGTTGCGATTGGCGAACAAAATATATTGTTAGAAATCAAATTCTCTTATTGTCAGAAAATTTGCGCCCTCGCTTCAACCATTCACCTTGAATTTCACCCTAATTCATTGCACTAAACTATTGAACCCACAAAATAGAACCGGAAATAAAAAACAGTCGGAGTTAACTGGTGTGCTTATCCACGCATAGCAAAGAAGGATTAATCCAAGTAGTGAAGGGCGATCACTTTCAATATGTTGGGATCACAGAATTTGGAATAACATGGTTGCATTCAAAAAGAAGTCAATCCTCACATTCTCAATCAATTATCGTACTCGCTATGTGCTGGACCCTAGTATTGAGACGCATATCAACACCATCTATCTATGTTATTTGAAGTCACAACGCATGCATCTGGGAGTTGGGGAATCTCCAAAATAAATCCACCATTTGCACAGTCGGACAACAAGCTTTAAACACCATGAGACGCTTCAGGAAACTGGCATAATTCCAGCAAACGGAGATGATGAGAATTGTCACAATGTCGGCTGAGTTGACATACAAGCATACAACTGCACAATCATCAGCCCTGGAGGTTGGGAATTTGCGTTTCCATGCATAAACAGTTATCTTAACAACCACTGTGCAGCTTCGAAAGCCTGGCGATCCCTCACTTCGCTGGTCCGACACAATGCGTCTCAAGATCCTAGTAGGATAGAGTCCCTGTGATACCAATTTTCTAAATTATTTGCACACTCTCTCACAACAAACACAACTAGATTAGTAAACTCTCAACGAAACACATTTTTATAAAACAAATATATACTCTCTTATTTCCCTCGCTTTGATACTAAAAATGATGCAGCAAAGTTGCAACCTTCCATGATCCTCGGGCCTGTGGTTTAATCCATTACGCAGCAAACCTAAGGGGCCTCAAAATTAAAAATCAACCCATAACATTGAAGCCTACACAATATGTATCTACATTAAAACTCAGAAATAATTCATTAATAAAATATTTACAGAATTATTCTCATTCCTCACTCTCACACTTCTACCTTCCATGCCTCATGGGATCCTCTTAATTTATACATGATGCAGGAGCATTCGGACTTAGCCAGCAATGTGAAAGTTTGTTCACATGTTATGGCTAAACGAGTTGAATTTCATTGACCTGATTGGTCAAAATTCAGTTTTACTGAGAGGGTTTGATCTCTCAAGAAATGATTTGTATTTTATTATTGTAATAGTTAGAAACTGTCTTATTTTAGATTCAAAGATAAGTTGTTAGCATAGAGCTAGGAATTAGAGATTTGCTATTAGATTTATTAAAAATAGAGATTGAGTTGTTATACATAGTTAGAGTGATATCCGATTGATAAAAGGAAGGAAAAATGTAATGAAAAAGAGAGTGGAGCAAGTGGAGCGAGAGTCTAGAATTAGCGTGTGGATTTCTGTTGAAACAGAGGTCTTTTCATATGTTGTAATCAGGCCAAGGCGGAGACTATGTAACTATTTTTATTATGAATAAAAGATGTGTGTGTGATTAATCAGCAAGCCTGCGGAAACCCTCATTGTGCTTTTGTTTCCTTGTATTCGGGCCAAGTGATTATCCCTTTGTTTTGCTATGTTTCACGCCTAAACCATATGATTGATAGAAGTCGAAGGCTTTATTATAAATCTCATTGTTTGGTGCCACTTTAATCCTGACCGTTGGATCACTGATATCGGATCGGAAAATTTTATTACATAGTTTCAGTCCCGTGAGCGTAAATCCACTTTACACTCAGATTTAGCGTAAAACACAGTCAGAATTGAAATCCGGACTTGAAAATTTATAGACGGGAACCTATACTCTTATCGGGTCCGTAAGACTGATCGGATCGGCGCATTGGAGTGGAAGGAGCCTAGCAAGTGGACATTGCGACTTGTGATCGAGCGATTAAATCATGGTCGTTAGATCATGATATATCGCAACTGTTGGATCGCGAAAGTAGTTTCGCTACAGTGAGTGGTATTTCGAGCGCATTAAAGGTTGTAAGCAGTTTCGAAGCGCAGCCACCCGATCCCACTGAACGTTCAACACGTAGCAGCAGAGGAGATATAGAAAGCCGTTTATCAGGGGGTTAAAACCTGATTTGTTGTTCTGCCCAAAATCTCTTACAACCGTCAGATCAACCAGATCCAGATTGACGGTCACAAAGGATCGTGCGCGTTGACTTATCGGTGTATGACAAGCGCTCCAAACTCCAAGGTAAAAATTCATTGTTTTTGGCTTGTTTTCGAAGGTATTCTGATATAAAAGAGAAAGGTCGGGTTATAATTAAAAGGTGAACCACAGGGTGATTATTAGGTTTTCTTGAGTTCTACTTCCCCCTGTGTCATTTGTGGTATCAGAGTAGAAGTTAAGGTTGATTGTAGCAAAAAAAATGCCGGCAAGGAGAGGATCTTGCATTGGTCGAGGAAGAGCTGAAGCAAATGCAGTTCTGTTAGAGGAGATCCGGAGTCTGCGTACGAGAATGGAAACAATTGAGACTGCTCAAAGAAAAATACCTGATGAAGGAGCTGACAGTGCTAAAGAAGAATCTTCTGAGGAAGAAGAAGAGGAGGACAATGAAACTACCAGAGTTATCAAGATGTTGGCGAAAGTAGGAGGAAAAGCAAAGATGGAAATTCCTATGTATGAAGGGAGTCTCAATACCGAAGAGCTAATGGATTGGATCAATTCATTGGACAAATATTTTGACTATGAAGAGGACATTGATGACAAAAAGAAGGTGAAATTTGCAGTTACCAGATTGAAGGGTCATGCAACTATTTGGTGGGATGAACTACAAAAATCCAGAACAAGCAAAGGAAAGTCCAAGATCAAGAAATGGGACAAAATGTTAAGTAAAATGAAAGCCAAATTTATGCCTAAATATTATCAGTTAAATCTTTTCAAACAATTGAAAAATTTAAGGCAAAAAGGAATGTCTGTTAAGGAACACACGGAAGAGTTTTATAGATTGAGTATTATAGCAGGACATACAGAAGATGACGTGGAGAAGGTAGCTAGATATATCAATGGCCTAAGGTATGACATCCACGATGAGATCAGCTTGTTGAGTTTGAAGGCTATTGAAGATGTCTATCAAGCAAGTTTGAAGGTAGAAGAGAAGATGTTGAGAAAACATACTCATAGGAATAGAGGAAGAGGTAGAGGAACTACCAGACCAAGGGGAAAACAGCATCAGCATGAAGCAAGCAACTCAAGTAGCAAACCACCACAGAGGGGATATTTTAACAGAGGAAGATTTGCGCCCAGAGGAAGAGACCGAGGAAGAGATGTTCAGTGTTATACATGTGGAGAGTGGGGACATGTGTCATGGGACTGTCCTCATAATAAACCAGCAAGTCAGAGGAATGCGAATGTGGCTGAGGCAAAGCTAGAACCACCTCTACTTATGGAAAATGAAGAACCCCCTAAAGTAGGAGAATCCCTGTTATTGAGAAGGAGATTGAAGAACCAGCTCAGAGGAAGAGTTTGTTCAGAACTACATGCAAATCTAAAGGTAAATGTTGTAAAGTGATAATTGATAGTGGAATCACTGATAACCTTGTTTCTATAGAAATGGTGGACAAGCTAGGGTTGGTAAAGACAACACACCCTACTCCTTACAGAGTGTCATGGTTATAGAAGGGACATCAGATTATTGTGACAGAACAATGCAAGGTTGAGATACAAATTGGTACGTATAAAGGTGATATTATGTAATGTAATGCCCATGGATGTATGCCATGTATTACTGGGAAGACCGTGGAAATTTGATCGAAAATTTATTCATTATGGGAGGAGAAATACTTATACTCTGGAGAAGGATGGAACTAAACATACACTACTGCCATTGAAGGATGAAGCTGACAAGGGAGCACTTGAAAACAATGTTATGCTGATGAGTGGGAAGGAGCTGTTACAAGAGGTTGAAAAGGGTGAAGAAATGCATTTTGCTGTCATAGGGAGACCTAAGGTAATTTTGACTTCCACAAACTTAGATGATTTACCTGAAGAAATAAAAACTTTGTTGAATGATTTTGTTGATATTGTTGTGGATGAGTTGCAAAATGCATTGCCACTGATTAGGATTATTAGTCATCATATTGATCTAATACCAGGAGCAAGTTTTCCAAACAAAGCATCATACATATTAACTCCTCAAGGGAATGCAGAAGTTGGAAGACAAGTGCAAGAGTTGATGGATAAGGGGCTAATAAGAGAAAGTCTTAGTCCATGTGTTGTACCAACAGTACTCAGTCCAAAGAAAGGAGGTGAATGGCGAAGGTGTGCAGATTCCAGAGCTATAAACAAGATCACTATCAGGTATAGATTTCCTTTACCACGCATGGATGATTTGATGGATTGTTTGAGTGGATCCAAATTTTTACTAAAATAGACTTGAACAGCGGATATCATCAAATAAGAATTCGAGAAGGCGATGAATGGAAGACTGCATTTAAAACAAACTATGGGTTGTATGAGTGGTTAGTGATGCCTTTTGGACTCACTAATGCACCTAGCATGTTCATGAGATTAATGAATGAAGTATTGAAGGAATATGCAGGCAAGTTTGTTATTGTTTATCTTGATGATATTCTAGTTTTTAGTAAAAGTAAAGAAGAACATCTAGAGCATCTTAAGTTGGTTCTAAGAACTCTGTAGAAAGAGAAACTACTGATAAATCTGAAGAAATGTAGTTTAATGAAGGAAGAATTGATTTACCTGGGATTTCTAGTTTCTAAAGAAGGATTGAAAATGGATCCAGAGAAATTCCAAGCGATTTGGAATTGGCCTATTCCCAGAAATATATTTGAGGTAAGGAGCTTCCAGGGTTTTGCAAGTTTTTACAGAAAGTTTATCAAAGGCTTTAGTCAAATTTGTGCACCAATTCTTGAAACAATTAAGGAGACTAATCAATCATTCAAGTGAACAGAAGCAGTAGACAAAAAATTTAAATCGCTGAAGGAGAAAATCACAGAGAAACCAGTTTTAGCTTTACCTGATTTTGAAAAGGTATTTCAAGTTGAAACAGATGCTAGTGGAGTTGCAATTGGAGCAGTTTTGAGTCAGGAACAGAGACCAATAACATACTATAGTGAGAAACTAAATGAAGCTAAGAAGAAGTATTCTTCTTATGATAAATAATTTTATGCTATTGTACAAGCCTTAAAGAAATGGAGACATTATTCGCTGCCAAAAGAATTCATATTGTATTCAGACAATCATGCCTTGCAGTTCATCAATAACCAGCAGAAACTGAACCAGAAACATGCCAAGTGGGCAGAATTTTTGCAAAGCTTTACTTTTGTGATAAAACACAAGAGTGGTAAGTCAAATAAAGTCACTAATGCATTGAGCGGGGTAAGTTTTATTGTGCAAGAATTCAAAGTGGGTGTTGTAGGATTTGAAGAAATGGTTGAAATGTACAAAGATGATGCAGATTTCAAAGATATCTATGCAACAATCCAAAATCGAATAGTTCATAACAAAAGTCAATGGTTGGACTATCTCATTCAAGGAGGCTTATGGTTTAAAAGCAACAAGTTGTGTATTCCCAAATGTTCTATGAGGGAAAACATAATAAAGGAGAAACATAGTGGAGGATTATCTGGTCACTTTGGACAAGATAAAACCTTTGCTCATGTGAATGCTTTTTACTATTGGCCAAAGATGCAGACTGATGTTAAGAAATTTGTTGAGAAGTGCAGGATATGTCAGCATGCTAAAGGGAGAAGCCAAAATATAGGATTGTACCAGCCATTGCCAATACTAGACCGACCGTGGCATGCAGTTAGCATGGATTTTGTTTTGGGATTACCAACAGCCCAAATAGGGAATGATTCTATTTATGTTGTGGTAGATATATTTTCTAAGATGGCACATTTCATTGCTTGTAAGAAGACTAGTGATGCAACACATATAGATAATCTATTTTTTTCAGAAATTGTAAGATTACATGGATTGCCTGTAAGTATTGTGTCTGATAGAGATACAAAGTTTGTAGGGCATTTTTGGAGAACTGTTTGGAAGAAATTGGGAGATAACCTTAGTTTTAGTTCAGCATACCATCCTCAAACAGATGGACAGACTGAAGTAGTAAACAGGAGCTTGGGAAACATATTGAGAAGTTTAGTGTATCAAAATTCTAAGCAGTGGGATTTAGCACTAGCTCAGGTTGAATTTGCTTATAACGATACTCCAAACCGAAGCACTAGAATGAGTCCATTTCATATTGTTTTTGGAATGAATCCAAGAGGTGTGTATGAGCTCAGAAATTTGGGTAAACAGGAGACAAGAAGTGCAAAAGTTGAAGAGTTTGCAGAGCATATGCAAAGACTACAAGAAGATGTCAAAGGCAGATTGCAGGAAAGCAACAGTAAATACAAACAGAGGGTAGATATGGAAAGAAGAGAGAAAGAATTCCAAGTGGGAGATTTAGTGATGGTATATTTGAGAAAAGAAAGATTTCCTGCTAAAACTTACAATAAACTGAAAATGAAAAAGATAGGACCATGTAGAATTGTAAGAAAGTTTTCAGCTAATGCATATGAAATTGAGTTGCCAGAAGGGATTGGAATATCACCTATCTTCAATGTTGCATATTTGTATCCATACAAAGAGGCAGAGATAGAGCTACAGGAGGAAACTACAGGAGATGAAGTTCAAACTGTGAACTGGGAAGAACAAATTCCAAAGACAACTAAGAAAGAAGTGGAAGTTGTTTTGGAGAAAAGAGTATCCAAAAAAACCAGAGGATAGACTTATTTCCAATATCTAGTCAAATGGAAAGGACAACCAGTGGAGGATGCTAGCTAGTTGACAACGGCAGAGTTGCAAAAGTATGGAGTAAGTCCTGAAAGTTTGAAGGACGATTATTTTCTTCCTCGGAAATCTGATGCAGGAGCATCCGGACTTAGCCAGCAATGTGAAAGTTTGTTCACATGTTGTGGCTAAACGAGTTGAACTTCATTGACCTGATTGGTCAAAAGTCAGTTTTACTGAGAGGGTTGGATCTCTCAAGAAATGAGTTGTATTTTATTATTATAATAGTTAGAAATTGTCTTATTTTAGATTCAAAGATAAGTTGTTAGCATAGAGCTAGTAATTAGAGATTTGTTGTTAGATTTATTAAAAATAGAGATTGAGTCTAGAATTAGTGTGGATTTCTATTGAAACGGAAGTCTTTTCATATGTTGTAATCAGGCCAAGGCCGAGACTCTGTAACTATTTTTATTGTGAATAAAAGATGTTGTGTGTGTGATTAACCAGCAAGCCTGCGGAAACCCTCATTGTGCTTTTGTTTCCTTGTATTCAGGCTGAGTGATTATCCCTTTGTTTTGTTATGTTTCACACCTAAACCATATGATTGACAGAAGTCAGAGACTTTATTATAAATCTCATTGTTTGGTGCTGCTTTAATCGTGACCGTTGGATCACCGATAATCGAATCGGCGAAGTTTATTACATAGTTTCGGTCCCGTGAGCGTAAATCCACTTTACACTAATATTTAGCGCAAAACGCAGTTGGATTTGAAATCCGAACTTGAAAATTTATAGACGGGAACCTATACCCTTATCGGGTCCGTAAGACTGATCGGACCGGCGCATTGGAGGGGAAGGAGCCTGGCAAGTGGACATTGCGACTTGTGATCGGGCGATTAAATCGTGGTTGTTAGATCGCGATATATCGCAACAGTTGGATCGCGAAAGTAGTTTCACTACAGCGAGTGGTATTTTTGGCGCATTAAAGGTTGTAAGCGGTTTCGAAGGGCAGCCACCCAATCCCACTCAACGTTCAACACGTAGCAGCAGAGGAGAGATAGAAAACTATTTATCGGGCGGTTAAAACTCAGTTTGTTGTTCTGCCTGAAATCTCTGACAACCGTAAGATCAACCAGATCCAGATTGACGGTCACAAAGGATCATGCATGTTGACTTATCAGTGTATGACTAGCGCTCCAAAATCCAAGGTAAAAATTCACTGTTTTTGGGTTGTTTTCAAAGGTATTCCAATATAAAAGAGAAAGGTCGGGTTATAATTAAAAGGTGAACCGCGGAGTGATTATTGGGGTTTCTTGAGTTCTTCTTTCGCCTGCGTCAATACAAATGGATTAGAACCCAAGTAGGTTCTAGATCCCTTAACAAACTCCAACAATATCTCTCTTGATCCCTAAAATCTCTCATCCAATTCCTAAAAATCCTCTAATTCCACTTTTAACTCAACTAATCCTCTATTCTAGGATCCCCTAATCCCTAAGATCTCTATGAGATCTTTACAAGTCTATCATCACTCATATTCTCTCATAATTGAGAATATTTAAAATTAAAACCTCACGCACATATTTTTCTCTCAATTTATTTAAAAATATACTAATAAATTGAAAACATCACACCCCCTAGGTCAACCAAATATACAATGATTTTCTGAAGAGGGATGCTCCTGCATCACAAAGCCATATCAATGGATTTTAGAGCATGGCACACAAACATCACAAATGAGATCCATGAGAAATCAAATGACTTATAAATTTGATGAGTCTTTATCCCATTATCAAGTTTCTCTTATATAGCCATTGTCTCATATATAATTTTCATTTTTTAATAAATGATATGTAATGAAGTCCAAGAGACAAATGTGGAATATGAATAGCCACATAGGGAATGTAATAAGTCATCTATAGAATATGAACAGTCATAGAATTCAAAGAGTTATGAGAAAGCTCAAAGGTCATTGTCATTTATTATAAATAGCTCCTCATAACTCAAGATAAGGGCTTGGATTCTTGGAGTCTTGCCTTGGATTCTCTTGTAGTGCATAAGAGATAGATCATTCTTTGGAGAAGAAATTTGTGGCTTCATGTTCCACTAATATATATATAATGTTTCATCAATGTAACAATGTACTTGGGATATTTTATTCATATTCAGAAGCTCTATGAGCCGACACTTCTTCATACATGTATCTTAGATATAATAGGACTATTTTTTTATGTTTGTGGTATATGTTTCTTTAATTGCATACTAAGTTTAATGAACTAATTCATTTCTTAGTTATGGTTGTTGTTGACCAAGTGTCATTATGCTTTCATTATTTTTGTTTATTATGTGGACTAATCTGCAGGTAATCAACAAGCCTTTCTCTTCGTTCTTGCGTCCCCCTTTAGGATAGTACTATTACCTTTCTAACCGGAGGCTAGTATTCCTTTACCAGTCGTGGAAGTTCCCCCGTGCACTTTGCATTAGGTGTCTCACAAAGATTACATACTTGCTGCCTAAAGAAGTGTTGTGATCTCTTGTGTGTGATTATAGCCAAGGCATATCTTTGAAACATTTCCAACAGTGGTCGGACCATATAGCCGGATGGGTCTCCTACACCAAATGGTGTGAGGTCTAATTGGGACTTCACATCGAGGAGATCCCCTTACATGTTGGCGGTATCTAGCACCGTCAACATTTTTGGTGCTAGATGGAGAGTTAGATTACAAGTTGAGCCTTTGAAGTTTGTTTGAATCTCATACCTTTAATGGCTCCATCTCATATCATAATCTCGAGGTGTTTTTTCAAAGCTTTAGATCTTTCAATTCTCGCAGAATTTTTACATGACTTGTCACATTTGAAATTTGATGGCAATGGTACAACGACCATCTAACACCCTCCTCCCACATCTACCCAAGTAATAGGCCAACAAGGGTAAACATGTGATGAGAAGTTACTAAGATATGATTCAACTCCCTATGTGTCAGTTAAAGAAGTGGAACCGCCAAAACACATCACACAAACCTTCCACATCAGCAACAGAACTCCTAGGAACCATCCCAACCACTCAAGTAACCAGCTGCTAAGACCAACTGAATTTTTAGTGCATCAAACCCCCCGACTCTCCCTTGTTATGGAAAAGGGTATGTCTGAGAGACTCCAGATGCTCCCATAGCATAGCATGGGTGCATCTGGGGACTTTTTCCCTAGTGTTGTGCCTGTGACTCTAGGATTTGTGCCCTTTTTTCAGACCCAAAGCCCATGTCACTGCCCAAAACATAATGACACCTTCATTAATGAATTTACACAACAAAACAATGATACATTTTCAAAACATTGACAAGGACTAGACTGGACCCGTACTAGCCATGACAAGCATTTCGTCAAACATGTCACAAACATGAAAGCTACAGATATTAACAGCAAAACTGAGCATAGGGTATCATACTTATCTAAGATTCGTTATGAAGCATGGATGCCTCAACACATTAGCTGAAATTTCATCTATTAGGCCATAGATACATTATTCATTCATTTACAAGTAAAAACATGATGAGAGCCATACATAGCCACTGTCATAATACATGTTCATAACCAACATAATAACAACAGAAATACCAAGGAAATAACAGCCATATAATCCACATATAAACCAGTATAATACTCATGAATCAACAAGGAGAAATAACATCATATTAATGATGCAAAGGCTAACAAGGTTTGTGACTTCCACGAACCACCTGACCATAGACATGGCTAAGCCAAATCTCTCTTTAGCCAGTCACCCTTGTGCCATATTTCAAGCATGAATGTGGTATCTCAAGGAAAAAATATTAAGGCCGAACCAGGGCTTCAAGATGCCAAACCTCCTCAACCCATTAAACAATGATTCCACCTCACGGTCGGACATCACAAGCCATCACCAGAATGGTCTCTATCCAAGCCTTCCAGGGCGCCAGAGTGTTTGTTCCAACCAAGGCTTCCAATACTAGTAACTCAACCCACAGTTGTCATCGGGCTTCCAGAGAATTTGTCCAACCTGGGCTTCCAGGACTAGTAACTCAACCCACCAAGGGCTTCCAGAGCGTTTTTCCAACCAAGGATTCTAGGACTAGTAACTCAACCCAAGTTATTACAGGTCTTCCAGAGCATTTGTCCAACCAAGGCTTCCAGGAACTAGTAACTCAACCCAAGCTAAAGGAAACATGAGAACCAACCAGAAAAATAAAGAAATGAACCCATAAAACCATGGTTATCCTGGAAATGGCAAGGCTAGGCAAATCAACTATCAATCCAGGCAATCCTCCATGCCAATGACATATCATGACCAATAAACCACATGCATATACCATGCATGCCAAAACTAGTGAGGAAAACATACATGCAACTCAATACCTGCTTTCCTACTCTTCCTCTGCCTTCTTGCTCCAAAAATCCAAGTATGCCACAGTCCTCCAAGAGTGCTCCAAGAAAAATCTAAGTGTCCAAGAGTATGAGAGAGAGAGAATAAAGAGAGCTCCAAAATTGAATTAACAAAAATCTATGAACTAATCCTCAAAAACCTTTTTATTAATGAGGCCTTTATTTTCTTCTTATTCCACTATTTTCCTTCATTTTCCTCCCCACATGCAACCTATGACCTTTCACCTCCCTTTTCTTCTAATTTCCATTATTTTCATAAATAAATGTGCCAAAGTTCCACTTTGCATTTCCAAAGCCTTTTCCAATTTCCTTAGCCATTAATCAATCACCAGTGATCCCCATTACTATGCTTTTTTCCAACATTCAACTTGGAATATGTGTCCCATCAACCGTGGTTATTATTTTTCCTTTATTAAATTTTATTACATGGAATTTTCACCAGGGTTGTTACAGAACCCTCCCCCTTGGGGGAACGCCATCCTCGATGCTCAATAACACCTACAACCAACAAGGTTGGTGCAAGAAAAACATACTTCCCATGGAGCTTCATAATTTAGCTTGTTGCAATATTTACAATGATCATCCTGCTAAGAAGAAAACCAACATGAAAACATAACAAGTATAACATCATAATGACATGACACCCATATCGCTTATTGGAGCCTTATAACATAGCTCATGGTGGTATTTACATCCATATACATATGTACATATACCAAACATTTCCAAAACATATACCAAAACATCTGTTCAACTAGTGAATAAGGCAGGATACATAGCCCGCATCTAATCTGTCATCTCCCATGTAGTTTCATCAGGCCTAAAGTGCTTCCATTGCACTTTAAACTGATCGTTTACTCGATTCTGGAGCATGAGCATCTTTCTCTACAAAATGCACGGTGGTTTCGGCTGGAATTCTCCTTCTAGCTCCACCTGCGATACAGACTAGTCAATCACATGATCATAATATTTAACATATTCTTAAGAAATGACACATGGAAAACATCTTGGAATTTCACTATCGGAGGCACTGCAAGTCGATAAACTACTGGCCCAATCCTCTCAATAATCCTAAAAGATCCATGAAACTAGGTTGTCATCTTAGCACATGATCCAATCTACAAGGAGCTCTTCTTTGGTTTAATGTGCAAGTACACATGTTCCCTAACCTGGAACTCCTTGAACAACCTATTATGATTTTCATACCTCTTCTGCCTATCCTGGGTTGCTTTCAAAATCTTCTTGATTACATGCATTTCCCACTCCTTGCGTGCCAACATGTCCGATCCAATCAATACCTTGTTAACTGAATCACTCCAACTGAAAGGAGTATTACAACTCCACCCATACAATGCCTCAAACGGACTCATCCTCAGTGACTCCTAGTACCCATTGTTGTAAGCGAACTCCACTAGTGGAAGGTACTCTTCCCACTTCCTCTGTTGATGCATCACATACATCCTCAACATGTCGTCCTATATCATGTTGAACCTCATTGTCTGTCCATCTGTTTGTGGATGATAAGTTGTACTGAAGGCCAACTCTATGCCCAAACATGCAAATAAATCATTTCAAAACTTAGAAGTGGACTTTGCATCCCTATCTAACACAAACTTCTGCAGAACTCCATGCAATCTGACCACGTCCTTGATGAAGATCTATGTTACATCACTCTCTGAGAATGTAGACTTCACTAGAATGAAGTGTTGGCATTATGATTCAAGTGTTGTCCTTGATGGCAACTCACTCAGAGGTTGGTACAGGTGCTCAGAGGTTGGTACAGGTGATGGCAACTTAATCAGAAGACAGATCTTAGTATAGCATGCCAAGGAAGTTCATATACGCAGGTTCGTTAAGCCCAAGTCGCGTGTACACGCTAGTTGGATTCAGAAAAAGCGCGTGTATGTGGAAAGGTACCTTTGGTCCATGGTGGTTAGTCCTTGGAAGTTGTGCCTATGATTTCGGACCATTATGTCTCGACGGGCGTGTCGATCCCTAGTTTTGAAGTTGATGGTATTGTGTTACTATGGTTTTGGCTCTTGGTATTGAGCAAGGCCTAAGACTATATAAGGAGAAGAAGATCATTAGGCAAGATTATCTTTCGACAAGGCTTGAATATCTAAGAGAGAAAGAGATCTGATATGCAGGGTTTGGGTTGCTTGATATGAGCTAAGGAGAAATCACATCGGTGGATGGAAGACTAGATCTAAGGACAAATCGGGATCTAATGGTTTGAAATGCTCTATTATGATATGGTTGATTATGCGTATTTCTAGATCTGCATACTGTCGCAATATTATGTTCTGGATCTAACTGATGTCTGGTACAGCTGCAAGTTGAGAGAATCTATTTTTAGATCTGTACGCAGGTTGGCTTAAGTAAAAACGCGTGTACACGCGGGTTTCGCTCATTGAAGTAGCGTATATCTCTTAAAGCTTGATTTTTTGGGTTTGCAGTTGGATCTGACTGTTATTGCAGAGTTCTGTAGACTGCTCTGGGTTCTGGTATCTGGTGATTGACAGGGTTCAGTGGTTCAGTGATTCAAAGTTTGATAATTCTAGTATTGGTCGTTTTATGCTTCATGAAAGTTGAATGAATTGGGTTCTACAGATTGAATGTTGTGCTTCAGGAATATCCAGTCTGAAAATGTATGAAAGGTGGTACCTGAAAGGAAGAAGATTGTAGGCCAACACCTACGTACTAGTATCTTGGCTAGTACAAGAGCAAAGGGGGTTGGAGCTCCCTTCCAAGGAAGTTTGGAGAACGAGAGAAGGTTGTAGCCTTCTGCAGGTTGTAGCCTGCGTACTGGTACAAGGCTGCACCAGTACAAAATATTGTAAACTGAAGTTTCTTATTAAAGAAAGATAGAGACAACTTGCAGCAGGTGGTTTTCACCCACATTGGGTTTCCACCTTATATCTTGGTGTTCATGTGTGTGGCTTTTGATCTGTTCTGTTATACTGCACCTGCTTACTGTTAATGTGGTGAATAATGTCCTGATGAATTTAACTGAAGAATAAGCTAACTAAATTATGAGTTTTCTTCTTATACGTTGTTTTATTTAATCACAGTAGCGTGTACACGCTGGTTCACCTAACTGAAGTAGCGTATATGTTTCTGAGCATTGAAAAGTTTGATTGATCTGATAATACTGATTCACCCCCCCCTCTCAGTATTATTTCCAACAATTGGTATCAGAGCAGGTCCTTCAGAGAAGCTTGATCGCTTGAAGGTAGATCTTTCATCATGAGCAGCTACGAGAAAGAAGCATCAATCAGGCCACCGATTTTTGATGGGACAAATTTCAATTATTGGAAGGTAAGAGTTACTGCATATCTTCAATCTCTTGGTACAGAAGCTTGGAACATTGTAGAAACAGGCTATGCTTTTCCTTCAGCTACTCCTACAGATCCAGCTGAGAAAAAGAAGTATGAAACAAATGCAAAAGCAGTCAGTACTCTATTAGGAAGTATATCTCAAATAGAATTCGTGAAGGTCATGCACTTCAAATCAGCAAAAGAAATATGGGACAAAATGATCACTAGCTATGAAGGAGATGAACAGGTAAAGCAAGCTAAACTTCAAACTCTCAGGATTCAATATGAGACTCTCAAGATGTATAATGATGAAAGTGTGGCTAATTATTTTCTTCGGGTAGATGAGATTGTTAATTGTATGAAAAACTTGGGTGAAGAAATAAGAGAAACTATAGTAGTTCAAAAGATTCTAAGATCATTATCCCCCAAGTTTGAATCTAAAGTATCTGCAATAGAAGAAAAAGAAAATCTCCGTGTTCTCACTATGTCTCAGCTACATGGAATTCTAACCGCTTATGAAATGAGAAAGGGAGGTCCATCTGACAGAAGGGAAGCTGCTTTTAAGGCATCAGGAAAACAAGATTACTATGAAGCAAGCCATGTTCCAGAAGAAGAAGAAGAAGAATCAAATTTTGTCAGAAATCTTCAAAGGGGTTCTGGAAGGTTCAGAGGTAAGCTACCTTTCAAATGCTTTGCTTGTGGGAGAGTAGGTCATTATGCTGCAAAATGTCCTTATAAGGATAAAGGAAAAGAACCTGCTAGATGGAACAAGAAACAAAGTGCAAATAAGAAAAGCTACTACACCCATGAAGATAGTGATGGCTTATCAAACAGTGATGAAGATGAACAAGGTAATAAATATAAGCTGTTAATGGCATTTGAAGATGATGATTATGAGGATGCTGTAGATGTGGATAATCTCTATAATGAAATTACTAGACTCAAGAGAGGCATAGAAGAAAAGAATGTGATCATTGATACTTTGCAATTTCAAATTGATGAAAAGGAAAAACATCTTGAAAAACTAGAAGGTGAAATTGTTGGTCTCAGAAAAGAAATTGAGAAAACAAAAGCTATTAATCTTAAATTTGTCAAAGGATCTGAAACTTTGGATGAGATTATCAGTGTGCAGCGGTCTCCTCTAAACAAGACAGGTTTGGGCTATAATGGAGAAACCTCTCAAGCATCCACCTCAAAAAGTTATCTTGATGCAGCAAGAAGAAATGAGCAGAAGAACAATGAAGATAAACAGGTAAAGCAGGGACGAATTACAAACAGAAACTATCAGGGACAATCCTCCTTAAGGATGAACAAAAGCTACAACCAACCACAGGTAAAATCTTCTCAGTTTGGCTCAAGAATAGATGAAAATAGAAATTACAATCAGTTGGCTGGTAGATTCAATAACCGCAGAAGCTTCTTCAATGGACAATGCTTTTCTTGCCATAACTTTGGTCACAGAGCAGCTCAATGTGTTGCATATAAAACAATCATGACTAGGGAAGCTCAAAAACAAAGAAGTATGACAGGGATTACAAAAAGGACCTATAACAACTTTTCGGTTCTTGAAAATGAAGTTGAATGTTCTATTTGCAATAATTTTGGTCATAAAGACTCTGAATGCAGGAGCAGGTTTCAGGAGAAAAAGGAACAAGCCACGAGCACCAAAACATGGAGAATAAAGGAACCTCAAACAGAAAGATGTGGGATAGCATTTTATGCAGAAGGACAAGAAAATCTATGGTACATTGACAGTGGATGTTCGAAACATATGACAGGTGATAAAGAAAAACTTGAATCTTATTCTACTTTAGAAAAGGGAAAGAAAGTTTCTTTTGGAAATGATACTCCCGCAACTATAAAAGGAAAAGGTATTGCTCCTTTGAAAGAAAAGGTCAAGGCTGGAAATGTTTTATATGTTGATGGATTGAAGCATAATCTTCTAAGTGTCAGCCAGATGTGTGATCAAAAAACCGAGGTTATTTTTAGATCGAATGGATGTCTTGTTCGTGATCTTGATACAGGTAAAACAGTTCTCAAGGGCAAAAGAACTCCAAATAATCTGTACATATTTGAAGAAGGACAACAACAATGCTATCTTAGCAAGGATGAAGAGCACTGGTTATGGCATCGAAGGTTGGGACATCTAAGTTTCTCACAAATAAGGAAAGCATGCAAATATCAGGCAGTTCGCGATCTTCCAGATATCAAAATTCCAGACAACACCATATGCAAATCTTGTCAGTTTGGAAAGCAAACCAGAACTAACTTTCCAGAGAAGGAAGGATCAGCTAGCTTGCCTCTTGAGCTAGTCCATACAGATGTATGTGGTCCATTTAGGAAAAGGACACCTCGAGGAGAAGAATATCTGATATTATTCATTGATGATTTCTCAAGGTTTGTTTGGTTAGGGCTTATGAAGCACAAAGATGAAGCATTCGAAAAATTCAAATCCTTCAAAGCATTGGCTGAAAATGAATCAGGACACAAAATTAAGTGCCTCAGATCTGACAGAGGTGGGGAGTTCACATCAAATGAATTTTTCGATTTCTGCGATGAACATGGGATAAGAAGAGAATTCTCTACAGCTAGAACTCCTCAGCAAAATGGGGTTGTGGAAAGAATGAACAGAACTATCCAACAAATGGCTCGTGCTATGCTCGATGAATCAGGTACTCCTGCAACCTTCTGGGGTGAAGCTGCACATGCTGCTATTATTATTCTTAACAAAACAAATGTCCGAGTAAACAGCACTCAAACACCTCATGAGCTTTGGAGTGGTAAAACTCCTTCCGTGAAGCACTTCAAAATCTTTGGGAGCAAATGTTATATCAAGAATACTGATGAGCAACTTGGCAAACTTGAACCTAGAGCAGATGAGGGCATTCTTCTTGGTTATTCTCCACATAGCAAAGCATACAAGTGCTACAATAAAAGACTTGGCAGAATTGTTGACAGTATTGATATAGTGGTTGATGAGAAGGGATATATTCCTAGGCAAGTTCATCATGAAGACATTGAAGAAGATGAAGGTTACTCTCAAAGGCGAAATAATGAAGAAGAAGAACCTCAAGAAGAAGAAGAATCTCAAGAAGAACCAGAGGAGCAGACAAGAACGAAAGAGAAGACTCCATCCAGATATGTTCAAAAGAATCATCCAGAAACTCAGATTGTGGGGCAGAAAGAAGCAGGAGTACAAACAAGAAGGACACTTGCAGAAGCTTCAAGCTACTTGGCATTACTCTCTTCCACTGAACCACAAAATGTGAAAGAGGCATGCAAAGATGAAGGTTGGGTCAAAGCAATGGATGAAGAACTTGAGCAAATCGAAAAGAACAACACTTGGGAATTAGTTCCTAGACCAAAAGATAAGAATGTAATAGGAACAAAATGGGTCTTCAAGAATAAATTAAATGAAAATGGAGAAGTAATTAGAAACAAGGCCAGACTTGTTTGTAAAGGGTATGCACAGCAAGAAGGAATAGATTTTGAAGAGACCTTTGCTCCTGTGGCAAGACTTGAGGCCATCCGAATGTTCCTTGCTCTCTCAAGCTTTCAAAACTTCAAGGTATTTCAAATGGACGTGAAATCAGCCTTCCTGAATGGAGACTTAGAAGAGGAAGTATATATTGAGCAGCCAGATGGTTTCATTCTTGGGAATGATCCAAACCTTGTATGCAGATTGAAAAAGGCTCTCTATGGACTCAAACAAGCTCCAAGGGCTTGGTACTATCGGTTGGACAAATATCTTCACCAACAAGGCTTTTCAAAAGGATCAGCAGATAGCAATCTCTATATAAAAGTTGAAAATAACAAATTGCTAATTCTTGTTGTTTATGTAGATGATATTATTTTTGGCAGCAATGAAGAGACTATGAGTCAAAACTTTGCCTTGGTTATGCAGAAAGAATTCGAAATGTCACTTCTTGGAGAATTGACATATTTTCTTGGATTGCAAATCCAACAAAATGAAGGAGGTATCTTCTTGTCTCAAACCAAATACCTCAAGCAGATCTTGAAGAAGTATGGCATGGAAGAGTCAAAACCAGTATGTACACCCATGGTTACAGGATGCAGCCTCAGTGAAAATGATGAATCAGCAGCAGTTCACCAACCCACTTATAGATCCATGATTGGGAGTTTGCTCTATTTGACAGGTACTCGACCAGATATTACACATGCAGTAGGAATGGTTGGAAGATTTCAAGCCAACCCAAAGGAAACTCATCTTCAGGCAGTCAAAAGAATCTTCAAATATCTTCAAGGGACCCAAAACTATGGCTTATGGTATCCTAGAAATACAGATCTCACTCTTCATGCTTACACAGATGCAGATTGGGCTGGAAGTGTGGATGATAGGAAAAGCACAAGTGGTGGTGCTTTCTTCATGGGTTCCAGATTAGTATCTTGGTTCAGCAAGAAGCAGAGTTCGATTGCCTTATCTACAGCTGAAGCAGAATATGTGGCTGCAGCATCTTGTTGCACACAACTTCTTTGGATGATGCAGACCTTGCAGGACTTTCAAATCACTTGCACTCCACCCGTCTCTATCTTATGTGATAATACAAGTGCAATCAGCATTTCAAAGAATCCAGTCATGCACTCAAAGACCAAGCACATACCAATCAAGTACCATTTTCTTCGGGAACAAGTGCTTGAGCAGAAGGTCAAGTTGGAGTATGTTCCTTCTAAGGAACAAGTTGCTGATATTCTCACAAAACCACTGCCCAGGGAAACTTTTGAATATCTCAGACAAAAGCTGGGAGTAGTTGATGCTTCATCCTGCTGTTGAAGCTTGTCTGTTCTACAGAAAAGTTGGTATACGCAAGTTACGAAAGGTATATACGCGTATACACGCGGATTTATGCTAGGAAAGTCGCGTGTATGGTGTACGCATGTTGCAGAGAGTATATCCGCGTTCATACGCCGTTTTGTGCAGGATAAAACGCGTATATGGAGTTCTGAGCAGCAAAGGCAATCTCTGGAGTTCTGAACAGCAATGGGTTCTTCAGGCGCGGTCTCAGGGGGTGCAGCAGGCACAGGTTCAGAGGGAGCAGCCTAAAAGTCTCATAAAGTATTGTTGGCATTCAGATGTTTTGGTTGTTGATTTCAGGAAAAGGAGCTCGGAAAGAAATCCTGGTTGCTGATCTAAAAAGATGTTTATCATATGCTGCTGGTGACTTTCATAAGTCTTGGTCTAGATCTGCTGTCTCTATATCATGTTTCTCTCTTGTCATATCTTTTTTATGGTGTCAAGGTCATGTAACGGCCTATGTTGGTTTCCCCACTATGCCTGGGATGAATGCTGTAATATAATTGGTTGTTTCTGATATGTCCCCTCTTGGTAGGGAATATGGATGTATGTATTGAGTCTTTTTGTGATAGGAAGGTCCCTTATGGTGTATAAGTCCTGGTTCTTGTTGAAGAACATCTTTTGCAGATCTGGCCTACTGTCAGGGGGAGCATGAGTCAGCACAGCAAGCAGAGGTATCAGCATGTCCTCAGGGGGAGAACAGCCCTTTGCCCTTGATGTCAAAGGGGGAGAATGACTTGGTGTGGAGGTTGCCATCAAGTCCAAAGGGGGAGATTGTTGGCATTATGATTCAAGTGTTGTCCTTGATGGCAACTCACTCAGAGGTTGGTACAGGTGCTCAGAGGTTGGTACAGGTGATGGCAACTTAATCAGAAGACAGATCTTAGTACAGCATGCCAAGGAAGTTCATATACGCAGGTTCGTTAAGCCCAAGTCGCGTGTACACGCTAGTTGGATTCAGAAAAAGCGCGTGTATGTGGAAAGGTACCTTTGGTCCATGGTGGTTAGTCCTTGGAAGTTGTGCCTATGATTTCGGACCATTATGTCTCGACGGGCGTGTCGATCCCTAGTTTTGAAGTTGATGGTATTGTGTTACTATGGTTTTGGCTCTTGGTATTGAGCAAGGCCTAAGACTATATAAGGAGAAGAAGATCATTAGGCAAGATTATCTTTCGACAAGGCTTGAATATCTAAGAGAGAAAGAGATCTGATATGCAGGGTTTGGGTTGCTTGATATGAGCTAAGGAGAAATCACATCGGTGGATGGAAGACTAGATCTAAGGACAAATCGGGATCTAATGGTTTGAAATGCTCTATTATGATATGGTTGATTATGCGTATTTCTAGATCTGCATACTGTCGCAATATTATGTTCTGGATCTAACTGATGTCTGGTACAGCTGCAAGTTGAGAGAATCTATTTTTAGATCTGTACGCAGGTTGGCTTAAGTAAAAACGCGTGTACACGCGGGTTTCGCTCATTGAAGTAGCGTATATCTCTTAAAGCTTGATTTTTGGGTTTGCAGTTGGATCTGACTGTTATTGCAGAGTTCTGTAGACTGCTCTGGGTTCTGGTATCTGGTGATTGACAGGGTTCAGTGGTTCAGTGATTCAAAGTTTGATAATTCTAGTATTGGTTGTTTTATGCTTCATGAAAGTTGAATGAATTGGGTTCTACAGATTGAATGTTGTGCTTCAGGAATATCCAGTCTGAAAATGTATGAAAGGTGGTACCTGAAAGGAAGAAGATTGTAGGCCAACACCTACGTACTAGTATCTTGGCTAGTACAAGAGCAAAGGGGGTTGGAGCTCCCTTCCAAGGAAGTTTGGAGAACGAGAGAAGGTTGTAGCCTTCTGCAGGTTGTAGCCTGCGTACTGGTACAAGGCTGCACCAGTACAAAATATTGTAAACTGAAGTTTCTTATTAAAGAAAGATAGAGACAACTTGCAGCAGGTGGTTTTCACCCACATTGGGTTTCCACCTTATATCTTGGTGTTCATGTGTGTGGCTTTTGATCTGTTCTGTTATACTGCACCTGCTTACTGTTAATGTGGTGAATAATGTCCTGATGAATTTAACTGAAGAATAAGCTAACTAAATTATGAGTTTTCTTCTTATACGCTGTTTTATTTAATCACAGTAGCGTGTACACGCTGGTTCACCTAACTGAAGTAGCGTATATGTTTCTGAGCATTGAAAAGTTTGATTGATCTAATAATACTGATTCACCCCCCCCTCTCAGTATTATTTCCAACATGAAGTGCGCTACCTTTGTCAACATGTCCACCACTACCATGATCGAATCATGTTGTCTCATTGTCCTCGGTTGTAGCATTCCACCTGGATGCTTACACTCTACCTTCACATGTTGACGAAGTGCATGTCATGGCTAGTAGGGGTCTAGTCAAGGTCTCATTCAAGTAATTGATTTTGCACTATAATTTCCCTGTTATCTTTCTATTATGAAGATGTCATTCTATTCTGGGCAATGAGCTAGGTTTTGGGCCTGAAAAAATGGCTCAAATTCTAGGGAGGCTAGCACAGCATTGTGCAAAAAAGTCCCTGGACACTGGATTTCAAAACTGTGAGAGCGTTGATAGGTCCCTGGACGCTGGCATGCCCATAGCATGAGAGCGTCCAGAGGTCAAGTGGTCCCAAAGCTCAATGGGACCCAGGGGATAGTTGGCAGAAAGGTTGGATTGGTTCCTGAGGATCCTAATGCTTATGTTGAATGTCTGTATGGTGTGTTTTTTTTGTTCCACTTCCTTAACATGACTTAGGAGGTCGAATCATATCATAGTGCCCTCTCATCGCATGTTTACCCCGACTGGTCGGTTGCTTGGGTAGATGTGGGAGGAGGGTGTTATAGTGGCAACAACATAAATGCAAGAGCTATATTGCTTTCACTTCACAACTAAATAATTTCATGGTTATGTTCACAAGAGAGTGTGCTTGAAACGTTTTGAATGGATCGGTTTCAATGCGGGCTACTCATCAATGTCCACAATAGAAGATGAGAAGGTGAAGAAATAGTATAATGCAATTAGAAAGACACATCCAACAGTAGAGACCAACTCACCCCAAGATCAACCAGTTTAAGATATGCAGGTCCAGGAGGAAGAACAGATAACCTATAACAGCCCTGGTGAAAATTCCATCTAATAAAAGTTAATAAAGGCATAATAATAACCTCAGTTGATGGGACACTTATTCCAAGTTGAATGTTGGGCAAGGCATCCTAGTGTGGGTGTTCATTTGGTTATTAATGGCTAAGTAAATTGGCAAAGGCAATGGCTAAGGCTTTGGAAAGGAAAAATGGCATTTTGGCACATTTATTTATGGAAATAATGGAAATTAGGATAAAAGGGAGGTGAAAGGTCACAGTTTACATGTGAGGAGGAAAATGAAGAAAATAGAGGCCTCACTGATAAAAAGTATTCTAAGGATCAATTGGTAACCTTTTGTTAGTTCAGTTTTGGAGCTCTCTCATTATTCTCTCTCTCACATAATCTTGGATACTTATAATTCTCTTGAAGCACCCTTGGAGGGTGTAGCACACTTGAATTTTTGGAATAAGAAGGCAAAGGAAGAGCATGAAAGTGCAAGAGGACATCGGGATCAACATCTAGAGTGGGTTTTTCTTGCAGGTACCGAGTTTCATGTATGTTTTCCTCACTAGTTTTGGCATGCATGGCATATGCATGTGGTTTATTGGTCATGATTTTTCATTGGCATGGAGGATGGTCGAGATTGACAGTGGATTTGCCTAGCCTTACCATTTCCTAGATAACCATGGTGATTGTGGATTTATTTCCTTGTTTTGTTTTGGTTGGTTCTCATGTTTCCTTAGCTTGGGTTGAGTTACTAGTCCTAGAAGCCTTGATTAGAAAAACGCTCTAGAATCCTTGTAATATCTTGGGTTTAGTTACTATTCTTGGAAGCCTTGGTTGTAAAAATGCTCTAGAAGCCCTTGGTGCGTTGAGTTACTAGTGTTGGAAGCCCTAGTTGGACAAATGCTCTGTAAGCTCGAAATAATCTATGGATTGAGTTACTAGTCCTGGAAGCCTTAGTTGGAAAAATGCTCTGGAGCCCTTAAAGGCTTGGATAAAGACCAATCTCATGATGGTTTTGTGATGTTCAACCATGATGTAGGTTTTAACCCCATACATAAATTACCTGCATACGAATTCTAAAACATAGAAAATAAACAATGCGAGAGCATAACACATAAAACACATATACACAGAGATTTTCCCCTGGATCCCAAAAACGGGACTACCAGATTGATTTTTCATTATATTCCTTTCAATGTTACAATACATATATATACATGTTGAAGCATCCAATACCATGGACCAAAAACCATTGTGTCCAAAACCATGGACCGAAAACCATAGGTAGGTTTGCCCAACCTAATATAGGGTCCAAAAAAAAAAAAAAATCTCGGGGCATTGCTCCAAACCCCATAGAGGGGCGCTACCCACCCCCCTCAAACCCCCCGGACAGGGGGGGCTGCCACCCCCCCTGTGACCCCCCCACTGCGCAATTGGCGCAACGAAGGGGGGGCTCCGCCCCCCCTCTAACCTCCTAGTTCACTACGCAGGTTAGTCGTGGAAAGAATATAACACAACCCAACATTCTCCCACTTGTTGTTTTCTTTCCACAGGGGGCCACAGGAGAGCTTAGTCATTTTTCCAACCCTGAAATGCCCATTGTTTCTCTACACCAGCAAAACTTCTCAAATCTCACATATTTTGTCAATGCATCTGCAATATTCTTCAAAGCATCCACCTTTACCAGCAACACCTTTTTGTCTTCTATCATATCCCTCACAAAGTGATACTGAACATCAATGTGCTTTGTCTTTGAATGATAAGCAGGGTTCTTTGCCAAGAAAATTTCACTTTGGCTATCACAGTCTATCCTTATAGCTCCCTGTACTAACCCCATACTTGAACACAATCTCTGCAACCAAACTGATTCCTTGCTTACATGAATGGCTGCCATGTATTCTACCTATGTAGTTGATAGTGCCACTACAGATTGTTTCTTACTCATCCAACTGACTGCACCTCCAAACAGGTTAAACACATACCCACTTGTAGATCTTCTCTGATCCAGATCTCCAACCTAGTCTTCATCAACAAAGCCATGAATATCCAACACTCTATCCAATCCTGGTCTTCCTTGGTAGCACAAACCATAATCACTAGTGCCACGCAAATACCTGAAAACCCGCTTCGCTGTTGTCCAGTGCTCCTTCCCTGGTTTTGACATAAACCTCCTCAATACTCACACTTCATGTGCAATGTTTGGTCTAGTATAGACCATTTCATACATCAGGCTACCGACTGCACTTGCATATGGAACATGAGACATATCGTCTTCCTCTTCTTGTGTCTTGGGACACTGTTCAGCAGATAACTTTACACCTACAGGAATAGGAACCTTCACTAGTTTACTATCCTGCATATTAAAGCTCTGCAGTATTGTCTCGACATAATTCCTTTGGTTTAACCAGAGTTTCCTCTTTGCCCGATCTCTTTTAATTTCCATGCCCAAAATATAGTTTGCAGCACCAAGATCTTTCATGTCGAATTTGGAGGACAATTGGGTCTTCAAATCCTGGATAATTTCTTTGTCATTTCCAACTAGCAACATATCATCCACATACAAGACGAAATAAATAACACGGTCACCAATTAATTTAAAATACACAAAGTGATCTTCTTTGCTTCTGGTGAAGCCAATTCCCCGTATAAATGTATCAAATTTCTGATACCACATCCTTGGTGACTGTTTTAACCCATACAAAGACTTCTTTAACTTGCATACCAGTTCTTTCTTACCCTTCACCGAAAAGCCTTCAGGTTTCTTCATGTAGATCTCCTCTTCCAGATCCCCGTGAAGAAATGTTGTCTTCACTTCCATCTATTCTACCTCAAAATCAAAAGCAGCAGCAATAGATAAAAGTAACCTCATAGAAGTTACCTTGGCAATAGGAGAAAAAATATCAAAAAAATCAATTCCTGGCACCTGGGAATAACCTTTTTCTACCAACCGAGATTTGTATTTCTCCACCTTTCCTTCTGCATTTGTCTACTTCTTAAACACCCATTTGTTGCCAATGGGTTTCCTTCCAGTCGGCAACTCCACCAGATCTCAACCCTCATTTTTGTGCAAAGATGCCATTTCATCAACCATGGCCTCTTTCCATAGTTTTCCATCCTCTCAATCTATTGCTTCCTTCACAGTTCTGGGATCATCATCAGTAATAGGTAAAGCAAAATTTGAACAGTAAGCAGATGGACTATACCTTTCTGGCTGCCTTCTTTCTTGAACTGATCTTCTTACACCGAGAGTTTGTGGCTCTTCATCTTTTGATTCCTCCTCTGTTATATATTTTGATTCCTCCTCCTTTAGTTCAAACTCTATATTCTCAGGTTCCTTTGGTTGGACTTCATGTTTAATAAAATCTTTCACCTCTCTGAACACCATATCTCGATTGTACACAACCTTCCTTGTTGCTAGGTTCCAAATCTTATAACCCTTTAAACCATCCTTATACCCAATAAAGATGAACTTTTCAGATTTACTATCCAACTTGGTTCGTTTCTCCTTTGGAACATGTACATATGCATCACATCCAAATACCCTCAGATGTGAAAGAGAGGGTTCCTTACCAGTCCATACCTCTTGTGGAGTCTTATCCTCCAACACTGATGAAGGTGATTTGTTGACCAGGTAACATGTTGTCTCCACCGCCTCTGCCCAGAATTTCCCTTTCCATCAACGTCTTGTTCATTCTTTCTACAACTCCATTTTGTTGAGGTGTATATGGAGTAGTCTTTTGTCGTGCTATACCACACTTCTTACATAATTCTTCAAATTCCTTACTGCAAAACTCTCCACCATTATCTGTCCTCAACACCTTTATCTTCTTCTCTGTCTGGTTTTTCACCAGAGCCTTAAATTCTCTAAACCTGTCAAAGACTTCAGATTTATTCTTAAGGAAATATATCCATGTATTCCTTGAGAAGTCATCTATAAATGATACATAGTACACATACTTACCCAGTGATGGAACCTTCATAGGTCCAAACACATCACTGTGCACAAGCTCTAATATATGTTTCGCCCTCTTACCACCAGAGCGGAAACTCACCCAATTCTGCTTCCCATACACACAATTCTCACAGAAATCAAAATCCAGAGAGCTATTACTCATAACTTCTATCATACCTTTACCATGAATTATTCGAAGGCCCTTCTCTCCAATATGTCCAAGCCTTTGATGCCACAGCATGGTCTTCTCTCCAGAGACCACTAGTTTTCTGCTCCACTTTCAGGAACTACAGAATTGTTGCACCCATCAACAACAGTGCTACCTTACAGCTTGTACAGAGTTGCAATCTGAACTCCCCACATCAATACCAGTGCTCCCTAAACCATCTTGCAGGTACCCTTCTCAAGCACTGTTTTTGCACCTACATCATCCAATTTGCTTATAGAAATCATATTTCTGGCTAATGCATGAATATGCAGAACACCCGGAAGTGTTCTAACCCTTCCACCTTGCAACTTCAACTTTAGTTTTCGGTGACCAATGATTCTAGCCTTCCTGTCATCCCCCAAGAAGACATCACCACCATCATATTTCTCGTACTCGCAGAACCACTCTTTATGGGGAGTGAAGTGAAAGGATGCACCTGAGTCAATCAACCATGTCCCATGATCTACATGTGTACTTGAAGAAGCCAAGTACACATCCCCACCTTCATCTGAGGTGGATTTTGCCTCTACAGAAGAAGCATCATCAGATCCCTTTCCTTTGTCAGGATCTTTAGATTTATAGTCCCTTTTGTAGTGCCCTTCCTTTCCACATTTCCAGCACACCACCTTTACAAGTTTTCCTGGAGATTTAGATCTCCCTCTAGATTTAGATCTCCCACTCGATGACTTATTTTTGTTTCTGTTCTGGGACCGTCCTCATACAGACAAGGCATCACCATTCTGGTTCTCCATATTTTTCCATCTCATCTCCTCCGTCGGCAAGGATGAGACTATTTCATCAAACTGCAAGGCAGTTGAATTTCTACCTATTGCAATAACCAGACTATCCCATGAATCTGGTAGAGAACACAACAAACTAATGCACTTATCTTCATCTAAAATTTTGATATCAACAGACGATAACTGACTTACCACAGTATTAAACGCATTCAGATGCTCTGTCACCGAGTCTCCATCTTTCATCCTCAGGTTATACAGATTTTTCCGGGGGAATAGTTTATTCACCAAAGACTTAGATTGGTACAAAGTCCCTAACTTGTCCCACAAAGCCTTCGCCGTAGCTTCCCCTGATACATTCAGAAATACTGAATTTGAGACACATAATCGTATTATACTCTTTGCCTTCCGATCCAACTTCTTCCATTCTTCATCGATCACTCCCATTGGTTTAGTACCCAGATCTATTACGATCCACTAATCTTTATCCACCAACAGATCCTCCATCTTGAGTTTCCACAACTCAAAACTCTGACCATTAAATTTCTCGATCTCTATCTTTCCACTACTCGCCATCTTCTTTCACCACCAGAATCGAACTTGCAGATCTCCCACTGAACAGTGTCTACCACAGGCCCGAGTGAAACCCCTCAGCAACAAAGGTGCCCCCTTGAAGCCAAAAACAGCTCTGATACCAAATGTAGGTTTTAACCCCATACAGAAATTACCTGCATACGAATTCTAAAATACAAAAAATAAACAATGCAAGAGCATAACACATAAAACACATATACATAGAGATTTTCCCCTGGATCCCAAAAACGGGACTACTAGATTGATTTTTCATTATATTCCTTTCAATGTTACAATACATATATATACATGTTGAAGCATCCAATACCATGGACCGAAAACCATAGGTAGGTTCGCCCAACCTAATATAGGGTCCAAAAAAAAAAAAAAAATCCCCGGGCACTACCTCGGACCCCGTAGAGGGGGGCTGCCGCCACCCCTGTGACCCCCTCACTGCGCAATCGGTGCAACAAAGGGGGGGCTCTGCCCCCCTAGTTCACTACATAGTTTAGTCATGGAAAGAATATAACACAACCCAACACGTGAGGGGGAATCATTGTTTGATGGTTTGAGGTGGATAGCCTCTGGAAGCCCTAGATGGTTTTGGATTGATTTTTTCTATGAGATCCCACATTCATGCTTGGAATATGGCATGGGGGTGAATGGCTGAAGAGAGATTTGGCTCAGCCATTCTACGGTCGGGTGGAACGTGGAAGTCCCATCCCGGGTTTGGATTTTGCATCATCAATATGAGGTTATTTCTCCTTGTATTTATATGAGTATTATATTGGTTTATATCTGGATTATATGGTTGTGATTTACTTGGTATTTATGTTGATATTATGTTGGTTATGTATATGTTTTATGATAGTAGTTATGTATGGATCTCATCATGTTTTTACTGGTAAATGAATGAATAATGTATCTATGACCTAATGGATGAAATGGAAGCTAATGTGTTGAGGCATCAATGCTTCTTAGCGATTCTCAGCTAAGTATGAGACCCCTGTGCTCAGATATGTTATTTACACATGTAGATTACATATTCGGGATATGTTTAATGAAATGCATGTCATGGCTAGTAGGGGTCCAATCAAGTTCGTATTCAAGTAATTGCATTTGTACTGTCATTTCCATGTTATATTATTGTTCTAAAGGTGTAATTCAATTATGGGTAGTGACCTGGGCTCTGGGCCTAAAAAAGTGGCTCAAATCCTAGGGACATTAGCACAACACTGAGAAAAATAGTCCCTAGACGCTAGCATGCCTTGTCATGAGAGCATCTAGAGCCTCCTGGACACTAGCGAGCCTATAGCATGGGAGAATACGGGGGTCAAGTGGTCCAAAATCTTAGTGGGGCCCAAGGACTGGTTGGCAGAAAGGTTGGGATGGTTCCTGAGTGTCCTAACGCTGATGTTGAAGGTTTGTATGGTGTATTTCCATCAATTCCACTTCTTTAACGTAACTTAGGTTGTCGAATCATATCATAGTGGCCTCTCATCGCATGTTTACGCCAGTTGGTCAGTTAATTGGGTAGATGTGGGAGGAGGGTGTTATAGAGTGGTATCAGATCCAAATTCCCCCCTTGGACTGGATGGGTTGGGTGTGTTGTTCATGCGTTCATGTTGGTTTCATGTGTGCGTCTTATGCTTGTATTCCATGTGCTTGTTGCATTTGCATGGTGTTGATCATGGTTGTAGTGATGTCTCCACGTGGAAGTTGATGGTTTTGTTGTGGAATGCATCGTTATGAGTGTATGACTGGTTACATTTTGTTATATGTCGCTTACATGTATCGTCCTTGTATGTTTGGTTACATGTTTCTACCTATTATTCCAAGTATTATTCATTTATGCTTGATTATATGTGTTTATGCATGTGTGTGGACCATGGTTATGCATGTGTGTTGTTTGCATGTATGATGGTGTATCATCTACATTTATGGTTATGCATTGTCCATGTACATTTACGGTTGATGTCGTCATGCATGAGGTCATAGTATGTGTGGTTGACATGGTCATGCATCGGTGACTCGACTCTAGTTAGAATGATGGTTGAATGGTTATATGCTTATGTGTTATGTTTATATATGTTTTCATGATTATGTTATACATGTATCATGCTGATTTGTTGATCTTGTAGATGAGGTATCCTCCCCGAACTATACTAAGGTATGTTGGTTTATTGTGATTTGGTTTAGCTGACATGATATAGCTTGCAGGAAGAAATATCAAATGGTTAGCAAGATGGTAGACTACAAAGACTCTCCATATGGATTAGATGAGCAGTATGGTGTTGGAAATTCTTCTAATTTGGCAGATACACTGAGGAGCTTAAAGGAAGAAATAATGAGTTGTAAGGCAGATAATGACATAATCATACAAGAATAGGAGAAGCTAGCAGAGGTAAATTCAATGATACTTCAAAGTTTATTAGATTTCCAACAACATGGACCACTGCGGATCATCCATGAGAAGGAGGACAAAACTAATGGGGAATATGGCAGTAGGTTGCTGGTGAGCGCCAGTATTGCAGCAAGAATGTTGCAACTCTTGGGCTACCAACTTTACTTTTATCAACCCGGTAGTTCGTAACAAACTTAGAAGCGTCGGTGCTATATGCACAAGTACTAGTTCTCACTGCAGGTTGTCACTTGGTCAGCTGGCGCGAGATCACTAGGAGCTCAAGCCAACTTATATAGATTTCATAAGAAGCTCTATATGTGATGAAAGGAAAGAAAGATTACTCTACTTATGCTATTCTAACTGCAGAAAGGAGAAAGACCGGAATGTAAAGCAAAACCTAGTAAACCCTAATTAACAAGCTAGTTCCACTTTTGCCAAAAACACTATGAAAACCATGAAAGCAATGCCATTACCTACTCAAGGAAGTAAAAAACATATAACCATGCTATTTCTGGAAGTAAATAAGCAAAAAACATGTTTTGGGATTTTTATGTGTTTTTATGTGAATTTAACATGCATTTAGTTTATTGTGTGTGAGTGTGGCAGCGAACAGGTGGCGTTAGAGGGTGATTTTGGAGCTTGGGAGGATGTAGGATGGTGTGGATGGGTCCTAGGAGGTCTTAGGTGGCCTTCTAGAGGCTTTTCCCACACTCGGCCTTCAAAAGAAAACCTACAGGAAAACCTACAGGGGGACACAGGAAAACTACAGGAGGAAAACAGGGAAACTACAGGAGGCCTACAGGAGGAGGCCGAGAGAAATTTTCGTTGTTTTGAGGGTGTGAGAATGGGTGGAAAAGGTGGATGAAGGTTGGAATGAGGTTTTAGGGCACCTAAGGTATATCATGAATCACCAGAAGAGAGAAAGATGATTGGGTTTGCTCAAGGAGAGAGGAAGAAGCTATATGAAAAATGAAGGAAACTAGGGCAGAATTGAGGTGAGGTTTGGGAGACCTGTAGGGCATGGATCTGATGGGGGGTGTGATTGCTGGTAAGCTGGCCTACTACTGGAAGAGATCTACTGCATAGAAACTGACAGTCAACCAAGAAAATCAAGCAACCAATGAAATGAGTGCATCCTAGGAAAAACAGAGTTTTGCATTAAAATGGCCTAAGCTATGATGTGTGAAAGGAAATGCTGAGAAATGTTGTGGGAAAGGAAAGTATGTGAAAGGACTAGTGAAAATCAGGAAGTGAACATGATAAAGAAGATCTAAAGCAAAGAAAAATTGTACTATCAATCTACTAGAGAGTTGCAAACACTAGAAGTCCTAGGAATGAGGAAAATCTATGTTTTTGGGGTAGCAAGAGAGTCTTTGCCTCAAATCATGGTCCCAGAGGGAGGAAGAGAGGCCAAGGAACTATTGTTGGCCTTTTGAATCTTCTCTGATCACTGCTTAACATGCTACAGAAAGAACAAATGGAAGCAAACTACTAAATAATCAAATTTAAAGCAACCTATTCTTAACCATAAAAGAAATACATCTAACAGAAAATTAATCTACAAACTGAAGTAAATCATACAAATACAAGTAAAAAGAGGCTTCATTGCTTGGATTGGGCCCTAACCCAAGAGCTTCAGCCCTCTGAGGTAACTCAGTGCTAGCTCAAAAAGGATTCCATCTTCATTATAAAAAAATAGCAAGATTACATAAAACTATCACAAAATAGTAAGCTCGAAATTTGAGCAGAGTTTACATAAGCAAAAAAAAGTCGACCCTGGTGAGGCCCTAGGACTCTCTACTTATACATCTAAAGCTACCAATAGATTCCTTAAAATCATGGAGGCTTGTCTCCCAAAACTCGAGATAACTATCAATCATCTTCCACTTGCTCGGCTGCCTTCTTAGTGCATGATTCGACTAATTGTACTCCGAGCTGAATGAAGGGGAATTCGAAGTGAGGAGCAGTAAATGAGGGGGATTCCCTCCTATAAGTCCTCTCCTCTGTCTATTTTGAGTTATTTCTGAATTTTGACCATTAAATCCTTGACTTTCACCTCAAAATCCATCAACGATCTGCATTAAATACATGTTAGACCACATGGCATAATAACTAACTCAACTCACCCTATAAGCATAAATATAATCATAAAATCATCCAATAAGCTAAGAGAATGGTTGGTTTGACTAGGTTAGGAGGTAAAATGAGCCCATATAATTAACCATTTATGAGGCTCATCATCACCCCCTCCTAAAGGTGTTGCTCATCCCTTGAGCAACCTAGTCAATCTCTTCATCTTTTATGGCCCTGGTGGCCTCCCTAGCATTCCAGGCTTCTGGTTTGCTCATGTTCTCCATAGAATCCTGCCTTTCTTCCTATGTCTTTACACTAATCCTTCTCTTCTCCTTCTCTTCTTCTTCTCTTCTACCTTCCAACATGCCTAATATGAGTGGAGGACTCAGTTTGACGCCAATCCAGTTGACCTTTAGTGTTTGCATGGAGCGTTTGTACATTGGCACTCTTTTCAATGCCTCATTTAACCTCATGGGGGAATGGTATTCGCTGATCTGCAAGCTGTGAGGTAGGGTGTTCCATCTTCTCATGCATGCATGCACACAGTCATCCCCAAGTAGCCTAAGCATATCTTCAAAGTGTGCAATGGCTTGTGACTGATTGGCTAGATACTTAGGGGCAATTTGAGGGTCGTTGGCAAGCAGGTTGTGTGCGTTGATGAGTGCCATAGGATCTGATGACTTAGCTCTTATCATCAATGGTTCATTATGCTCTTTTATTAACAATCTTTTCATTTCTGTTGCCCTCAATTCTTCATGGTTCATCCATGATGCCATGGCCATTAATTGCAGATCCCCTAGCTTGGCATTGGGGTCCCACACATTCAGGTCTATGAGGGCCATGTTGTGTAGATAGAACTCTACCATCTTTTCTTTGTCCTCTGAGGTGCTTTGGTCACACAAATCCATGAACTACCTGTAGTCTTGGAAAGGCATTGTGCCTCTTTGTGCCAAAGTTTTTATTTGGAATTGAAGCCATTGATCCTTCAGATAGAGGCCATAAGATTTGGCTGGTGTTCTACATTGTAATGCTTCCATGGATAAGCTTGCCATGTATGCCAAATGAGTCTCATTCTCCTGCAGCTTCCTCCTTAGTATTTCATTCGCATTCTCCAGGTGGCTTCTTGTGATGGCTTCTCTGTCTCTAAGAGAACTCAATTCCCTACCCATTTCCTGAGTTTGTTTTCTATATGGCCAATATCCTCAACTCCTTTGGACTTGGCTATCTGCATCCACCTATGCGTTCTCACTCTTTCTTTTTCTGACTCGGAAAACAATGGAATTGAAAATTTCTGTGGGATTATCTTGCCTCCCTCAAGTAGATTGTAATAGGAGGCAAGATTAGGCTGGGGATCAGGTTCTTGTAGCTCTTGTGCTTCCTCTTTCACCTCTGGCTATCCTCCTATCTTTTCCTCAAGTTTTTGTGTCTCCTGTAGTCTGGACAGTGTCTCTTGTAGGACTATTTTAGCTTCCTATGGGTATGGTTTGGGGTCCTGAATAATTGACTTTCCCTTCCATGTAGCAGATATTGTAGTTCCCCTTTCATAGGTTATGGGTGTCTTGGAAGGAGATTCTTCCACCTTCGTAGATGGTGAATCTTCAATGGTAATGAGAGTCTTTGATGAGGGCTGAGGTTTGCCTGTTTTAATCCTGGTACTCTTCCTTGCCCTGAATTACATGGAGGTTTTTCTTTTCCTCTTCTGTGTCTGCTTGACTAGTGTACTGAGGGCAGTGAGGGCAAGTGTTGCTTCTCTTTCCCAAGTTTTAGGGGGACTCTTCTCTTTGCTCTGCCCTCTCTGCCTCCTTTTCTCCCTCTTCTGTCTCTTTTCCCCCTCTTTCTCTGTCCCTTCAACTTTTCCTTCCTCTGTTTCTTTTCTTTCCTCCTTCCTTTCTTGCTCTGTTATGTCACCATTGGTTCATCTTCTCCTCCTTGTTGTTCTTCCTCCTTACTGACAGCAGGACTGAGATCATAGGTTAATGCCTTTATGTCATCCTCAGCTGTCATATTTCTGAAAACTTCCCATGCTATAGGGATTGTAAGTGTATGGAGGGCTTCTTCTACTAGGATTTTGATTAGGCCATGGTGAGCTCACTACTGTGAATTTCCTGCTTGTACCTTGGTGCTGAGTCAATGAGGGACTGAAGGAGAAAGTAATGGATACTGAGCTTTTGAAGTGCTCAGGTATCCATGCCATATCTCAAGTCATGGAGGATTCTGAAATGATATCCATAAACAATGTTGTGCCTCCCCTCACAAGAAATTTATTTGATCACTTGGTAGCTAACCTCATCCTAGGGATATGGTATACTAGCCCTCCTAATTCCATTCTTGTCTTCAACAGGGGTTTCATTATCTTGGAAAAAATTCTTCTTGGTAGCCTGGCCAATTGGTTTCTCATCTTTACTCCAAGGCAGCCCAAGAGGAAGGGTAGTGACCCTACTGATGAATTCATGGGTTATTTCAATGGAGATGCCTCTAATGGTTACAGTAGCATGAGTTCTTGTGTGAGGGACCAGAGAGAGAGAGTAGATTCTTGGGCAATTTCATCATCAAACCCTCTAAACTTCTTAAAGAAATTCATCCAGTTTGCCCTTGTAAATATGTCCACCACTTGAGGATTTGCATGGAGTCTAGTGGAGTTAGTGGGCTCTTTTCTCATAAACCCCCCTGTCATACTACCTGTACTTCTTTTGAAGAACCAAATATGGAGGTGGAGACAAAGAATTTTGAGTGGAATAGAAAAACAGAGGAGACTGTGTTTTTTTTTTTAAACAAAAATGTTTTCTATGTATTTCTACCCTCTTAAAGACTTATTTTACTTCCAATTTGAGACCAACCCTTTCATATATTGATATTCAATAGAGGGAATTCATGAACCCTACCTCTCCAGACCGCAATTCGTGCAAAAAATCACGTTTTCTCCCTTCAAAATGACTCACTACCCCTCCTGTAGAAGCTCGTTGTCCCTCCTGTAGATTTCATGTAGGTGCTCCTGTAGAAAATGTTGAGAGCAAAAATATGGTGGAAATCGATGGAGGATGGTGGATACGAGGTTGTGGGGGAATAAGAAGACTGTTATGGTTGAGTTACGAGGAGAAAACTGAAGAAAAGGTGGTGAGAATGCGCAGGGAGGAGTGCTCATTACCTTTTATGGATATTTTCGGTTATGAGTGCTAAGCTGGAAAGGTGTACGTTGCTCGAATTAGGACCATTGGTCCCCACCTGCTTTGTCATCATGACCCCTCCTTGTAATCATCCTACATTATTGCATCGGAGTTAACTCTTCCTCCCACTACCTGTCCTTGGCATCTTTTGCTTGAGTTTATTATGCGCACGTGTGGGTGATATCTCGGTTAACTGGTGTCAAATAAATGAAGGTGGCCAAGTTAACTGGCCACCTTTTCCTCTTTCGATTTCAACCATCTCGTTTCCTTTGTATGATTTCTAATTACACAGATGCAGATAGAGGAGTGACTTAGTTACTTACTTGTAATCTAAGTGTATTTGTTGCCATCGACTGTGAGGTGTTGTGGCTTTCTCTGCTGCATGCCTTCATTTTCCTTCATGCATGTTGTCTCTGCTTGCGAATGTGTTATTGTGTGTTCTTGCAGGTCCTTATTTTTTTGGAGCTGAGTTGCATGTGCCTTTTCAACCTATAGATGTGCACTCTCTTGTTGTTTCTGCTGGACTTCTATGGGATCAGCTGCTACAAGAATTCCTACAGGAGCTCCTGTAGCTGCTTCTCCCCTTGAAACTTTAGCTATTTCCCTGTGCTTGGAGCTTTAGAATGATGCCAGAGGTGTAGATAAAGATAGAGGGATAGTAAGTAAGCTTCAGGTGAAGTTGATGGTGCCTTTTCTCCTTTTATTTTTTGTTTTTTTTTTTTCAAAACTGAAAAAACTATTTTTCTGTGTTTTTCTTGGAAAGGAAAAAAAACATAATAATGATGCTTGGAGTGTGATGCAGGCTTGGAAATGGTGGCAAGGAGGTTTGGAGATGGTAAGAGGGATTATAGGTTCCTCATGAAGCTTTCCTTGTCCCTCAAACTACCTCCTATAGACACTTTTGGCTCTCTGTAATTCCTACAGGAGCCTCCTGTAGAAAACACAGTTTTGGGAAAAGAGGTACAGTGGGGTGAAAGAGATGCCAAAAATGATGGAGGAAGGTGTGGAGAAGATGATATGGATGCTGGTATGAATATCAGGGTCCCCTTGGCACCTTCTTCTGCTCCCTGTAGTCCTCTTGCAAACCTACAATGCAATAAAAATTCATTTTTTCTCTCTCTTTTTTTTTTTTTTAAAACAACTAGGGCGCCTCAGAGAGGTTTTCACCTTAATTTCCTGCCCTGGGCACCTCCAAGGGAGGTTTTCACCCAAGGATCTTATTCTTTTCCCCATTTTTTTTTTGACATCACTAGGCCGCCTCAAAAGAGGTTTTCAACCCAATGATGGGACTCAAGCGCCTCATGGAGGTTTTCACTTGAGTCCTTATTTTTTCTCTTTTTTCTTCAGTGAGTGCGTGAAGTCGAAGCTAAAACATGGTCCACTACATCACTATTTTATTCAAATCTTCAACAAACTCTCGCTTGGAGAGGGGTTTCTTGTAGACTTTCAACCGTTGTCCATTAACAAGCATGGGGGTGGCTTCATCATGAATGGTTCTGATCAAAACTGAACCATTGTCATTGCATTTCTCCATAGTGTAGGGTCCTAGCCATCTTGTCCTTAGCTTGCCTTTGAAATCCTTGTATCTTGAATCATAGAGTAGTGCCCAATCTCCCTCTTGGAATTGCTTCTCCCTGATATTTCTATCATGCCATATCTTTCTCTGAAGCTGAACTACCTCTGTATGGAGAAGGGCTTGCAATCTGTATTCATCCAATCCATTGAGCTGAAGTAATCTCTCCTTTTGTGCATGGCTGAGGTCTAGGTCTAGCTGAGTTGCCATCCTTAAGGTATTGAATTCAAACTCTATTGACAGCAAAGCCTTCTTCCCATAGACCAGTTCATAGGGTGTGAACCCGGTGGTGGTCTTCCATGTTGTGTTGTAGGCCCAAGTGGCCTCAACTAATCTGTCCGCCCAGTCTTTTCTACTACTACTCACTACCTTGGTTAGGATCCCTTCCAATGCTCTGTTAGTGACCTCCACTTGCCCATTGGCTTGTGGATGGTAAGGGGTGGAAGTCTTGTGCTTGATCTTATGATGTGTGAGCAGGTCTTCAATCAGGTTGGAAGTGAACTGACTACCTTGGTCTGTGACCAACTGTCTCGGATACCCGAACTTGCAGAATATGTTTTCCCTCAAAAAATCAACTACTTTTTCCTCTGTTTCTGCTTTGATTGCTTTTGTCTCTGCCCACTTTGTTAGGTAGTCGGTGCACACAATTTTGTATTGCTTCTGCTTTGAAGGGGGGTTGATAGGCCCCACAAAGTGCATGCCCCACTTCTCAAATGGCTCAAAGGTCACTTGAGGTTGCATGGGCATTTCATCCTTTGGAGTGGGTTTCCCCATCCTCTAACACCAATCACACTAGCTCATGTATCTCCTCACATCCTGATGAAGAGTGGACTAGTAGTAGCCTGCTTGCAATATCTTGAAGGCGGTTCTTTTTGCTGCAAAATGACCTCCACAAGTCCTGTCATGGCAGGTCAAGAGGATGTCAAAGACTTCCTACTCCCTGACACACCTTCTCAAGATTTGATCTGGGCCAAGTTTGAAGATATTAACCCCAATCCAGGTGAAATGGGCGATTTTCCTTACTGTCTTGTTCTTCTCTTTTGAGGATAGGTGTGGTGGGAACTGTGATGAAACCAAGTAGTTTGCTATATCAGCAAACCATGGAGAGAGTATTGATATAGCAAATAGGTGTTCATCTAGCATTTGGTCATCCACCATTCCTTCTTCACCTGCAGGCAAATTTACTCTAGACAAAAAGTCAGCAACAACATTTTCTTTACCAGGCTTATCAATAATGGTCAAATCAAACTGCTGCAGTAAAAGCAACCATCTAATAATGCGAGCATTTACATCTAGTTTGTTCATTAAATATCTAATTGCAGCATGATCAGTGTGCACAAAGGTTTGATAGCTTGTGATATAATGTCTGAATTTGTTTAAGGAATGCACAACAGCTAGGAGTTTCTTCTCGGTCACTATATAGTTTAATTCTACCTTTGACAAGTTTTTTCTTATAAAGTGTATGGCATAAGGTAACTTTTCATCAATTTGTCCTACAGCTACTTCTATTGCTTTGTTCAAGGCATCTGTGTGAATGTGAAAGGGTAGGGCCCAATTTGGGCCTCTAAGAACTTGGGCAGTCACTAACTTGCTCTTCAAGGTATCTAGGGCTTCTTGACAGTTTTCCGACCATATGAACTCAACATCTTTGCCTAGGAGGCCAAACAAAGGAGAGGCTACCTTGCTAAAGTCTTTAATGAATCTCTTGTAATATCCCGCTAAACCTAGGAAACTTCTGACATCTCTCACCTTTTGAGGAGGTGGGACCCTTTGAATGATGGCAATTTTGTTGGGGTCCATCTACAGTCCTTGTTGAGATATTGCATGACCTAGCACGGTCCCTTCAGTCATCAAAAATTCACATTTTTTTGGAGTGAGGGACAGGTTCATCTCAATACACTTATCTAGAACTTTTCTTAGGTTAGATAAAGCTTCCTGAAAGTCAGAGCCATAAGGAGTAAAATCATCCATGTATATTTCTACTGCATCATGAACCAGTTCAGAAAATATACTCAATACCGCTCTTTGGAAAGTGGCTAGAGCGTTGCACAAACCAAAAGGAAGGACCTGGTATGCAAAGGTACCCCAAGGACAAGTGAAAGTGGTCTTATCTTGGTCTTCCGGGCTGATTTGAATCTGATTGTACCCGCTAAACCCATCTAGGAAGGAGAAAAACTTTTTCCCTGCCAGACCATCTAACACTTGATCTAAAGGTAAAGGAATATGGTCCTTTTTAGTGGCTTAGTTCAATTCCCGATAGTCGACACAAGTTCTCCACTTACCATTTTTCTTTGGCATTATCACCAAAAGAGAGACCCATTCACTGTCAGAGATGGGATAGATGAATCCTCCATCAAGTAATTTTTGCAGTTCTTCCTTGACAATATCTTTAAGTGTTGGGTTCATCCTCCTTTGAGGCTACCTGACTGGCTTGCAATCTTCCTTGATGTATATATGATGAGTACATACTGAAGGGTGCACTCCCTTCATCTCCTTATAACTCTAGGCAAAGGCATCTAGATGTTTTCTCAGTATGCTGCATAGCTCCTTCTCCTAGGAAGTAGATAGGGATGGATTGATTTTCAATGTTCTTCCTCGGCCAAACTCTATGTTTTTAACATGGAGAGAAGTGGGGTCAGCCACACAGAGATCAGTTGAGGGGTTGTTTTGGATTTCTCTTACTATGTCTTCTAATGGTGATACACTGGGGGGTGGATTCTGAATCAAATGTTCAATCACATCATCCTCATCTTGTGGTTTTCCCCCATGGCAATTTATAATGTGCAAAGTGGTGCAGAATAAACTTCATCCTCATCCTCCTCCTCCAACCAGAGAGGTAGATCATGTTCTAGCAAGGGTTGGGCAGGAGGATATAGGGTTAACTACTTGGACCTGTGCCTATTTTTTATGGTCATGTTCCTAGCTCGGTAGCTGATGTAGGCATTCGCTGTAGCCAACCCGGGTCTTCCTAGAATGAGAGGATACCTAGTGAGCTTTACCTTTGGCTGGAGAACTAATAATGAGCAGGGTACTCCCAAGAATCAATGAAGACCATCACATATTCCATAATCCCCTTAGGGGTCACTGTGGAGCGGTTTGCTAGCTGCAGAACTCTCGTGGTCTTCCCCAAGGAGCCTAGGAGGTTAAGTTTGAGCATTGTGTCCTTTGTCATCACATTAATGGTAGCTCCCAGATCAATCAAGGTATGTGGGACCATTATGCCATTGATGTGGACATCAACTACTGGGCTTCCAGGGTCCAGATATTTTGAATAGATTATCTGCTCCAACATCAGGTCGGACAGTTGTCCTATGACATTAATGGTTGGTGAATCTCTCTTGCACCTTCCTGGATGCCTAAATCACTTCTCTTTGATCAACCTATTGTAGATAGGAACATCTTTTAGGGCTTGGAGAAGTGGTATCTTCACACATAAATGTTTCAATTCTCCCAGGAGTTCAGTCTCTTCTGGGGTAGGCTAGATTGTCATGGATATTCTCTCAGGAAAGGGTGGATTTGCTTTAGGTTCGCTTCCCTTTTTATCTTCCTCAACCTCCCTGGGTGGAGGCTGGCTATCTAGGAGAACTTTCCCAGATCGCAAGTTAATTTCTTGAATCTCCACAGCATAAGTTGGGCATGATGATTCCCCACTATACGCTTGTTGAGCATGTCTGTTGTTCAGGTTCGGATATGGTTGGGCAAGCATTTGGGGTTGCCTTGGTGGAGCAGAAGGTAACAGTTGTGGTTGGGTAGGTGGTGGAGGCAGAAGAGCGGGAAGAGAGTTGTATTGGGGCCTCCACCCCTGATGAGATGCATTCCACTGAGGTTGCGGCTGAGCATAGGATTGAAATGAATGGATGGCTAGTTGGGCATGATATTGAGATGTGAAGGAACAAGGAGGAGGTGTGGACCAGGAAGGATGTGTCCCCATTGGTCTCCTGAATGGGGAAGGTACCCTTTATTCTCTCTCCATTTCCCCTAGCATTTATGTTTTCATCCATTAGCTCCATAGGAATGGTTTCTTCTTCTTCTTCCCTTATAGGTTCTTCAAATATGTCTGGCTGTTCACCTAAGGGTTCTTCTTGATTGCAGCCACCGAAGAAGAGAGAAGGTTGGCTGTGTGAAGAAGTGGGGGTGTTGGGCAAAAATTTTCCTGAGTTATCTCTATTCCTACAAGGCATGAAAGGAAATCTTTTTGGTTGGTTTTTGTTTCCTTTTCCCCACACTGGAAGTACCTGTAGAAACTGAAATTGTGATTGAACAAACAAATTGCAACTAGCTGAATGGAAATTTGCAGAATTGAAAAGGAAAGCAAGGAAATGCAGAATTGAAAGAAAATAAATGACTAATCTACTTTTGCCAAAATAAACTATTAGCATAATGTTGCAATAGGAAATAGAAGAAAGCAGTAATCATAGAATACTCTGGCGCTTCCCCGGCAATGGTGCCAAAAAGTGGTGAACGCCAGTATTGCAGCAATAATGTTGCAACTCCTGGGCTTCCAACTTTACTTTTATCAACCCGGTAGTTCGTAACAAACTTGGAAGTGTCGGTGCTATATGCACAAGTACTAGTTCTCACCGCAGGTTGTCACTTGGTCAGCCGGCGCGAGATCACTAGGAGTTCAAACCAACTTCTATAGATTTCAGAAGAAGCTCTATGTGTGATGAAAGTAAAGAAAGATTACTCTACTGATGCTATTCTAACTGTAGAAATGAGAAAGACCGAAATGTAAAGCAAAACCTAGTAAACCCTAATTAACAAGCTAATTCTACTTTTGCAAAAAACGCTATGAAAACCATGAAAGCAATGCCATTACCTACTCAAGGAAGTAAACAACATCTAACCATGCTATTTTTGGAAGTAAATAAGAAAAAAACATATTTTTGGATTTTTATGTGTTTTTATGTGAATTTAACATGCATCTAGTTTATTGTGTGTGAGTGTGGCAGCGAACAGGTGGTGTTAGAGGGCGGTTTTGGAGCTTGGGAGGATGTAGGATGGTGTGGATGGGTCCTAGGAGGTCTTAGGTGGCCTTCTGGAGGCTTTTCCCACACTCGGCCTTCAAAAGAAAGCCTACAGGAAAAACTACAAGAGGACACAAGAAAACTACAGGAGGAAAATAGGGAAACTACAGGAGGCCGAGAGAAATTTTCGTTGTTTTGAGGGTGTGAGAGTGGGTGGAAAAGGTGGATGAAGGTTGGAATGAGGTGTTAGAGTGCCTAAGGTCTATCATGAATCACCAGAAGATAGAAAGATGATTGGGTTTGCTCGAGGAGAGAGGGAGAAGTTCTATGAAAAATGAAGGAAACTAGGGCAGAATTGAGGTGATGTTTAGGAGACCTGTAAGGCATAGATTAGATGGGGGTGTGATTGCTAGTAAGCTAGACTACTACTGGAAGAGATCTACTGCATAGAAACTGAGATTCAACCAAGAAAATCAAGAAACCAATGAAATGAGTGCATCCTAGGAAAAACAGAGTTTTGCATTAAAATGGCCTAAACTATGATGTGTGAAAGGAAATGCTGAGAAATGTTGTGGGAAAGGAAAGTATGCAAAAGGACTAGTGAAAATCAGAAAGTGAACATGATAAAGAAGATCTAAAGCAAAGCAAAACTAGACTATCAATCTACTAGAGAGTTGCAAACACTAGAAGTCCTAGGAATGAGGAAAATCTGTGTTTTTGGGGCAGCAAGAGAGTCTTTGCCTCAAATCATGGTCCCAGAGGGAGGAAGAGAGGCCAAGGCATTTTTGCTAGCCTTTTGAATCTTCTCTGATCACTACTTAACCTGCTACAGAAAACACAAATGGAAGCAAACTACTAAATCATCAAAAGCAACCTATTCTTAACCATAAAAGAAATACATCGAACAACAAATTAATCTACAAACTGAAGTAAAACATACAAATACAAGTAAAGAGAGGCTTGGCTGCTTGGATTGGGCCCTAACCCAAGAGCTTCAGCCCTCTGAGGTAACTCAGTGCTAGCTCAAAAAGAATTCCATCTTCATTATCAAAAAATAGCAAGATTACATAAAACTGTCACAAAATAGTAAGCTCGAAATTTGAGCAGAGTTTACATAAGCAAAAAAAGTCGACCCTAGTGAGGCCCTAGGCCTCTCTAATTATACATATAAAGCTACCAATAGCTTCCTTAAAATCAGGGAGGCTTGGCTCCCAAAACTCGAGATAACTATCAATCATCTTCCACTTGCTCGGTTGCCTTCTTAGTGCATGATTCGGCTGCTTGTACTCCGAGCTAAATGAAGGGGAATTCGAAGTGAGGAGCAATAAATGAGGGGGATTCCCTCCTATAAGTCCTCTCCTCTATCTACTTTGAGTTATTTTTGCAGTTTGACCATTAAATCCTTGACTTTGACCTCGAAATCCATCAATAATCTGCATTAAATACATGTTAGACCACATGGCATAATAACTAACTCAACTCACCCTATAAGCATAAATATAATCAGTGTAGAAATTTTGAATAATTTAACACATATTCACAGAGATTATCCTGATCATACAATTATAAGCGGAACATGTATAATACATAATCTCCTCTACGTTGATCATCAATTTACAGAAGCAGAAACATTCACAGGCACACATAGAAGCATCAATCAAACTCATAAACACAGTATGTATCCCGGGGAAAGCATCTCGCTAAAAACCTCACACTATCTGTATATTATATTGATTGAATCATGTAACATTACAAAGCATAATACTTCTCACAAGTATCTCCACCTGTTACACACAATACAGCTCAGATTTGATCTCCAAATCTCCCCCGCTGCTTGCCTGCCTCCACTGCTCAATACCTGCTCAAGAACTGATGAGAATGGCTTACCAAACTCGTATTTGACCTGCAAATAATCACTCACACTCTGTTGGACGTGAGCACAGGCTACAATTCTTGATATTGGCCAATTCATTGGCATACTCAATCCCTCTGATTGTGCAAATCATCATGCACAACTATAGTCACAACTGATAGCAATCTGATCCTCTAACACCTGTCCCTGTTGAACTGAACATGCACTGACATGCAACTAAGTTAACTGATGTATTCTATAGTTGCATTATGAGTTAATAACTTGTGAATTAATTAATAACTAATTCACCCAACTCATCTCTAGTCTATTGATCAGTTAGACTAAATACAACTAGTTTAACAAAGTTAAACTGAACACAACTCCATCAACTGCACCTCCAGTCCACTAAACTCAACTCACTTGAGTTCTAACTGAAGTCCTGCATGAAAATATTAGTCATCCCATAGGTAACCACGTATTTCCTTCTGGGATCTGCATGTACCACATTCGTAGCTCATCCTGAAGTGCTCCAAGAGAATAAGATCAAGTTTATAGTCCAAATATTATTATGAGACAATAATATTTGACTTTTCTATTTTTGACAGCCAGTCTAAAAATAGACTTTGATCACTCACACTATGATCACTCACACTGTGGTCACCCACACTGTGATCACCCACACTGTGATCACTCATACTGTGATCACCCAAACTGTGATCAAAAATAGAACTTGCGCCATAATTTGCCTGCAGGCCCACTTAGTGAAGGCGACTCTTTTCACTAAGCTCCATCATCTTGTTGCATTCTCAACAAGCATTTCTTGTTGCACACTTTTCAACATTCAGAAAATCATACAATAAGCTAAGAGAATGGTTGGTTTGACTAGGTTAGGAGGTAAAATGGGCCCATATAACTACCCATTTATGAGGCTCATCAGTTGCATGGTGGTCACAGGTCAAATAGAGATGACACAGTCAGAGATGGCAGACTGTTGGACACTCTGAATAGGAGAGGGGATAGACACATGTACCATTCTAGTTCCTGGTTCTGACAGGCATGATTATCAATATCATTATCATCCTTACAGGAGGAGAAATAAGGGGTATTTTACAGATGAGTTTAAGAAAGCAAATCCACCTACATTTGATGGAGAGGTGAAGAAATCGCAGGATGCAGAGGCATGGTTGCTTGGTATGAGGAAGTTCTTCAAGTTTCATGACTATTCAGAAAACATGAAATCTAGAGTAGCTACATTCAGTCTCAAAGGTAAAGAATACATTTGGTGGGAAGATGTGAAGAATGTCAGAGGTATACATGAGGAAGACTTGACTTGGAGTGAGTTTGAGCGGTTGTTCAAGAAGAAGTATATATTGTGGAGATGTTTTGATGACAGGGAAAAATAATTCTATGAGTTAAAGATGGGATTTATGACAGATGATGAGTATATTAACAAGTTCTTGGAGGTATTGGTGTATGTGCCTCACCTCAAGGAGGCGAAGGCCAAGATTCATAGATTCACTAGTGGATTACCAATGTCATTCAAAGATAGAATTGATTTCGATGAGCCTAGATCATTGGAGGAGGCCATTCGAAATATAAAGCATTGCTATGAACAATCGAAGCATAGATATGAGACTAAGCAAGACTGGAAAGGTAATTCAAAGAACAAATGAAAATTGGACAAGAAGCAAGTAAGACCTTAGGGCACAGGTAATAAATAGAATGCAGCACCATCAAATAAGTTCAATACATTTGACAGAGGACATGGATTTTGATTAGAAGAAAAGAATAAGGATGCAAGTTGGAAGCCTATAGAGTGTTGGACTTGTGGCAAAGATCATCGCATGGGAGATTGTTCACAAAATCAAGGTGGTAGGCCTCAGATATATAGTGCACAGGAGGCACAGATTGTTGGGGATGTTGGTCAAAGCATTCCTCATATTTATGCATCATTGGATAACAAACAGGCATACCATTAGGCATCTATCATTGAGATGGATGGTAAGCTTTGTGATCAAGTTATTTCTATTTTGATTGACCCTGGATCTAATTATATCTATGTTAGTCCTGACTTGGTGGATAAGTGTGGTTTGAGTAAGGAATTGCATGTAGAATATTGGGTAGTGCAGTTGGCTACAGGTATAAAGAAGTAAGTTCACCATTAGGTAAGAGCTTGTGCATTTGATTTGAATGGTATTCCTATCGTATCACATTTGAATGTATTACCATTGTGATCGTACAGTATGTTGTTGGGCATGGATTGTTTGTACCTTCATAAAACCAAGATGGATTGTTATGACAAGTCCATTGAGTACTTGAATGACAATATAGAACCAAGAGTCTTACAAGGAAAGAAGAAAACCACATCAGTTAGGATGGTAACAGCTATGCAGGCAAAGTGCAGTCGCAGGAAAGGATGTATGTTATTCGTAGTGCACATTTCTAGTGACAAAGGTAAGGAATTTGAGGATGTAGATGTTTTGAGCAGGTACCCAGTTCTATAGTAGTTTCAAGATGTATTTCCTGAGGATATTTTAAGCTTCCACCTCACAAAGAGGTATATTTTTCTATTGAGTTGGTGCCAGGGCATCTCTGGCATCAAAGGCATCTTACAAGATGAGCACACTTGAGTTGGTAGATTTGAAGCTACAATTTAAGGAAATGTTGGACAAGAGATACATTAGGCCAAGTGTATCACCATGGGGCACACAGGTATTGTTTGTGAAGAAGAAATATGGTACTCTCAGATTATGCATTGACTACAGGCAGTTGAACAAAGTGGCCATCAAGAATAGGTATTCGTTGTCAAGGATTGATTACTTGTTTGATCAATTGAAGGGAGCAGCAGTGTTATCGAAGATTGATTTGAGATTTGAATATCACCAGGTACACATCAAAGTGGAGGACATTTGCAAGACAGCTTGCCAGACCAGGTATGGGCATTATGAGTTTGTTGTAGTTCCATTCAGTTTGACTAATGCTCCAGCTACATTTATGTGCTTGATGAATAGTGTGTCGCATCCGTACTTGGATAAGTTTTTTATTGTGTTCAATGATTACATATTGGTATATTCTAAAAATGAGGAAGATCATGTCGAGCATTTAGCAGTAGTGTTGAGATTGTTGAGAGAGCATCAGTTGTATGCTAAGCTCATCAAGCATAGTTTCTTTCAGACTGAGGTACATTACTTGGGACATTTTATCTCCAAGGAGGGAACTGTAGTAGATCTAGAAAAGATAAGGGTCGTCATGGAGTGGGTAGCTCCTAGGAATGTAGATGAGGTGAGATCATTCATGGGGTTGGAAGGTTATTACCGGAGGTTCATCAAGAAGTTCTCACATGTCACTTATCCTATTACATCATTGAAGAAGAAAGGTAAGAAGTTTGAATGGACAGAGGAGTGTGAGGCAAGTTTTGAGCAACTTAAGCAGTTTTTGACACATGCACCAGTGTTAAAGATAGTAGATTCGAACAAAGAGTTTGTAGTATGCACAGATTCTTACAAGAAAGGACTTGGTGGAGTCCTTATGAATATGGATAGGTGGTATGCCATGAGTCGTGAAAATAGAATGAGCATGAGAAGAAATACCCCACACATGATCTTGAGTTGGAAATGATCATACATGAATTGAATATGTGATCCAGGTGGATCTCTAAAAAGTACTAGTGGCATGGTAAGAAGGCTCAAAACTCAAAGTAGTAGAAATTCTATAAAATTAGCATCAGATCGAAGTGCTCATCATCCTAATTCCAATGGTGTGAACGACACTCAAATCCAAGCTCGTATGAAGAAGTTAGAGAAAGTCAAAGTTTATGTTTGACTTGAACATGTGGCAGGAGGAGATGACGTGGAAAAACTTCAACGAATGGGGAAGTGCCAAGTGGCAATCTGCCATTGGTCCCATATTTCACTTATTGCATAAAGCAGAGGTTAGCAGTTTCAAATCGACCCTAGGCAAGAAAATTTACGATGCAATAATCACATATCACAATCGCAAAAGGCAAGTGTTACGAAGCAGCCCTCGACAGGATCTCGGTTGCGATTGCGATATCGCATATCGCGGATCAAAAGGGATCAAGTGTTTACGAATCAGCCCCTGGCAGAGTCCAGTTGCGATGTGATATATCGCAATCGCAATTCGCAAAAGGGGAGCAATAGTATGGATTTGTGATGAGGCCCGCTATATTATGAACTGTATTTAATAAGTCGTCAAATCCACAGTTATCGCAGAGTGCCTGTTGTAAAGTCTTGGGTCTGTACGCTGGTGGAGAATTCCAATTACGATTTGCGATGAAGCTAACTGCGTCGATGGATTATTTTATCGTTTGAGGGTTAATGCGAAAATAGTCTGTGGACTTTTTTTCTACGTTTAATAGGGTTGTTAACCTGTACTATTCAGGGGCCTGAGAATCTCTACCTGAAACAGACCTGCCATATAATACATGTCCTTTGTTGGGAACTGCCTGGGAATTGAAGGGGTTAGCCACCGAGTATATATATTGGACCAACAAAACAGAAAAAAGGGGTAGATTGGCTGATAGTTCAGAATTGTAAGCAGCAGTAGCCGGACCTGGTAGCAAGGGCCGGAACCTTGCCTTGAGCAACAAGGAGGTTCCGAGAGGGTGTAGAAAGCCCTGTTATCCGAATTGGGCATTCAGATAGGCATTTTCGCACAATTTTTCACCAGGATTTCGGTGGTACTATCTATTTCTAAAGTTGGGCTCTCCATTCTTCATCCATCTTCCAGCTTGGAGGTATAAGGATTGTAATTTAATGTTGCTTGTACTTTTATCTCTTTTTATGCCACTTAATAAAAGAAGGCCTCCCCACTATTGAGCAGGGCCCGGAGACGTAGTCCAAATTGGACGAACTGCATAATAAAATCTTTGTGTCATGGTTTATTACTTATCATTTTATTTCTACATTGTTTTATGTGCTTTTAAGTTCCATGGTTTATAAGTTATGTTTCATGTAATTCTGATGCATCTAGAAATAAAAGATCTTGGATCAAGTTTGGTATCAGAGCAAGTCTTTGTTGATGTGAATTGCATGAGTATATGCTAACCCGGAACAAGTTGCAAAAAGGGGAAGGAATGCTTAAGTCCTTTGATCTTGAAGCAGGACATGCACAACGAAGAAGAAACATGGAAAATGAAGAAGATCATTGGGAAGAGGAACAAAAATTCCGCAAGGTATTCTACAATATGATAAAGAAAGTGGACCAGCTGTTTTCAGAGTATGAGAAGGCACTTGGGCACGAGAAGGAAGATGCCAATGACAATAGATTAGCATATCATGAAGGTGGTGGAGAAGAGCATCCTCCCTCTCCTTCTTCAAGTGATAGTTCTCATCACTCTAATCGCAATTCCAAACATACATCTAAGAAACCATTCTTCAAACTATATGTAAAGTTTGACCTGCCCATGTACAATGGAGAGTGTAGTGCAGAAAAACTTAATAATTGGATAAGATAGATAGAAGTCTACTGCTGGATTCAGCAGATCGAAGAAGATGAATCAAAGGTCCAGTTAGCATCTCTTCAATTGAGTGACACTTCTCTCGTTTGGTGGGAGAGAAAGTTGCAGGAGGGCAGCAAAAAGTCAGGTAACCTTCTTTCCTCTTGATCCAATTTTATTTCTGCATTGAAAGACCAATTTTACCCTTTGGTTATAAACAAAAGGCACTAAGGGAATGGAAATATATAAGGCAAGATAAAGGCCAAAATTTGCAAAGCTTCACTAAATAATTTCGGAAACAAGCATTGAATTTTGGCATCTCATTAGATTTGCCCAAGATTGTAACTAAGTATTTTGGTGCGCTACATAGTTACATAAGACACTCATTATTATTGTTCGAGCCTACTACAATTGATGCGGCTAGCATAAAGGTGATTCATCTTGAAAATCGAGGCAAGAATGACAGAGATGATCAAGCCAAGAAAACACCATTCAACCCTCAGTATGGCAAATTCCAGAAGAAAGTCAAGGGGAAGGATAACAAGACCGTCACAGCCAAGAAAGAGGATGGAGCAACACCATCTTTCACGCATTGAAGGAGAGAAGGTCATGACGAGGACCAATGTTGGAAGCTACATTTGAAGCTAAGACCAAAGAGATTCAGAGGAAAGGGCAAGTAGAAGACAGTGGCAATAGTGAAGAAAGACCTTGGATCAGATTCTGGAGATGAGACATTGATCACAGCCGTGGGCACAAGAGGTACTCTTCCTGTTAATAATAATTCAGATTCAATTGCAAGTACTAGTTATTTGAATGAGCCTGTAAGTAATGAGCGAAAGATAATTGAACTATTCCACAGCAGAGTTATTATAAAACACACAAAGGTGTAAACTCTGTTCGATTCAGGTTCCCAAGAAAATTTAATCTCAAAGTCCTTAGTGAAAAAGTTAGGCCTCGAAGCTAAGCCTCATTCGAGTCCATACCCACTTGGTTGGGTAAGCATTAAAGCAAAATTACAAGTCACCAAGCAGTGTAGGGCCATATTTTTTATTGCTTCCAAATTATTTGATGAGGTAGAGTTGAATGTTGTGCCTTTGGATATTTGTGGAATTACCTTGGGAAGTCCGTATCTATATGATAGAAAGGAAGTTTTCTTTTGGTACGAAAATAAATACCACCTCACAAAGGACGGAGCAGAATATATAGTTAGAGTTCATCATAAAAAAGTTAGTGCTAGCCTTGTAAGTGCAGGACAGATTAAACGACTGGTTAATTCTAGTAAAGGGTGCTTGCTCATGGTAGTGAGAGTGAAAGAGGCCAAGACAGCTGACGCTTTCAAAGGTTGTGATCCTGATCATAAGAAATAATTGTTTTAAATTATTTCTGACTATGATGGATTGTTTTAGGAACCAGAAGGATTTCCCCCAAAACAGGAAATCCAACATGAGATCCATTTACAACAGGATGCTCCTTTACAAAATATTGACATGTACAGGATGGCTTCTATCAAGAAGGAGGAGATCAAGAAACAGGGGCAGGAGTTGCTAAATCAAGGGGTCATCAAACCGAGTTCTTCTCTATGCGGCTCACCAATCTTGTTGGTGCCAAATAAAGATGGCACATGGAGAATATGCGTAGACTACAGGGCGCTAAACAAAATTATGGTGAAGAATCGGTACCCTCTCCCTCGCATTGATGAATTATTTGATCAGTTGAAAAATGATGTCTACTTTACAAAACTAGATTTGCGTAGTGGATATCACTAGGTTAGAGTTGCAAAATAAGACATTTGGAAGACCGCATTCAACATCAAACAGGGGTTGTTCGAATGGATGGTGATGCCATTTGGACTGTGCAATGCTCCGGCCACGTTTATGAGGGTAATGAATTATTTGTTTAGGCATTTTCTTGATAATTTTGTGCTTGTATATCTGGGCGATAATCTTGTGTATAGTAGGAGATGGGATGAACATGTATGTCATGTGAAAAAAGTGTTTGATGTTCTAAAAAATGAAAAACTATATGTAAATCTGTCAAAGTGTGAGTTTGGGAAGACCTATCTGGTTTATTTAGGTAACATAGTTGGTAATGGGAAATTGAAAATGTCTCCCTCTAAAGTAGATGTGATTATGAAGTGGCCTGAGCCCACAAATGTTACAGAGGTCCGAAGCTTTTTGGGTGTGGTACAATATTGGAGAAGGTTCATTGTGAACTTCTTTGTTATCACAACCCTCTTACATGCATTGACAAGAGTGAAGCAGGCCTTTCAGCGAGGAGGAAAGCAGCAGAAATCCTTCGACATGCTGAAAGAGAAGATCAGCAAAACAGCAGTGCTAGCCTTACCGACCTTCAACAACCTTTTAAGATTGAAACAAATGTCAATGGATATGCCATGGGTGTTGTATTGATGTAGAAAAGGAAGCATGTATGTTACCATTCGGAGACTTTCTCCCAGGCTGTTGTGAATTATCCCACGTACGACAGGGAGTTGTACACCTTGGTTTAGAGTGTAAAGAAGTGGAAACACTACTTGATCAGCAAGGAGACTATCATCCATACGGATCATCAACCCTTGCAATACCTTCAATCACAGACCAAGCTTCAACAAGCCCATCATTTCAGATGGATGGGATTCCTCCAGCAGTTTCATCTGGTAATAAAATACAAGAAGGGCGCTAGCAACAAAGTAGCAGATATGCTTTCTCGCCCTCCTATTTCTGCATCTGTAGTTTTGCAAAATGCTTCTTTATCGTTAGAAGGTTATGCTAAAAAATATGCTAACGAGAATGATTTTAAAGATATTTATGCAATACTGACTCGTGGATTGTGGGTGGAAAATTATTATTTGTAGGGAAAACTATTGTATCAGCTTAGCAAACTGTGCATACCCCTTGATTAAAGGGTACATGTAATCCGAGAGGCTCATACCTCTCTTGTGTCTGGTCATTTTGGGGTTGAAAAAACTTTATGTCATTTACAGAGGTTTTGTTTTTGGCCTCATATGAAAAACATTGTGACTCGCTTTGTAAAGGGTTGTGTGTTGTGTTCTGTTTCAAAGCCCTCTAATAGAAAACTTGGGCTCTACACACCACTCCCTATTCCAAGTCGACCATGGCAAAGTGTGTCCACGGATTTTGTAGGTGGTTTTCCTATGTCTAGGAAAGGTCACGACTATTTGTATGTCGTCGTGGATTGTTTTAGTAAAATGTGTATTGTAATGCCTTGTAAAAATCAATTCACTGCTGAGCAGACTACTTATCTTTTTTTTTAGCATGTTTGGGTCCATTTTGGGTTGTCCACATCTATTGTGTCAGATCAAGACTCTCACTTTCTTGGAGAGTTCTGGACCAGCTTGTGGAGAATGATGGACACTAACCTGAAAAGAAGTACGGCATTTCAACCACATACCAATGGGCAGACAGAGGTCGTTAACTGCACTGTGGTACACTTGTTACAAGGCTATTGTGGAAAACATCCCAAGTTGTGGGATGAACATCTTCCTTATGGGAAGCTTGCATACGATCGAGCAGTACATTCATCCACACAGAGCTCGCCATTTGAGACATGTTTAGGTTACCTACCAAGGGATCCCTTAGACATGGTATTTGGGAAAGATGAGGATGGTAATGGATGAGATGATAGGGACAAAGCACGGAAGTTTATTCAGTGGGTACGGGTGATTCATCAAGTAGTACAGGAGCAGTTGGAGAAGAGTTAGGCTCGGTATAAAGCTCGACATGATAAGCACCGAGTTGACCATCAGTTTCAAGTTGGGGACAAGGTATGGCTCCACATTAGCAAGGATAGAATGAAGGGAGAAGGGAAGAAATTGAGACCCATTCGATATGGTCCCTTCACCATATTGGCAAAGATTGGAGACAATGCTTTTCATCTTGACTTGCCTGCTTATATGCAAATATACTCAGTAGTGAATGTTGAAAACCTGAAGATTTATGAACCTCCATTGATTATGGATACTGAATAGGTTGTAGAGATTCCTACAGTGGACGATTTTGCACCAGAGTATCTAGACAAGTTTCCCAACGATATCATTCTTGACAGGAAAACCAGAACTTCACGACGGGGAGATGTGGAGTACATTCGAGTTGGCTTCAAAAGAATGCATTTGAGTAAAGCTCGATGGATGGAGAAAGAGAAAGTGAGGGAGCAATTTCCTCACTTTCCAATTGACTGAAAATATTTTTGGCCATCCAAAAGCTCTTAGTGGGGAGGATTGATCTAGGTGGATCTCTAAAAAGTACCAGTGGCATGGTCAGAAGGCTCAAAAATCAAAGTGGCAGAAATTCTATGAACTTAGCATCGAATAGAGGTGCTCGTCATCTTGATTCCAATGGTGTGAACGACACTCAAATCCGAGCTCGTATGAAGAAGTTAGAGCAAGTCAAAGTTTGTGTTTGACTTAGACATGTGGCAAGAGGAGATGACGTGGCAAAACTTTAGTGAATGGGAAAGCGCCAAGTGGCAGGCCACCATTGGTCTCATATTTCACTTATCGTAGAAAGCATAGGTCAATGGTTTCAAATCGTCCCTAGGCAAGAAAAGTTGTGATGCGATAATCGCAAAAGGCAAGTGTTTACGAAGCGGCCCCCGGCAAGATCTCGGTTGCGATTGCAATATCACATATCGTGGATCGGAGGGGATCAAGTGTTTATGAATCGGCCCTCGGTAGCGTCTATTTTCTATGCAACATATCATAATCACAGTTCGCAAAAGGGGAGCAGTAGTATGGAGTGCCAACCCCGGTTCCTGCTGATTGCGATTTGCGATGAGGCCCAATATATTATGAACTGTGTTTAATAAGCCGTCAAGTCCATTTTTATCACAGAGCACCCGTTGTAAAGGCTTGGGTTTGTATGCCGTTGGAAAACACCGATTGTGATTTACGATGAAGCTAACTACGCTGATGGATTATTCTGTCGTTTAAGGGTTAATGCGAAAACAGTCCGTGGACTGTTTTTCTATGTTTAACAAGTTTTTTACCACGTATTATTCAAGTGCCCGAGAATCTCTGCCTGAAACAAACCCACCATCTAATACTTGTCCTATATTGGGAACTGCCTAGGAATTGAGGGGGTTAGCCACCAAGTATATATATTGGACTAACAGCACAGGGAAAAGGGGGAGAATGGCCAATAGTTCATAATTGTATGCAACAGTAACCCGACCTGGCAACAGGGGACGAAACCTTGCCTTGAGCAGCAGGGAGGTTCCAAGAGGGTGCAGAAAGCCCGATTATCCAAATTGGGTGTTCGGATAGGTGTTTTTGCACGATTTTTCGCCAGGATTTCGGTGGTACTGTCTGTTTCTAAATTTAGGCTCTCCATTCTTCGTCCATCTTCCATCTTGGAGGTATAAGGATTGTAATTGAATGTTTCTTGTACTTTTATCTCTTTTTATGCCACTTAATGAAAGAAGGCCTCCCCACTATTGAGTAGGGCCCGGAGACGTAGTCCAAATTGGACGAACTCCGTAATAAAATCTTTGTGTCATGGTTTCTTTCTTATCGTGTTATTTCTGCATTGTTTTATGTGCTTTTAAGTTCCATGGTTTATAAGCTCTGTTTCATGTAATTCTGATGCATCTATAAGTAAAAGATCTTGGATCAAGATGTGGAGACACTACCTTCTGGGAAGGATATTTGTGTTGATGAGTGATCACAGTGAGTTATGGTATCTATTTGATCGACCAAACCTGAATGGTAGGCACGCTTAGTGGTTGGCCACGATCAGTGAGTTTGATTTCAAGATCATTTATATCAAAGGTAAAGAGAACAAGGTGGAAGATGCTCTTAGTAGGAGGATATAGGTAAATCACTAGCAGCTATGAGCTCCTATGGGACAGACTTACAGGATAGGATCTTGCAGGCAAGTCAGTAGGATGTCAGTTGTATGGATATTATGCATAGGTTGTAGCAGAGCACAGGTACATGTGGTGGTACAAGTACAGGTACCGAAAGTAGTATAGGTACAAGTACATGTACATGTACAGGTAGTAGTACAGGTACATGTAAATGTAGTAGTATAAGTACAGTTATAGGTAGTGGTACAGGTACAGGTGCAAGTGCACAATATGTTGACTATGGCCTTACAGCAGATGGATTGGTTAGATTCAGAGACAAGATATATGTGCCAAATAGCAGTGAGTTCAAGAAGGTGATCTTGAGAGAGTTTCATGTGAAACCATATTCAGGTCACCAAGGTTATCAAAAGACACTGACAGCAGTGAAGAAATTTTATTATTAACCAAATCTGAAGAAGGATGTGGCAGAGTATGTGGCAAGGTGTTTTGATTGTCAACGTGTGAAGGAAAAATATAAGCATCCAGGTGGACTATTACAGCCGATTATGATTCCATAATGGAAATGGGAAGCCATTTCCATGGACTGCATCACAGGTTTGTTGAGGACAATGAGACAACATGATTCTATCATGGTTATTGTGGATAGGTTGACAAAGGTTGCGCACTTCATTCTAGTGAAGTTTACATTCCCAACGAGCGATGTAGCACAATTATTTCATCAAAGATGTGGTTAGATTGCATGGCGTTTTGAAGAAGATCGTGTCAAACAAGGACGCAAATTTCATCTCCAAGTTTTGGAAGGAGTTGTTTGCAGGTTTGGGCACGGAGTTGGTCTTCAGTACAGCATATCATCTGTAGAAAGATGGACAGATAGATAGGGTCAACAAGATATTGGAGGACATGTTGAGGATGTATGTGATGCATCAGCAATGAAAGTTGGAAGAGTATCTTCCATTGGTTGAGTTTGCTTACAATAATGGGTATCAAGAATATTTAAGGATGAGTCTATTTGAGGCATTGTATGGGTGAAGTTGCAATACTCCTATCAGTTGGAGTGATCCAGTTAACAGGGTGTTGATTGGACCGGACATGTTGGCGAACATAGAACAGGAAATTCAATTAGTCAAGAAAAATTTAAAGGCAGCACAGGATAGGCAGAAGAGTTATGCAGATCAGAACATGTTGTTCAAGGAGTTCCAGGTTGGGGAACATGTGTACTTATGCATCAAATCGAAGAAGAGATCCTTACAGATTGGATCATGTGTTAAGCTAGCACCCCGGTTTTATGGACCCTTCAATATTATTAAGAGGATTGGTCCAGTATTCTATCGACATGCACTACCTATGAAGGTGAAATTCCATGATGTTTTCCATGTGTCATTTCTTAAGAATTATGTTAAAGATGTTGATCATGTGATTGAATGGTCTGTATTGTAGGTGGAGCCAGATGGAGAATTATAGCCGGAACCTCAATGTATATTTCAAAAAAAGGTGCTCATGCTCTGGAACTGAGAAATTGAGAAAGTTAAAGTGCAATGGAAGTACTTTGGGCCCGATGAAGCTATGTGGAAGATGGTGGATCAGACATGGGCTATGTATCCTTCTTTGTTTGTCGATTGAGGCAAAGAAGTTTTGGTATGGTGTTTTGGTATATGTCTTGGTATATGTTTTGGTACATGTTTTGTTGATGTTTGGTATATGTACATATTTATATGGATGTAAATACCACCATGAGCTATGTTATAAATCTCTAATAAGCGGTATGGGCGTCATGTCATTATGATGTTATGTTTTCATGCTAGTTTGCTTCCCAATGGTTTGATCATTGTAAATATTACAACGAGCTAAGTTATAAATCTCCATCGGTAGTATGATTTTCTTACAGCAACCTTGTGGTTATAGGCATTGTTGAACAGCGAGGACGGTGTTCCCCTAAGGGGGAGGGTTGCGTAATAGCCCTGGTGAAAATTCCATGTAATAAAAGTTAATAAAGGAAAATTAATAACCATGGTTCATGGGACACTTGTTCCAAGCTGAATGTTGGGCAAGACATCCTAGTATGGGTGTTCATTTGGTTATTAATGGCTAAGGAAATTCGCAAAGGCAATGGCTAAGGCTTTGGAAAGGCAGAATGACATTTTGGCACATTTATTTATGGAAATAATGGAAATTAGGAGAAAAGGGAGGTTAAAGGTCATAGGTTTCATGTGAGGAGGAAATTGAAGGAAAATAATGGAAAATAAAGAAAATAGAGTCCTCATTGATAAAAATGCTTCTGAGGATTAGTTGGTAAACTTTTGTCAGTTTAGTTTTGGAGCTCTCTCATTATTCTCTCTCTCTCATACTCTTGGATACTTATAATTTTCTTGGAGCACTCTTGAAGGGTGTGGCACACTTGGATTTTTGGAGTAAGAAGGCAAAGGAAGGGCAAGAAATCGTAAGAGGACATCGGGATCAGCAGCTACAACAGGTTTTTCTTGCAGGTATCGAGTTTCATGTATCTTTTCCTCACTAGTTTTTGCATGCATGGCATATGCATGTGGTTTATTGGTCATGATATGTCATTAGCATGGAGGATGGTCGGGATTGACAGTGGATTTGCCTAGCCTTCCCATTTCCTGGATAGCCATGGTAATTATGGATTTATTTCCTTGTTTTGTTTTGGTTGGTTCTCATGTTTCCTTAGCTTGGGTTGAGTTACTAGTCCTAGAAGCCCTGGTTGGACAAATGCTCTAGAAGCCCTATGACAGCTTGGGTTGAGTTACTAGTCCTGGAAGCCTTGGTTGGAAAAATACTTTGGAAGCCCTTGGTGGGTTTACTTACTAGTCTTGGAAGCCCTTGGTAGGTTTAGTTACTAGTCCTGGAAGCCCTGGTTGGACAAATTCTCTAGAAGCCCGGAATAAGTTGTGGGATATGTTACTTGTCTTGGAAGCCTTAGTTGGACAATCACTCTGGAGCCTTGGAAGGCTTGGATAGAGACCAATCTGATGATGGTTTTATGATGTCCGACCGTGAGGTGGAATCATTGTTTGATGGGTTGAAGTGGATGGCCTCTGGAAGCCCTGGATGGTTTTGGATTGATGTGTTCTATGAGATCCCATATTCATGCTTGGAATATGGCACAGGGGAGAATGGTTGAAGAGATATTTGGCTCATCCATTCTACGGTCAGGTGGAATGTGGAAGTCCCATCCCAAGTTTGGATTTTGCATCATGAATATGAAGTTATTTCTCCTTGCATTTCTATGAGTCTTATATTGGTTTATATGTGGATTATATGGTTGTGATTTTCTTGGTATTTCTGTTTCTATTATGTTCAAGTTATGTATATGTTTTATGACAATATATAGGTATGGTTATCATCATGTTTTTACTGGTAAATGAATGAACATTGTATCTATGACCTAATGGATGAAATGGTAGCTAATGTGTTGAGGCATCAATGCTTCTTAGCGATTCTCAACTAAGTATGAGACCCCTATGCTCAGATTTGTTATTTACACCTGTAGATTACATATTCGTGATATGTTTGATGAAATGTCTGTCATGGCTAGTAGGGGTCCATTCAAGGTCGTATTCAAGTAATTGCATTTGTACTATCATTTTCCTGTTATATTACTGTTCTGAAGGTGTCATTCAATTATGGGTAGTGACCTGGGCTATGGGCCTGAAAAAAGTGGCTCAAATCCTGGGGACGCTGGCATAGCACTGAGAAAAATAGTCCCTGGACACTGGCATGCCTTGTCATGAGAGTGTCCAGAGCCTCCTGGACACTAGTAGGCCTATAGCATGGGAGCGTTCAGGGGTCAAGTGGTCCAAAATCTCAGTGGGACCCAGGGGCTTGTTGGCAGAAAGGTTGGGATGGTTCCTGAGGGTCCTAATGTTGATGTTGAAGTTTTGTATGGTGTGTTTCTATCGATTCCACTTCCTTAATGTAACTTAGGAGGTTGAATCATATCATATTGTCCTCTTGGTGCATGTTTCCCCGATTGGCCAGTTACTTGGGTAGATGTGGGAGGTGGGTATTAAATGACCCCTCATGCATTGAAAGTAGATCCTAAGAAGAGGATCATTTATGATTCGATAGGTAATAGTAGCAGGAAATGGAAAGTTTATCCTTTGAACACAAGGGTTATTCTAGAAGAACATGAAAGGAGAGGAGCAGAAGAAAAGGAAGCAAGATGAGTTGCTTGAGAAGAAAAAAGAAGAAGAATAATAAAGGAGAATAATAGAAGAGGAGCAATAAAGGTAGTCCCCAGAGGAAAAAGCAACACAGAGACTGCAAGAAGAACATTTGACTTAGGAGATAGAAGAGGAAGAGTTGGAGGAAGAGGATACCATCCAACCCATCGATGATGAACTAGGTTCTCTAGAAGAACCTCCTCTCACAGGCGGTCATCTTCCATTTGGAGAGATGGGGGTCACACCTCCACCAGCAGACACAGTCATGGGTGTATGCAGTGTCACGTTTGATCACCTTAAGAAGAGGATCATGCAACAAAGGCATAGATACTTCCTAAATGATCCTTAGAACCCTGTCTCATTTTCTATAGAAAAGGTGATAACTTCCAACACCAAAAGGAATCCCAGGGCAATCATGGCGGCACGCGTTTTTTTTGCTACAGTAGCACAGGACAACTTTGAATATTTGTTGAATGAGAATGATAGATTAATGAAATAACTTGTTACAATGAATCAATAGGTGGAACATCTTGCGGTGGTGAAATGGTTATCTTAAAAAGCTTTAATATCATAGAATGGCATTCAACCATGAATGAGGAACTAGGGCTAATGAACGACACCATAGAATGATTATATGTTGAGATGATACTTCTACAACATCTGGTGTCTCCTCTCGTTAGCATTTACAAGAAAGCACAAGAAGTGGTAAAACTCTTTAAAGTAGCAAACATAATGGTCGACCATCTTCAGGAGTGGGCTTCCAAGTATCTAGATGTTCCACAACATTTGGAAAGAAAGTAAGATATCTCCAAAGAGATAGATAGAGTTCAGCTAAGAATCCAGCATCAGAACTACATGCATCTTAGAGAATAGTTTATTAGTACTATTGTTGCTTATAATCGATTTCACAATGGTTTCAATTCTCTAACACATAAACATGGGATGCCTGCAATAGGAGCACTTGAAGCAATCAAAGGCAAAGAAATGGTCTTCTAAGAGATAAGGAAATACATTTAATAGATCAAACAAGTGATAAAACAAGAAGACTTAGAGGTCACCAAAGACATTATTATGCAATTCCCCATTGCACCAATCAAAGCTCATATGAAATTTTCATGGCTATGGAAAAAAGTATAGTCAAGCTCCAAGACTATATTGGCCGAGGCCCTAGAGGTGAAGATGCATTATGTAGGGGACTTGTGAGTTCAGGTCAAAGTGATGCAACAAAGCTACAACCTTCCACGATCCTCGAGCATGTGGTTTAATCCATTCCACAGCAAATCTAAGGGGCCTCAAAATTAAAAATCAACCCATAGCATTGAAGCCTACACAATATGTATCTACATTAAAACTCAGAAATAATTCATTAATAAAATATTTACAGAATTATTCGCATTCCTCACTCACACTTCTACCTCCCATGCCTCATGTGATCCTAAGTAGGTTTTAGATCCCTTAACAAACTCCAAAAATATCTCTCTTGATCCCTAAAATATCTCATCCAAATCCTAAAAATCATCTAATTCCACTTTTAACTCAACTAATCCTCTATTCTAGGATCCATTAATCCCTAAGATCTCTATGAGATCTTTACAAGTCTATCATCACTCATATTCTCTCATAATTGAGAATATTTACAATTAAAACTTCACACACATATTTTTCTCTCAATTTATTTAAAAATATACAAATAAATTGAAAACATCACACCCCCTAAGTCAACCAAATATACAATGATTTTTTGAAGCAGGATGCTCCTACATCAAACTCCCGGTGTAGAAAAGAAAAATTCATAGACTCTTGTCTATGAGGTCTATCACTTTTTTGTAGTAATGTGACAGCCACAAGTCTCAATGATTTTCTACCTCCAGGATTCCAAACTTTGTTTTGTTGCTGGTCCTTCAATCTTTCTTCTTGATGTTGTATACAAGATTGGAATAACAATTCATCATTATTACATTCAGGTTCCACATTTGACATTTTTCTTCCATATGTGCAATATGTTCATGTTCCAACAACATTTTCATTTCTTCAATTTCAACTTTATCATCATTTTCTATGCTTCCGTTGCAACAAATTTGTTGATTTGAAGGCATATTGTCACATTCTAACTTTGGATTATCCAACCATTCTTCTAGAAATTTTAATTCTGCTTCAATATTACTCATGTTGACATCTGAAATTATTTGATGATTATCAACAATTATTTGTTCACCTTCAGTATCTTTAACATGTCCTACATCCACAAACAAGCTATCAGTTTTTAAAATACAAGACTTTTCAGCCTCATTTGATGCTTCAAGCACCAATCTTTCACAATGGACTTTCTGGGTTTCAGCAAATCCTCTTTATTGTGACTCAATTCCTTTGAGTCTCTCCTTTTCGAACAAAGAAATATGTATTTTTTCAAGTTCTTTGAACTTGTTTATCAGCTTGGCATTCCATTTCTTTTGCAATAGGTTCCATCTAACCCGTTTCCTCATTCTCCATCCATGTCTTCGGTCTTCATTCTCTTTTCCTTGTAGCCATTCCGTTAGTATGTCAAGTAGCGCTTTCAATTCCTCAATCTCTTTCTTCATCTTCTGTGGTGAACTTTATCCTATTCACTGTCACCTGCAACAACTAACACTTTGACGAGACTTTGGGTGTTGGGCTCCGCCGATCATGCACCCATTACATTCAAAGACTCAATTTTTTTGACTTGAATTGACTTGACTTTATGACTCTTAATTTCCTTTTGACCCGAGACCCTTAATTTAACCTTAACTTTTACATCAATGGATCTTGACTTGAAAAGACTCTCTCATTTAAAATCAACTTTCCTAAAGACTTTTGTTTATTTGAAGACTTGTCTTGACACCCTCACTTTGACTCTTCAAATTCACTAAATCATTATGTGACTTTCTCACTATACCACCTACATAATAGTCATACACTCAATACTTTTCACGTTCTATTCAAACAATTATTCCACCCACTCTCCACTATTCCTAAATAAAACATAAAAATTCACTTATGAAAATTACTCCAAATGAAAATGTGAAGTAGATCTAATAAAGGAAACTCATGTCCAATAAAAGTGTACCACAATTCCAGGCAACATTAATAGTAGGAGTATGGATTCAAACTAAAACAAATACTCTTGTTTTATCGCGTGAGTTCGATTTTCTCCAGGTATTATACTAAAAAAAAAAAACAACAACAACAACATTGTTTTGTTTTTTGACAGCCAACGTCCCTTTTTATATCAGATGTCACCAACTCAGGGTCGAAGTGTTCCATGGTGGCCTCCATCAACTATAAACAAGCAGTAATTTCCCATATCTCCCTCAAAAAGGTAAGTCACATTCATGTTGTAACAATGTAGAATGAACACATAACCCTGAGAAGCAACCTCTACTGGATGATTCAATTTAAATAAAAGTTGCGATTGGCGAACAAAAGATATTGTTAGAAATCAAATTCTCTTATTGTCATAAAATTTGCACCCTCGCTTCAACCATTCACCTTGATTTTCACCCTGATTCACTGCACTAAACTATTGAACCCACAAAATAGAACCGGAAATAAAAAACAGTCAGAGTTAAATGGTGTGCTTATCCACGCATAGCAAAGAAGGATTAATCCATGTAGTGAAGGGTTATCACTTTCGATATGTTGGTCTCACAGAATTTGGAATAACATGGTTGCATTCAAGAACAAGTCAATCCTCGCATTCTCAATCAAATATCGTACTCGCTATGTGTTGGACCCTAGTATTGAGACGCATATCAACACCATCTATCTTTGTTATTTGAAGTCACAACGTGTGCATCTGGGAGCTGGGGAATCTCCAGAATAAATCCACCATATGCACAGTCAAACAACAAGCTTTAAACACCATGAGACGCTTTAGGAAACTAGCAGAATTCCAACAAACGGAGATGATGAGAATTGTCACAACGTCGGCTGAGTCGACATACAAGAATACAACTGCATAGTCATCGGCCCTGGAGGTTGGGAATTTATGTTTCCATGCATTAACAGTTATCTTAACAACCATTGTGCAGCTTCAAAAGCCTTGCGATCCCTCACTTCGCAGGTCCGACACAATGCATCTCAATATCCTAGTAGGATAGACTCCCTATGATACCAATTTTCTAAATTATTTGCACACTCTCTCACGACAAACACAACTAGATCAGTAAACTCTCAAAGAAACACATTTTTATAAAACAAATATATACTCTCTTCTTTCCCTCGCTCTGATACTAAAAATAATGCAGCAAAGCTGCAATCTTCCATGATCCTCGGGCCTATGGTTTAATCCATTACGTAGCAAACCTAAGGGGCCTCAAAATTAAAAATCAACCCATAACATTGAAGCCTACACAATATGTATCTACATTAAAACTCAGAAATAATTCATTAATAAAATATTTACAGAATTATTCTCATTCCTCACTCTCATACTTCTACCTCCCATGCCTCATGGGATCCTCTTAATTTATACATGATGCAGGAGCATCCGGACTTAGCCAGCAATGTGAAATTCTGTTCACATGTTGTGGCTAAACGAGTTGAATTTCATTGACCTGATTGGTCAAAAGTCAGTTTTACTGAGAGGGTTGGATCTCTCAAGAAATGAGTTGTATTTTATTATTGTAATAGTTAGAAACTGTCTTATTTTAGATTCAAAGATAAGTTGTTAGCATAGAGCTAGGAATTAGAGATTTGTTGTTAGATTTATTAAAAATAGTGATTTAATTGTTATACATAGTTAGAGTGATATCCGATTGATAAAAGGAAGGAAAAATGTAATGAAAGAGAAAGTGGATTGAGTGGAGCGAGAGTCTAGAATTAGCATGTGGATGTCTGTTGAAACAGAGGTCTTTTCATATGTTGTAATCAGGCCAAGGCCGAGACTCTGTAACTATTTTTATTATGAATAAAAGATGTTGTGTGTGTGATTAATCAGCCACCCTGCGGAAACCCTCGTTGTTCTTTTGTTTCCTTGTATTCGGGCCAAGTGATTATCCCTTTTTTTTGCTACATTTCGTGCCTAAACCATATGATTGATAGAAGTCAGAGGATTTATTATAAATCTCATTGTTTGGTGTCGCTTTAATCCTGACCGTTGGATCACCGATATCAGATCGGCGAAGTTTATTACATAGTTTCGGTCCCGTGAGCGTAAATCCACTTTACACTAAGATTTAGCGCAAAACACAGTCGGATTTGAAATCCGGACTTGAAATTTATAGACGGGAACCTATACCCTTATCGGGTCCGTAAGACTGATCGGATCGGTGCATTGGAGTGGAAGGAGCCTGGCAAGTGGACATTGCAACTTGCGATCGAGCGATTAAATCGTGGCTATTAGATCGTGTTATATCACAACTGTTGGATCGTGAAAGTAGTTTCGCTACAGTGAGTGGTATTTCGGGCGCTTTGAAGGTTGTAAGTGGTTTCGAAGGGCAGCCACCCGATCCCACTGAATGTTCGACATGTAGCAGCAGACAAGAGATAGAAAGCCGTTTATCGGGCAGTTAAAACCTGATTTGTTGTTCCGCCCGAAATCTCTTACAATCGTCAGATCAACCAGATCCAGATCGACGGTCATAAAGGATTGTGCGCGTTGACTTATCGGTGTACGATGAGCACTCTAAACTCCAAGGTAAAAATTCATTGTTTTTGGCTTGTTTTCGAAGGTATTCTGATATAAAAGAGAAAGGTCGGGTTATAATTAAAAGGTGAACCGCAGGGTGATTATTAGGGTTTCTTGAGTTCTACTTCCTCCTGTGTCATTTGTGGTATCAGAGCAGAAGTTAAGGTTGATTGCAGCAAAAAAAATTCCACCAAGGAGAGGATCTTGCATTGGTCGAGGAAGAGCTAAAGCAAATGCAGTTCTGTTAGAGGAGATCTAGAGTCTGTGTACAAGAATGGAAACAATTGAGACTGCTCAAAGAAGAATACCTGTTGAAGGAGCTGACAGTGCTAAAGAAGAATCTTCTGAGGAAGAAGAAGAGGAGGACGATGAAACTACCAAAGTTATCAAGATGTTGTCGAAAGTAGGAGGAAAAGCAAAGACAGAAATTCCTATGTATGAAGGGAGTCTCAATACAAAAGAGCTAATGGATTGGATCAATTCATTGGACAAATATTTTGACTATGAAGAGGAAATTGATGACAAAAAGAAGGTGAAATTTGCAATTACCAGATTGAAGGTTCATGCAGCTATTTGGTGGGATGAACTACAGACATCTAGAACGAGCAAAGGAAAGTCCAAGATCAAGCAATGGGACAAAATGGTAAGTAAAATGAAAGCCAAATTTATGCCTAAAGATTATCACTTAAATCTTTTCAAAACAATTACAAAATTTAAGGCAAAAAGGACTGTCTGTTAAGGAATACATAGAAGAGTTTTATAGATTGAGTATTAGAGCAGGACATACAGAAGATGACATGGAGAAGGTAGCTAGATATATCAATGGCCTAAGGTATGACATCCAAGATGAGATCAGCTTGTTGAGTTTGAAGACTATTGAAGATGCCTATCAAGCAGGTTTGAAGGCAGAAGAGAAGATGTTGAGAAAACAGACTCAGAGGAATAGAGGAAGAATCTTAGTAAGAGGTAGAGGAACTACCATACCAAGGGGACAACAGCATCAGCATGAAGCAAGAAGCTCAAGTAGCAGACCACCACAGAGGGGAGATTTTAACAGAGGAAGATTTGCGCCCAGAGGAAGAGGCCGAGGAAGAGATGTTCGGTGTTATACATGTGGAGAGTGGGGACATGTGTCATGGGACTGCCCTCATAATAAACCAGCAAGTCAGAGGAATGCGAATGTGGTTGAGGCAAATCCAAAACCACCTCTATTTATGGAAAAGGAAGAACCCTCTGAAGTAGGAGAATCCCTATTATTGAGAAGGACCTTGCTTAAGACAGAGAAGGAGATTGAAGAACCAGCTCAGAGGAAGAGTTTGTTCAGAACTACATGCAAATCTAAAGGTAAATGTTGTAAAGTGATAATTGATAGTGGAAGCACTGATAACCTTGTTTCTATAGAGATGGTGGACAAGCTAGGGTTGGTAAAGACAATACACCCTACTCCTTATAGAGTTTCATGGTTACAGAAGGGACATCATATTATTGTGACAGAACAATGCAAGGTTGAGATACAAATTGGTACGTATAAAGATGTGATATTATGTGATGTAATGCCCATGGATGTATGCCATGTATTACTGGGAAGACAATGGCAATTTGATCGAAAATTTATTCATGATGGGAGGAGAAACACTTATACTCTGGAGAAGGATGGAACTAAACATACACCGCTGCCATTGAAGGATGAAGCTGACAAGGGAGCACTTGAAAATAGTGTTATGCTGATGAGTGGGAAGGAGTTGTTGCAAGAGGTTGAAAAGGGTGACAAAATGCATTTTGCTGTCATAGGGAGACCTAAGGTAATTTTGACTTCCACAAACTTAGATTATTTACCTGAAGAAATCAAAACTTTGTTGAATGATTTTGTTGATATTGTTGTGGATGAGTTGCCAAATGCATTGCCACTGATCAGGAGTATTAGTCATCATATTGATCTAATACCAGGAGCAAGTTTGCCAAACAAAGCAGCATACAAATTAACTCCTAAAGAGAATGCAGAATTTGGAAGACAAGTGCAGGAGTTGATGGATAAGGGGCTAATCAGAGAAAGTCTTAGTCCATGTGTTCTACCAACAGTACTCAGTCCAAAGAAAGGAGGTGAATGGTGAATGTGTATAGATTCCAGAGCTATAAACAAGATCACTATTAGGTATAGATTTCCTTTACCACGCATGGATGATTGGATGGATTGTTTGAGTGGATCCAAATATTTTACTAAAATAGATTTGAAGAGTGTATATCATCAAATAAGAATTCGACAAGGCGATGAATGGAAGACTACAATTAAAACAAACAGTGGGTTGTATGAGTGGTTAGTGATGCCTTTTGGACTCACTAATGCACATAGCACATTCATGAGATTAATGAATGAAGTATTGAAGGAATATGCAGGCAAGTTTGTTATTGTTTATCTTGATGATATTCTAGTTTTTAGTAAAAGTAAAGAAGAACATCTAGAGCATCTTAAGTTGGTTCTAAGAACTCTGTAGAAAGAGAAACTACTGATAAATCTGAAGAAATGTCGTTTCATGAAGGAAGAATTGATTTACTTGGGATTTCTAGTTTCTAAAGAAGGATTGAAAATGGATCCAGAGAAATTCCAAGTGATTTGGAATTGGCCTATTCCCAAAAATATATTTGAGGTAAGGAGCTTCCATGGTCTTGCAAGTTTTTACAAAAAGTTTATCAAAGGCTTTAGTCAGATTTGTGCACCAATTCTTGAAACAATCAAGGAGACTAATCAACCATTCTAGTGGACAGAAGCAAAAAAAAAAAAAAAAAATTGTTGAAGGAGAAAATCACAGAGAAACCAGTTTTAGCTTTACCTGATTTTGAAAATGTATTTCAAGTTGAAACAGATGCTAGTGGAGTTGCAATTGGAGTAGTTTTGAGTCAGGAACAGAGACCAATAGAATACTTTAGTGAGAAACTAAATGAAACTAAGAAGAAGTATTCTTCTTATGATAAAGAATTTTATGCTATTGTACAAGCCTTAAAGAAATGGAGACATTATTTGCTGCCAAAAGAATTCATATTGTATTCAGACAATCATGCCTTACAATTCATCAATAACCAGTCGAAACTGAACCAGAAACATGCCAAGTGGGCAGAATTTTTGCAAAGCTTTACTTTTGTGATAAAACACAAGAGTGTTAAGTCAAATAAAGTCGCTAATGCATTGAGTAGGGTAAGTTTTATTGTGCAAGAATTCAAAGTGGGTGTTGTAGGATTTGAAGAAATGGTTGAAATGTACAAAGATGATGCATATTTCAAAGATATCTATGCAACAATTCAAAATCCAATAGTTCATAACAAAATTCAGTGGTTGGACTATCTCATTCAAGGAGGCTTATTGTTTAAAAGCAACAAGTTGTGTATTCCCAAATGTTCTATGAGGGAAAACATAATAAAGGAGAAACATAGTGGAGGATTATCTTGTCACTTTGGACAAGATAAAACCTTTGCTCAGGTGAATGCTTTTTACTATTGGCCAAAGATGCAGACTGGTGTTAATAAATTTGTTGAGAAGTGCAGGATATGTCAGCATGCTAAAGGGAGAAGCCAGAATACGGGATTGTACCAACCATTGCCAATACTAGACCGACCGTGGGATGCAGTTAGCATGGATTTTGTTTTGGGATTACCAAAAACCCAGAGAGGGAATGATTCTATTTATGTTGTGGTAGATAGATTTTCTAAGATGGCACATTTCATTGCTTGTAAGAAGACTAGTGATGCAACACATATAGCTAATCTATTTTTTTCAGAAATTGTAAGATTACATGGATTGCCTGTAAGTATTGTGTCTGATAGAGATACAAAGTTTGTAGGGCATTTTTGGAGAACTCTTTGGAAGAAATTGGGAGCTAACCTCAGTTTTAGTTCAGCATACCATCCTCAAACAAATGGACAGACCGAAGTAGTAAACAGGAGCTTGGGAAACATATTGAGAAGTTTAGTGTATCAAAATCCTAAGCAATGGGATTTAGCACTAGCTCAGGCTGAATTTGCTTATAACGATACTCCAAAATGAAGTACTGCAATGAGTCCATAGCAGATTGTTTTTGGAATGAATCCAAGAGGTGTGTATGAGCTTAGAAATTTGGGTAAACAGGAGACAAGAAGTTCAAAAGTTGAAGAGTTTGCAGAGCAGATGCAGAGACTACAAGAAGATGTCAAAAGTAGATTGCATGAAAGCAGCAATAAATACAAACAGAGGGTAGATATGGAAAGAAGAGAGAAAGAATTCCAAGTGGGAGATTTAGTGATGGTATATTTGAGAAAAGAAAGATTTCCTGCTAAAACTTACAATAAACTGAAAATGAAAAAGATAGGACCATGTAGAATTGTAAGAAATTTTTCAGCTGATGCATATGAAATTGAGTTTCCAGAAGGGATTGGAATACCACCTATCTTCAATGTTGCAGATTTGTATCCATACAAAGAGGCAGAGACAGAGCTACAGGAGGAAACTATAAGAGATGAAGTTCAAACTGTGAACTGGGAAGAACAAATGCCAAAGACAGCTAAGAAAGAAGTGGAAGTTGTTTTGGAGAAAAGAGTATCCAAAAAACCAGAGGATAGACTTATTTCCAATATATAGTCAAATGGAAAGGATATCCAGTGGAGGATGATAGCTAGTTGACAACAGCAGAGTTGCAGAAGTATGGAGTAAGTCCTGAAATTTTGAAGGACGATTATTTTCTTCCCCGGGAATCTGATGTAGGAGCATCTGGACTTAGCCAACAATGTGAAAGTTTGTTCACATGTTGTGGCTAAACAAGTTGAATTTCATTGACCTGATTGGTCAAAAGTCAGTTTTACTGAGAGGGTTGGATCTCTCAAGAAATGAGTTGTATTTTATTATTATAATAGTTAGAAACTATCTTATTTTAGATTCAAATATAAGTTGTTAGCATAGAGCTAGTAATTAGATATTTGTTGTTAGATTTATTAAAAATAGAGATTGATTTATTAGACATAGTTAGAGTGATATCCGATTGATAAAAGGAAGGAAAAATGTAATGAAAGAGAGAGTGGATTGAATGTAGCGAGAGTCTAGAATTAGCGTGTGGATTTCTGTTGAAACAAAGGTCTTTTCATATGTTGTAATCAGGCCAAGGCCGAGACTCTGTAACTATTTTTATTGTGAATAAAAGATGTTGTGTGTGTGATTAATCAGCAAGCCTGCAGAAACCCTCGTTGTGATTTTGTTTCCTTGTATTCGGGCCAAGTGATTATCCCTTTGTTTTGCTATGTTTCACACCTAAACCATATGATTGATAGAAGTCAGAGGCTTTATTATAAATCTCATTGTTTGGTGCTGCTTTAATCCTGATCGTTGGATCACCGATATCAGATCAGCGAAGTTTATTACATAGTTTCGGTCCCATAAGCGTAAATCCACTTTACACTAAGATTTAGCGCAAAACACAGTCGAATATGAAATCTGGACTTGAAAATTTATAGACGGGAACCTATACCCTTATCGGGTCCGTAAGACTGATTGGATTGGTGCATTAAAGGGGAATGAGCCTGGCAAGTGGACATTGTGACTTGCGATCGGGCGATTAAATCGTGGCCATTAGATCGCGATATACCGCAACCGTTGGATCGCGAAAGTAGTTTCACTACAGTGAGTGGTATTTTGGGTGCATTAAAGGTTGTAAGCGATTTCGAAGGGCAGCCACCCAATCCCACTGAATGTTCAACACGTAGCAGCAGAGGAGAGATAGAAAACTGTTTATCGAGCGGTTAAAACTCAGTTTGTTGTTCCAGTCGAAATCTCTGACAACCGTCAGATCAACTAGATCCAAATCGATGATCACAAAGGATCGTGCTTGTTGAATTATCGATGTACGACTAGCGCTCCAAACTCCAAGGTAAAAATTCATTGTTTTTGGCTTGTTTTCAAAGGTATTCCGATATAAAAGAGAAAGGTCGGGTTATAATTAAAAGGTGAATCGCGGAGTGATTATTGGGGTTTCTTGAGTTTTGCTTCTACCTGCGTCAATACAAATGGATTAGAACCCAAGTAGGTTCTAGATCCCTTAACAAACGCCAACAATATCTCTCTTGATCCCTAAAATCTCTCATCCAAATCCTAAAAATCCTCTAATTCCACTTTTAACTCAACTAATCCTCTATTCTAGGATCCCCTAATCCCTAAGATCTCTATGAGATCTTTACAAGTCTATCATCACTCATATTCTCTCATAATTGAGAATATTTAAAATTAAAACCTCACACACATATTTTTCTCTCAATTTTTTTTAAAAATATACAAATAAATTGAAAACATCACACCCCCTAAGTCAACCAAATATACAATGATTTTCTGAAGCAGGATGCTCCTGCATCACAAAGCCATATCAATGGATTTTAGAGCATGGCACACAAACATCACAAATGAGATCCATGAGGAATCAAATGACTTATAAATTTGATGAGTCTTTATCCCATTATCAAGTTTCTCTTATATAGCCATCGTCTCATATATAATTTGCCTTTTTTAATAAATGATATGTAATGAAGTCCAAGAGACAAATGTGGAATATGAATAGCCACATAGGGAATGTAATAAGTCATGTATAGAATATGAACAGTCATAGAATTCCAAGAGTCATGAGAAAGCTCAAAGGTCATTGTCATTTATTATAAATAGCTCCTCATAACTCAAACTAAGGGCTTGGATTCTTGGAGTCTTGCCTTGGATTCTCTTGTAGTGCATAAGAGATAGATAATTTTTTGGAGAAGAAAGTTGTGGCTTCATGTTCCACTAATATATATATATATATATATATATATATATATATATATATATATATATATATATATATATATATATATATATAGTGTTTCATCAATGTAACAATGTACTTGGGATCTTTTATTCATATTCAAAAGCTCTATGAGCCGACACTTCTTCATACATGTATCGTAGATATAATAGGAATATTTTTGTTATGTTTGCGGTATATGTTGCTTTAATTGCATACTAAGTTTAATGAACTAATTCATTTCTTAGTTATGGTTGTTGTTGACCAAGTGTCATTATGCTTTCATTATTGTTGTTTATTATGTGGACTAATTTGCAGGTAATCAACAAGCCTTTCTCTTCGTTCTCGAGTCTCCCTTTAGGATAGTACTATTACTTTTCTAACCGGAGGCTAGTATTCCTTTACCAGTCGTGGAAGTTCCCCCATGCACTTTGCATTAGGTGTCTCACAAAGATTACATACTTGTTGCCTAAAGAGGTGTTGTGATCTCTTGTGTGTGATTATAACCAAGGCATATCTTTGAAACATTTCCAATAGTGGTCGGACCATATAGTCAGATGGGACTCCTCCACCAAACAGTGTGAGGTCTAATTAGGACTTCACATCGAGAAGATCCCCATACATGTTGGCGGTAGCTAGCACCGTCAACATTTTTGGTGCTAGATGGAGAGTTAGATGACAAGTTGAGCCTTTAAAGTTTGTTTCAATCTCATACCTTTAATGGCTCCATCTCATATCATAATCCCGAGGTGTTTTTTCAAAGCTTTAGATCTTTCAATTCCCGCAGAATTTTTACATGACTTGTCACATTTGAAATTTGATGGCAATGGTACAATGACCATCTAACAACCTCCTCCCACATCTACCCAAGTAACGGGCCAACAAGGGTAAACATGTGATGAGAAGTTACTAAGATATGATTCAACTCCCTATGTGTCAGTTAAAGAAGTGGAATTGCCAAAACACATCACACAAACCTTCCACATTAGCAACAAAACTCCTAGGAGCCATCCCAACCACTCAAGTAACCAACCGCTAAGACCAACTGAATTTTTAGTGCATCAAACCCTCGGACACTCCCGTGATATGGAAAAGGGTGTGTCTGAGAGACTCCAGATGCTCCCATAGCATGACATGGGTGCCTCTGGGGACTTTTTCCCTAGTGTTGTGCTTGTGACTCTAGGATTTGTGCCCCTTTTTCAGACCCAAAGCCCATGTCACTACCCAGAACACAATGACACCTTCATTAATGAATTTACACAACAAAACAATGATACATTTTCAAAACATTGACAAGGACTAGACTAGACCCCTACTAGCCATGACAATCATTTCGTCAAACATGTCACAAACGTGAAAGCTGCAGATCTTAACAGCAAAACTGAGCATAGGGTATCATACTTATCTAAGATTCGTTATGAAGCATGGATGCCTCAACACATTAGTTGAAATTTCATCTGTTAGGCCATAGATACATTATTCATTCATTTACAAGTAAAAACATGATGAGAGCCATACATAGCCACTATCATAATACATGTTCATAACCAACATAATAACAACAGAAATACCATGGAAATAACAGCCATATAATCCACATATAAACTAGTATAATACTCATGAATCAACAAGGAGAAATAACATCATATTAATGATGCAAAGGCTAACTAGGTTTGGGACTTCCATGAACCACCTCACCATAGACATGGCTAAGCCAAATCTCTCTTTAGCCAGTCACCCTTGTGCCATATTTCAAGCATGAATGTGGTATCTCAAGGAAAAAAACATTAAGACCGAACCAGGGCTTCCAGATGCCAAACCTCCTCAACCCATTAAACGATGATTCCATCTCATGGTTGGACATCACAAGCCATCACCAGAAAGGTCTCTACCCAAGCCTTCCAGGGTTCCAGAGTGTTTGTTCCAACCAAAGCTTCTAAGACTAGTAACTCAACGCACAGTTGTCATCGGGCTTCCAAAGCATTTGTCCAACCTGGGCTTCCAGACTAGTAACTCAATCAACCAAGGGATTCCAAAGCGTTTGTCCAACCAAGGATTCTAGGACTAGTGACTCAACCCAAGTTATTACAAGTATTCCAGAGCATTTATCCAACCAAGGCTTCCAGGAACTAGTAACTCAACCCAAGCTAAAGGAAACATGAGAACCAACCAGAAAAATAAAGAAATGAACCCATAAAACCATGGTTATCCTGGAAATGGCAAGGCTAGGCAAATCCACTATCAATACAGGCAATCCTCCATGCCAATGACATATCATGACCAATAAACCACATGCATATACCATGCATGCCAAAACTAGTGAGGAACACATACATGCAACTCAATACCTGCTTTCCTACTCTTCCTCTGCCTTCTTGCTCCAAAAATCCAAGTATGCCACACTCCTCCAAGAGTGCTCCAAGAAAACTCTAAGTGTCCAAGAGTATGAGAGAGAGAGAATAAAGAGAGAGCTCAAAAATTGAATTAACAAAAATCTATGAACTAATCCTCAGAAACCTTTTTATTAATTAGGCCTTTATTTTCTTCTTATTCCACTATTTTCCTTCATTTTCCTCCCCACATGCAACCTCTGACCTTTCACCTCCCTTTTCTTCTAATTTCCATTCTTTTCATAAATAAATGTGCCAAAGTTCCACTTTGCATTTCCAAAGCCTTTTCCAATTTCCTTAGCCATTAATCAATCACCAGTGATCCCCATTACTATGTTTTTTTCCAACATTCAACTTGGAATATGTGTCCCATCAACCATGGTTATTATTTTGCCTTTATTAAATTTTGTTATATGGAATTTTCACCAGGGTTGTTACAGAACCCTCCCCCTTGGAGGAACGTCATCCTCGGTGCTCAATAACACCTACAACCACCAAGGTTGGTGTAAGAAAAACATACTTCCCATGGAGCTTTATAACTTAGCTCGTTGCAATATTTACAATGATCATCCTGCTAAGAAGAAAACCAACATGAAAACATAACAAGTATAACATCACAATGACATGACACCCATATCGCTTATTGGAGCCTTATAACATAGCTCATGGTGGTATTTACATCCATATACATATGTACATATACAAAACACAAAACATATACCAAAACATCTGTTCAACCAGTGAATAAGGAAGGATACATAGCCCGCATCTAATCCATCATCGCCCATGTAGTTTCATCAGGCCTAAAGTGCTTCCATTGCACTTTAAACTAATCGTTTACTCAGTTCTGGAGCATGAGCATCTTTCTCTGCAAAATGCGTGGTGGTTTCGGCTGGAATTCTCCTTCTGGCTCCACCTGCGATACAGACTAGTCAATCACATGATCATAATATTTAACATATTTCTTAAGAAATGAAACATGGAAAACAACTTGGAATTTCACTATCGGAGGCACTGAAAGTCGATAAACTACTGGCCCAATCCTCTCAATAATCCTAAAAGATCCATGAAACTAGGGTGCCATCTTAGCACATGATCCAATCTACAAGGAGCTCTTCTTCAATTTAATGTGCAAGTACACATGTTCCCCAACCTGGAACTCCTTGAACAACCTATTATGATTTTCATACCTCTTCTGCCTATCCTGGGTTGCTTTCAAATTCTTCTTGATTACATGCATTTCCCACTCCTTGCGTGCCAACATGTCCAGTCCAATCAAGACCCTGTTAACTGAACCACTCCAACTAATGGGAGTATTACAACTCCACCCATATAATGCCTCAAACGGACTCATCCTCAGTGACTCCTAGTACCCATTGTTATAAGCGAACTCCACTAGTGGAAGGTACTCTTCCCACTTCCTCTGTTGATGCATCACATACATCCTCAACATGTCGTCCAATATCATGTTGAACCTCTTTGTCTGTCCATCTGTTTGTGGATGATAAGTTGTACTGAAGGCCAACTTTATGCCCAAACATGCAAATAAATCATTTCAAAACTTAGAAGTGGACTTTGCATCCCTATCTGACACAAACTTCTTTAGAACTCCATGCAATCTAACCATGTCCTTGATGAAGACCTATGTTACATCACTCTCTGAGAATGTAAACTTCACTAGAATGAAGTGCGCTACCTTTGTCAACATGTCCACCACTACCATGATCGAATCATGTTGTCTCACTGTCCTCGGTTGTAGCATTCCACCGGATGCTTACACTCTACCTTCACCTGTTGATAATCCAAGCACCTAGCCAATAAATCTACTACATCTCTCTTCAAATTCAGCCAATAATAGAATTTCTTCACTACTATCAGCATCTTCTAATAACCTGGGTGACCTGAATATAGTTTCGCATGAAACTCCCTCAAGAGCACCTTCTTGAGCTCACTACTATCTAGCACATATATCTTGTCCCTAAATTTAACCAATCCATCTGACGTGATATGATAATCCACATCCTGTGCACCTCCATCTGTACTTGTACATATACCCATACCACCACCTGTACTTGTACCTATACCACTACCTGTACATGTACCCATACTCGATTGCAACATGTGCACAATCTCCATATACATGTCATCCTACTGACTTGCCTGCAAGATCCTATCCTGTAAATATGTCCCATAGGGGCTCATAGCCGCTCTGTGATTTACCTATATCTGCCTGCTAAGAGAATATGCTACCGTATTCTCTTTACCTTTGATATACCTGATCTCAAAGTCAAACATACAATTTGTGGCTAGTCACCGAGCCTGCCTGCCATTTAGATTCGATTGGTCAAATAAATACTGCAAACCATAGTGATCACTCATCAATACAAACCTCCTACCAAGAAGATATTGCCTCCACATCTTCAATGCATGTATGATCGCTTCCAACTCAAGATCATGTGTCAGGTAGCTTTGCTCGAGCTCATTCAGTTTTTGTGACTCCTAGCATACCACTTTTCCATCCTACATAAGGACTCCATCAATTCATCTCTTGCAAGAATTTGTACATACTAAAAACACTTTGTATAGATCTGCAATATTTAACATTGGTGCATGTGTCAACAACTACTTAAGCTGCTCAAAATTAGCCGCACACTCCTCTATCTATTCAAACTTCTTACCTTTCCTCTACAATGATGTGATACGATAAGAAATTTGTGAGAAGTTCCTGATGGACCTTGTAACACCCCCTCCTCCCAGGTCCACCTAAGAAACCAACCAGCTGGGGAAAACATGTGATGGGAGAGGACACTATAAGGGATTCAATATCCTTGGTAACCTTAAGGAAATGTAATTGACGAAAGACATCAAATAACCCTTCCACATTAGCAATAGCACCCCCAGGAGACATATCAGCCACTCAAACGTCCTTCCCCTAGGTCCCATTGATGTTTTAAGCCTTTTAACTCAAATTTTCTCTCATGCTATAAGCATGATAATGTCCAGCAACCCAAATACGCTCTCATAGGCCTATGTGCTAGCAACTGTGGACTTTTCTCAGTACACCTGTGACAACGAACCCGAGATTTGAGCCACTTTTCTAGCCCAGAATCCTGGCCTCTGTCGGCCAAAACTTGCTACAACCTTCAAAATCGATCAAATACATGATAAAAATGTTGATAAATCAAAAATCAACCTCAGGACTAGGCCTGAGCATCCCCAACCGGGACTAACATTCTGTCAAACATTTGGCACCAATGCAACCTATAGGTCTAGGATACAAGACAGAGCATCAATGATTGAAAGAACTTATGAAACATAACCAGAAGGATCACCTCCTTCTCCATTGAGCTATTATATCATCAATTAGGCCTTGCATCCATCCGTTTAACAATTACAAGTAAATATATGAAATAACCATGACATGAACCAATCATTTAACCATGCTTATAGCCAACGTAAAACCATATAAATATTAGAGATATTACAGCCATTAAATCCACATATAAAGTAGTGCAAAAGTAAGAGAACTTAGCTTTTTTTAATCATAGGAAAATCCCACCGGGTTCGGGACTTCCACATACCACATGAGCATAGACATGGCTTAACCAAATCTCTCTTTCATCTAGTGACCCTCGTGCCATATTCCAAGCATGAATGTGGGATCTCATAGAACAACCAACCCAAGAACAACCAAGGGGATCCAAAGGTTAAACCACCTCCACCATCATCAAACCGTGATCAAACCAAAATAGGTGTTCTGATCACAACCAAAATGAACTTGGAATGCCATCCAAAATCCATCATTATCCTTGAGGAATTTTCCATCTCCTTGTCTCTCAGGCTTCACCGCAATCCAATCTCAAATCAATCCAATCTCGGATCAATAGGCCTTAGACCGGGACCAGTATCTCAGGCTTTACCTCAATCCAAACCAGGAGCACTAGGCCCTAAACCAATACTTCTCCCTTAGGATTTAGCGTGTATCCTGCCAAAACCAGTCAAGGAATTCCTAGGCCTTTGTGATGCAGGAGGTTGACGAAAATGAGGTGGTAGTCTGGAATAGACTACTGATTAACTTTGTAACCAATCAGGTGTGCTTAAATAGATTTTGTATGTGTATTTCCCCCTGAGGGTATCGCTTACCTTACCAATCACTATCGGTCCCTCATTGACTTCTTCTTTTGTTAAGCGCTTCAATCCGCGCCATTGATCTCACTTCTCTAGATCCAACAGATATCACGTCATCCGCTCATCAACTTACTCAGACGATCTTCGTCGTCGATGTGACCCGTCCAATTGAACGGATGTCTTGTAATCTCACGCAGATTCTTGCACGAATGATATCAAGTCGAGAGTGCGCGAGAAAAGTGGTTTTCTCATGCTACGTGTTGACCACTAAAGGTAATCGCGTGAAATTTCCCAATACCATTTACAACCTTTAGGGCACGCGAGATACCGCTTCCCACTTATGAAATACAACCCACGTGCTTAATTCATACTTTTAGAAAGGCGCTTTAAGGAAAGGTTTAACACTTGAGTACAATATTAACCCTTAATACGATTCGACTAAGATTTATAAATAAAATGTATAAATAGAGGAAAATACCCGATTAGGGTCTAGAATGCCGATACATAGCTACAAATGAATTTCTGCACCAGAACAGTGCATCCACACCACACTTCAATCAATTATTCAACAAAATGGAAATTACAGAGTCTTGGCCCTCTCGGCTCGATTACAACAGTTTGTCTGACCTCTGTTTCAATCTCAAACCCTATCTCTCACTCAAAACTCTCGCTTACTCAGTCTATCTCGATCATCCCATCTCTCTGTCATTACATTCTTTTTCCTTTTATGAATCAAATCCTATCCTAACTGCATTGACAACTCAATCTCTATTTTTATCAACTCAATCATTAAATCCCTATTCTCAAGCTCTGATACACACCTATACTAACAACTTATCCCCTATTCTAAAAATAATACAATATTCTAATTATTACAATAATTGAGATAAAGATTAATTCGAGAGATCCAACCCTCTCTACTAAAATTGATTTTTGGCCACTCAGGTCAATGAAATTCATCTCTTGTTAGCCACAACATGTGAACATACAATCACATTGCCAGCTAAGTCCGAATACTCCTGCATCAGACTCCCGGGGAAGAAAATAATTCTTCATCAAACTTTCAGGATTTACTCCATACTTCTGTAATTATGTTGTTGTTATCCAACTAGCATCCTCTGTTGGTTGTCCCTTCCATTTGACTAGATACTGAAAATAAACATGTCCTCTGGTTCTTTTGGATACTCTTTTCTCAAAAACAACTTCCACCTCTTTCTTGACTGTCTTTGGCATTTGTTCTTCCTAGTTTAAAGTTTGAACTTCATCTCTTGCAGGTTCCTTCTGTAGCTCTGACTCTGTCTCCTTGTATGGATACAAATCTGCAACATTGAAGATAGGTGATATTCCAATCCCTTCTGGCAATTCAATTTCATAAGCATTAGTTGAAAACTTCCTCATAATTCTACATGGTCCTATCTTTTTCATCTTTAGTTTATTGTAAGTCCCAACAGGAAATCTTTCTTTTCTCAAGTATACCATCACTAGATCTCCCACTTGGAATTCCTTTTCTCTCCTCTTCATATCAGCTCTTTGTTTGTATTTACCACTGCTTTCCTGCAATCTGTCTTTGACATCTTCTTATAGTCTCTGCATCTTCTCTACAAACTCTTCAACTTTTGCACTTCTTGTCTCCTGTTTACCCAAATTTCTGAGTTCATACACACCTCTTGGATTCATTCCAAAAACAATCTGAAATGGACTCATCCCAGTACTTTGGTTTGGAGTGTCATTATAAGCAAACTCAGCTTGAGCAAGTGTTAAATCCCACTGCTTCGGATTGTTATACACTAAACTTCTCAATATGTTTCCCAAGCTTCTGTTTACCACTTCAGTCTGTCCATCTGTTTGATGATGGTATGTTGAACTGAAACTAAGGTTGGCACCTAGTTTCTTCCAAAGAGTTCTCCAGAAATGCCCAACAAACTTTGTATCCCTATCAAACACAATACTTACAGGCAATCCATGTAACCTTACAACTTCTGAAAAAAAATAGATTAGCAATATGTGTTGCATCACTAGTCTTTTTACATGCAATGAAATGTGCCATTTTGGAAAATCTATCTACCACAACATAAATGGAATCATTCCCTCTTTGAGTTCTAGGTAACCCCAAAACAAAGTCCATACTAATTGCATCCCATGGTCGGTCTGGTATTGGAAATGGCTGGTACAATCCTGTATTTTGGCTTCTCCCTTTAGCATGCTCACATATCCTGCACTTCTCAACAAATCTCTTAACATCAATTTGCATCTTTGGCCAATAGTAAAAAGCATTTACTTGAGAAAAGGTTTTGTCTTGTCCAAAGTGACCAGATAATCCTCCACTGTGTTTCTCCTTGATTATGTTTTCCCTCATAGAACATTTGGGAATGCACAATTTGTTACCTTTAAACAGTAAACCTCCTTGGATAAGATAATATAACCACTGACTTCTATTATGAACTATTGGATTTTGTACAACTGCATAAATATCTTTGAATTCTACATCATCTTTATACATATCAACCATTTCTTCAAATCCTACAACACCAACTCTTAATTCTTGTACAATGAAATTTACCCTGCTCAAAGCATCAGCAACTTTGTTCAACTTACCACTTGTGTGTTTTATCACAAAAGTAAAACTCTGTAAAAACTCTACCCACTTGGCATGTTTCTGGTTCAATTTTGGCTGGTTGTTTATGAATTGTAATGCATGATTGTCAGAATATAATACAAACTCATTTGGTAGCAAATAATGTCTCCATTTTTTAAAAGCTTGCACAATAACATAAAAAAAATTATCACAAGAAGAATTATTCTTCTTAGCTTCATTTAGTTTCTCACTAAAGTTGGCTATTGGTCTCTGTTCCTGACTCAAAACTGCTCCAATTGCAACTCCACTAGCATCAGTTTCAACTTGGAAAACTTTCCCAAAATCAGGTAAAGCTAAAACTAGTTTCTCTGTAATTTTCTTCTTCAGCAACTTAAAATTTCAGTCTGCTGCTTCTATCCACTTGAATGGTTGATTAGTCTCTTTGATTGTTTCAATAATTGGTGCACAAATCTGACTAAAACTTCTGATAAATTTTCTATAAAAACTTGCAAGACCATGAAAGCTTCTTACCTCAAATATGTTTCTTGGAGTAGGCCAGTTCCAAATTGCTTGGACTTTCTCTGGATCCATTTTCAAACCTTCTTTAGAGACTACAAATCCAAAATAGATTAATTTTTCCTTCATGAAACTACATTTCTTTAGATTTATCAGCAGTTTCTCTTTCTGCAGAGTTCTTAAAACCAACTTAAGATGCTCCAGGTATTCTTCTTTGCTTCTACTGAAAACTAGAATATCATCAAGATAAACAATGACAAACTTGCCTGCATATTCCTTTAAGACTTCATTCATTAATCTCATGAATGTGCTAGGTGCATTAATGAGTCCAAAAGGCATCACTAACCATTCATACAACCCACTATTTGTTTTAAATGCAGCCTTCCATTCATCTCCCTCTCTAATCCTTATTTGATGATATCCACTCTTCAAATCTATTTTAGAAAAATACTTTGACCCACTCAAACAATCCATCAAATCATCCATGCGTGGTAAAGGAAATCTATACCTGATAGTAATCTTGTTTATGGCTCTGGAATCTGTACACATACGCCATTCACCACCTTTCTTTGGACTAAGTACAGTTGGTACAGCACATGGACTGAACCTCTCTCTGATTAATCCCTTATCCATCAGTTCCTATACTTGTCTTCCAACTTCTGCATTTTCTTGAGGAGTTAACCTGTATGCTACTTTGTTTGGCAAACTTGCTCCAGGTATTAGATCAATATGATGACTAATACTCCTGATGGGTGGTAATGAATTTGGAAACTCATCCATAATAATATCAACAAAATCATTCAACAGAGTTTTGATTTCTTCAGATAAATCATCTAAGTTTATGGAAGTTAAAATTACCTTAGGTCTCCTTATGACAGCAAAATGCATATGTTCATCCTTCTTGACTTCTTGCAGCAATTCTTTCCCACTCATCAGCATAACATTGTTTCCAGGCGCTTCTTTGCCTACTTCATCCTTGAATGGCAGCAGTGTGTGTTTATTTCCATCCTTCTCCAGAGTGTAAGTATTTCTTCTCCCATCATGGATATCTTTCAGATCAAACTTCCAAGGTCTTCCCAGCAATATGTGGCACACATCCATTGGCATTACATCACACAATACCACATCCTTATAAGTACCAATCTAGATCTCTACCTTGCATTGTTTTGTCACAATAAGCTTATGTCCTTTTTGCAACCATGATACTTTGTAAGGAGTAGGGTGTATTGTTTTCACTAGTCCTAACTTGTCCACCATTTATGTAGAAGCAAGGTTATCATTGCTTCCACTATCAATTATCACTTTACAGCATTTTCCTTTGGACTTGCATGTAGTTCTAAATAAACTCTTTCTCTGAGCTAGTTCTCCTGTCTCTCTCTTTGCCTTAAGCAATGCCCTTTTCAACATTAAGGATTCTCCTACTTCAGGTGATTCTTCCTTGTCTGCAACTTGAGGTTTCTATTCCCTTGCCTTAGCCACATTCACATTCCTCTAATTTGTTACTTTATTATGAGGACAGTCCCATGATCCATGTCCCCATTCTCCACATGTGTAACACCGAATTTCTCTTCCTCGGCCTCTTCCTCTAGGTGCAAATATTCCTCTACTAAATTCTCCTCTCTATGGTGGTCTACTACTTGAACTTCCTGGTTCACCATGAGGGTGTTGAAATCTTGATCTGGTAGTTCCTCTACCTCTTGCTGAACTTTTTCCTCTATTCCTCTTATTTTTCTTCCTCAACATCTTCTCTTCTGCCTTCAAAGCTGCTTGATAGGCATCTTCAATTGTCTTCAGACTTAGCAAGATGATTTCATCATGTATGTCATATCTCAACCCATTTATGTATCTGGCTACCTTTTCTACATCATCCTCTGCTCTAATACTCAGCTTGTAAAACTCTTATGTGTATTCTTTGACAGTCATTCCTTTTTGCCTCAAATTCTGTAACTATCTGAAAAGATTTAATTGATAATCTTTTGGCATAAATTTCGCTTTCAATATACTTACCATTTTATCCCATTGTTTGATCTTGGACTTCCCTTTTCTTGCTCTGGATGTTTGTAATTCATCCCACCAGATAGCTGCATGACCCTTCAATCTAGTAACTACAAATTTCACCTTCTTTTTGTCATCAACCTCCTCCTCATAGTCAAAATACTTATCCAATGAACTGATCCAGTCCATCAACTCTTCTACATTGAGATTCTCATTATACAAAGGTATTTCCATCTTTGGTCTTCCACTTGCTTTGCCCAATATCTTGAGAACTTTGGCAACTTCACTTTCATCCTCTTCTTCTTCCTCAGAAGATTCTTCTGTAGCACTGGCATCTCCTTCATCAGTTGCTCTCCTCTGAGCAGTCTCCATTGTCTCCATCCTTGTACGCAGACTCTGGATCTCATCCAGCAGAACTGCATTTGCTACAGGTCTCCCCTGACCTATGCCAGCTCCTCTCCTCGGTGGCATGTTTACTGTCACAAAAATTAATCTCTGGGCTTTGATACCAAAATGACGCAGGAGGTTGATGAAAATGAGGTGGTATTCTAGAATTAGACTACTGGTTAACTTTGTAACGAATCAGTTGTGCTTAAACGGATTTCGTACGTGTATTTCCCCCTGAGGGTCCCACTTACCTGACCAATCACTGTCGGTCCCTCATTGACTTCTCCTTTTGTTGAGCACTTCAATCCGCGTCATTGATCTCACTTCTCCAGATCCAATGGATATCGCATCGTCCGCTCATCAACTTACCCGGAAAATCTCCACCGTCGATGTGACCCGTCCAATTGAACGGTTGTTGTGCAATCTTGTGTAGATTCTTGCACGAACGATATCAAGTTGGGAGTGTGTGAGAAAAGTGGTTTTCTCGTGCTATGTGTCGACCGCTAAAGGTAATCGCGTGAAATTTCCCAATACCATTTACAACCTTTAGGGAACATGAGATACCACTTCCCAGTTATGAAATACAACCCACATGATTAATTCATACTTTAAGAAAGGTGCTTTAAGGAAAGGTTTAGCGCTTAAGTACAATATTAACCCTTAATACGAATCGACTGAGATTTATAAATAAAATGTATAAACAGAGGAAAATACCCAATTAGGGTCTAGAACGCCGATACACAGATACAAATGAATTTCTGCACCAAAACAGTGCGTCCACACCACACTTCAATCAATTATTCAACAAAATGGAAATTATAGAGTCTTGGCCCTCTCGTCTCATTTACAACAGTTTGTCTGACCTCTGTTTCAATCTCAAACCCTATCTCTCACTCAAAACTCTCGCTTACTCACTCTATCTCGATCATCCCATCTCTCTGTCATTACATTCTTTTTCCTTTTATGAATCAAGTCCTATCCTAACTGCATTGACAACTCAATCTCTATTTTTATCAACTCAACCATTAAATCCCTATTCTCAAGCTCTGATACACACCTACACTAACAACTTATCTCATATTCTAAAAATAATACAATATTCTAATTATTACAATAATTGAGATAAAGATTAATTCGAGAGATCCAACCCTCTCTACTAAAATTGATTTTTGACCACTCAGGTCAATGAAATTCATCTCTTGTTAGCCACAACAAGTGAACATACAATCACATTGTTGGCTAAGTCCGGATGCTCCTCCATCACTTTGGGAATGAACCTCGACACCACCTCTGCCCCAGATTCTGAAATACATCCGAAAACAAAATCTCAAAAACGAGATAAACATCCCAACATACCATGGCATTCAGAAAAAGGCAAGGATAGGCTGAAAACCACTATCATAACCTGGCAAAACCATGCCACCAACAACAAGAGAACCATACACCAACATGTAAATCCATGCATGTCCAAACCAACTAGGAAATCACACATGTAAAAGGTTACCTACAAGTATTCTTGTTGAAGCTGCTTGATCCTACTCTTCTTCCTTGATCCTTACTTTCCTTCATTTCCATTTACTTGCTTTTTCCTTCCTTGATCCAAAGCTAAAGTGCTCCACAAAAACTCCAAGTGACCAAGAGTTAGAGAGAGAGATAGCTCCAAACTTGTACTAACAAAAGGTTAGCAAAAGCTTGCCCACTGATCCTAAGAAGCCTTTTTATTAATGAGGCCTCTATTTTCTTGATTTTCCATTATTTTCTTCAATTTCCTCCTCACATGCAACCTGTGACCTTTCACCTTACTTTTCTCGTAATTTCCATTATTTTCATAAATAAATGTGCCAAAAATGCATTTTTTTCCTTTTAATGCCTTTGCCTTAGCCTTTTCTAATTTCCTTAGCCAAAACACACATTGTGATGCCCACTAGGATATCTTTGCCCAACATTCAGTTTGGAATAAGTATCCCTTAACTGTGGTCTTATTTTGCCTTTATTAACTTTTATTACATGAAATTTTCACCAGGGTTGTCATAGAACCCTCCCCTTTGGGGAACACCACCCCCAGTGTTAAACCACACCAAGACCTTAGCAAAACCATTTAAATTCAAACATACTGCCCATGGAGCTTTATAACTTAGCTCGTTGTCATATTTACAATGAAAGACCTGCTCAAAAGCCAAACATCATGACAACATGAAATAAAACAACAATAATATTATGGCACCCATACCACTTATTGGAGCTTTATAAATTAGCTCATGGCAGTATTTACATCTGTATACATATACATACATATACCATAACATCATTAAAGCATATGTCAACATCAAACCAAAACTTCTTTGCCTCAACTGGCAAACAATGAAGGATACAGGGCCCGCATCTGATCTGCCATCTCCCATGTAGCTTCTTCAGGCCCAAAGTGCTTCCACTGCACTTTAACTTTCTCTATGGCTATGTTCTTGAGTATGATATGTTTCTATTGCAATATGCACTGAAGCTAGGGCTGGAACTCTCCTTCTTGCTCCATCTGCGATACAAACCAACCAATAACATGATCAACATCCTTTATATAGTTCTTAAGCAATGAAATATGGAAACATCATGGACTTTTACCGTTCGAGGTAGTGCAAGTCGATATGTCACTGGTCCAATCCTCTCAAAGGTCTCAAAAGGTTCGCAATACCATGATGCCAACTTGGCACATGAACCAATCCTCAAAGAGATTTTCTTGGGCTTGATGCACAAACATAAATGCTCCCAACCTAAACTCCTTGAATACCTTGTTTTGATCCTTATAACTCTTTTGTCTATCCTGTGCTTCCTTTAGATTCTTCTTTATAACCTGCATTTCTTACTTCATGTCTACCAACATATCCGGTCCAAAAAGTACCTTGTTCACTAGATCACTCTAGCTGATGGGAGTGTTACAACTTCGCCCATACATTACCTCGAAAGGACTCATCCTCAATGACTCCTGATAACCATTTTTGTATGCGAACTCAACCAATGGGAGATAATCCTCCCATTTCTTCTATCGGTGCATCACATACATCCTCAACATATCCTCTAAGATCTTGTTGACCCTCTCTGTCTGTCCATATATGCGAGGATGTTAAGTTGTACTGAAGGAAAACTTTGTGCCCAAGCCTACAAATAGCTCCTTCCAAAACTTGGAAGTAAACTTTTCATCCCCGTCTGACACAGTCTTCTTTTCAACACCATGCAGTCTCACTATCTCTCTTACGAACACCTATGCTACCTCACTGACTGAATATGTAGTCTTTACTGGAATGAAGTGAGCTACCTTGCTCAACCTGTCGACCATGACCATAATAGAATCATGTTGATTTACTATCCTCGGAAGACCTGTAATGAAATCCATGGAAATGACCTCCCATTTCCATTCCAGAATCGCTATAGGCTGTAGTAAACCATCTGGATGCTTACATTCCGCCTTTACATGTTGACAATCTAAGCATCTAGCCATGAACTCTACCACTTCCTTCTTCAGATTAGGCCAATAGTAAAACTTCTTTACTGTCGTCAACATCTTATGATATCCTAGATGACCCGAGTATGGTTTGGCGTGAAACTCCCTCAAGATAAGCTTCTTGAGATCACTACAATTTGGCACATAGATCTTGTCTCTAAATCTCACCAAACCATATATCGTGAGACGATACTCTGCATCTTGATCACTTGTACCTGGACCTGTGCTCTGCTGTAATCTGTGCATAATCTCCATTTATTTATCATCTTGTTGTCCTGCCTACAATATCTTATCCTATAAGTTTGTCCCATAAGATCTCATAGTTGCTATATGATTTAGTTGTACCTTCCTACTAAGAGCATCTGCAACCTGATTCTCCTTCCCTTTGATGTATCTGATCTCGAAGTCGAACTCACTAAGGGTACCCAACCATCTAGCTTTCCTAGCATTTAGATTTAGCTAATCAAACAAATATCTCAACCCATTGTGATCTCTCATCAATGTAAACCTCCTACCAAGAAGATAGTGCCTCCACATCTTCAATGCATGTATAATCACTTCTATCTCAAGATCGTGCGTTGGGTAGTTCTACTCATGCTCATTTAGTTTCCATGAATCATAGCATACATACTACATGTCCTTCTTGCATGAGAACTCCTCCAAGTCCTCTCTTGCAAGCATTTGTAACCACTACAAGCTCCTTATCTGGATCCACAATCTTTATCACTGGTGCATGTGTCAATAACTGCTTAAGCGGCTCAAAATTAGCCTCACATTTTTCTGTCCATTCGAACTTCTTACCTTTTCGCTGCAATGATGTGATAGGATATGTAATGCATGAGAAGTTCCTGATGAACCTCCTGTAGTAACCTGTCAATCCCATAAATGATCTCACCTCATACACATTCTTAGGAGTTGCCCACTCCATGATAGCCCTTATCTTTTATGGATCCACTGCTATGCCATCCTTGGAAACAACATGCCCCAAGTAATGTACCTTCATCTAAAAGAAGTTGCACTTGTGAAGTTTAGCATATAGTTGATGCTCTCTTAGCAAATCAACACTGTTACTAAATGATCAATATGTTCTGCCTCATTCTTAGAATATACTAGTATGTATTTTTGAATTAGTGATCGGAGAATCCACAGTTTGAACATCTTTATACCAACGTTTCAAATCCCAAGTGGGATCCATCATCAGGGTTGAAGAATGATGATAAAAGAAGAGCAATAAGGCAGAATAAATAAATACTAAGGAGGAATGTAATCAATGAATACAATAACAAACTTGTCCAGATAAGGACGCAACACAATATTCATCAAACACATATATGTAGCTGGAGCATTAGTCAAACTGAATGGAACAACAACAAAATCATAATGCCCATACCTGGTCCTGAACACAGCCTTGAAGATATCTTCTTCCTTGATGTGTACCTGATGGTATCCCGATCTCAAGTCGATCTTAGAGAACATAGCTACTCCCTTTAACTGGTCAAACAAATCATCAATCCTCGGCAATGGGTACATGTTCTTGATCATTAATTTGTTCAGTTGCCTTTAGTCAATGCACAATCTAAGAGTACCATCTTTCTTCTTCACGAGCAACACCGGTGCACCCCAAGGCAATACACTCAGCCTAATGTACCCCTTTTCCAACATTTCCTTTAACTGCAACTTTAACTCAACCAACTCATGTGTGCTCATCATGTAAGGTGATTTTCATGTTGGGGTTGCCCCTGGCACCAACTCAATAGAAAATTCTACCTCCCTATGAGGTGGAAACTCTGTAATGTCCTTAGGAAATACATCCTGAAACTACTGCAAAATTGGGTACCTGCTCAACACATCTGCATCCTCAACCTCCTTACCCTTGTCACTAGAAATGTGTACTGCAAACATCACATAACCCTTTCTACAACTACGCTTAGCCTGAATAGCAGTAACCATCCTCACTAATGTAGGCTTATTCTTCCCCTACAAAGTCCTCTTTTCCCCACTATCATCCACACACTCAATGGCTTTGTCGAAGCAATCCACTTTGGTTCTATGAAGGTATAGCCAATCCATACCAAAAAGCATACTATACGAACCCAATGGCAGTACATTCAAATGTGTTGTTGTAGGCATGCCATTTAACTCAAATGCACAAGATCTTACCCAATGGTGAACTCGCTTCTTTGTACCTGTAGCCAACTATACGAACCAAGATTTTTCATGCACTTTTTTTCTCAAACCACACTTATCCACTAGGTCAAGATTAATATAACTATTGTTAGATCTAGGATCAATCAAAATAGAAACAACTTGATCATAAAGCTTAGCAGCTATCACAATGATCGATGCCTAATGATTTGCCTACTTGTTGTCTACAACTGCATAGATCCAAGGAATTATATGACCAACATCACCAACTGTATTTGCCTCTTGAGCACTGTAGATCTGGGGTCTACCACCACTTTGATGTTGCGGAAAATCCCTCTTACGATGATCCTTACCACATATCCAACACTGCAATGGTTCCCTACTACCGCCTCTAGCTTATTGCTTGCCACGTCCCTTCTCAGTTGTATTGAATCTCTTATAAGGAACTACATTTTTATTCTCACTTACATCTTGAGGTCTTCCTCTCTTTCATGGCCATTTTCCTTAAGCTTTCTGATTTCTTTTCGAGTCATTCTTAGGCTCATCTTTGCGCTTCATTTGCTCATAACAATGCTTCAACTTTCAGATGGCCTCCTCCAATGATCTAGGCTCATCAAACTCAATTTGGTCTCTGTATTCAACTGGTATTCCACTAATGAATCTTGGAACCTTGGCCTTCTCCTCCTTGAGGTAAGGCACATATCTCAATAACTCCAAAAACCGGCTAGTATACTCATCATCTATCATAGAACGCATCCACAACTCATAAAAATCCTTAGCTCTATCATCATAATACCTCTCAGACAAGTACTTATTCTTGAAGAGCCTTTCAAATGCATGCCAAGTCAAATCCTCCTCATGTATACCTTTGACATTCTTCACGTCTTCCCACCAAATATCCACTTTACCTTTGAGATTGAAAGTGGCTATCTTTACTTTCATGTTTTTTGAATAATCATGTAATCGGAAGAATATATTCATACCAAGCAACCATGCTTCTGCATCCTATGATTTCTTCATCTCTCCATCAAAGGTAGGTGGCTTTTCCTTCTTAAACTCATTCGGAAAGTATCCCCTATCACTCCTCCTGTAAGGATGATAACAGTGACGATCATGATGCTTAGCCAAACCAGAACTGGAATAGTACTTGTGTTTAACACCTCTCTTATCTGAAGTTTCCAAAAGTCTACCATCTTTGATCATGTCAGATCTATCTAACATGTGTCTACTAGGAGACCTACTGCCATATGCCCCATTAGTTTTTTCCTCATGTCCATGGTTGATCTAAAGTGGTCCCTGTCGTTGCAAATCTGACAAACTATGAAGTAGTATTGCATTCAACTCTACTTGTTTCTCTTGTGACTGCATGATTTTGTCATTGTCTACTTTGCAACTCCTTATTTCTTCCTTCAGGATTCTAAATGTGTCTGCCAAGTCAAAAGAGTGCCCCACACCACGCTGCCCATCTGATGCGTAGGGAGATTCTATGTAGTCTACCACCTTACTAGCCATCTGATCTATTTCCTGCAAGGCATATTATGTCAGATAAACCAAATCACAATAAGCCAACATACCTTAGCATAATTCAGGGAGGATACCTTGTCTGCAAGATCATCAAATCAGCGTGATACATGTATAACATAATCATAACAACATATAGACATATATCGAATAAGTGTATCAACACATAAACATCATTCTATCTAGGGTCCAGTCATCAATGCAAGGCCATATCAACAATGCATGCTATCAACTCATGCATGAAAACAATCATTACTCCATTGCACACATTTCCACATGCAACTGTCAACATGCATAAGCAATGCATAATCAACTACACATACGTATGAACGCATGTAGTCGAGCATAAGTGCTCAATTCTCGTAACCAGCCTACAATATTGATGCATGTAATAAAAACATTCAAGAATGCACCTCACATACAAGGATGTAGTCAAGTGACATATAATCAACATGTAAGCGACATATAACCATATGCAACCAGTCATATACTTCTGATGATGCATCCCACAAAATCACATCAAGTTCCTCATGACAACCTTACTACAACCATGATCAACATGATGCAATGAGACAAGCACATGGAATGCAAGTGTAAGAGACACACATGCAACTGACATGCATGCATGACCAAGCACCTTCACCCAAGGAGAGCGTAACCATGCTCTAATACCAATCTGTAACACCCCCTCCTCTCAGGTCCACCCAAGAAACCAACCGGTTGGGGCAAACATGTGATGAGAGAGGTCACTATAAGGGATTCAATATCCTTGGTAACCTTAAGGAAATGGAATCGACATAAGACATCAAACAACCAATCAACATCAACAACAACACCCCCAAGATACATCTCAGCCACTCAAACATCCTGCCCCTGGGTCCCAGTAATGTTTTAAGCCTTTTAACTCAAATTCGCTCTCATGCTATAGGCATGACAGCGTCTAGTAACCCAAATTCACTCTCATAGGCCTATGCGCCAGCGATTGTGGGCTTTTCTCAACAAACCTGTGACAGCAACTTTGAGATTTGAGCCGCTTTTCTAGCCCAAAATCCAGACCTCTGCCCATAACTTGCTACAACCTTTAGAATCCATCAAAGACATCATAACAATGCTCATAAATCAAAAATAAACCTCAGGAATAGACTTGAGCATCCCCAACCGAGACTGACATTCTGTCAAACACTTGGAATCAATGAAACCTACAGGTCTAGGATACAAGACAAAGCATAAATGATTGAAAGAAATTATGAAACATAACCAGAAGGATCACCTCCTCCATTGAGCTATTATATCATCAATTAGGTTTTGCATCCATATGTTTAACAATTACAAGTAAATACATGAAATAACCATGACATGAACCAGTCATTTAACCATGTTTATAACCAGCATAAAACCATATAAATAGCATAGATATGACAACCATTAAATCCACATATAAACTAGTGCAAAAGTAAGAGAACTTAGATTTTATTAATCATAGGCAAATCCGTCCAGGTTCGGGACTTCCACATACCACCCGAGCATAAACATGGCTTAACCAAATCTCTCATTCAATGAGTCACCCCCATGCCATATTCCAAGCATGAATGTGAGATCTCATAGAACAACCAAGGGGATCTAGAGGTTAAACCACCTCCACCCTCATCAAACCGTGATCACACCAAAATCGGTGTTCCGATCACAACCAAACCAAACTTAGAATGCCATCTGAAATCCATCACTATCCTTGAGGAATTTTTCGTCTCCTTGTCTCTCAGGCTTTACCGCAATCCAATCCCGGATCACTAGGCCCTAAACCGAGACTAGTATCTCAAGATTTACCGCAATCCAAACCCAGATCACTAGGCCCTAAACCAAGACTTCTCCCTCAAGCTTTACCATGTATCCCACGAAAACCAGTCAAGGGATTCCTAGGCCTTTGGGAATGAACCTTGAGACCACCACCACCCTAGATTCTGAAATCCATCCGGCAAACCAAAGCTCAAAACCAAGATAAACATCCCAACATACCATGGCATCTGGAAAAAGGCAAGGCTAGGTTGAAAACCATTGTCATAACCTGGAAAAACCATGCCATCGACATCAAGAGAACCATACACTAACATTAAAAGTCATGCATGTCCAATCCAGCTAGGAAATCACACATGAAAAAGCTTACATGCAAGTATTCCTATTGAAGTTGCTTGATCCTACTCTTCTTCCTTGACCCTTGCTTTCCTTCCTTTGCCTTTTCTTGCTTTTTCCTTCCTTGATCCAAAGCTAGAGTTCTCCACAAAAAACTCTAAGTGACCAAGAGTAAGAGAGAGAATAATGGGAGAGCTCCAAACTTGAACTGACAAAAAGTTAGCAAAAGCTTGCCCACTGATCCTTGGAAGCCTTTTTATTAATGAGGCCTCTATTTTCTTCATTTTCCATTATTTTCCTCAATTTCCTCCTCACATGCAACCTGTGACCTTTCACCTTACTTTTCTCTTAATTTCCTTTATTTTCATAAATAAATGTGCCAAAAATGCCTTTCTTTCTTTTAATGCCTTTGCCTTAGCCTTTTCCAATTTCTTTAGCCAAAACACACATCCAGTGATGCCCACTAGGATATCTTTTCCCAACATTCAGCTTGGAATAAGTGTCCCTTAACCATGGTCTTATTTTGCCTTTATTAACTTTTATTACATGAACTTTTCACCAGGGATGTTACAAACCTCCTGTAACAACCTGCTAACCCCATGAAATATCTCACCTCATCCACATTCCTAGGAGCTACACACTCCATGATAGCTCTTACCTTTTCTGGGTCCATTGTTGTACCATCCTTGGAAACCACATGTCCCGAGTAGTGTACCTCAGTCTGAAAGAAACTGCACTTGTTTAGCTTAGCATACAACTGATGCTCTCTCAACAATCTCAGCATTGTTTCTAAATGATCAGCATACTCTTCTTCATTTTTTGAATATACCAATATATCATCAATGAACAAAATAACAAACTTGTCCAAATAAGGATGCAACACATTATTCATCAAGCACATAAAGGTAGTTGGAGCATTAGTTAAACCAAATGGAACTACAACAAACTCATAATGCCCATACCTGGTCCAGAAAGTTGTCTTGTAGGTGTCCTCTTCTATAATATGTACCTGATGATATCCGGATATCAAATCAATCTTCGACAACATTGTTGCTCCCTCCAACTGATCCAACAAGTCATCAACCTCGGTAACGGATACCTATTCTTAATGGTCACTTTGTTTAACTTCCTGTAATCAATTCACAACCTCAGAGTACCATCCTTCTTTTTCACAAATAGTATTGGTGCGCCCCATGGTGATACACTTGGCCTAATGTATCCCTTGTCCAAAATTTCCTTCAACTGCAACTTCAACTCTACCAACTCAGGTGCACTCATCTTGTAAGGTGCCTTTGATGTCGGAGCTGCCCCTGGCACCAACTCAATAGAAAAGTCTACTTCCCTATGGGGTGGCAACAATGAAATATCTACAGGAAATACATCCTAAAACTATTGTAGAACTGGGTACCCACTCAAAACATTTGCATCCTCAACTTCCTTACCTTTGTCACTAGAAATGTGCACTGCAAATAACACACACCATTTCCTGTGATTATGCTTGGCCTACATAGTTGTCACCATTCTAACTAATGTTGCTTTCTTCTTACCCTGCAAGACTCTTTGTTCCCCATTAATCCAAGCACTCAATGGCTTTGTCATAACAATCCACCTTTATTCTATGAAGGTACAACCAATCCATGCATAACAACATACTGTATGATCCCAACGGTAATACATTCAAATGTGTTGAGGTAGTCATACCATTCAAATCAAATGTACAAGCTCTTACCCAGTGATGAACTCTCTTCTTGGTACCTATAGCCAACTGCACTAACCAAGACTCTGCATGCACTTCTTTATTCAAACCACACTTATCCACTAGGTCAGGATTAACATAACTATAATTATATCCAGGGTCAATCAAAATAGAAACAACTTGATCACAAATCTTACCATCCATCTAAATGATAAATGCATGATGATCTGTCTGTCTATTATCTAGTACTTCATAGATCTTAGGAATACTCTGCCCAACATCTCCCACTGTTTGTGCCTCCTGAGCACAGTAGATCTATGGTCTACCACCCTAATGTTGTGGACAATCTCTCCTACGATGCTTTCCTCCACAATTCCAACACTACAAAGGCTTCCATCCTTCATCCTTATTCTTCTCCTCAAATCGAATTCCATGTCTCCTTTCATGTGAATTGAACTTCTTAGATGGCGTTGCATTCTTTTTATTACCTATACCTTGAGGCCTTGCTCACTTCTTGTCCCATTTTCCTTTGTTCCCTGAATTACCTTTCCAGTCTGGCTTAGTCTCAGATTTGCGCTTTGATTGCTCATAGCAAAACTTTAGATTTTGGATGTTCTCCTCCAATGATACAGGCTCATCGAACTCAATATTGTCTTTGAATGCTATCGACAACCCACTAATAAATCTCTGAATCTTTGCCTTCTCCTCCTTGAGTTAAGGCACATACCACAATAAATTCATAAATCTATTAGTGTATTCCTCATTTGTCATCAACCCCATCTTTAGCTCATATAATTATTTTTCCCTGTCATCATAGTACCTACGATAGGTACTTCTTCCTGAATAGTCTCTCGAATTCACTCCAAGTCAACTCCTTTAAGACTGAATGTAGCTATTCGGCCTTCATGTTCTCTGAGTAATCATTCAATCTAAAGAAATTATTCATTCCAAGAAACCATGCTTCTGCATCCTGTGACTTCTTCATTTCTCCATAAAATGTAGGCAGCTTTTATTTCTTAAAATCATATCGAAAATACCCCATGTCATTCCTCCTATAAGGATGATAACGATGTTGATCATAATACCTGTCAGAACCATAACTATAATAATACATGTGTCTATCACCTCTCTTATACAAAGTGTCTAAGAACCTACCATGTCTGATCATGACATCTCTATCTGAGCTGTACCCACCAGGAGACATATTGCCATATGCCCCATTAGTTCTATCCTCCTGCTCATGGTTGATTCAAAGTTGTCCCTATCACTGCAATTTTGACAAACTCTGAAGTATCACTGCATTCACCTCTAATTGATTCTCATGTGCCTGTATGATTCTGTCATTGTCTACCTTACAACTCCTTATTTCTACCTTTAAGCTTCTCATTGTGTCTTCCAAATCAGAAGAATGTCCAACACCACGTTGCTCATCTGATAAATAGGGAGAGTCTCGAGAACTGTAGTCTACCATCTTGCTAGTCATCTTTGATATTCTTCCTACAAGGTATATCATGTCAGCTAAACCAAATCACAATAAACCAACGTACCTTAGCATAATTCGGGGAGGATACCTTGTCTGACGGATCAACAAATCAGCGTAATACATGTATAACATAATCATGACAACATATAGAAATATAACACATAAGCAAAAAACCATATAAACATCATTCTAGCTATAGTCCAGTCATCAATGCATGACCATATCAACTACACATACCATGACCTTAGGCATGACAACAACCACCACATCACTGTACACTTGACCACATGTGAATACTAACATGCATAAACAATGCATAATCAACTATACACTCATAACAACACACTCCACAGTGACACCATCAACTTCCCATGGCGACCTCATTACAACCATAACCCATACCATACAAATGCAACAAGCATGTGGTCTTACAACACAAGAAACACATATGCAATCGACATGAATACTTGACCAACACACAACCCGTCCAGTCCAAGGGGTGAACCATGCTCTGATACCACTCTGTAATACCCTCCTCCCACATCTACCCACGTAACCAGCCAACCGAGGTAAACATGTGACGCAAAGTTACTATGATATGATTTGACTCCCTATGTGTCAGATAAGGAAGTGGAATCGGCGGAACACATCACACAAACCTTCCACATCAGCAACAGAACTCCCAGGAGCCATTCCAACCACTCAGGTAACTAGCCCCTAAGACCAACTGAAGTTTTAGTGCATCAAACCCCCGGATGCTCTCTTGATATGGACAAGGATGCATCTGGGAGGCTCCAGACACTCCCACAGCAAGGCATGGGTGTGTCTGGGGACTTTTTCCCCATCGTTGTGTCTATGACTCCGGGATTTGTGCCACTTTTGAAGACCAGATCCGAGGTCACTGCCCCTAACTCAATGACACCTTCAAAAATGAATTTACACAACAAAACAATGATACATTTTCAAAAACATTGACAAGGACTAGACTATACCCCTACTAGCCATGATAGGCATTTCATCAAACATGTCACAAACATGAATGATACGGGTCTTAACAACAAAACTAAGCATAGGGGTCTCATACTTATCTCAAATTCGCTATGAAGCATGGATGCCTCAACACATTCGCTGCAATTTCATCTATTAGGCCATAGATACATTGTTCATTCATTTACAAGTAAAAACATGATGAAAGCCATACATAGCCATGGTCATAATACATGTTCATAACTAGCATAATAACAACAGAAATATCAAGGAAACAATGGCCATATAATCCACATATAAACTAGTATAACCTCATATTAACAATGCAAAGGTCAACTAGGTTTGGGACTTCCATGAACCACCCAACCATAGACATGGTTGAGCCAAATCTCTCTTCAGCCAGTCACCCCCTTGCCATGTTCCAAGCATGAATGTGGGATCTCATGGAACAACCATCAAAACTGAACCAGGGCTTCCAGAGGCCAAACCTCATCAACCCATCAAACCGTGATTCCACCTCATGGTCAGACATCACAAACCATCACCATACTGGTCTCTACCTAAGCGTTTCTGGGCTCCAAAGCATTTGTTCTAACCAAGGCTTCCAGGACTAGAAACTCAACCCACAGTTGTCATCGGGCTTCTAGAGAGTTTGTCCAACCAAGGCTTCCAGGACTAGTAAATAAACCCACCAAGGGCTTCCAGAGCGTTTTTCCAACCAAGGTTTCTAGGACTAGTAAATAAACCCACCAAGGGCTTCTAGAGCATTTTTCCAACCAAGGTTTCCAAGACTAGTAACTCAACCCAAGTTGTTACAGGGCTTCCAGGAACTAGAAACTCAACCCAAGCTAAAGGAAACATGAGAACCAACCAGAAAAACAAAGAAATGAACCCACAACACCGTGGTTATCCCAGAAATGGCAAGGCTAGGCAAATGCATTATCAACTCAGCAATCCTCCATGCCAGTGATAGATCATGACCAATAAACCACATGTATATATCATGCATGCCAAAAGTAGTGAGGAAAAAATACATGCAACTCAGTTCTACAAGAAAAACTCGTTGTAGTTGCTGATACTGATGTCCCCTTGTGATTTCCTACTCTTCCTTTGCCTTTTTGCTCCAAAACTCCAAGTATGCCACACTCCTCCAGTAATGCTCCAAGAAAACTCTAAGTGTCCAAGAGTATGAGAGACAAAGAATAGAGAGAGAGCTCCAAAACTGAACTGGAAAAAAAAAAATTGTGAACTGGTCCTTGGAAGCATTTTTATTAGTTAGGCCTCTATTTTCTTCATTTTCCATTATTTTCCTTCATTTTCCTCCTCACATGCAACCTGTGACCTTTCACCTCCATTTTCTCCTAATTTCCATTATTTTCATAAATAAATGTGCCAAAATGCCACTTTGCCTTTCCAAAGCCTTTGTCATTGCCTTTGTCAATTTCCTTAGCCATTAATCAACCACCAGTGATCCCCATCACTATGCTTTTTCCCAACATTCAGCGTGGAACACGTGTCCCATCAACCGTGGTTATTATTTTGCCTTTATTAAATTTTATTACATGGAATTTGCACTAGGGATGTTACAAACCATCCTTTATTAGGTTATTGAATTTATTCAATTTTGTTTCTTCTAGTGTAGCTACAAGTTCTGCCTTGAGATCTTCTTTGAGTTTTTCTTTATCTTCTAGGTCATCCTTGCTCTTGGTGTCTTCAACTTTGCTTCGGCTATCTTTTCTAGTTCTAGATCATCCTTGTGCTCTTGGATTCCATCATTTGAGGTTATGAGCAAATTTCCTTTTGAATTAAGATCTTGTAGATTTTCCCAAAGATCTTTTTCTCATGAAAATTTATCTATTTTTGCCTTTATAGGGTTTGGAAGGCCATTCAAGATTGCCTTAATTTCCCTTGCATTACATTCCTTGGACTCATCTTCCATTCTACTTCCAGTAGTCACTGATTCCAAAACTTCAAAATCTTGAGCCATCAAAAAGAATTTCATTCTACCCTTACATACTTCCAAATTATTTCCATTCAACATAGGGGCTTTTTCAAACTCGTTTTCATCTGAATTCTTGACTGAGGAAGAGACATATTCAAACGGTTTGGAGCCTTTCTTCCTTCATCTTGCCATTTGTTTTTTAAGGATCTACCTTTGAGCTGTTAGGCTGAGACTAAAGGTACTGGCTTTGATACCAATTGTTGGAAATATTGGGGGGTGAATAAGTATTTCTTTTACAATTGTTACGTTACAAATTTAGATCATTTATAAACAAAACAAAAAATGAACAATACAAAATAAGTAATTTTATTAATCAGAAATAACAAGGACTCCAATCCTATTTTTTACAATAAATTGAGTACAATAATGTTTAGGGCTCAAACCCTAGATGCAGACACCAATCTTTCAATCCAACATGTACTCTGCCAAGCAGCAACTTGGGCTTCATAAGGCTCCAACCCTATCTTCCATAAGGATCTAACCTTGTCTTCTTGAGAGCTCCTATCCTTTAGGGCACCAACCCCGTTTATTGGAACATGATCCAACTTGATCCTTTTCAGGACACCTGTCCTCTAGGGAACCAACCCTCTTAATATGCTTCAACTCTTATATTTAGGTTGAATGGTTCTTCAAGGCCTCCCAAGAACTTATGCAACAAGCCTTATCATAAGTTTGCCTTAAATAAGGTCCTCACTTAGTTCATCAATGAAAATTTTATGATTCTCAAAAGGTGTCTCCACAACTCTTCATGTCACCCAAACCATTTTCTTCAAGGTCTCATCATGAGGACATCCATCAATGCATTATGAGGTCTTCACCAATGCTTCTAAGATTAGTTTCAAGATGTCTTCACAAGGTCTTCAATAATTCTTTCCCCAACAAGATGTCCTCAATAGGTTGTTCCAAAATGATCCAATCAATATTCCTATAGGTATGCCCAGATTTGATCTTCAATTTTTCTTCTCTATGGTCTCCAATTAGTTGCTTAACAAGGTTTGCACCAAACTAGTCTTCAATTGCTTCAAGAATGTTTCAAGAGAATGCTTCAAAAATATTCATGAGTACTCCAAATAATATTTTACAGATCTCTACAAGAGCTACTACAAAATCTCTTCAAGGGATACTTCAAGATCTACTTCTGCAAGAAGTCTTCAAAGGATTTTTCTTTAACAAAAAAAGCTCTTTTATAATCTAATCCAACACAGTCTTCAAGAGTAGCTCCAAAATTTCACTAGCTAGCTATAGTATTTTTCAATGGTTTGTTCCTCAAATAGTTCCTAGTGAATTTCAATGGTGTTTCTTCAACAAGTATGCATTGTCCCTCTTGCTTGGGCCTCTTAACAAACCTTACAACCCACTTTCCAAAGAAAACAAGGTAATTTTATCTTCAATTAGAATGTTTTTTAGGCCTACAATAACACTTTTAATGAGACATCACAAGTCTTCAAGAGGGTGAGCTTTTGTTGTGCAATAATAAACTATATCGATACAAGCCTCTCAAAACTATATAGAATAATAAGTTACCATATGTTTGTTGTCTTTGAAAAAGCAATCTTCTCTACATGTTTGTAATATAATTTGCACAAAAATAATTTCACATGTCTGCAACTGTGGTTCCACACAATTATGAAATACAATGGCTCTCAACCAGTTCAAGAATACGCTACTAAAGGTCCACAAGAAATATATCCACAATCCTGAAGTGTAAACCCTCACCACAGGTTCAATATATATGCTACTCTAGATCCACACAGTTCTGGGTGTAATCACTTTCCATAGGTTCAAAGATGTCTCGCTATAGATTCGCAGAGTTCTCCTCGAATTCTTAACGAGATGTGAATTTTTCTTTTGTTCTTCATTTATATTTCTTTCTTTATATCTCAATAAATTATTGATCTTGATTTATGTTTATACGAATTGTAATAGATTTTAAAGGTCTTTTTTTTAGAGAGCCAACATAAATTAGAGGAGCTGACTTGAGAATTAGTGGAGTAGACTAACATTTTCCAGTGTTAATTATATAGTGTGTGACCTAATATGGAGAGCCAATATGTATTATATAATATGTAGTGTATGAGGATTCAAAGTAATATGGTATAAATCATGTAACGGTTGCACATAGACTTTGTATTCATATAGACTTAAGGAATTGTGAAATAAAGGAGTATGTGGCCTTTTTTTTAGGATATTTATTTTTTATGAATATCTTTTGGGGATTTAGGACATAGGACTAGGATATATATTTGTATTAAACCATTGGGTTTTTAGGAATTAGGATTTAATAGTTTATGAATTATGAAATTGTTCCCAAGGACAGGGTTAGGGTTTCTTAGGTACATCTATGTACTAGGGTTAGGGTTTCATAATTAATGAACAAGGACAAGGATTAGGATGGAACGAGGGTAAAGGTTAGGATTCTTAGGTTATGGAGTAGGGTTTTCCAAACTTAGGATTTCCAAGCGTCTTGCAAGATAGGGTTAGATCATCATGTATAGGGTTTTCAAACAAATGTCCTTAGGGAATTATTTTTAGGGCTCTTTGTAGGATAGGGTTTCATTATTGTCATGCATAGGATTACGGTTTTCTCAATGTTAGAGATTCTTATAAACTAGGGCATCAGTTAGGTTTTAGCCTTCAACAATGCCATATTGACATCAATTACAACTTTGACCAACAGAGTGGTCTTAATGAATGTAAAATATTTCATCTAACCTTTCTTCTGCATCATCCATCAAAGAATCTCACTTGCATGATAGCATGGATTATGGACAGCCTATTGATGTCACTTATGATGTGGATTTGTCTTTGATTAGTATTTATTTTCGGAGTTTCTCTAAAGGTTGTTTCCATGATCCCATCATAGATTCCCTTGAAGAATATTGTCAGCCAGGACCCATGTCTCGTGGCATGTTCTTGCATGATTTTAATAGAGCCTTGTATGGTCATGGACCTGGTAATTACTGTTGTTGTGGAGTCTTTTGTTTGATAAAGCAGTTGAGTGTATTACATCATTGTGATTACACTTCCTGGTTCTATGCGTCAATGTGTATGTTTGTGTTGTTTATCTTGTTCACTGCATTGCATTTCACTCTGGTCTTACACGATCACATCTTTCAACTCACAAGTCAGAAGTAGCTTTTATGGCTACATTAGAAGTTCCATTTCACATGACCCGACCCTGTACTTTTAGTTTAGTATAGGATAGGTTGCATTTAGGTAGATGCATTGCATCCTTGTTTTGTTTTCCTTTTCCATGCTTTGTTTTCCAATTTTGTTAGTCCTTGAATAAAGTTGTTTTTGAGATTCAAGATGACCTGGCTAATATTTTGTGAAAGGAAAGGTGTGGTGACACACAAACCTTGGCTTATCTGCTACCCTCTTCTTTGTTTTGGATTACATCTTTCAAGTCAGTGATTTTTCAATGGAAAATACAATCCTTCAACCAGGAAATCATAATAAAACCATGATGCCCATAGCTATTTGGGATCCTCATTCCTACAATCGGTCCTATTTATGAATAGTTTGTTCTTTCCTATCTATCTGAGTAGGGTAAGATAATTGGAAACCCTTTAACGAGAAAAGCATCAAAGTTCTTAAACCTGTCTCTGAAGGAGAAACCTCTTTTGCTCTCAATAAGTCATGATCCATCTTCCTCCCGTTGAAAATAATAAGTGCCTATGCACAGTCCTATAAAGAAATGAAAGAAAAATAAAAAGTGTGAAAGAAGAGAAAGGATTCCCATGCAAAGAGGTGAAGCTTGCGAATTTCCCATTGTATTGTCCAAGCTCACTGACAGTGAAGCAATGTTTTTGTTCCTGAAGTGACTCCATCGAGGTACTATCCAGGCATGTTGGCAGTGGAACAACGTCAGAGATGTAAAACTCATACTATAATTATTTTGAATCATTATGGCATATTACCCTTACTTACATCGATAGGATAATGATATGGATTTATTTATGTTTTGTTACACCAAGCAGCAGAATTGGGAAGACTATATATCTAACTGGGTAAGAATTGGAAAGACTATATCTTCGTTGATCTTCATTACAATTAGGTTTTTCATGTTGAATCTATTGATTTCCTTTCATAATTTCACTATCGATGTTGCTTTGCTTGTTGGCATTTCTTTGTTTTTTAGTTCATTTACTGGCATTTCTGTTCAATCTTGCTTCTACAACTGTTAATTTGTTGTCGCATGCTGAAACTTTGCACATTCCTCAACTTTTCACATTCTCACCATAATTGCGACAACATCCATAAAAGCTTGTATATCCTTCTTATTCTCATTTTTATCACGTAATCTTGTTGTTAGACTTTTTCTTGAGCCATACTCAGGCATAGCGCACTTCTTGAACCCAAAGCTCAATAAGCTCTGAAAATTGCTCCCATAATAGTCTAATTCCCTCTTGAGTGCACTCCTTCACCATGAACAATTGTTCCATCCCTGAGCGCATGAGCACACCCCGAAGGCTTGAGTGAGTTTCCTTCATCCCTTCGGCCTTCACCAGTGCACCCTCATTACCCTTGAGTGCATGAGCACACCCTGAAGGCCCAAAGACTTGTTCCTTCACCCCTTCGAAGTGCGCTAGTGTGCCCTCTCTATCTCCTTGAGCACACCATAAAGGCCTGAACACTCCTCCTTCGTCTCTTCGGAATGCGCCAGTGTGCCTTTTGATGGTTTCCCTTCCCTTGTTTGAGTGCATTAGTGCACTGCAAAGTAGTGAAGGGCCCTTGGCACCCCTTCGTGCTTCCAAAGTGCACCCTCCTTTTTGCATACCTGTTTTCTTATGCATGCAAGTGATTATGTGTTGTCATTGATAAATTTGCATTCTCAATACATTTAATGGATATTTAAATATCATTTACTAAGATATTGTTGCATAGTTAGTTTCATATAGCTAATCTTATCATCATGAATGTGTTTCCGAAGACAGGTGTTCGAGCAACAAGTATTGTCACTCTTTCATCATCTATTAGATCCATGCTTCCTCGTAAAGTGGATCCAAATAAAATTCAAAGGCAAGCATTAAGGAAGTAGTTGAAGTGACAAAGCTAACCATTCCCATTTATGCAAACACATAGTTCTTGATTGATAAGTCTACCGAGGTCACATGGAGCGGTATAAAAGACATTCGTTAAAAAAAAAAATCTTGAGAACATGGAGGACTTGGAAGAATACATCAATATTAAGCGGTCCAAGATACATAGGATCACATGCAGATTCACAGTCATCCCTTGTGCAGAAGTGATTGAGTGGATTATCACGCACATGGATGACTCTCAATCCTTTGCTTCGTAGTGAGATTGGCAGTCAACTCGCCACCTACTATGGAGAAAACATACATACTTACTACAAGATGTTTAGGCCCACTAAATATGCAAATAATGACTTCTAAACGAGATGGGATGACCTTGACACAAGCGATATCATCAAATCTTGGTGTCGAGAGTCTGCTAAGTTTCGCCACTGCCCATCCACATTTTATCCAGCTGAGATTTTTAGAGATGTATATCAGTATCTGATTGACATGTATTGTCGGTTGCATGTGTGAAAGAACGTTGAGGTGTTTGAGGAAAACTAGATATATATGCTTAATATGGTGGTCGCCTAGGGTAAATCTTTTAATTGGGAAGATATTTTGTCACTTGAGTTGCAGCTTCATGTGGGGCAAGCAAAAGCATCTTTGAGGGTGAACCAAGCACCATAATTTTACATGTATGTGTTTCTTTTAGATGGAATCTATGCACAATATGTGCTCCCATGAATGTACTGGAATTGGACCCCTGAGAAAAAATTCATAATTTACTTCCACTGCAAAGTGTTGTTAGAATCAATCTTTAGTGGTGCATATGACAGATTGGTCGAACACTACTTTGCAATTATTTTCCACATGATATTTGAGATCGATCCTCCTTACATGATCGATCAAGTGAAGGAGTCACTACAGGATATTATGGGTTGGTTTGCAATGTTGTACATACATCGGATGTTTTAGTTGTCAAATATCTCCTCATATCATGTTGCATTATGTGACATGAAAGGTGGTCATGTAGGAAGTAGAAAATTAGTTTGACAAGGGATTGTCAGGAGTTCTTCACGGGAGGAAGAAAGCCCCTTGGACAACCTTCCCTTTGAGGATCGGACTATATGAGTTTAAGAGCCACAAGGCGACAACGGAATAAATACAAGAGTTGGATCGCTTGCACTTCGCAACTAAATACTTTCATGGATATGATCCCAGGAGAGTGTGCAAGCAACATTGTGAAAGGATTGGTTTCAATACAAGGTACTCATTAATGTCCACAACAGAAGATGAGAAGGTGAAGAACTAGTATTATGTAGTTAGAAATACACATCCAGTAGTGGAGACCAGTTCACCCCATGATCCACCAGCTCAAGATATGCAGGTCCAAGAGGAAGAATAGATAACCCCTCAAGCAAGGAAAGTAGTTCCTAAGAAGAGGATCAGGTATGATTCGACGGACGAGAGTAGCAGGAAATGGATAGTTGATCCTTTGAACACGGGATCTATTCAAGCATAACAAGAGAGGAGAGAAGTAGAAGAAGAGGAGAAGAGGAAGAATGAGTTGCTTGAGAAGCAACAAGAAGAAGAGGAAGAAAGGAGAAGAATAGAAGAGGGACAGTAAAGATAGTCCTAGGAAGAAGAAGAAGTACAGAGACTATAAGAAGAATAGTTGACACGGGAGATAGAAGAGGAAGAGTTGGAGGAAGAGGATACCGTCCAACCCATGGATGATGAAACAGGTTCTCTAGAAGAACCTCCTCTCATAGGTGGTCATCTTCCATTTGTAGAGATGGGGATCACACCTCCACCGACAGACAGAGTCATGGATGTATGCAGTGTCACATTTGATCATGTTAAGAAGAGGATCATGCATCAGAGGCATAGATACTTCCCAAACGATCCTTAGAACCCAGTCTCAGTTTCTACAAAAAAGGTGATAATTTCCAACATTAAAAGGAATCCTAGGGAAATCATGGCAGCAAATGTTGTGTTAAAATTGGAAACTAGGGGAAAATTCGACTTTCGATAGTTCATTTGATGGAGATTATTATTGCATTGAATTCTTCTTTTCAAGGGGACCAAAATTGACCAAAGTATCATTAAATTTGGACAAGAATAAATGTGTTTTTGAATTTATGCCCATACATGTGCAAATTGTCAAGGTTGGCCACATCATCATGTAGGCTCGTGAAGCCCAAGAGACATGTCGCTTCACCCTCAACTACTTGTATAAATATGAGAGACGCCAAGCCTCATTTGACATAATCTCATCTCACATATTCTTCTCTCTCTTTTTTTATTGGTTCATACGACTTATTGGGCATCTCTTTTCCTCACACTTGTGGCAAAAGAAGGACGAATTGCAGGATGAATTACAGGGCCAAAATTTCAGAGTCTATTGCAGGTTTGACTGACATTGACCAAGGGTGTTATGACCACATTTTACTATGATTTTTGGGTTAGAATTTCATTTTTGGCAGACTGCATTTATTAGCATAAGAACTGAGGCATTCTATTGACTTTGGTTGCAGACCAATCACAGAGTTGACCGCAGAGTTTGACTAAGTTTGACTGTTGTTTTTCGGACTGTTTTGGGCTGAATTTGACCACCTTATTAGGTTGACTTTGATTGGGTATGACTGAGTTTCTTTGAGCACATTTTTTTGTTTCTTTGACTAACATTGACTTTCTGTTTAGGGTTGTTAACTGCTGCAGAAAGTTTCAGATTTGACAAGGTTGCCTTAATCATCATTGGGCAAGTCAAATTTTACTTTATTGTACTCTCTCTCTCTGTGTCGAACATTTGATATAATCATAAGAAGAATTGATCAAAGGGTTTTCCCCATCTTGGGGTTTTTCCTTGGCATCCGCCAAATCTCTTGTTCTCTTGCCTTGGCTTGTCTTTTACATTTTCTTATTCATGTTATATCTACAGTTATTGTCAATGTGATTTATGGTTAATGTGATTGCTTTTGGAAAACTAAATTGGAAATTTCCATTGGGTTGCTAAAAGGAAATTGAAGAAATTGTGGTAAGAATAGAACATACCATTGTTAACTAAAATTAACATGGTATCAGAGGTTAGGTGAATACAAAGCCCAAGCAATAGAGAGAAAAGAAATCACCAAGAGAGATTTATTGGACAAGTATCAATGACTTCTACATCTTACTTGAAGACTAAGGACAAGCTCAATGACAAATCTGACTATCATGCATGGAAGATGACTTCGGACCTGACTTTGGAGGAGCATGAAGTATTAGACTATGTGCAAGGAAAAGTGGTGGAGCCTCCTTCAAATACATCGGTTGTTGCTAAGAAAAAATACAAAAAAGGTATCAAAGCAAAAAAAAAATTGATTGACTTTATTCAAAAGTTTTTGGTTTCGTATATTTCTGATTTGGGAACTTCTAAGGAAATATATGATAAGTTGGTTGGGATATTCAAAGTGAACAATGTAAATCAAATTCTCTTTCTCAAAAACAAGTTGAAGGATATCAATATGGATAAAGGGGATTCTATTCAATCCTATTTCATGAGAATAACTCAAATCAAGAATGACTTGCTATCTATTGGAGAAGTTATTTCTGACAGGAGCTCTATCTCATTTCCCTTGGAGTTCTTCTAAGACCATGGGATGTATTTGTCACCATTATTCTCAATAATGATATGATACCTAGTTTTGATGATTTATTGGCTAGATGCACTCAAGAGGAGACTACAATGTTGGAGAGAGACAAGCCTTCAAATGGAAATGAACCCACTGCTTTCTCCACTCATGCAAAAATGAAGAATAGTGTTGGTCCAAGGAGACAAGGTCAAGTATCCAAGAAGGGATTAAAATAAGGAAGAAAAGAAAGGTGCTACAATTGAAACATGTTTAGCCACTATGTTATAGAGTGTCCTCATGAGAATAATTCTCCAAGGGATGACGATAATAAAAACAACAACAATTTCAAAGGAAATGGCAATCAAAGGAACGAAAAGTTCAACAACAAAGGAAAGAGGAGTGCTCCTGCTCCTCGAAATGGAAATGGTCGACCTCCCAAGAAAAACAAGATGAATGTAATGTTGTAGAAAAACAAGATGAATTCTATATTATTTCCACTTTATCTGTTGCCTCTCCTCTGGATACTTTGGATCATTGGTTGATTGATAGTGGATACTCAAGGCACTTCACTAGGTACAAGGAGGCCCTCTCAAATTTGATTGAAAAAAATGCTAATTTGAAGATAATACTTGGAGATAATGTCACCTACCCCATGAAAGAGATAGTTATTGTCACCCTTCACTTGAATCAATGTCAAACAATTCATCAACAAGAAGTATTATATGTGCTTGATTTGAAGAAGAACCTGGTAAGTATTATATGTGCTTGATTTGAAGAAGAACCTGGTGTCCATTTCTGCAATGGAATATAAAGGCTTAAAGGTAGCATTCATTGATGGAAAGGTATGTATTTTGCAAAGAAACCATAAAGATGCATCTACTCTTGGATTTAGGTTTGATGGTCTCTATCAAGTTGGTGGAAGCCCTTTGGGAGATTTGGCTAGTGATACTTCTCTTCAATCTGAGCTATGGCACCGAAGCTTCACCCACTTACATTACAAATCCTCACCTGGGGCAAGGAAGATGGTCACAAGGATGCGCAAATACAATATGAACCATGGAGGTGTTTTTCAGGGTTGTGCAGTTGGGAAACATACAAAGGGGCCATTCCATTCTAGTGAAATCAAGACCACCGCTATTCTCCAATTGGTCCATTCTAACCTGTATGGTATGTTTCCAACAAAAGAGAGGATTGTCGTAGAGAGACAGAGTTCAGTTGAGACTCCACCATCATAACTGCATGTGTCTTGGAGAATAGTCGATTAGTAATATTGTTGCTTATAATTAATTGCATAATGGTTTAGAGTCTCTAACACAGAAACATGGGATGCCCGTAATAGGAACACTTGAAGCAATCAGAGGCAGAGAAATCATCTTCTAGAAGATCAGGTAATACATTGAACAAATCAAGAAAGCGAAAAAAATAAGAAGGCTTGGAGGTCACCAAAGACATTATTATACAATACGCCACTGCACCAGTCAAAGATCATATGAAAATTTCATGGTTATGGAACAATGTACAATCAAGCTCCAAGGCTATATTGACTGAGGCATTAGAGGTGGAGATGTGTTATGTAGGGGACTTGTCAGTTTGGGTAAAATCCATATCAACAGATTTCAGAGAATGGCACACATGCATCGTAAATGAGCTCCACGAGGAACCAAATGACTTATCAATTTCATGAGTCTTTGTCCCATTATCAATTTTGTCTTCTATAGCCACCGTCTCATATGTAATTTGTCTTTTGTAGTAAATGATATGTAATGAAATCCAAGAGACATATGTGGAATATGAATAGCCACATATGGAATGTAATAAGTCGTGTATAGAATATGAATAGTCATAGAAGTCAAAGAGTCATGAGGAAGCTCAAAGGTCATTGTCATTTGTTATAAATAGCTCCTCATAACTCAAGCTAAGGGTTTGGATTCTTGGAGTCTTGCCTTGGCTTCTCTTGTAGTGCATAGCCTTGGCTTCTCTTGTAGTGCATAGGAGATAGATCATTATTTGGAGAAGCAATTTGTGGCTTCATGCTCCACTACTGTATATAGTGTTTCATCTATGTAAAAGTGTACTTGGGATCTTTCATTCATAATCAGAAGCTCTATGAGTCGACACTTCTTCAAACTTGTATTGTAGATATAGTAGAACTATTCTTTTTATGTTTGTGATATATGTTTCATTAATTACATACTAAGTTTAATGAACTAATTCATTGCTTAGCTATGGTTGTTGTTGAACAAGTGTTGTTATGCTTTCATGATTGTTATTTATTATGTGCACTAATTTTTAGGTAATCAAAAATCCTTTCTCTTCGTTTTTGGGTCCCCCTTTAGGATAGTACTATTACTTTTCTAATTGGAGGTTCATTTTCATTTACCAGTCGTGGAAGTTCCCCTTGCACCTTACATTGGGTGTATCAAAGAACTTACATACTTGTTTTCCAAAGAGGCATTGCAATCTCTTGTGTGTGATTGTAACCAAGGCATATCTTTGAAACCTTTCCAATGGTGGTTAGACTATATAGCTAGATAGGAATGCTACACCAAATTGTGTGAGGTCTAATTGGGACTTCACATTGGGGAGATCCCCTTACATGTTGGTGGTATCTAGCATCATCAATATTTTTGGTGCTAGGAGGGTCAGATGACAAGATGAGGCTTTGAAGTCTATTTGAATCTCCTACCTTTAATGGCTTCATCCTAGATCATAATCCCGACGTGTTTTTCTGAAGATTTAGATTTTTCAATTCCCGTGTAATTTTCACATTACTTGTCACATTCGAAATTCGATGGCAAGGGTACAACAACCATCCTTTATTACATAATTGAATTTGTTCAATTTTTTTCTTGAATGGTGTTTATTCCGAAGAAATACTCACACGATTGTTTACCCTTACATTGAACGGTCGTGCGAAGCAATGGTGATATTCTTTATCCACTTCTTCTATCTCATCTTTCAAACAATTGGTTAACGAGCTTCGTCATGTTTTCAAAAAATATGAATATCAAGATGTCCTCAATGAAATCGATCAGCTTGGAATGGAATCGAATGAATCTCTTGAACATTTTGTTGATAGATTCCTCCATAATTGTTATGAATTTTCGGATGAGGATGTGGACTGGAAATTTCTGGATGAAAAGTTTCGCTTCTTAGTCAGGATGTCAAGGAATTTTTTTGAATCTGATTCACCATGTTCTCCCAATTAAAAAGAATTTTAGCATCCTGAGGAAGAACCAGCTATGCCTTTTGTTCCATGTCCTCCTCCTTTTTATTTTCTATGTTTTGAACCTCAACCGATCACTAAATCGGAAGATCAATTTGTTGATGAAGAATTGATTTCTTTCACATATTTCCCCTAACGATGATTCGTTTGATCCTACCAACCAAACTCTTTGAATCTTGATATTCTTCTTGTCGATCCTCAACCTGTTAGCCAAGTTGAATCCTTGGACAACCATGACCCTAATGATTTCCATTTTTTTGAATTATATGGTAATAATTGTTCAAGTAACATGGATGAATATTTGTTCCTACAATAAGATTTAGATTTACAGGAATTCAAAATAGAGTCTGATGCGATCACTGAATATTTTCTTTCAAGTATATCTCCTTGCAGTCAAGAAGATGGCATGCTTATCATTGAGGATTTTCGTGCTAATCTCGAAAATTTATCTGGTCAACCTCAATTTCATTTTGAATCTCATGATTTGAACGATGAACTTGATAAGCATATGATCGTGTTTCCTCATAATTCAAAATTAAGTTAGGTAACTGTTGAAGCCTTGAAAATCGCTGCTTAAAACATTAGGGGAAAACCACCCGATCCAGACCTTGGTTGGCATCTCCTTTTCCGTTTGGTGTAGTGGCTCCCACTGGGGGTAATGGGACCAGTTTCCCAATGTAAATTATGATAGTGCTGATGGGGTGATATATGATAGTTCGAAGGAATGTTTAAGCTAAAAGTAATCTAATCTAAACTAATAATCGCATGCATATATCCTAATTTAAACGTTATCTAGCTATGAATATACCCAGGGGATAAAATTGAGACATGCGATCTACAATAATGTCCTAAAGCAATTGGTAATAAAGATCATTCAAATGCAATAGGAAGTGAAATCGTTTTAACAATAATCGTTTCGGATAAATAGTTAGCCGAAACGATTGTGAAAGATATATCGCATAAGAAATTATTCATATATTCAGCATAAAATTTAGGCCATCACCATACAAAAGTGCAATAATGCTAACCAAGCTTTAAACTTTCATACATAAACAATTTGAAGAAAAATTATTGCTTAATACATAAACAAAACAAAATCACAAGATAAAAGTACCATTTGTAATAAGTTCTTCTCATGTGTTTGAGCAATATTGACCTACTTCCAATCAATCCAACACCATCTAAGAGTACAAAAGTGCAATTTCAGTAGAAGATGCCAGATAAGATAAAAATAAATCTTGTTCCATTCATTTCACCAGAACTTCCTCAAAGGGACAGAAGTGCATGTTTTGAAGATTGTTTCTGATAAAATTTATGGACCCCTCTCTAAATGCACGAGAGGGGTTTAAATACTAAAATATAAATCCTAATAATAGATTATTACAAAAATAGTTGAGGAGGTTTAAACGCACTTCCTCAAATTTTGCAAAAAAAAACAAAAATAGAAATTAAAACATGGTGACTAACTCCTTTGTGTTTGATCTTTGAGATCGTAGATGTCTGTCATGAGTTTGAGCTATGTCAGTTGGTTGATCGCAGATTTCAACTGCCAAGTGAACATGGCATTGGTCAGTGTTGGCTCCATTTTCTGCATGGAAGAGGTTAGGCATCGTAGGGTCATCCACTGGTTGTAAGGTTTAACTAAATATTTCCAGTATGCTTCACAATTTAACCTGGTCATTTGCATAATTGCTTCCTCTTTTTCTCGTGTCACCTGCCTCCACTATTGTTCAAGCTGTTTGACATTCGAAAGAAAACCTGGTATAGATTTTGCCACCAAGTTTGCGCTGTGTAGATTTTCGTATATGTTTTCAATAACACAGTTTGTTGCTGCTGTTGTAACCGTCATTGCCTTTTCTGCTTATCTAAGTCGAGAATCCTAGTCTGCGACTATAATTTTTTTATGTGACTCCTCTATTATAGGAAAATCAGCCTTCCTCCCATCCTCGTCATTCTTCCAGGTGATGAATTCAGAAACTCTTTTCAAGACTTCATCATATTCGAGTTTCACGTCAACGACTTGACTTGTTAACTTGTCACTAGTCTCGTAATAAGGACTCAATTGCGAGACCTTCTAACATATAATTTATTTTTGGTGCATTAGCTGTGAGTTCAAGTTGAGCGCTTCAATTATAAACTGATCAATATTTGGGTTGTCCTTATAATTATCTGTTAATACTTGTATCTACGCTTCCTTTTCTACTAGGCTAGCTTCATGTTTTATTTGCATTTGCTCGAATTCTTGTTGGAGCTTGGCTATTTGCAATTCTGCTTGTTGGTTAGATTTTTCTTCCTCTAACTGTTGTTCCAACAGCAGAATTTTATTTTCCTTTTCTCTGAGCAACATTTGTAATTTTGTTGCTTTGTCAATAGTCGTTGCAGCGTAGGCTCCTACAAACTAAGAAAATATAGTAAGGTTGTCAGATGGGTCGATGGGTGAGTCTTTCTTGACAATATCCATTAGTTCATTATCGGGATTAGTAGCAGCCGCAGCATCCAACTTCCTCTTCTTTCTCTGCCTTTTGACAACGGCTTTGTGGGTTGGGCTATAGAACACATCTAAAGGAGGAATCTCCTTAATTCTCAAAACAATTTTAGAGGTAGGAGTGGCAGGAATGTGCTCTACCTCTTGAGTACTTACAGTTTTCTCTACTGTAATTTATTCATTTGTTTGTGTTGTGGAGTCTGTGGCTCAGGTGCTTGTTTCTTTGTATGGAACTTTTTATTAAAATGCTCCCATTATTTCTCTAAATCAATCACCGGGGGTTTTGTTAACTGGGTGGAGGTGGAACGAATTTCAACCTGTTTTTTAGCTGAGGTTTGCTCAGCTGTCTTCTCTGTAGATTGGGTTGTATCCTTTTCTGACTCCTTACTTTTGCTTCCCCCATTCTGTGATTTTTTCTCTGATTTATCTAACTCCCTGGTAGACTTCTCTTGGGACTCTGCTCGGGAATCATCTTTAGGATTTTCTCTGGAGCTTCCTTCTAGGCTTACGTTGGGAGTTGGCTCCCTTATTGGTTCAATCAGTAATTGGTTCAATGGGACCTTTAACAATCTCCTTTATTTGTATTCATGAAAGGCTTCAATCTCTTATGGGTCAAAAATTAGTGATGACATGTGATTCACCTCTGTGAATGTCTCTTTATGTAGGAAGATGTCATAAAATGCTTCTTCCTCATGATTGAATACCTTCACTTTTACCATGGTAGTGAATTCTTTGGCAGTGCTAATTAGGTCATACTGCCTTCCTCGGAATTTAGGTAATTTTAGAGATTGCATGATCTCTACTTCTTTGAATGCATGGCCTATAACGTGCAGTGAAAATGCTCTACACTATAATGGAAATGTAGGCCAAATGGCCTTTTTCGCTTCCTTTAATCCTTTGCTCAGCCCACCCTCACTAGCTTTTGATAGGCTATCTCTCTAGCCATCAATTTGTATGGAACATAGTATGGGAGGACATGAGGTGAGGTGATGCTCCAAAAAATCCTGATATATGTGAATGTTTCCTCCCCAAACCATCTGGCCTCTGGGAGGTTATCTACCTCAGCTTCCTTAGAAAACCTAGAGGCATCTCGGTTGTAAACCTATTTGTGGATAGGCAGTATGACTCCATGACAAATTTTGTAAAAATGCGGGTAAAACTGAGACTCCCACGTGTCCTTATGATATATATTAATGGGAAGTGGATTTTTCACAGTCCACTTCCATCCCATGATAGGAAATTTTGAACCAAAACAAATTGCATCCATCACATAGGCATTCATAAAAATGGAGGGTAAACCCTTGTTGAGATACTCCTTTTCCTCCTATAATCAATTATTGCCTTTGCTAAATTATCAGACAAAATTTGGGCCCAATTCATTATGGTTGCATTTATGACTGCATATATTAATGGCAGTCATTCTGAGGAAAATTTAGTGCTATCGAGCTTGCCAAACATCCTAATAGCATGGCTGCTTCAAAACTATGGGGAGGAGAAATAGATGTAGTAGAATACATACCCGCTTTGTCCTTTTTGATCTTGCCCTCATTATTCGACCAGGTCCAGTTGACATCTGCTGGGTCCTTGTTCTCTTTGGAAAACTTCTCAAGGAACTGTTTGTTGTAGATGGCTTGTGGCTCTGGTAGGTGGTACATAAGTCGTAGGTTGTCTGGCAGAAAAAGATCCCATAACCTCTTGGCTCATATTCTTAAATTATCTATCTGAGATATTGTCCTGATCAATAATCCACTTGACCATATCTGTGTAAGGGATTATCTTTGGGTGCGCGGCTATGTGACGTAGAAATGAGCATGTCGTCTCAGAAATGGTGGCATCTGAGGAAACACGGCCGTCAATTGTGACCTTTGTTTCTAGAGGTCTTGGTTCCTCTTCTTCTAATAAATCATACATGGTTTCCCATGTAGAGGTCCCTTCTTCTCTGTTGCATGTAGTATCTGTGAATAAAGGATTCATTTCTTATTTCTCAGACGCAACTACCTTGCCCGTCTTTGCCATTTCTCCCAAAGACTCCTTCTCTGGATTTTCCCTAAAAATGGAGAAAAACAGCAACTATCGGATATACAAAGATAAGAATGAACGTAAGCTGGGATAATACAGATAACTTGAAAATATGATAAGAAAGGAGTTTTATTTGAACACAAGTGAGAAGATATCGTATCATGTTGGATGGCAAGGATAATTTTAGGGGCGAATGTTCGCCCTTTGGCGAAATTAAGGGGTTTTAAATTTTTAGTGGGCGAATATTTTGTATCATAGTACATTTTTACAAATCACCTCAAATAGCCCACCTTATTTTAAGGGAGAGGGTAAAAAAGGTAAATTTAGCCCTTGAAATTAGGACTTACAACCTTCCATTCGCCCATTATCAAGAATAGGTTTTATTTAAGTGAATCCATTTGCCCATTTTCAAGAATAGGTTTTATTTAAGTGAATCCTATGGGCCAAATACCATATTTATAAAAGAGGTATGGTAAATTAATAAAAATATAAATAAATGAGAGGTATGGTAAATAAATAAAACATTTTCTATATTTACTCCATAAGTCACCTTATATACATGTAAGGGTGTAAACAAATAAAAATATAAGTAAAGTGGAGGTATGGTAAATAAATAAAACGTCTTTTTATACTTACTCAAAAGGTATGGTAAATAAATAAAAATATAAATAAACTAGAGGTATCGTAAATAAATGAAACCTCTTTTTATATTTAGTCCATAACCCTCGTTCTATTTATGAAGGCTCAAGAAAGAGGTTTTATTTAAGTGAATCCTATGGGCCAAATACCATATTTGTAAAAGAGGTATGGTAAATTAATAAAAATATAAATAAACGAGAGGTATGGTAAATAAATAAAACATTTTTTTTTAATTTACTCCATAAGTCACCTTATATTTACGAACACTCAAAAAATGGGTTATATTTAGGTGAAACCTATGGCCAAAATACTATGGGACAAATACCATGGACAAGATTGTTATTAATACCATGCAAAAAACCATTATTAACCCTAATATTAGAATTAATAAAAATAAAAATGGCACATGGTATTGACCCATGGTATTCACCAAAATGGCACATGGTATTGACCCATGGTATTCACCTGGAATGTAGCCTATTTAAATGGGGGAATTAAACCAGCATGTAGCCTATGATAAGATTCACTAGGACTTTACAAAGTTTTATTATTTATTATTTAGTGAAATACTCGCCAAGATCTTACAAGATTTTATAATTGAGTAAAATATTCTAATAAAAATAAAAATGGCACATGGTATTGACCCATGGTATTCACCAAAATGGCACATGGTATTGACCCATGGTATTCACCTGGAATGTAGCCTATTTAAATGGGGGAATTAAACCAGCATGTAGCCTATGCTAAGATTCACTAGGACTTTACAAAGTTTTATTATTTAGTGAAAGACTCGCCAAGATCTTACAAGATTTTATAATTGAGTAAAATATTCGCCATGTCTGGTGAGAGATTATATACATATTATATTATTGATAAAATCGCCTTCCATTTTTCCTATATACCATGGAGATTCTCCCATTTATTATATTTATAAATTTAGGAGGGGTTCTTAAAATTTTCCCTGTTGGATGGCTTTCCACACATAAATGCCATTAACCTTTACTAAATGCCCACTAATGGTTCATTATCTCTTAGCTTTAATGCTCATTAATGTTCGCATCGTAAGTCGGGAAGAAAGCTTCTAGGGTGGCGAGCCTTTAAATTGCGAAAATGCCGATTTTTGCGATTTGCGAAGCAATCTCACAAATCGCATTATCGCATTATGTTTGTATGATTTCCTTATTGTTTCTACAAGATGCGAGATGCAGGTCGCTTACTATTGTTTCCAAGACATAGCTCATTTGTCAGGTTTTCTTGTGTAAAGCGCTTTTTATTAAGCAACGAACCTAAATACTTGTCTGTGACGTATCTCAGGAGTGGGTCCGGGTCTCAATCGCATTTCGCAATCTCGGCGGATGGTAAGTTGTGGTGTTCTTTTAAATGTTTGAAATGCGATCCGGTAAGGAAAATGTTATCATCGCAATTTCACATCTCACACATTTTAAGGTAACTCATTAAGGTGTGCTTTCTAAAAATAGCGATATGCGACGTGGGCCTTAGTTTTAATAAGAAATGCCTTAGGACTTAGTTTATATAAGAAACGTACTAGTTTCAAAGTATTAAAGCGTGGAGTCCTCTTTTGATCACTTTTCACTAGATTTGGTGGATTAGCAAGGCTTTCAATCACGCTTGATCATGTGATATGCGGGAAAGGCAGACATTTAATAGTTTTTGAAAAGGTGTTTGATTGATATCTTGTTTTATTCCAAAATTTAATAAGGAAAATGCCTAAATGATAAACTTATTTTTGGAATGATTTTTTTAAAGGGTCCCCATTTATTAATGTAATATTGACTACTACTATTAACAAATGGGGGGTTGATAATAGCACAACAATTGGCGATTCACTTGGAAGAACCAGTTATCTCTGAGAGTTTTTTGAAATTTATAAAAACTTCCAAAATAAAGATGGTTTAGAAAATAAAATTTACAAGAAATATAAGATAAGCCATACCACTCTTTGAATATTTAAAAAACATCCACTTAACTATCATTTTTTTTATTATCCTCTTACATAAAAAAGTTACTTTGTCTACATCAGTCATTACTTGGTTTTAAAGATAAAAACAGGGAGGTTCTTCACAGATCAGTTTTTGGCATACTCAATTGTCATAGGTAGAGCCTCTGCTGCCAATAGGCGTTCATATCCTCGACAGGTTACATTTTAACCAGAAATGATTCAGTATCCCACCAAGGTCAGAATATAATTTTTAAAGATAAGCTCAAATTGTATATTTATTTCCATTTATTTTCTGAAATAATTCTTTTCTTCAAAATTTCATTTTTTTCCCTTAAAGGACAATGTCTTGGTTTGGTGACCAAAATTGACAATGCCATTCACTTGATTATAACTTAATTGAAAAAGTTGGCTCTTGATGATACCCCTTGTCTTTTGATTAATATAATCTCAAGCCATTACCCTGTTTTGATATGCAGTATTGGTAATGTCAGCTAGTTACAACCTTATGATCATGGTAAGCCAGCTCTTCATGAGACCTCTTATGCTTTAAGTTTTAAGTATATTTTAGAATTACACTCTAAATAGATGGGGAGAATCATTGGCTCCTTAAGAACTTCTGGATGACAATTGTAGAGTTTTAAAGATGCTTTTTTGTAGAGATACTTTGTTTTGTTATTGATACTTTTCTTAATTGATGTAGAGGCGAGGTTCCTTTCTAAAGTTAAGTTTTTTCAAAGATCAAATAATTTTGGCAGAGAACAGACAATTTGAGAGCAACATGACTTAACCCTATGTTTTATGTGTGAAAGTCATTTTCATAATAATCTTTACTTATACAAGCGAAAAGTCACAAAAAAAGAGATCATTATTTATAAAGCCAAAAGTAAATGTTCTTCAACTTGTATTATTCTTTCTAGAAAAATAAATAAAGGCAATAATATACAATGAATAGAAGTGTTAAAATTGGCAACTAGGGCCAAACTTCATGTGGGTCTCCTTATTCATGGCTGATTATATTTTTCTTCGATTCCTCTTGTCGAGAGGTGTAGGATTGATCTAAAGATCATCTGATTCCGATAAGTATTTATGGAGATATGAATTTATTTTGATTATGGACTAATTGTCAAAGTCGGCCAGCAAATTATGTAGGCTTAGAAGCCCAACAGACGCATCTATTCAAAACATCAACATTTTCATATAGATACAGGATGTCTCCTCCTCATTTGGACACACACTTCTCATCACATCTCTCTCTCTCCTACGCAGAAAAGAGTCTCTTCTCTCTCCTGCGCAAAAAGGACTCTATCTCTCACATGTGTGGAAAAGGGACGCAATTTTAGGGCTGCAACTGCAAATCGGAACTTTGACCAACGTTGACCAGCATTCTCTCTCTCTGGACTACATAGTAGGTGAAGCTGACTCTCTTTGGAAGGCCACATTTTTGGTGAAGGAATCAAGGTGATCTGACCACCGGTTTGGTAGATATTGACTGCCCTAGTTTAGGGTTGATGTCACTGATGCTACTAATGTAAATCAGACTTTTGTACTATTTCTCTCTGCTGAATTACTGAAGATAAAAGAAGATTTGATCAAAGGGTTTCCCCATATTGGGGTTTGTCCCTGGCTAGCTGCCACAGCTTGTGTCTCTTGTCTTGGCTTGTTTTTTGTTAATCGTTCAAATGTCCTATCTACACTTTACTTAATGTACATGTGATTGCTAATCTGTGGATAATAAAAGGAAAGATAAGTAAACTTCTCTAAGCAGAGAACATACCATAATTTAACATGGTATCAGAGCTGAAGTGAAGACAAATCCCAAGCAAGAGCAAGAGCAATCACCGAAGAGAAGGTTGGCAAGGCTATCTAAAAGAATTCATGGGCTCCTCATCACACTTCCCTGTTGAAGATAAGCTCCATGAGAAATCTGACTACCACAGATGGAAGATGTCTCTCGATCTAATATTAGAAGAACAAGAAGTGCTGGACCATGTGAGAGTCAGAGTTGTCGAGCCTCCATCAAATGCATCCGTTGTTGCCAGGAACAAATGGACCAAGGGAGAATTCAAAGCAAAGAAGATCATCCGTGACTCTATCAAAAAGCGCTTGGTGGCCTATGTTTCTAAGCTGAACACCTCCAAGGAAATATACGATAGACTGGTGAGTTTATTTAAAGTTAATGATGCAAATCAAGTTCTGTTTCTTAGAAATAAGCTGAAAGAAATTAAGAAGGGAAAAGATGAAAATATGCAAGCATATTTCTTAAGAATCACCGAGATCAAGAACGATCTCCTATCTATTGGGGAAGTAATTCCTAACAGGGAAATGGCACTCACAACTCTTCGAGGACTACCATTTGAATGGTATATATTCAGGACTACTCTCCTCAACAATAATGTAATTCCCGGGTTTGAGGAATTAATGGCTAGATGCATTCAAGAAGAAGCAAGAATGGAAGAACAGGAAATGCCCACACTTAAAGGTCATCCCGCTGCCTTTTCTTCTCATGCTAAAAGAAGAAACAATTCTGAGACTAAATCCAAAAGGAAGACTGGACCAAAGGGTGGAAAAGGACGATGTTACCATTGCAATAAACCAAGTCATTATGCAAGGGAGTGTCCTGATAAAAGGAACTCACACCGGGATGATGATCAAAATCCCTCTCCAGGCAATCAAAGAAATGGTAGGTCAAATGGCCGAGGTAAAAGGAGTGTTGGAAATCAAGGAAGAGGACAACCATTCAAGAAGGCAAGAAATTCCAGGTATGAATCTAACATTGTTGATAATAAGTAGGATGAATATTATCTACCAGCTACTCTATCTACCTCTGCTCCTTCGGACTCACTGGGAAATTGGCTTATTGATAGTGGTGCCTCAAGGCACTTCACTGGTTACAAAGAAGTTCTCCATAATCTAATAGAGAAAGAAACCAACCTGGATATTGTCCTTGGAGATAATATGAAATATCCCGTGAAAGGTGTAGGCAATGTCTCTCTTAAATTGAATTAAGGTAATACAATCCACCTATAGGATGTATTATATTTACCTGATCTCAAAAAGAACCTGGTGTCCATTTTGGAAACGGAAGACAAAGGCTACAAGGTGGCTTTCAGCGATGGCAAGGTACATGTATGGAAAAACAATATCAAAGATGCCTTCACTCTTGGGTTTTGAGTTGATTCATTATATCAGGTCGGAGGAAGTCTGCTAGGTGTCATGTCTTGTGACACATCTCTTCAGTCCGAACTATGGCATCGGAGGTTTGCTCACCTTCATTATAAAGCTCTACCTAATGTAAGAAAAATGGTGACTGGGATGCCCGAGTTTAGATTAGAGAAAGAAGGTGTATGTCCCAGATGTGCTGAAGGAAAGCTAAAAAGGGGACCATTCCCCTCAAGCCAAATCAAGACCTCTGATATACTGTAGTTAGTTCACTCAGACATATCCGGTATGATGCCTATGAACTCCTTGGGAGTGTTATCACTAAAAAGATTTCAAAGGAAAAGGGTAAGGTAAGGAAGAATTGGTTTTGGTCATTCTCGTGCTCCTTTCATGCATAAGAAGCACTTGGAAAACTCAGGGTCAGCATACATCAGAGTTCTTTGAAGGCTCAAGCAAGGCAAGTAAGGTAATCCTAAATTTTGATATAGACTACCTTTTGAAGTTTACCTTGAAGAATGGTGTCAAGTTATTTAGTTTTGAACAGCCTCATGTCATATGGAAGAGTCATTTCAAAGCAAAAGAAAGACTCAAGAAAGTTAAAGTTTGGTCTTAAACTGTGTTTTTGTAATTACACAGCAGTTTCGTAGCGTGCTACGAAACTACTGTAGCTACATATTATCATTTAGTGGACCAATTTTGAGAGACAAAGGGGAATATTTTTGAATATTTGCAGCTGAAAGGGATTACTTAAAAGGTATAAACATCAAGGAAGGGAAAAACAAGTAAAGAAGGACATTTATGAACTCCAAAATTTTATGTTATGAAAACAGCAGTCAACTTCCAAGGCGATTACCAAGCAATGGAAAACTCATCTCTGAAAAGTGAAAGAGGTTTTCATTCCTAAGATACTGAAATACAAAAACCTCTTCCACTTTCTTCAAATCCGTTATGATCTGGGAAAAAGGAATGACCAAACTTGCGCTACGAAACTGCTGTAGGTGCAGTTTTTCACAAGCATATTTCTCCTGTTTTACACCTATTTTTCAAAGACACATTCTGGGTGGTAGGAAAGGTGTTTCAAAAACCCAAGAGAGGTTTTTGTTCAGCACAGATTGGTTCACAAAATCCTCCTTCAGTTTTTCCAAATACATTTTTTACGAGAAGATATGAGCTCTCTTCCAAGACCTATTTTTCAGCCAGAACAGATCAAGGAACAGTCTCCTAGTTTCTAGGAACAGTAAAAGGATGAGTCATCAAGGGCCAGCTGGAGGGTTATGAGCACCATCAAATTCGAATTCATGGATTTATAAGTGTCAAAAGGAGTTTTTAATTCCTAGATAAGGTTGTTTTAATCATAATGAGGAGTTACACTCCTAATTGTTTTAGGTCTCTAGGACTGCTAGTTAGCTGTCATTTGCATTTAATAGTTAGTTTTAAGTGTCAATAGGTGTCAGGTCAGGTAGAATTCGAATTTTCCTCATCCTAGAGGAGTAATATAAGTCATGTAAATATCTCTATATATAGGAGAATATCTAATTTACAAAGGGTTGGAAATTTTCAAAGAAAGACTCATATTGTGCCATTGTAGAAGATTATGTTTTTATGAATGCAGACTTTGGCTTTACTTCTCAGGATTCAGAAGGAGTTCAATGGTGGCTTGTTTATGTTTGTCCTTATTTCCTTATGTGCAGTAGTATGAATGTATGATACTTAGAACTCATTGACATGCTCTAACTTCCTTCATACATTTATGGACTGTGTTTTCCTACATGTCTCTATGTGTTAACTTATATATTGAACTGTTGATGCCCTGACTTCCATGTTTAGCTGATACTATTATCATACTAAGATTTTCTGACTCCATAAGCCCAATGGATTTTTATTTATTGTGTTTCAACCACTTACACTTCTTCATTTGTTTAATAGAGTTAGCCATCTAATCCATTATCAATATCATTAGTCCTTTGAGAGAGCCCTATTAGGTTGAGGAGGCTAAGCCTCAGCCAAAAGTAGGTTTGAAAGAGTTACACAAGGCCTTCCTAATCCGCAGCCTATCAGGCCAAGGTTTTGTTATAACAGGGAGGATATTCATATTACCTCACTTTTACAGTTGACTATTCTCGTAAGACTTGGATATACTTCTTGAAAAAGAAGGATGAAGTATTCTCCTGGTTTCGACACTTCAAAGCCTTGATCGAGAATCAAACTGAAAAGAAGATCAAGATCCTAAGGACTTACAATGGGACTGAATATGAATCCAATGAGTTTCATGACTTTTGCAAAGAGGTTGGCATTAAGAGGCAGACCACTACACCCTATACTCCTGAGCAAAATGGTGTGGCGGAAAGGAAGATCGTACGATTATGGAAGTTGTCCTTGCTATGCTCCATGATCAAAGACTTCCGAAGTTTCTATGGGCCGAAGCTGAAAACACCACCGTATATGTACAAAATCGATGCCCTCATCAAGCATTGGGTTCCAAGGCTCCCGAAGAAATGTTCACCAGTAAGAAACCTAACATATCTCATTTTAGAATTTTTGGAAGCCCTGAATATTTTCATGTGCTGAAAGAGAAAAGAAACAAATTGGGTGCATCTGGAAAGAAAGGAATCTTCATGGTCTATAGCGAAAATACTAAGGTCTATAGAATCTATGTAGTCGGTCAAAGGGAAGTCATGATTAGTCATGATGTCACCTTTGACGAAGATATGGCTCTCAGCAAGGTGAACAATCTTCCTACTATAAGGAGCTCTCAAGAAGCTGACACCAGGGAACCGAAAGAAAAAGATGATGAAACAATTCCCGATGTGGAAGAACCCATGGATCCTATTGATCTTCCTCCACCTGAGCCTTCCTCTTCAAGGAAGAGTCCTTCATGGCTCAGGGGGACACTTGATGATGCTGAAGGACACACAGCTCCCTGTGGAACCTTCTGCGAAAGTAAGAAGTCGAACATGTATCAGGGATACTTGACTATCATGAGCACGATCATCCAAAATGAGCCTTCATCATTCACAAATGTCGTCAAGAATCAAGTATGGAAGGATGCTATGACTGAAGAATATGAGTCTATTATGAATAACAATGTCTGGGATGTGGTCCCCAGACCCGAGGACAAGACAGTTATCACTTCTAAATGGCTTTACAAGATAAAGCACACAGCTGATGGAAGTACAGAAAAGTATAAGGCTCGTTTTGTCGCTCGAGGTTTCTCCCAGAAGGAAGGTATAGACTATGATGAGATATTTGCACCTATTGCTTGATATACCACTATCCACTCGATCATAGCCTTGCTGCTTCGCAAGGATGGAACCTACATCAGATGGATGTCAAGACTGCATTATTACATGGTTCAATCAAAGAGGAGGTCTATGTGGAGCAACCCAAAGGATTTGAAATTTATGATCGAAAATCTCATGTGTGCATGTTGAAGAAGGCCCTCTATGGGCTGAAGCAAGCACTCCGAGCATGGTATGAAAGGATCGATAGCTACTTGATGAAGCTGGGATTCACTAGGAGTGAAGCCGATCCTAACCTCTACTTTAAGGTTGAAGATGATAGACCTCTCATACTATTGTTTTATGTTGATGACCTCTTTCTAATAGGTGCAGACCCTCTCATCCACAAATGTAAGAGGGAGTTGGCTTCTGAATTTGATATGAAAGATCTACGACTCATTCACTATTTCCTAGGACTCAAAGTCTGGTAGAAACCAGGGGATATTTTCCTATCTCAAGGAAAGTATGTGGTGAAGACACTGGAAAGATTCAGCATGGTGGACTGCAAGCCCATAACTAACCTGATGGAGCTTAACTTTAAGAAGTTAAGCGGTAGTATTTCCGGACTCGTTTTATGAAATGCTACCGAATATCGATAGCTCATCGGAGTGTTGATGTTCTTGGTGAACTCCCGTCCGGATATATGCTATGCAGTCAACACTTTGAGCCAACATATGGTTGAGCCTCATCACTCACATTGGATTGGTGCCAAGAATTTGCTCAGATATCTTCATGGCACAATCACTCATGGATTAAGATACACTGCCGAAAATGTGAGACTACTTGGGTATACTGATGTTGATTGGGCAAGCAATGTGGAGGATCGGGAGAGCACATCTGGGTGTTGTTTCTCTTTGGAATCTGCCTCGATAACCTGGATGAGCAGGAAGCAGAAGTCGATGGCTCTGAGCACCGCCAAGGCAGAATACATTGTTGCTAGCATGGCCTCCTGTGAGGCAGTCTGGTTGTGAAAGCTCTTCAGTGAGCTATTTGGATTTACATTGGATACCACCATGATTCTATGTGACAACCAGACCGGGATCCGTTTATCAAAAAATCATGCATTTCATGATCGCTCCAAGCATATCGATATCAGGTACCACTATATTCGATATATGGTGCAGAGAGGAGCAATAAGGCTCCAACATATCGGTATGGATGAACAGGTCATCGACATTCTGATAAAGCCCCTAGGAAAGGTCAAATTTCTGACTTTTCGAGAACAACTTGGTGTCGTTGTGAGACCTTCTAATGATGTACTGAGCTCTGGGAGCTCCAAGGGGGCGTAGGGTACTTCTTGGAGCGACAAATGACCACAGGATGACTCACCATCCCCTGTTGGTGCACTTTGTACAGGGTAAAAGGTTCAACCTTCCCCTATGACACCCCGTGGCGACTATGGAACATGATTATTAGTTCTACTGTGGGCCTGGATGATGTGTTCTCCATGGCGATTGTGGAACAGAATGGTTCGTTCTCCTGTGGGCTAGGATGATTAGTTCTCTGTGGCATCCACTGGACAGGATGATTTGTTCTCCTGTGGACAGGATGATTCACTCTCCTGTGGACAGGATGATTCGCTCTCCTGTGGACAAGATGATTAGTTCTCCTGTCAAGGCATCCTACCCATGCAGTATGGGACTCATGGGAAGTACCTCTCATCTGATCAATGAGCAGGGAAATGAGGATAGGGACCATAGTAGTACCGATGGATGCATCGTTGTATCTACCATACTCCCTATGCTAGGATGACCTTCATTGATCTGGGATCAATGATACTGGTCTGGGACCAGTGAGAGTGGTACACACTCTAAGACTGAATTTTGGTCAGTAGAGGATGGTATGAAACATCCTCGATCATTTCTTCTTCTTCATAATTCGAGCAAAGCATATCAGAACCGAGCAAATCAAATCAAATCATAGCAGAGCAAGAAGGGTCAAGCCATACCGAACAGTGCATTTGATGGATGGATAGCAGTGACAGTCCGACAGATTGCAGATGAAGTTCTCCCTAGTTGAGAGGGAGTGTTAAAATTGGAAACTAGGGCCAAACTTCATGTGGGTCACCTTATTCATGGCTTATTATATTTTTCTTGGATTCCTCTCGTCAGGAGGGTAGGATTGATCTAAGATCATCCGATTCCGATAAGTATTTATGGAGATATGAATTTATTTTAATTATGGACTAATTGTCAAAGTCGGCCAGCAACGTATGTAGGCTCAGAATCCCAACAGACGCATCTATTCAAACATCAACATTTGCATATAAATATAGGATGTCTCCTCCTCATTTGGACACACACTTTTCATCACATCTCTCTCTCTCTCCTGCGCAGAAAAGATTCTCTTCTCTCTCATGTGCAAAAAGGACTCTATCTCTCACACGTGTGTAAAAGGGACGCAGTTTTAGGGCTGCAACTGCAGATCAGAACTTTGACCAACGTTGACCAGCATTATCTCTCTCTGGACTGTGCAGTAGGTGAAGCTGACTCTCTTTGGAAGGCCGCATTTTTGGTGAAGGACTCAAGGTGATCCGACCACGGGGTTTGGCAGATATTGACTGCCCTAGTTTAGGGCTGATGCCTATAAATCAGACTTTTGTACTATTTCTATCTGCTGAATTACTGAAGATAAAAGAATATTTGATCAAAGGGTTTCCCCATATTGGGGTTTGTCCCTGGCTAGCCACCACATCTTGTGTCTCTTGTCTTGGCTTGTTTTATGTTGATCGTTTAAATGCCCTATCTGCACTTTACTTAATGTACATGTGATTGTTAATCTGTGGATAATAAAAAGAAAGATAAGTAAACTGCTCTAAGCATACAACATACCATAATTTAACAAGAAGAGATCATATTCTACGGAAAATATTTCTTTAAGATCTGCCCATTTGATGCAGGATCATTCATCCCAATAATATCATTGTATTTTATTAGACATTGGGGTATTGTGTTTCCAAGGTATTTGGTTTCCTAAGTGTGAATTAATGTATTATTTAGGCTTTTGAGTGATTTTAATGAGAATAGGATTTAATTGAATATTGTGAGACATATTTGTAAATATTATCGAATGTAGGAGAATATGAGAGATTTAGGATAGTTGAGAGATTGAGGGATTTGAGAATTAATTATAAAACTGAGATTAGGAGTTAGTTCATGATTTTGTGGATTGGAGAGGATCCTTAGGGACAAGGAAGAGATTTTAGGATTTTGTTGAGGAGTTTATGGATCTAAACCAGGAATTGGTTATAGAATCCTTCTGTATAAATGTAAGCCTAAAGGGCATAGTCAGAGGTTAGATAGGTTGGATAGGTTAGATGGTTAGATAGTTGGTTAGGTGGTTAGAGAGGTTTGATTGTAAGCCTACGGGCAGACTGTAAAACAGAGGCCATTGACATTAGAAGATCAGGCCAAAGATAGAGAAACTGAGTAAATGTTTGTTTATATATACAGAGAATAATTCCAAACCTATATAAGTGTGTGTTTGAAGTGTTGAATGATGAATTATGAGTGAATCGGGATTCTGTATAATATATGTATGCAGCCAAAATTCAGCAGAATAGGCAATGAAGAAGAATTAGATAGAGGATTGTAATGGAGCGTGAACCGATTGCATGATCAAAGTAATATCCAAGAATGACAGTGATTAAATAATATGCAGAATTAAGCTCAGGAGGGAGTCATGCAGCGGAATAGTGGAAGGACAAAGAACCATTGAAATAACTGAAACCACAGATAAATGTTGGAGAAATGCCATAAAATCCAATTGGAAAGAAGAATGAAAGAATGAAGGGTTAATGCACAGGCACCGTTGGATCTACCAGATCAATGGATTGGATCAAATCGCATGGAAGGGTTGTTGTTAAAATCCCACATCGCAACATTTAAATGGTAAGGAATTAATCTTCGCCCACAAGGATTTGTGACATGTGACATCATTGTGAATCGTTGGATCATATGCCCTGATCAATGGTGGAGGAGCTTTAATAAATCTCACATCGCAATTTTTTGTTGATGACTGAAATAACCTCGGCCACAAGCAATTGTGATATGCGATTGCGATGTCCGATGCGATCGAAGATTTGATCGCATCGCAAATATCTATGGGAGATAAACCTTTGGCCCTTAAACAATGCGACATGCGATGTGCGAAGGTGCGATGGAGCGAGCCGATAAATATTGCGATATGCGATGTAAGCGGACCAAGGAGCATTGCGAAGTACGATAGAAGAATGGACCCGAGAAAGTAATGACTGCGGTTTATGTTTATTGAAGTTCGGGTGTGTTATCGCATCCCAGATGCGAAAGGAGAAGTCTTAAGAGTCTCGTGAAACCCCAAGAGTGCGATTGCAATAAGGCATGCATTGAAAAATGTGCATAGTCTGAGGAATAAGTGGAAAGGTATGGTTTACGTATGTTTATTGTGATTTCTATTATAAAAGATTCATAATAGAAATGAAGCGCCGATAGATGGTTTTATGTGGTAAGTCTGATATAATCAAAGTACAAGTGTGGGGTTTGGTTTATATGTGCGGACATAAAGTTTAATGAAGGTTTATGAAGGTGATTAAGTCCCGATGATGAAAGGATTGATTAAGGGTTGAACTGTGGTTAGTTTAGGGAATTGTTCCGCAAAGTTTGATAAAGGGGCCTTAACCATTAATTAATGAATATTTGACTCAACAGAGAGTTGAAATTCTTGGGACAAAAATAGGATTTTGCATTCTATATGCAAACTGTGGGTATACGCGGGTTTTCCTGCATCAAAGTGGTATCAGAGCCGAATTTTGATTGAAATGTTTGGTATTAAGGCATCGCAAAGAAATTATGTGTGACAATTTCTTTGAAAGAATTTAGAACAAAGTACGTGTTAAGATGTTTATGCAGGCGAGAGGAGATCAGATTTTAATCTGACACACAGTAAGCACACAAAGGTAAGGTATAGCAGAATATTGGGACTTGCAGATGCAAGACACTGTCTACAATCCATTCGAAGTACAGAAGATGGTGGAACAAGATCACGTAGAGATCTTGAAGGTGAGATGACATGTTTTTTTTTTAAGTTGATTTAAATATTGGAGAATGTGGTTTTTATATTGATACACAGGTGAAAGCATAAGAAGGTGAGAAGGTTGCAGCAATCTAGAGCGAGGAGTGCTCGAATTGGTTCTAGAGGGAAGAACCAAAGAAATGCTAACAGACTGAGATCAAAGGAGAGAAGCTTAGTGAGGCATAGGAATCAAGAAGGAGACTTGTTACTGCAGAGATATTGTTGCAAATCACAAATGCAATTCCACAAAAGGATGTGGGTAGAATTGCTAAGTAATGAAGGAAGATGCTAAGACTTTCTAATTGAAAGAAGAGGTGGTCAGAACCAAGTATTTCATGGTGATTGAAATACAAGAGGACAGTTGTGTTCTTGAGAGATGCAGATGAGTTGAAGCCTAGAAGAAGTAGAGAAGAGTGCTCAAAGGAGGTTCCAGAGATAGAGAACCAAGTGCTTTCCAAAATACCAAGTACAAAGGAGAGCTTGGTGAGGTAAGTGGCAGCAAGGAGGACTTTCTATTGCAGAGGCTTTAATGTAGTTCATAGTGAATGAGTGAGGAGCTCATGAAGATAGAGATGGATAAGAAAATGACTACTGATAGTCATAGCAGAGGTTCTGAGGAAGACCATAGTAGAAGAAAGATGAAGAAGGAGGATGCCAAGGCAAATGGCAAGATAATGAGTCAAGAGGAACTTGACAAAGAGATTATTGAGATGAAAGAACAACTCGATGTATTGATGATGATACTAGAGGAAAATCAGAGATTAGGTTGGGTCTTAAAGAAGAAGCCAGTGAAGTGGCATAAGTTATAGAGGAAGCTACAGCAGAGGCAAGTAAGGTGGCTAATGGGAAAACTCAGAGAAGTTGAGTTGGAAATGGAAGTGTTTATTTGTGAACCAGAGCAGGGTGAAGTTCTGGGTGAAGAAGAAGGAATTATTGATGATTTTTTGAACTGTTGGACAAATGCAGACCAGCAGGAGAATGTAAAACTTTATATTGTTAAATCTCAAAATTTTGATGTGATTACAGGTTTTGCAGAGGGTGAGCAGTCTTTTGAAGCTATCAAAAGTATGGGAGAGTATCTTTTAGAAGGTAAAAACTCTGAAGTAAATAATGATGAAGAATGTCTCGTGAATGAAGAAAGCAGTGAATTATTGCAGCAGAAATAACTTGGTAATACATTGATGTTTGAAGCTGTGACAACACGAGAAGAATTTCTTGTGGAAGAAGATGAAATTTAGTCTGAAGAATTGATATGTGAAGCAACAGTTGAAATTGTTGAACCTTGTAATTCTCAGATTGATAATTTGCGTATAAATGCAGGAATCATAAGTAATGATGAAGTACTTATGAAGTGTCACAGAGAATTTGAATTGTTGGATTATTTGCTGGGAAATTCAGAGTATGACAGTGCGATTGCAGAGGAAGGAGTTCATTACAGTGAACAAAATCAGAAAGACATCATTAGAGCAGATGATGTGGAGGAGAGACTAGCTAACAGTCTCGCGAATTCTGTTGAGAATTCAGAATAGCATATTGATGTGCTGACAGAGGAGGAAGAATTAGAGCAGCATACTAAAGTGTTGCCAAAGGAAGAAGAGGTGCTGAGGCCTTATGTTTTTTATTTTAACAATTGTTTTATGAGTGTAGGTTTAGTTGCAGATGTTGGATAAAATTTGGTACATATGAGTAGCGAAGTAACGATGGTAGAAGGGGATTATGTGGAAGTATTAAATCCATGGAAGAGAGATGTTCAATTGCTGAAGAGACTGCTAGACAGTCAGGATTTAATGCAGAAAGAAATAACCATGAAAGAGGATAAGGATGAAAGGGAGGCAATCAGAATAAGTGAAGAACAAACAAGAATAAGCGAAGAAAAAGTAAGCGTAGAATAAAGAGTAAGTGATAGCATTCAACAACTTCAAGAAGAAAAATAGCAGACTAAAAAGTTAGTGGACAGCAGCAACAACGACCTGAAACAAAGAGAAAGAGGTAAAAGTAAGTGGCAGAGTATGGACTAGTCCAAGGATGTATTGGAAACGGAGATTGAAGAATTATGGCAACTAATGATGAAACAGTTTGTATGGAGGAGATTGATAGCAGCAGGAAGGATGACCAATTAGAATTTAAACCTGATTGACAAGGAGAGGAAGATGAATCAGAAGATGACAGATATATAGCAGCAACAAAGGTGCAACGCATTTGGGCAGTTGCAAACTAAAGTTTCAGACCCTGGAGGTTTTCTATCAGCTTATGAACACACATGATCTGGAGATCATGAATATTTTCAACTTTGGGAGTCTGATGCAAGAGCATTCAGCCCAATAATATCATTGTATTTTAGTAGACATAGGGGTATTGTGTTTCCAAGGAAGTTTGTTTCCTAAGTGTGAATTAATGTAATTATTTAGGCTTTTTAGTGATTTTAATGTGAACAGGATTTAATTGAATATTGTGAGACATATTTGTAAATATTCTCAAATGTAGGAGAATATGAGAGATTTAGGATAGTTGAGAGATTGAGGGATTTGAGAATTAATTGTAAAACTGAGATTAGGAGTTAGTTCATGATTTTGTGGATTGGAGAGGATCCTTAGGGATGAGGAAGATATTTTAGGATTTTGTTGAGGAGTTTATGGATCTAAACCAGGAATTGGTTATAGAATCCTTTTCTATAAATGTAAGCCTAAAGGGCATAGTCAAAGGTTAGATAGGTTGGATAGGTTAGATGGTTAGATATTGGTTAGGTGGTTAGAGAGGTTTGACTGTAAGCCTACGGGTAGACTGTAAAACAGAGGCCATTGACATTAGAAGATCAGGCCAAAGATAGAGAAACTGTGTAAATGTTTGTTTATATATATAGAGATTAATTCCAAACTTGTATAAGTGTGTGTTTCGAGTGTTGAATGATGAATTACGAGTGAATCAGAATTTTGTATAATATATTTATGCAGGTAGAGTTCGGCAGAATACACAATGAAGAAGAATTAGACAGAGGATTGTAATGGAGCGTGAACTGATTGGAGGATCAAAGTAATATCCAAGAATGACAGTGATTAAATAATATGCAAAATTAAGCTCAGGAGGGAGTCGCACAGTGGAATAGTGGAATGACGAAGAACCGTTGAAATAACCAAAACCACAGGGAAACATTGGAGAAATGGTGTAAAACCCAATTTGAAAGAAGAATGAAAGAATGAAGGGTTAATGCACAGGCACCGTTGAAACTACCACATCAACGGATGGGATCAAATCGCATGGAAGGATCGTTGTTAAAATCCTGCATTGCAACATTTAAATGGTAAGGAATTAATCTTGGCCCACAAGGATTTGCGACATGCGACATCATTGTGAACCGTTGGATCGTATGCCTTGATCAATGGTGGAGGAGCTTTAATAAATCTCGCATCGCAATGTTTTTTTGATGAGTGAACTAACCTTGGCCACAAGCGATTGCGATGTCCGATGCGATCAGAGATTTGATCGAATTGCAAATATCTATGGGAGATAGACCTTTGGCCCTTAACCAATGCGACATGTGATGTGAAAAGGTGCGATGGAGCAAGCCGATAAATATTGCGATATGCAATGTAAGCGGACCAAGGAGCATTGCGAAGTGCGATAGAAGAACAGACCCGAGAAAGTAATGACTGCAGTTTATGTTTATTGAAGTCCGGGTGTGTTATTGCATCCCGAATGCGAAAGGAGAAGTCTTAAGAGTCCCGTGAAACCTCGAGAGTGCGATTGCGATAAGGCATGCATTGAGAAATTTGCAGAGTCTGAGGAATAAGCAGAAAGGTATGGTTTACGTATGTTTATTGTGATTTGTATTATAAAATATTCATAATAGAAATCAAGCGCCGATAGATGGTTTTATGTGGTAAGTCCAATATAATCAAAGTACAAGTGTGGGGTTTGGTTTATATGTGCAAACATAAATTTTAATAAAGGTTTATGAAGGTGATTAAGTCCCGATGACGAAAGGATTGATTAAGGGTTGAACTGTGGTCAGTTTAGGGAATTGTTCCGCAGAGTTTGATAAAGGGGCCTTAACCATTAATTAATGAATATTTGACTCAGCAGAGAGTTGAAATTCCTGGGACAAAAATAGGATTTTGCATTCTATATGAAAACTGTGGGTATACGCGGGTTTTCCTGCGTCAAAGTGGTATCAGAGCCAAATTTTGATTTGAAATGTTTGGTATTAAGGTAGCGCAAAGAAATTATGTGTAACAATTTCTTTGAAAGAATTTAGAACAGAGTATGTGTTAAGATGTTTATGCAGGCGAGAGGAGATCAGATTTTAATCTGACACACAGTAAGCACACAGAGGTAAGGTATAGCAGAATATTGGGACTTGTAGATGCAAGAGACAATCTACAATCCATTCGAAGTACAGAAGATGGTGGAACAAGATCACGCAGAGATCTTGAAGGTGAGATGACATGTTTTTTTTTAAGTTGATTTGAAGATTGGAGAATGTGTGGTTTTTATATTGATACACAGGTGACAACATAAGAAGGTGAGAAGGTTGCAGCAATCTAGAGCGAGGAGTGCTCGAATTGGTTCCACAGGGAAGAACCAGATAAATGCTAACAGACTAAGCTCAAAGGAGAGAAGCTTAGTGAGGCATAGATAGCAAGAAGGAGACTTGTTACTATAGAGATATTGTTGCAGATCACAAAGGAAACTCCACAAAAGGATGTGGGTAGAATTGTTGTGTAATGAAGGAAGTTGGTAAGAATTTCTAATTGAAAGAAGAGGTGGTCAAAACCAATTATTTCATGGTGATTGAAATACAAGAGGACAGTTGTGTTCTTGAGAGATGCAGATGAGTTGAAGCCTAGAAGGAGCAGAGAAGAGTGCTCAAAGGAGGTTCCAGAGATAGAGAACCAAGTGCTTGCCAAAAGACCAAGTACAAAGGAGAGTTTGGTGAGGTAAGTGGCAGCAGGGAGGACTTGTTGTTGTAGAGGCTTTAATGAAGTTCATAGTGAATGAGTGAGGAGCTCATGAAGATAGATATAGAGGAGAAAATGACTACTGATAGTCATAGCAGAGATTTTGAGGAAGACCACAGCAGAAGAAAGATGAATAAGGAGGATGCCAAGAAAAATGGCAAGAGAATGAGTCAAGAGGAACTTAACAAAGAGATTATTGGGATGAAAGAACAACTTGATGTATCGATGATGATACTAGAGGAAAACCAAAGATTAGGTTGGGTATTAAAGAAGAAGTCAGTGAAGTGGCATAAGTTACAGAAGAAGCTACAACAGAGGCAAGTAAGGTGGCTGATGGGAAAACTCAGAGAAGCTGAGTTGGAAATGGAAGTGTTTATTTGTGAACTAGAGCAGGGTGAAGTTCTGGGTGAAGAAGAAGGAATTGTTGATGATTTTCTGAAATGTTGGACAAATGCAGACCAACAGGAGAATGTAAAACCTTATATTGTTAAATCTCAAAATTTTGATGTGATTACAAGTTTTGCAGAGGGTGAGCAGTCTTTTGAAGCTATCAAAAGTATGGGAGAGTATCTTTTAGAAGGTAAAAACTCTGAAGTAAAGAATGATGAAGAATGTCTCGTGAATGAAGAAAGTAGTGAATTATTGCAGCAGAAAGAACTTAGTAATACATTGATGTTTGAAGCTATGACAACACGAGAAGAATTTCTTGTGGAAGGAGATGAAATTCAGTCTGAAGAACTGATATGTGAAGCAACAGTTGAAATTGTTGAACCTTGTAATTCTCAGATTGATAATTTGCGTATAAATGCAGGAATCTTAAGTAATGATGAAGTACTTATGAAGTGTCACAGAGAAATTGAATTGTTGGAGTATTTGCTAGGAAATTCAGAGTATGACAGTGCGATTGCAAAGGAAGGAGTTCATTACAGTGAACAAAATCAAAAATACATCGTTAGAGTAGATGATGTGGAGGAGAGACTAGCTGACAGTCTCGCGAATTTTGTTGAGAATTCAGAACGGCATATTGATGTGCTGACAGAGGAGGAAGAATTAGAGCAGAATACTGAAGTGTTGCCAAAGGAAGAAGAGGCATTGAGGCCTTATGTTTTTTATTTTAACAATTGTTTTATGAATGCAGGTTTAGTTGTAGATGCTAGAGAAAATTTGGTACATATGAGCAGTGAAGTAACGATGGTAGAAGGGGATTCTATGGAAGTATTGAATCCATGGAACAGAAATGTTCAATTGCTGAAGAGAATGTTGGATAGTCAGGATTTAATGCAGAAAGAAATAACCGTGAAAGAGGGTAAGAATTAAAGGGAGGAAATCAAAATAAGTGAAGAACAAACAAGAATAAGCGAAGAAAAAGTAAGTGTAGAAGTAAGAGTAAGTGATAGCATTCAACAACTTCAAGAAGAAAAACAACAGACTGAAAAGTTAGTGGACAGCAGCAACAATGACCTGAAACGAAGAGAAAGAGATAAAAGTAAGTGGCAGAGTATTGACCAGTCCAAGGATGTGCTGGAAACAAAGATTGAAGAATTATGGTAGCTAATGATGAAACAATTTGTATGGAGGAGATTGATAGTAGCAAGAAGGATGATCAGTCAGAATTTAAGCCTGATTGACAAGGAGAGGAAGATGAATCATAAGATGATAGATATACAGTAGCAACAAAGGTGCAAGGCATTTGGACAGTTGCAAACTAAAGTTTGGGACCCTGGAGGTTTTCTATCAGCTTATGAACACACACGATCTAGAGATCATGAATATTTTCAACTTTGGGAGTCTGATGCAAGAGAATTCAGCCCAATAATATCATTGTATTTTAGTAACATAAGGGTATTGTGTTTCGAAGGAAGTTGGTTTCCTAAGTGTGAATTAATGTAATTATTTAGGCTTTTGAGTGATTTTAATGTGAATAGGATTTAATTGAATATTGTGAGACATATTTGTAAATATTCTCAAATGTAGGAGAATATGAGAGATTTAGGATAGTTGAGAGATTGAGGGATTTGAGAATTAATTGTAAAACTGGTATTAGGAGTTATTTCATGATTTTGTGGATTGGAGAGGATCCTTAGGGATGAGGAAGAGATTTTAGGATTTTGTTGAGGAGTTTATGGATCTAAACCAGGAATTGGTTATAGAATCCTTTTGTATAAATGTAAGCCTAAAGGGCATAGTCAGAGGTTAGATAGGTTGGATAGGTTAGATGGTTAGATAGTTGGTTAGCTAATTAGGGAGGTTTGATTGTAAGCCTACGGGCAGACTATAATACAGAGACCATTGGCATTAGAAGATCAGGCCAAAGTAGAGAAATTGTGTAAATGTTTGTTTATATATACAGAGATTAGTTCAAAACTTGTATAAGTGTGTGTTTCGAGTGTTGAATGATGAATTATGACTGAATCAGAATTATGTATAATATATGTATGTAGGTAGAGTTTGGCAGAATACACATTGAAGAACAATTATACAGAGGGTTGTAATGGAGTGTGAACAGATTGCAGGATCAAAGTAATATCCAAGAATGACAGTGATTAAATAATATGCAGAATTAAGCTCAAGAGGGAGTCGTGCAGCGGAATAGTGGAAGGACGAAGAACCATTGAAATAACCGAAACCACAGAGAAACGTTGGAGAAATGGCGTAAAACTCAATTGGAAAGAAGAATGAAAGAATGAAGGGTTAATGTATAGGCACTGTTGGATCTACCAGATTAACGGATGGGATCAAATCGTATGGAGGGATCGTTGTTAAAATCCCACATCGCAACATTTAAATGGTAAGGAATTAATCTTGGCCCACAAGGATTTGCGATATGTGGCATCATTATGAACCATTGTATCGTATGCCCTGATCAATGATGGAGGAGCTTTAATAAATCTCACATCGCAATGTTTTGTTGATGAGTGAACTAACCTCGGCCATAAGCGATTGCAATGTCCGATGCGATTGGAGATTTGATCGCATCACAAATATCTATGGGAGATAGACCTTTGTCCCTTAACCAATGCAACATATGATGTGCGAAGGTGCGATGGAGCGAGCCGATAAATATTGCAATATGCGATGTAAGCGAACCAAGGAGCATTGTGAAGTGTGATAGAAGAACGAACCCGAGAAAGTAATGACTGCGATTTATGTTTATTGAAGTTCGGGTGTGTTATTGCATCCTGGATGCGAAAGGAGAGGTCTTAAGTGTCTTGTGAAACCCCGAGAGTGCGATTGCGATAAGGCATGCATTGAGAAATGTGTAGAGTCTAAGGAATAAGCGGAAAGGTATGGTTTATGTATGTTTATTGTGATTTCTATTATAAAAGATTCATAATAGAAATGAAGCATCGATAGATGGTTTTATGTGGTAAGTCCGATATAATCAAAGTACAAGTGTGGGGTTTGGTTTATATGTGCACACATAAAGTTTAATGAAGGTTTATGAAGGTGATTAATTCTCGTTGATGAGAGGATTGATTAAGGGTTGAACTGTGGTTAGTTTAGGGAATTTTTCCGCGGAGTTGGATAAAGCGGCCTTAACCATTAATTAATGAATATTTGACTCAACAAAGAGTTAAAATTCCTGGGAAAAAAATAGTATTTTGCATTCTATATGCAAACTGTGGGTATACGCGGGTTTTCCTGCGTCAAAGTGGTATCAGAGCTGAATTGTGATTGAAATGTTTGGTATTAAGGCAGCGCAAAGAAATTATGTGTGACAATTTCTTTGAAAGAATTTAGAACAGAGTATATGTTAAGATGTTTATGCAGGCGAGAGGAGATTAGATTTTAATCTGACACACAGTAAGCACACAGAGGTAAGGTGTAGTAGAATATTGGACTTGCAGATGCAAGAGGCAGTCTACAATCCATTCAAAGTACAGAAGATGGTGGAACAAGATCATGCAGAGATCTTGAAGGTGAGATGACATGATTTTTTTAAGTTGATTTGAAGATTGGAGAATGTGTAGTTTTTATATTGATACATAGGCAACATCATAAGAAGGTGAGAAGGTTGCAGCAATCTAGAGCGAGGAGTGCTCGAATTGGTTCGAAAGGGAAGAACCAGAGAAATGCTAACAGACTGAGCTCAAAGGAGAGAATCTTAGTGAGGCATAGATAGCAAGAAGGAGATTTGTTACTATAGAGATATTGTTGTAGATCACAAAGGCAATTCCACAAAAGTATGTGGGTAGAATTGATGAGTAATTAAGGAAGCTGGTAAGACTTTCTAATTGAAAAAAGAGGTGGTGAGAACCAAGTATTTCATGGTGATTGAAATACAAGAGGACAGTTGTATTCTTGAGAGATGCAGATGAGTTGAAGCCTAGAAGGACCAGAGAAGAGTGCTCAAAGTAGGTTCCAAAGATAGAGAACCAAGTGCTTGCCAAAAGACCAAGTACAAAGAAGAGCTTGGTGAGGTAAGTGGCAGCAGGGATGACTTGTTGTTGCAGAGGCTTTAATGCAATTCATAGTGAATGAGTGAGGAGCTCATGAAGATAGAGATGGAGGAGAAAATGACTACTGATAGTCATAGCAGAGGTTCTGAGGAAGACCACAATAGAAGAAAGATGAAGGAGGATTCCAAGGCAAATGGCAAGAGAATGAGTCAAGAGCAACTTGACAAAGAGATTACTGAGATGAAAGAACAACTCGATGTATTGATGATGATACTAGAGGAAAACCAGAGATTAGGTTGGGTATTAAAGAAGAAGCCAGTGAAGTGGCATAAGTTACAGAGGAAGCTACAGCAAAGGTAAGTAAGGTGGCTGATGGGAAAACTCAGAGAAGATGAGTTGGAAATGGAAGTGTTTATTTGTGAACCAGAGCAGGGTGAAGTTCTGGGTGAAGAAGAAGGAATTATTGATGATTTTCTGAACTGTTGGACAAATGCAGACCAGCAGGAGAATGTAAAACCTTATATTGTTAAATCTTGTAATTTTGATGTGATTATAGGTTTTGCAGAGGGTGAGAAGTCTTTTGAAGTTGTCAAAAGTATGGGAGAGTATATTTTAGAGGGTAAAAACTCTGAAGTAAATAATGATGAAGAATGTCTCATGAATGAAGAAAGCAGTGAATTATTGTAGCAGAAATAACTTAGTAATACATTGATGTTTGAAGCTATGACAACACGGGAAGAATTTCTTGTGGAAGGAGATGAAATTCAGTTTGAAGAATTGATATGTGAAGAAACAGTTGAAATTATTGAACCTTGTAATTATCAGATTGATAATTTGCGTATAAATGCAGGAATCATAAGTAATGATGAAGTACTTATGAAGTGCCACAGAAAAATTGAATTGCTGGAGCATTTGCTGGGAAATTTAGAGTATGACAGTGCGATTGCAGAGGAAGGAGTTCATTACATTGAACAAAATCAGAAAGACATCATTAGAGTAGATGATGTGGAGGAGAGACTAGCTAACAGTCTCGCGAATTTTGTTGAGAATTCAGAACAGCATATTGATGTGCTGACAGAGGAGGAAGAATTAGAGCAGCATACTAAAGTGTTGCTAAAGGAAGAAGAGGCGCTGAGGCCTTGTGTTTTTTTATCTTAACAATTGTTTTATGAGTGTAGGTTTAGTTGCATATGCTAGAGAAAATTTGGTACTTATGAGCAGTGAAGTAATGATGGTAGAAGGGGATTTTGGGGAAGTATTAAATCCATGGAGTAGAGATGTTCAATTGTTGAAGAGAATGCTGGACAGTCAGGATTTAATGCAGAAAGAAATAACCATGAAAGAGGGTAAGGATGAAAGGGAGGCAATCAGAATAATTGAAGAACAAACAAGAATAAGCGAAGAAAAAGTAAGCGTAGAAGTAAGAGTGAGTGATAGCATTCAACAACTTCAAGAAGAAAAACAGTAGATTGAAAAGTTAGTGGACAGCAGCAACAACGACCTGAAACAAAGAGAAAGAGATAAAAGTAAGTGGCAGAGTATGGACCAGTCCAAGGATGTGCTGGAAATGGATATTGAAGAATTATGGCAACTAATGATGAAACAGTTCGTATGGAGGAGATTGATAGCAGCAGGAAGGATGATCAATCAGAATTTAAACTTGATTAACAAGGAGAGGAAGATGAATCAGAAGATGAAAGATATACAGCAGCAGCAAAGGTGCAAGGCATTTGGTCAGTTGCAAACTAAAGTTTGGGACCCTGGAGGTTTTCTATCAGCTTATGAACACACATGATCTGGAGATCATGAATATTTTATACTTTGGGAGTTTGATGCAGGAGCATTCAGCCCAATAATATCATTGTATTTTAGTAGACATAGGGGAATTGTGTTTCCAAGGAAGTTGGTTTCCTAAGTGTGAATTAATGTAATTATTTAGGCTTTTGAGTGATTTTAATGAGAATAGGATTTAATTGAATATTGTGAGACATATTTGTAAATATTCTCGAATGTAGGAGAATATGAGAGATTTAGGATAGTTGAGAGATTGAGGGATTTGAGAATTAATTGTAAAACTGAGATTAGGAGTTAGTTCATTATTTTGTGGATTAGAGAAGATCCTTAGGATGAGGAAGAGATTTTAGGATTTTGTTGAGGAGTTTATGGATCTAAACCAGGAATTGGTTATAGAATCCTTTTCTATGAATGTAAGCCTAAAGGGCATAGTCAGAGGTTAGATAGGTTGGATAGGTTAGATGGTTAGATAGTCGGTTAGCTGATTAGAGAGGTTTGATTGTAAGCCTACGGGCAAACTGTAAAACAGAGGCCATTGACATTAGAAGATCAGGCCAAAGATAGAGAAACTATGTAAATGTTTGTTTATATATACAGAGATTAATTCCAAACCTGTATAAGTGTGTGTTTCGAGTGTTGAATGATGAATTATGAGTGAATCAGAATTATAATATATGTATGCAGCAAAGTTCAGCAGAATACACAGTGAAGAAGAATTAGACAGAGGATTGTAATGGAGCATGAACCGATTGCAGGATCAAAGTAATATCCAATAATGACAGTAATGGTAATGCGGGTTTTCTCTGTCTCCCAACAACTGTCTGACAAACTTTACATCTCCTTACATAACTGTGTGCATCCTTGAATAATGTTGGCCAGTAATAGCCAGCATGCAAGATTTTATGTGCAGTGGTATCTCCTCCAAAATGTCCACCAACTGGTCCATCATGGAGTTCCTGCAACACCTTTTCTGCCTCAGATTTTTCAAGACATCTAAGTAAAACATAATCATAATTTATTCTAAAGAGCACATCATCAATGATTTGATATCATCTAGCTTTTAGCCTCAAGGCCCTTCTCTTCTTATAATTTAATTTCTTTGGGCTATACCCATTTCTTAAGTAAAATATGATATCAGCATAACTTGACTCAGTGTCGTTAAGGCTTACCTCATAGACTTGTGCATCATCACCTGAGTCTTGTAGTGGTTATAAATCAGATGCTCCTGCTAACATCCTGCAAAAACCTTGACCTTTTACAATTTTCGCTGGTCTAATTTCAATGTCATATTCTTATAGAGTTTTCACCCAATTTGCTCTCTTCTCGCCTACATCCCTTTGTATCAACGGGTTTCTCACTGTTGAGAACGACACTATTACTTTGGTGTGGTTTTGAGGAGAAAAGGTCTGAAGTGTTTTATTGATTTGAAAACAGCAAAAGCTTGTTTTTCAACATTTGAATAATTCAATTTAGCCCCTGCAAATTGGAGCTAAAGAAAGAGATTGGGGCTTCAACTTTTTCTTCATTGACTTGTGTCAATATGGTTGCATACGATTTCTCGGAAGCAAAAGTATATATAATGAAATGATTTGAAAAATTTGGAGTCGCTAAAGAGGGAGCATTAATGATTGCTTGTTTAATCAAATCAAAAGCTTCGTGTTTTGTGTTTCCCCATTTAAAAAGAAAAATTTTCTTTATCATAGATTGAAGAGGTAAAACAATCCGTGAGAAGTCAAGGACAAATATTTTAACAAAATTTATCTAACCTAGGAAAGATTGCATTGATTTTTTGTTATGAGGTAAAGGAATTTTAGAGATTTCTCTTATTCTATGAGGGTCAATGTGAATCCCTACTTTGGATACAATAAATCCAAGGAGTTTTCCTTCACTTAACATGAAGAAAGATTTCTTAGGATTAAGAGAAATTACATACCTTTGACAATGCTCAAAGATTTTTTTTAAATATCTCAGATGATTACGGCACTTTTTTTAATATATAGCTATATCATCTAAGTAGATTACTACTGATTTGTTCACTAAACCTTTGAAGGATATGTCCATGGCTCTTTGGAAAGTAGCATCAACATTGATTAGTCCAAATGGCATCTTCTGATAAGAATAAGTGCCCCATTTTGTCCTGAATGTAGTTTTTAGTTGGTCATCTGGATTTACTAGGATATGATTATAACCTTAGAATCCATCTAGGAAAGACATTAGTTCTGAGCCTACAACTGATTGCAATATCTGTTCCATAGGAGGCAAAGGAAAGTTGTCCATTTGACATGCTTTGTTTAGATTGCGGAAGTCTATACATATCTAAATATTTCCACTCTTCTTTCTGGCTGGGACAAGATTGGAGACCCACCTGGAATGTCTGACAGGAAAAATAATCTTGGCTTTCAGCAGTTTGTTTAATTCAGATTTAATCTGATTTTCTAAATTAGGATGGATTTTTCTTAATTTCTGTTGAACAGGTTTCTCATTAGATGTCATGGGGATAATATGTTGAATAATAGAAGTGTCATACATTTTAAGGTCTTCATAGTTCCATGCGAAGACATTCTTATATTTCTTCAACAAACATATAAAGGTTGATTTCTCATCTGACGTAAGTCTGAGGCCTAGTTTAATATTTTGAGGTTTCAGGTCAGTTCCAAGGTTAATCAATTCAAGCTTCAGAGTTGAACTCTGAAGTTTTGAATTGGTTGGGAATTTGAATCTATCCTCAAGGTCATATAAATCTTCCAACTTAACCACAGACTTTGGTATAGCATTATTCATTGTTTTTTTCTTAAGTTGGTTGTCATGTTGGTCTTCGTCAACTATCTGGTCATGATAAGAGCCTTCTGATGTCAAAAAAGCTTATGATATCCAGATCATTATTAAAGACTCTCTAGTTGGTGATATTGTCGGGAATAGAAGGCCTAAAAATCAATTTAATAGAAAAGCGATCAGGACTATAATCTCCTGGTGGAATAAGCTTGGAAGCCACATTAGCTAAGAGATCGACACTTGCGTTTTGGAGTCTTGGAATAGGGGAAATATTAAACGCTGTAAAGTGGGAAGTCAGGTCTTGGACTAACAACTAATAGTGTTTCAAATGTCCTGAAAAACAGTGTATAGTATTTCTTACCTGCTTTATCACAATTTCTGAATCTCCAAACACTTGGAGGTGTTTTGAATTTAAGGCCAATGGCCTTATACAAACCTTGAACTAGTGCTTCATATTCAGCAGTGTTATTTGTGCAATCAAATTCAAGTCCGCATGCTAACATAGTCTTTTCCCCTTATGGGCTAACTAATATGCATCCTGCTCCTGCTCCATCATTAGATTTAGATCCATCAAAAAATAATTTCCAAAATAAAGAGCTAACTACAGGTTTATCTACAAAATTTACACACTTAGAAGTATATGTTTGGGAAAAGTTTTCAACTTGAGATACAACAGAGTTTTCCAAGAAAGGTGAAGTATAAGCATTAAAATTTCCTAGAAATGATTCTACTAAGTAGTTTCCGATGATATTGTTGCTATACGCCACTGGTTCATTTTCTCCTTCTAGCTCTGTGACTATGTACTTTTGATGTTTTTTGTGATCAACCCTTATTTGATTTGGCTTGCCATTATAGGGAAGCCACATGTGAGACCAGTCAGTCGCAAAATATCCATGAAGCTTTTCTAACCAGTCTCTACTAAGGATTAAGCCATAGAACTCGGGAATATCAGCAACAAGAATGTTGATGACTTGACAGACTTTGGGATTTGACGAAAGTCTGATGGATACTTGGTTAAGTTCCCCAACAACTTCAACTTGAGACCGATCTAACTGCACAATGCCTACATCATATTTTTTAGGCTGAACATTCAACTTTGCACAAACTGTTCTAGGTAAAATGTTAGATGAAGCTCCTGAATCAACTAAACAATTATGTAAGTTTCTATTAAAAATTTCAAAAGTAAGGAAAAATTGAAGAGTATGGGATTTATATCTTCCTCTAATCAGAGCAATGTCGGTTGGATCAATTTTGTTTAAAGAGGTGCCAAGGGGTCTTCCTGTTTCTTGGGCATCTTGTGAGATCATAGCAGCAGGATGAGGTGAAGTAGGTACTACTTTGAGCTCCTTAAGGAGTAGCTTTTGTTGATGTTTCAACTTGCTAAGCTCATGAAAGGTGATGTTTTCCCTAGTCTTTTTCATATCATCAACAATATTATATTCCATTTCATCATATACTATCAAGGTTTTAGTTGAAGGTGAAGAGTTCAATTGAGAAGGAGTAGTTTGAGTGTATTTTGGTGAAGATTTCTTAACTGTTGTTTTGTCCTTGGGAGGTGGCGTTGAAGCCTTCTACTTTGGATTTGTTTGCAGCAAATCAACAGGGTTTTTACTTTGGGTGGAAATAAGCAGTGCTTCTTACGTTTCTTCGTTGGGAAGTATAAAATCCCACATTCCTTGTAACTCTGCCACTTCTTCGTCATCTTTTTTCTCTTCATTTGTTGAAACTTCATCTTCCTCTCCATTTGATTCAACATTTGATATAGCATTTGGAGGTTTAGGATCAGTTGGGGAATTCCTTTTAAATGGTCTAAAAGATTTCTTAGAGGAAGTCTCTACTACCTATTTTTTAATATCAACCATTTCATTAGACATGGTTTTGAGGAATTTTTGCAAACCCTCAAGATCAAAAGGATCTTTTGGTGGTTTCTTCTTGGATTCATCCCTAAAAATTTGGATTTTCATTCTTCTAATGCGTTTTCTTATGTACAGCTAGAATGTGTTTTTCTACAGCTATTGCCTCTTTCATATTTTTCTGCCAAAGTTGGTTTGGCAGCTCTATCGACAAAAATAGTTGTGTTTGAAGGGAGAGAAGAAATATACCACTCATTTTGGACCTCATCACTGGGCTTAGACGCCGCTGGTATTTTATTTAATAATTTATTAAAGCAAGAGTTGAACTTTTGTATTGGTTCTTTAGGTTCAGCTTTCAAATTGGAGAGATCATTGATTAGGGTAGTCGTGGATCTATCATCTCCAAATTTAGTTAATAACTGCTCTTGAAAAGCATCCCAACTATTAATAGAACCTGATGGTAATGAGAAGTACCATGATCCTACTGCTCCTTGCAAAGTATATGGAAATAATCTTACAACTACATCTTCTTCTACTACTTCGTTCAAGTTAATGGACAACATAAAATTGTTTATGTGTTCCTCAGCCAGTAGGCCACTATCAGGATTGAACTTTGGTAACCATTTCTCTGGATGGGCTGGCAACAGATGTAAAGGTGTAGCCATCCTAACAGCTCCTGGATTTGTCCATGGCCTTTGAGGAGGTTGAGCCATTGTTGGTATTCAAGAAGAGGAAGATGTGGCAGTGGTTGAAGGTGATTGGGTAGAGGAAGATGGAGTTCCAGTACCTGTGTGAATCATGATCTGGAGTGGTGAAGTGGGTGATTGGTCTTGTGATGATATGGATGGAATGAATGAAGATGATGATTGTGTTTCCAAAATAACCTCGTTGTGATATTTAGATGGTGTCTTCTTAGCTTTCTTACGACTTGGTAGAGGGAATTTGAATGGTGGGATTCCAAACTTTTCTCTCTGCGCTCTAGTCAACCGTTGAGATGGGGTAAACTGAGAGGTAACACTATCTTGGGATAACTTAGATTCCTCTTGAGATATTGAAATCCCCTGTAATTTATGAATCAAAGATTGGACTTTAGGGGCTTCAGTAGAAGAAGAATGATCTAGCTTCTTTGGGATTTCAGCAGTGGGCTCTGTTGTTGTTTTTACAACTTCTCGCTTAGGATTAGGAGATTTGGAATGCGATCGAGAAGTTGGAGGTGATGGTGAGGGAGTTTTACTCTTAGAATGGCCTGTTAATTTGGATTTACTTGCCATTCACAGTCAAGCCCTCCTTCTAGCGCCAAAAATGTTGAAGCCTCGAAAATCGTTACTTACAACATTGGGGGAAAACCACCCGGTCCGGACCTTGGTTGGCAGCTCCTTTTCCGTTTGGTGTAGTGGCTCCGACTGGGGGTAATGGGACCAGTTTCCCAATGTAAATTATGATAGTGCTGATGGGGTGATATATGATAGTTCGGAGGAATGTTTAAGCTAAAATTAATCTAATCTAAACTAATAATCACATGCATATATCCTAATTTAAACACTATCTAGCTATGACTATACCCAAGGATAAAATTGAGACATGTGATCTACAATAATGTCCTGAAGAAATTGGTAATAAAGATCATTCAATTGCAATAGGAAGTGAAATCGTTTTAACAATAATTGTTTTGGATAAATAATTAGCCAAAATAATTGTGAAAGATATATCGCATAAGAAATTATTCATATATTTAGCATAAAATTTAGGCCATCACCATACAAAAGTGCAATAATGCTAACCAAGCTTTAAACTTTCATACATAAACAATTTGAAGAAAAGTTATTGCTTAATACATAAACAAAACAAAATCACAAGATAAAAGTACCAATTGTAATAAGTTTTGCTCATGTGTTTTAGGAATATTTACCTACTTCCAATCAATCCAACGCCATCTAAGAGTACAAAAGTGCAATTTCAGTAGAAGATGCCAAACAAGATAAAAATAAACCTTGTTCCATTCATTTCACCAGAACTTCCTCAAAGGGACAAAAGTGCATGTTTTGAAGATTGTTTTTGATAAAAAATTTGGACCCCTCTCTAAATGCATGAGAGGGGTTTAAATACTAAACTATAAATCCTAATAATAGATTATTACAAAAATAGTTGAGGAGGTTTAAACAACCTTCCTCAAATTGTGCAAAACAAAACAAAAATAGAAATTAAAACATGGTGACTAACTCCTTTGCATTTGATCTTTGAGATCGCAGATGTTCGTCATGAGTTTGAGCTGTGTCAGTCGGTTGATCGCAGATTTCAACTGCCCAGTGAACACGACATCGGTCAATGCTGGCACCATTTTCTGCGTGGAAGAGGTTAGGCATTGCAGGGTCATCCATTGGTTGTAAGGTTTAACTAAATATTTCCAGTACACTTCCCAGTTTAACCTAGTCATTTGCCTAATTTCTTCCTCTTTTTCTCCTATTGCCTGCCTCCACTATTGTTCGCTCTGTTTGACATTCGGAAGAAAACCTGGTACAGAATCTGCCACCAGGTTTTCACTGTGTATATTTTCGTTGATGTTTTCAATAACACAGTTTGTTGTTGTTGTTGCGACCGTCATTGCCTTTTCTGCTTGTCTAAGCCGAGAATCCTAGTCTGTGAATAAAATTTCTTTATGTGACTCCTCCAGTATAGGAAAATCGGCCTTCCTCCCATCCTCTTAATTCTGCCAGGTGATGAAGTCGGCAACTCTTTTCAAGACTTCATCATATTCGAGTATCACATCAACAACTTGACTCATTAACTTGTCACTAGTCTCGCAATAAGGACTCAACTGCGAGACCTTCTGGCATAGAATTTCTTTTTGGTGCATCAGTTGGGAGTTCAAGTTGAGCGCTTCAATTATAAACTAATCAATATTGTGGTTCTCCTTATAGTTATGTGTTAATGCTTGCATCTGTGCTTCCTTTTCTGCTAGGCTGGCTTCATGTTTTATTTGCATCTGCTTGAATTCTTGTTGGAGCTTGGCTATTTGCAATTCTGCTTGTTGGTTAGATTTTTCTTGCTCTAACTGTTGTTCCAACAACATAATTTTATTTTCCTTTTCTCTGAGAAACATTTGTACTTATATTTCTTTGTCAATAGTCGTTGTAGCGTAGGTTCCTGCAAACTGAGACAGTCTAGTAAGGTTTTCAGATGGGTCAATGGGTGAGTCTTTCCAGACAATATCCTTCGGTTCATTATCGAGAGTAGTAGCAGTTGTAGCATCCAAATTCCTCTTCTTTCTCTACCTTTTGACAATAGCTTTGTGGGTTGGGCTATAGAACACATCTAAAGGAGGAATCTCCTCAATTCTGAAAATCATTTCTGAGGTAGGAGTGGCAGGAATGTGCTCTACCTCTTGAGTACTTACAATTTTCTCTACTGTAATTTCTTTAGTTGTTCTGTGTTGCGGAGTTTGTGGCTCAGGTACTTTTTTTTTTGTATGGAGCTTTTTATTAAAATGCTCCCATTCTTTCTCTAAATCAATCACCATGGGTTTTGTTAACTGGGTGGAGGTGGAATGAATTTCAACCTATTTTTTAGTTGAGGTTTGCTCAACTATCTTCTCTGTAGATTCGGTTGTATCTTTTTCTGAATCCTTACTTTTGCTTCCCCCATTCTGTGATTGTTGCTCTGATTTCTCTGAATCCCTGGTAGACTTCTCTTGGGACTCTGCTCGGGAATCATCTTTAGAATTTTCTCTGGAGCATCCTTCTAGGCTTATGCTGGGAGTTGGCTCCCTTATTGGTTCAATCAGTAATTGGTCCAATGGGACCTTTAACAATCTCCTTTCTCTGTATTCATGAAAGGATTCAAGCTCTTCTGGGTCAAAAAGTAGTGATGACATGTGCTTCACCTTTGTGAATGTCTCTTTCTGTAGGAAGATGTCATAAAATGTGTCTTCCTCATGATTGAATACCTTCACTTTTACCATGGCAGTGAAGTCTTTGGCAGTGCCATTTGGGTCATACTACCTTCCTGGGAATTTAGGTAATTTTAGAGATTACATGATCTCTTCTTCTTTGAATTCATGGCCAAAATCGTGCAGTGAAAATGCTCCACACTGTAACGGAAATGTAGGCTAAATGGCCTTTTTCACTTCCTTTAATCCTTTTCTCAACCCACCCTCACTAGCTATTTGATAGGCTATCTCGCTAGCCATCAATTTGTCTAGAACATAGTATGGGAGGACATGAGGTGAGGTGATGCTCCCAAAAACCCTGATATATGTGAATGTTTCCTCCCCAAACTATCTGGCCTCTGGGAGGATATATACCTTAGCTTCCTTAGAAAACCTAGGGGCATCTCAGTTGTAAACCTGTTTGTGGATATGCAGCATGACTCCATGACAAATTTTGTAAAAATGCGGGTGAAACTGAGACTCCCACATGTCCTTATGATATATACGAATGGGGAGGTGGATCTTTCACAGTCCACTTCCATCCCATGATAGGAAATTTTGAACCAAAACAAATTGCATCCATCACATATGCACTCATAAAAAATGGAGGGTAAACCCTCGTTGAGATACTCCTTTTCCTCCTATAATCGATTATTTCCTTTGCTAAATTATTAGAAAAAACATGGGCCCAATTCATTATGGTTGTGTTTACGACTGCATCTATTAATGGCAGCCATTCTGGGGAAAATTTAGTGCTATCAAGCTTGCCAAACATCCTACATAGCATGGTTGTTGCAAAACTATGGGGAGGAGAAATATATGCAGTAGAGTACATCCCCACTTTGTCCTTTTTGATCTTGCCCTGATTATTCGACCAGGTCTAGGTGACATCTGCTGGGTCCTCATTCTCTTTGGCAAACTTCTCAAGGAACTATTTGTTGTAGATGGCTTGTGGCTCTAGTAGATGGTACATAAGCCGTAGGTTGTCTAACGAAAAAGATCTCATAACCTCTTGGATCCTATTCTTAAATTCTCTATCTGAGATATCATCCTGATCAATAATCCACTTGACCATATCTGTGTAAGGGATTATCTTTGGGCGTGCGGCTATGTGATGTAGAAATGAGCATGTCGTCTCAAAATGGTAGCATCTGAGGAAACACGACCATCAGCTGTGACCTTTGTTTCCAGACGTCTTGGTTCCTCTTCTTCTAATAAATCATACATGGTTTCCCATGTAGAGGTCCCTCCTTCTCTGCTACATGTAGTATCTGTGAATAAAGGAGTCATTTATGATTTCTCAGGCGCAACTATCTTGCCCTTTTTGCCATTGCTCCCAAAGACTCCTTCTATGGATTTTCCCTGAAAATGGAGAAAAATAGTAGCTATCAGATATACAGAGATAATAATGAACTTAAGCTGGGATAATATAGATAACTTGAAAAGGTGATAAGAAAGAAGTTTTATTTTAACGCAAGCAAGAAGATATCATATCACGTTGGATGGATTTTCACACATAAATGTCATTAACCTTTACTAAATGCCCACTAATGGTTCGTTATCTCTTAGCTTTAATGCTCATTAATGTTCGCATCATAAGTCGGGAAGAAAGCTTCTAGGGTGGCGAGCCTTTAAATTGCGAAAATGCTAATTTTTACGATTTGTGAAGCAATCTCACAGATCGCATTATCGCGTTATGTTTATATGCTTTCCTTATTGTTTCTACGAGATGCGAGATGCGTGTCGCTTACTATTGTTTCCAAGACATAGCTCATTTGTCAGGTTTTCTTGTGTAAAGCGCTTTTTATTAAGCAGCGAACCTAAATACTTGTCTGTGACGTATCTCAGGAGTGGGTCCAGGTCTCAATCGCATTTTGCAATCTTGACGGATGGTAAGTTTGCGGTGTTCTTTTAAATGTCTGAAATGCGATGCGGTAAGGGAAATGTTGTCATCGCAATTTTGCATCTCGCACATTTTAAGGTAACTCATTAAGGTGCGCTTTCTAAAAATAGCGATATGCGACGCGGGCCTTAGTTTTAATAAGAAATGCCTTAGGACTTAGTTTATATGAGAAACATACTAGTTTCGAAGTATTAAAGTGTGGAGTCCTCTTTTGATCGCTTTTCGCTAGATTTGATGGATTAGAAAGGGTTTCGATCACGCTTGATCGTGCAATATGTGGGAAAGGCAGACATTTAATAGTTTTTGAAAAGGTGTTTGATTGATATCTTGTTTTATTCGAAAATTTAATAAGGAAAATGTCTAAATGCTAAACTTATTTTTGGAAGGATTTTTTAAAGGGTCCCCATTTATTAATGTAATATTGACTACTACTATTAACAAATGTGGGGTTGTTGAATAGTACAACAGTAAGTAGGACACTTCAGCCTATGATGATGATTTATGTCAAGTTCTTGTCACCTTGATGGTATCTGTGATTTAGGTTAGATTAATATTTTCTCACAAGATCTTGTTGTTAATGTCACCTCATGGAATGTTGACTCTCTCTTGAGGGATTCGCGTTTTCTACACATAGAATTTTTAAACACTCAAGGGATGACATTTAATGTAATGGTAGAACTTCAATCAATACATCCCACCTCAAGCAAATATTTAATCTCCAATGTGGAAATAAAGGGTAATCTTAATGAATGTCAAAATATTTTAATCTAACATTTCTTCTGCATCATCCATCAAAGAATCTTAGTCACACAACAGCATGGACTATGGTCAACCTATTGATGTCGCTTATGATGTGGACTTGTCTTTGATTAGTCTTTCTTGTCGAAGTTTCTCTAAAGGTTGTTTCCATTATCCCATTGCAGATTCCCTTGAAGAATCTTATTAGTCAGGACCCATGTCTCGTGGCCTGTTCTTGCATGTTTTTAATCGAGTCTTCTATGGTCATGGACCTGGTAATTACTATTGTTGAGGAGTCTTTTGTTTGATAAATCAGTCGAGTTTATTACACAGTTGTGATTGCACTTCTTGTTTCTATTCGTGAGTGTGTATGTTTGAGTTGTCTATCTTTTTCACTGCATTGCATTGCATTTCACTCTAGTCTTACACAATCACATCTTTCGACTCACAAGTCAGAAGCAACTTCTATGGCTACATTGGAAGTTCCATTTCACATAACCTGACCATGTACTTTTATTTTAGTATAGGATAGGTTGAAATTCGGTAGATGCATTGCATCCTTGTTTTCCTTTTCCATGCTTTGTTTTTCAGTTTCCTTAGTCCTTGAATAAATTTGTTTTTGAGATTCGAGATTACCTAGCTAATATTTTGTGAAAGGCAAGCTATGGACCCTCTTCTTTGTTTTAGCTTACATCATTCAAGTCAGTAATTTTTCAATGGAAAATACGATCCTTCAACTGGGAAATCATAAGCAAACCATGATGCATGTATATATTCGAGATCCTCATTCCTGCACTCGATCCTGTTAATGAATAGTGTGTTATTTCCTATCTATATGAGTAAGGTAAGATAAGGGGAAAACCTTTAGCGAACAAAGCATTAGAGGTCTTAAACTTGTCTCTGAAGAAGAAACCTCTTATGCTCTCAATAAGTCGGGATCCCTGTTCCACATGTTGAAAATAATAAGTGTTTATGCATAGTCCTATAAAGAAAAGAAATAAAAATAAAAATGGTGAAATAAGATAAATGCTTCCTGCACAGAGAGGTGAAGAAAGCGACTTTGTTGGGGTGCTATCTAGGCTCGTTGGCAACGAAGCAATGTTTATGTTCCTGAAGCGACTCTGTCAAGGTATTGTCTAGGCCTATTGGTAGCGAAGCAATGCCAGAGATGTAAAACTCATACTCCGATTGTTTTGAGTCTTCGTTCCATATTACCCTTACTTACATTGATAGGACAATGATATGTCATGTTTTATGTTGTGATACACCCAGCAGGGGAATTGGTAAGACTATATCTTTAACTGGGTACATATGGGGAGCTAAGGTAACTCCTTGATTGATCAATACTTCCTAGAGAATTGAGACTTCATGCCCAAATAAAACCATTTCAGAGAATCTAGGATTCTCCCAATATGTTTCCAAGTGTTGTCGCTGCGACAACGACCCTCCAACCCATGGATGATGAAGTAGGTTCTCCAGAAGAACCTCCTCTCGTAGGTGTTCATCTTCCATTTGGAGAGATGGGGATCACACCTCCACCAACAAACAGAGTCATGGATGTATGCAGTGTCACATTTTATCACCTTAACAAGAGTATCGTGTAGAAGAGGCATGGATACTTCCTGAATGATCCTCAAAACCCAATCTCGATTTCTACAGAAAATGTGATAACTGCCAACACCAGAAGGAATCCCAAGGAAATCATGGTGGGAAATGTTGCTTTTGATACAACATCACAGGATAACTCTGATTATTTGTTGAATGAGAATGCTAGATTAAGGAAAGAACTTGCTGCAGTGAAGCAATAGGCGGAACATCTTACAGCGGAGAATCAATGGTTATCTTCACAAAGATTCAATACCGCTTACATCCATCCATGTAGGAGGAATTGGGGCCAATGGAGGACACCATGGCATGATTATATGATGAGATGATACTTCTACAATAGGTGGTGGGTCCTCTCATTGTCATTCAGAAGAAAGAAAATGAAGTGGTAAAACTCCTAAAAGTAGCAAATAAAGCGGTCAACCATCTTCAGGAGTGAGTTTCCAAGTATCTAGATGCTTCACAACATTTGGGAAGAAAAGACAAGATTACCATAGAGATAGAAAGAGTACAACTGAAACTCCACCATCGAGACTACATGCATCTTGGAAAATAATCAATCAGTCCTATTGCTGCTTATAATCAATTGCACAATGGTTTTGAGTCTCTAACACATAGACATGGGATGCCTATAATAGGAGCACTTGAAGCAATCAAAGGTATAGAAATCATTTTCCAGAAGATCAACAAATACATTGAACGGATCAAGCAAGCGACAGGACAAGAAGGCTTAGAGGTCACCAAAGACATTATTCTACAATACATCATCACACTAGTCAAAGCTCATATGAAACTTTCATGGCTATGGAACAATGTAAAATCAAGCTCCAAGACTACATTGACTAAGGCACTGGAGGTGAACATGTGTTATGTAGGGAATTTGTCGGTTTGGGTCAAATCCATCTCAATGAAGTTTAGATCATGGCACACATACATCATAAATGATCTCCATGAGGAAGAAAATTTCTTATCAATTTGATAAGTCTTTGTTTCGTTATAAATTTTGTCTTATATTGCCACCATCTCATATGTAATTTGTCTTTTGTAATAAATGATATGTGATGAAGTCCAAGAGACAGATGTGAAATATGAATAGCCACATATGGAATGTAATAAGTCATGTTAGAATATGAATAGTCATAGAAGTCAAAGAGTCATGAGGAAGCTCAAAGGTCATTGTAATTTGTTATAAATAGCTCCTCATAACTCAAGCTAAGGGCTTGGCTTGTTGGAGTCTTGCCTTGGCTTCTCGTGTAGTGCATAGGAGATAGATCATTCTTTAGAGAAGCAAGTTAGGGCATCATGTTCCACTACTTGATATAGTGTTTCATCTATGTAATAGTGTAGTTGGGATCTTTCATTCAAATCAAAAGCTCTATGAGTTGGCACTTATTCATACATGTATCGTAGATATAGAAGGACTGTTCTTATTATGTTTGCGGTATATGTTTCTTTAATTACATATTAAGTTTAATGAACTAATTTTCTGCTTAGTTATGGCTTTTGTTGAGCAAGTGTTGTTATACTTTCATGATTGTTGTTTATTATGGGACTAAAATGCAGGTAATGAAAAAGCCTTTCTCATTGTTCCCGGGTCCCCCTTTAGGATGGTATTATTACTTTTCTAACCGGAGGTTTGTTTTCCTTTACCAGCCATGGAAGTTCCCCCATGCACCTTACATTGGGTGTCTCACAAAGCTTACATACTTTCTGCCCAAAGAGGTGTTGTGATCTCTTATGTGTGATTGTAACCAAGGCATATCTTTGAAACCTTTCCAACGGTGGTTAGACTGTATAACCGGATGGGACTCCTACACCAAATGGTGTGAGGTCTAATTGGGACTTCACATCAGGGAGATCCCATTATATGTTGGTAGTATCCAGCACCATCAACACTCCACAAGTCGAACACTTAGATGGGCACTTCCCATAACCCTTGAATTCTTCTTGAGTTGAACGACCTAAGTTGGCGACATTGGACCTTTGTTGACTTTTTTGGTTAATGTAGGTTTTAACACCATACAGAAATTTCCTGCATACGAATCCTAAAACAGAGAAAATAAACAATGCGAGAGCATAACACATAAAACACATATACACAGAGATTTTCCCCTGGATAGCAAAACCGGGACTACCAGCTTGATTTTTCATTATGTTCCTTTCAATGTTACAATACATATTTATACATGCCGAAGCATCCAATGCCATGGACCGAAAACCATCGCGTCCAAAACCATGTGCGAAAATCATGCACAAAACCATAGGTCGGTCCACCCAACCTAATATAGGGTCCAAAAAAAAAAATCTTGGGGCGCTACCCTGCCCCCCTCTAACCCGCCGGTTCACTACGTGGGCTAGTTGTGGAAAGAATAACACAACCCAACAGTTAATAAGGGTCACACTTTCTCCTTTAGTTATACATTTCCCTTTTCCTTTAAATTTTGCATTTCCTTTGGATTTCCAGTCTTATTTATATTCATTCCTAATCCTATACTGCTCATAGGGATGCTTTATTTTTCAAATTGTATCCTTTAGATTCTTGGGCTCATCAAACTTGATCCTATCCTTGAAGGATTATGGTAGTCCGATGAAATACCTTTGAATCTTCACTTTTTCTTCCTTAAGGTGGGGAACACACCTTAGAAACTCTAATAATTTGGTGGTGTATACATCATTTGTCATTTGACCCAATCTAAGTTCATAGAACTCCTTATCCTTACCGTCGAAGTATCTATCAGATAGATAGTTTCTCCTAAAATACTCCTCAAACTTCTTCTAGGACAATTCTTCCTCCATAATTCCCTTTACATTTTTCATATCTTCCCACCATATATTAGCTTTTTCTCTTAGGTTGAAAGTAGTTACTTTTAATTTCATGTTCTTTGAGTAGTTATGGATTTGAAAGAACTTCTTCATTCCTTGCAACTAAGATTCATGATCTGGGTCTGGGTGTGACGAAGGACCCTTCCAAAACCTTTTACTTTCGTGATGTGTTAAATTGCATTTTAGAAGAACATTAATGAACACATCTACATGTGGAAAAGAAGAGGAACATAACAATCATCAGCACATGAAAACATAAGTCGTTGATAACAGAGTTTGTCCAGGAGGGACTACGTCTCCGAGCCCCAGTGTCAAGATGGTGTAGGCCGCTGCATTAAGTGTTGTCAATAAAGGAGATGTACACAAGAGATGATGTCGTGATCATACAAGGAAAAATTCCCTCACGCAGGAGTGGCTCTAAGAGATATTCCACAACTGGAATTCTCAATCAAAAGACTCCTATTAGTATGACACAAAAACATACATGATGAGCATCCCGCCAACATGGCACAAAAGTGATGTCAAAAAAAACATGCATGATGACAACAACAGTATCCCAACAACATACAATGAGGGATTTCAAAGCATAACATGATTAGTTATGACAACAAGTACATCGCATAAAAGATTCTGCATAACATGAAGCAAGGAATCATGACAACATGTAATAAACAAGATCCTGCATCAACATCAATCAAGGATTTGTACAACATAATGCAGAAAGAAGAAGTACACAAACACATCATATACCTCACAACCAAGGGCCATCTAAAGAATTGGATGTCACACTGTTGAAGCTGCTCAAACCATCGATCTCATGAAAATGGCTACTCACACATGAATGTGGACATCTGCACTGGCACTTAGAAAAGTGACTAGAAGAAGAAATGAGAGAATAAGAAATTTGAAGACACCATCAACTTTGTGGCGTCGAGTAGTGTTGAATCGACTGTCCAAAATCCGAATTCTGAGAAGTTGAGAATTCTGGGCTCAAGGAATCTTTTAGATTCCCCCGGGATTCCTCAAAGATTATGTTCCATGGATGGACTGTAAATCTGCAACTCAGATGGCGAATTTGATCTCACCATTGTGATCCCTGCGGAAAACCATGAAAAATAAGTATAAACTTGACTATATTCTGAAATGTCAAAATTTTACCTCCTTGGGAAAATTTCATGGCTCATGGTTCTGCTCCCTGTTTTTGTTGAAATCATGGTTCCACGTGCATTCTGGAAATGACCGAAAAATGAAGAACTCTGATGAAGAAACGAACAACACCATTGTGTTCATGGTGACGAGAGGTGTAAAAGCTATATAAAATTTGTCAATTTCTAACAAAGTGAAAATTTTGCCCCCCTGCAAATTTCATGGTCCCTGCATTAAAATATTAATTAACTACCTTGAAATCCGTGCCTACCTTCTGCCTCAAAATCTATGCCTACAGTCTCTCTCTTGTCTCGAACTATGTGCAAAGGCAAAGATCTGGGTTTATAAAATAACTTCGACGGATTAACCAATGTGATTTGTTGGCCCATTGGTTAAATATATATGTTGGTTGAGGAGAGGTCGGGGGATCAAATCCCACCCCTCCATATATAACTTTTAACAAACCCGAAATGATGTATTAATGGGGTCGGGTCCGCGTTGGGCAGCCTGCCCCTTAAACTCCCCATACTACATTATCGGCACATTAAAATCAGCGATCAGCCTTTGAAATCGGCGCTTAACATGGTATTGGCGCTATTAAATCGGCGTGATATATGGGGTTTCACCGATATATATATCGGCAATATATGAAATCAGCGGTCAGCATTATAAATCGGTGATCGGCGCTTTATCGGCGGTAGATTAATCGGCGATCGGCGATATTAATCGGCGATCGGATATGGACGTAACCATATATATCGGTGCGATATGTGGGGTTTCGCCGATATATATATATATATATATATAGACACATTTCAATAATCGCAATCGACGGCATATATATCGGGTTGGGGCAATAGGGTGTGGGCCAGGTCCACCGCCGATGGCCCGCCCACCCCAATATACATTATAATATATATCATATATGCAAAGTTTGTGGAGAAGGGTTCGGCGGGGGTTATGGCCGCCGATCCCGAAACCATATTTGACTTGTTTTTTGGTTGCGATTGCGATAAGGACGGCGGGGGTTATGGCCATCGGCCTTAAAATATATATGCGATGGATGTTTTAAAGGGGCGATTGCGATTTGGGTCGACGGGACGTTGTGGCCCGTCGGCCTTATAATAATTATTGTTTTCATATTGTTATATTAATAACTATATATTAATTTTGTTACATGGTTATTTAATAACCATTTTAAAAATTATTTTTGTCTCTTACACAGGTTTAGAAGACCAATGAAATAACGCCAAGTGTCCTTGCTTGATGGGCTTCCATGTGGGTCCCACGTGCTTATTGGGATGCCATGTGGCACATTGTGGGCCCATCTTTTCCCAGGTCATGTCAAACTTTGAAGAGCTCTATCTTTTGCATACGAGCTCGGTTTGATGAACCGTTCGCACCACCACGATCACGATGACGAGATACTTAACATGAACCTATTTCGAGAATAATCCAAACACTCTAATTTTTTAGCCCTCTTTGTCCTGTATGTCTCTCTAGAGCCACCTGGATCAATCCTCCCTACTGAGGAGGTTTTGGTCCTCCAAGAGCATGAAAAATAATCTGCAACTTTCTCTGTACCCTGTCTGCATCATAAGAATCCTGAAAAGGTTTCGCTTCCATCTCCTTCACCCTTATTCTTCGGAGCCTTAAGCAACGAGCCGACACCTGCTACCTCTGCAACATGTAGTATATTGTTTTGCAAATTACATGCGTTGAATGACATGACCAACTAAAGTCCCAAAAATCCCACACTTGCCAAGAGTTTATAACACATACTCGGTGATCAAGTTTACATCAAGATGGACGTAATACTCCAGCTATGACAACAAGGCCAACATATCATTGTTGCTTCAAAAAGTGATGGAAAGCACATCATCACTGCAACACATGATTTACATACATAAGGCCAAACACTATTGTTTTGACAAGTGACGGAAACATAACATCACTTTCAGAGTTTTAACATGCAACTCAAAAGACGACTCAAAACATGACCAGGCATCATTGTTGCTGACCAAGTAATGGAAACACATCATCACTTTTACACTTTAAAATGCAAAAAATGATTTACAAAAGAATGACCATGAAATGACAACATGTCAAAAAAACCATTTTTCACTTATCAATGTGAATGGGTCACCTCCTTGAGGTGGTTTTGCTTGTTGTACAACTGCCCTTCTTGGTTCACGCACTGAAGCTTTGTCTTTAAGGCGTTGTTCTGGATGGAGCTTCCAACAAGTGGCTCTTTGATGGCCATTTATGTTGCAATGACTGCAGTAGGCTTTCTTCCTCCATATCTGCTTAACCTGTTTCTTTTCATGCTGTTGAGAGGATCTTTCACGTCTCATCCTTTCGAGTGTTGTCATCCTTTTCCAACACTTAGAAAAGGTATGGTTATGGAATCCAAAAAAGGTTCATGTTTTCCGATGCCATGTTTTACGTTCATTATTAACAACATGATCATAATCAAAATGAACATTCGAAGATCGAAAGTGATTATACCTTCCTTTGTTGTTTCTAATGTCAGTGTGGTGATCAGAGCTTGCCTCAGCTCTCTCCCTACAATGGAAACTGCCATGGGATGATGGGGATGTTTTCCCATCATAATCTTTCCTCGATGATGTCTCGAGCGAATCTAACACCTTTGAGCACTCTCCTTTAGTGTACTTAGAGCATGCAAATGGATATTCGTGCACAACCTCGAAAGGTGGAGTTATGCCTTGGCTATTAACACCAAGTTCTTCTTTCTCCTCGTGCCTCATCCTTGTAAGGAGCCTCATGTTTGTCCCTGTAATTAGGATCTCCAAATCTCCAATAGACATCATACTATGAGAAGATGAAATCGAAGGGAAATCAACATTTTCTACCTTCTCTTTCGATTTGGAAAGATCTGATGAGGACTGCTCATCATCCATTGTTGGTGGTTCGCTCACTATCTTAGTGCATTCTCCAACCTCTTTCCTGACATACCAAAGTCTTACCTAATAGGGTAATTCCTCTACTTTGATGGGGTTGACAATGCCTTGGCCATTAACGCCCAAGCCTTTTCCTTCATACCCCATTCTCTTTAATAGTTTGGAGCCAATCCCTGTGGTATGATTTTCAAAAATAGCGAAATCATCATCAGGAAACATACATGAAGATGGAGAACTACTTTTTACCTCACATGGGTCATGCTACAGCTTTTCCAAGGCCTCGTCCTTTGCTTGCAGCTGTCATAGAAAACTTTGTTTCTCCTCTTTCTCTTCATGTAGGCACATCTTCAATTCATCATTCTTTGTTTGAAGATTATGTTTGTTTTGCTTCAGTTCTTCCATGGCCTCTTCTGTGGCTTGCAATTGAAGCTGTAATTGCTCCTTTTCCTCTATCTCTTTCTGTAGAGTTTCATACACGATTTCCACTTTCTTGGAAACGTTAAGCATGGTATCGTACATTGCGCTTTCATCCTCTGTCATGGTTCACACTGCAATTCACATCAACGCAAAGATCGCTCTGATACCACTTGATCCAGGTCCGGGTGTGAAAAAGGACCCTTCCAAGACCTTTTACTTTCGTGATGTGTTAAATTACATTTTAAAAGAACATTAATGAATACATCTGCATGTGGAAAGAAAGAGGAACATAACAATCATCAGCACATGAAAACATAAGTTGTTGATAATGAAGTTCGTCGAGGAGGGACTACGTCTCCAAGCCCCAGTGTCAAGATGATGTAGGGCGTTGCATTACATGCTGTCAATAAAGGTGATGTACACAAGAGATGATGTCATGATCATACAAGGAAAAAAGCCCTCATGCAGGAGTGGCTCTAAGAGATATTCCACAACCGAAATTCTCAATCAAAAGACTCCTATCAGTATGACACAAAAACATACATAATGAGCATCCCACCAACATGGCACAAAAAGGATGTCAAAACAAACATGCATGATGACAACAAGAGTATCCCAACAACATACAATGAGGGATCTCAAAGCATAACATGATGAGTTATGAAAACAAGTACATAACATAAAAGATTCTGCATAACATGAAGCAAGGAATCATGACAACATGTAATAAACAAGATCCTACATCAACATCAATCAAGGATCTATACAACATAATGCAGAAAGAAGAAGTACAAAAACACATCATATACCTCACAACCAAGGGCCATCTGAAGAAGTGGATGTCACATTGTTGAAGCTGCTCGGACCATCGATCTCAAGGCATCGATCTCATGAAAATGGCTGCTCGCACAAGAATGTGGACATGTGCACTAGCACTTAGAAAAGTGACTAGAATAAGAAATGAGAGAATAAGAAATCTGAAGACATTGTCAGCTTTATGGTGTCGAGTAGTGCTGAATCGACTATCCAAAATCTGAATTCTGAGAAGTTGAGAATTTTGGGCTCAAGGAATCTTTTAGATTCCCCCGGGATTCCTCAAAGATTCTGTTCCATGGATGGACTGTAAATCTGCAACTCAGATGGCGAATATGATCTCGCCATTGCGATCCCTGCGGAAAACCATGAAAAACAAGTATAAACTTGACTATATTCTGAAATGTCAAAATTTTACCTCCTTGGGAAAATTTCATGGCTCATGGTTCCGCTCCCTGTTTTTGTTGAAATCATGGTTCCCCCTGCATTCGGGAAATGACCGAAAAATGCAAAACTCTAATGAAGAAATGAACAGCACCATTGTGTTCATGGCGACGAGAGGTGTAAAAACCATATAGAATTTGTCAATTTCTGAAAAAGTGAAAATTTTGCCCTCCTGCAAAATTCATGGTTCTTGTATTAAAATATTAATTCACTGCCTCGAAATTTGTGCCTGCCTTTTGCCTCGAAATTTGGGTCTATAGTCTCTCTCCTGTCTCAAACTGTGTGCAAAGGCAAAGATCTGGGTTTATAAAATAACTTCAGCGAATTAACCAATGTGATTTGTTGGCTCATTGGTTAAATATATACGTTGGTTGAGAAGAGGTCGGGGGATCAAATCCCGCCCCTCCATATATAACTTTAACAAACCCTAAATGATGTATTAATGGGGTCGGGTCCGCATTGGGCGGCCCACCCCTTAAACCCTGCATACTACATTATCGGCGCATTAAAATCAGCGATTGGCCTTTGAAATCGGTGCTTAACATGGTATCTGCGCTATTAAATCGGCACGATATATGGGGTTTCGCCAATATATGAAATCGACGGTCGACATGGTGTTGGCACATTTCAATAATCACAATCGGCGGCATATATATTGGGTCAGGGCAATAGGGTGTGGGTCGGGTCCACCACTGGTGGCCCGCCCACCTCGACATACATTATAATATATATATCATATATGCAAAATTTGTGGAGAAGGGTTCGGTGGCGGTTATGGCCACCTATCCCGAAACCATATTTGACTTGTTTTTTGGTTGCAATTGCGATAAGGCCGGTGGGGGTTATGGTCATCGGCCTTAAAATATATATAAGATGGATGTTTTAAAGGGGCGATTGCGATTTGGGCCGGCGGGAGGTTGTGGCCCGTCGGCCTTATAATAATTATTGTTTTCATATAGTTATATTAATAACTATATATTAATTTTGTTACATGGTTATTTAAAAACCATTTTAAAAATGATTTTTGTCTCTTATGCAGGTTTAGGAGACCAATGAAATAATGCCAAGTGTCCATGCTTGATGGGCTGCCATGTGGGTCCCACGTGCTTATTGGGATGCCATGTGGCACACTGTGGGCCCCTCTTTTCCCGTGTCATGTCAAACTTTGAAGAGCTCCATCTTTCGCATACGAGCTCGGTTTGACGAACCGTTCACACCACCACGATCAGGAAAATGAGATACTTAACATGAACCTATTTTGATCATAATCTAAACACTTTGATTTTTGAGCCCTCTTTGTCCTGTGTGTCTCTCTGGAGCCACCTGGATCAATTCAACATCCTTTGATTTCCTTATTTTGACGTCAAAGGCGGGAGGATTAGCCTTTCTAAACTCCTCTGGTATGTACTCTCCTTCTCTTCTATTCACATGAGAATGACAATGGTGATGATGATGAAACCTACCATGAGTTTCCTCATATTATTTTCCATGAGTGCTTGACTTGTTTTTAGGAGTACTTAAGAGAGTTCCCCCTTTTACTATGTCTTCACTGGACAACTAGTGCATCTTTCTAAACATACTCTCATCTACCCCATTGGTTCTTTCTTCTTATCCCAAGGGACTTTGAATGTCTCTATGGCTGATTCCTAACTCACATTGCCTTTGCCTTTGCAGGTGTGATAAAATTTCCAATATTACTACGTTGACTTCATCTTGCCTTTCTTTTACTCTAACAAGCCTCTCATTGTTAACTTTTTAAATCCTTATTTAGGCTTTCAAGGTTATCAATGTGTCCATCCAATCAGGAGAGTCTACCATTCCTCACTATTCAACTGGTCTTTCCTCTTCAATTGTTCTTACTTCTTCATATCCATGCTATGATTGGTCAAAGATATATCAAACCATTCTTGTCTCATCTCTTCAAACCTTAGGGTCTTTTATGTGTTGTCACATGCACCAATAACTGTTAAATTTAGCAAAATATAATACATAATAGACATTGTCATCTCAACTTGCTAGTGGAAATCTGGTTGTGCATAGCTAGTTGTAATATTACACCTTGATTAGCATATTACCATTAGTAATTCATATAATTCATCAATGTTATGCTACATGTAATTATTCAATAAAATATACCAAGCAACACACATAGTCAATATACAAATGACCAGATTCCTAATGCTTGACACGAGGCTCTGAGGCCTCACTAGATCTCCTAAGGTCCAGTGTTGAACCCTTGCTTATTAGTCTACGATGATGCCCTTCCAGTCCAAGTGTTGAAAATGGTAGCTCTAATACCACTCTGTAACACACCCCTACTAATCCCTACTCCAACCAAGGTGAGAAGGGGGCATTTACTATGCTGACCCAACCTCCAAGGTACATTTATGGAAATGGGATCTAATTTTTTTGTTCTTTTTCAACTTCTCTAAAACCTAAAATGGATATCAACATTGCATTGTTCTCATCGAGACCTTTCTAACGATATAATTTTTACCTTAGTTTGACTTACGGATTAAAAGATGTGACCATCGAAATGTAGGCCAATTTCAACCTTGCCACATCATCAGTAATCCCGCGTGGGATTCACATACTCACCCATGTGGCACGTTGTGTGCCAGCTCCACAATCGTGGACAAGTCCAGATGGAGAGGCACACTCTTCGGAATAATCAGAGATCAACCTCTTTCCAACTCCGCAAAACTTGAATCTTAAAAAAAGGGCCTGACCTTCGACCCTCGACCTATAGGTCAACCCAACCTCCCTCCGAGACTATATGTGCTTTAGGCCTTAACTAGCCTAACCCTGACCTAGTCGTTTGGCCAACTCCCGACCCCAACCAGAGGGTTCCACCGATGGCTTGACATACACACCTTGGTTCAGACACAACTTCATATAACGTCCAACCTTCTTTCAACCAACCTCGTGACCGCTAACTGGGCGGGTCGTACAATTGAATTCAAGCAGGTTTTACAAGATTTTGACACTTAGAAAATTTGACGAGTTTCTTCCCTGTTACACAGGCACCACGACCTACAGTTAACTTGTTAATGATGCACAAGAGTTCAAAAGATGAAAATTGGAAAAATACATGTACAATAGATTACACTAAGTAAATATGTATTTGAGTGCATTTCTCCAAAAACACAGGGAACTCGAGAAACTCCCTCACACATCACAATGATGTGTTTCTTTTACTCAATCAGCTCACATACATATAACAAATAAACAACCAATAACTAGTAGTTCATATTTGTCAAATTAATGAAAGAAACACAACAATACATGCTTATGCAACATTTATAGAAACTCAACCATTCTTCAGATATGCTTACATAAAATCTAATTTCCATTGACATACGGGAAATCAAATTCCTCATTAACAATATAAGCATGAAACCAATAAAATTACCAATGAAAAATATCCAAACATAAGAAGGATGAGAAAATACTTATCTTGTACAGCCAAATAAACTGGAAACTAAGATCGAGACTTCAACTCTCCACCCAACCATAGACAAGCTACAACCACTATTACTTGTAGTTATCACCCAAATCAAGATTCCAATGCTTGAGGTGGAGTGATCCCGAGGGAAAATTCAATCAAACAAAAATTGAAACAGGATGTCTCAAGACCACGCTTCCTTGTTCCACCAGCTACATAAGCTTCCACTCGGTCCTCTCAAACGTTTCATACATATTGAACATTAATGCAGGACATCACGATACAGAGAGGTCCACTCACTTTCAAGAGAAGAGAGTCCACAATAAGGAAGGTTCATCAGTGGATAAGCTATTGATGGGTAAAGAAAACACTCTCTAGGTGGTTCATCAGTGAGTCAAGCACCATAGATTCAGCCCCATGGTAATTCCCGGTCGCTCATCAACCCTCAAAAGAACTTGGGTGATTCTTCCCAACATGGTAGGTTCATCAATCCACGTTACTCAGCCTTACAAGAAATCCATCACTCTCTATAATGATTTTACCCAGCAAGCCTCTTTGAGGGTTCTTCAGCTAGTTTATAAACTATCCAAAGCTTAACGACAACAAACTACTCCATGATAGTGAATTTTTTGTGTTCTCACCTCCACCCTTGTAGAAATTTTTCCTTTCTCATAATAGGGTCAATGCAGAGAACCCTTCCTCTGCTCCTACCCACACCTAGAGAGTGTTATGAAACCAGCTCAAGAAAAGATAGAAAAGATAGATCAACACCTTAGAATTCACCCTCTTCGAAGGGGCAACCTCCTTTACATTACATAAATGAACAATTCTTGGATGATACAAATGAAAAGACCTCCTTTCTATATAGGAGTCTAAGGGGTCATAACATAATCAGAGCCAACATAACAATAATAATCAAAGGGCACAATAATAACAATAGTGGGCTTCTATAGGGCACAATAATAACAATAGTGGGCTTCTATGGGGCACAATAGTAACAATATGAGCATTATATGGGTACATCAATATAATAAGTGGGTTGTACTAATAACAATAAGGGGTTACACTAGTAGTATAGGGGCCTAAGATTCCCCTCTCCTTCAAAAAGCATTGTCCTCATCGCTTAAGTAGTTCTTGATGCTTCTGTATAAAATTCTTGTCCTCCCATGTGGAATCTTCAGTGGGTAAGTTCTTCCACTTGATGAGATACTCTGAAATTGATCGATTTCGTAGCTATCGGGTTCTTGTTTCTGTGACTGCTCCAGGTTCCAATATGATTTTTCCTTCCTCTTCAATTTCTCGCAATATTGTTTGAATTGGGATCTTTTGCAACTTTTGAATAAGTGGCCATACTTCTTCGTCCTTCTTCCATTCATCCCTTGCTTTGTTTATCCAATCTGGTTGGATAATAGAAATAGTACAAAACAATGCTTCCACATCCTCATCCTTGAAGAGTCTTCCCATTCGGTAAGGTCGCCATTTTTTAAGTGCATGTAGTATTGCCAACATTTCCTTCTCATAAATAACTTTCTTGAGATGTAGCAGTAAAAATACCCAATCACCTACATCAAAACATTTTTCACTACGATGTTGATCTACCTATTGTTTCGTTTGATTTTGCACCGAAGTGGCGTTATCCTTTAAAAGTTAGAGAACTTGTTGTTGATGCTCGATGTGATTTTTCATTGCTTGAACCTTTTTCTTCTTGATATGTCCTTCTATCTCTAGAGTTTGAGGAGTGGCAATTTCTTCCAATCCTTTACAAGATATGGTCGGATTCATTTCTTGATGCTCGATGTGATCTTTCACTTCTTGAACATTTTTCTTCTTGATATGTCTTTCTATCTTGATAGTTTGAGGAGTGGTAATTTCAACCAATGAATTACAAGATATGGTTGGATTTATTTCTTCTTTCTCGATGTGATCTTTCACTTCTTGCACCTTTTTCTTCTTGATATCTCCTTCTATCTTGAGAGTTTGAGGAGTGGTAATTCTTGCCAATGCTTTACAAGATATGGTCTGATTCATTTCTTCTTTCTCTGGGGTGGGGTCCTGGCGTATATCCTCTTCTTTTGATGTTTCTTGATCCTTTTCTTCCTCCTCTTCATATTCTATGTAAAATAATTTCTTCTCAGCACACTTATGACCTTTAGTCCATTTGCTATCACAATTGTAACAAAGCCCTTTTTCTCTTTTCTCTTCCAATTGTTGTGGTGTAACCCTTGTAGGTTGTGGAAGGCTAGGAGAAACAACACTTCCATCTTTATAGTTGTGAGGGGTATGCTTTCTTGTTTCCTTAATTTTGCTTTCCACTATGTCACAAAGCCCTTTTACCATTTCCAATTGTTGTGGTGTTGCTCTAAAGAAGGTGTTGCTCTTTGTATCCTCATAATGTGCTACCATTTCCTCCGTGAAAATTGACCACGTAACAAGTTGTTTACGAGAACAAAGCCCTTCATACCATAAAAATTGATCTAGTTCTAAATATGAAGATGCAATACATACCTTTTGTAACAGTGGTACACCATGTAGATCAAAATATTGCTCCATCTGAAGTATCCAATTTACCGGATCCTTGCCACCAAACTTCCTCATATTGCTTTTTCTTGATTTTAGGAGCTCGATCTTGAAACAAGTGTAACTCTGTACTTTCAGATCTTTAAGTTCTAAAATTACATCCTGTAGTAGCCCTCTGTGTCCTCTTTCTAATGCCACTAGTCTGATCCAAAATGGATTCTCCAAGAAATATTTATGCACAATCTCCCAAGATGACCTAATTATAGACTAGTTCAGTAGAGCGAACTTGTACGACGTGCCACGAGTCACTGTTTAGACATTTTGCTTTGAAAAATATATACAAGAAAGTACAGTTCATTCTCTTTCTGTACCTTCTTACGAAATTTCAATCTGATGCTCAAAGAGAAAGTTATGACGATTTTCCCTAGGTCACCTGTTTGGAATGTAATTCAGGAGTCTGCAAAAAGACCAACTTCCTCATATCATATCTCTGCAAATATAGTGCGAAAAGCTCTGAAATTTGGACCCGAGATTCAACACGATTTCTTCTCAAATGGGTTTTTTTTTTAGCTTCTGAAATGTCGCAGAACAAAAGTTATAGTGAAAATTCCACGATGACCTGTTTGGAGCAGCGAAACCCTAGAATCCAAAGCTCTGATACCAAATGTTATGAAACCAGCTCAAGAAAAGATAGAAAAGATAGATCAACGCCTTAGAATTCAGCCTCTTCGAGGGGGAAACCTCCTTTACATTACATAAATGAACAATTCTTGGATGATACAAATGAAAATACCTCCTTTCTATATATAGGAGTCTAAGGGGTCATAACATAATCAGAGCCAACATAATAATAATAATCTAAGGGCACAATAATAACAATAGTGGGCTTCTATGGGGCACAATAGTAACAATAGTGGGCTTCTATGGGGCACAATAGTAACAATATGGGCACTATATGGGTACATCAATATAACAAGTGGGTTGTACTAATAACAATAACGGGTTACACTAGTAGTATAGGGGCCTAACAGAGAGCTTCTTCTCTCTGCCTAAGCCTCTACACTGGAATGTGCATTCCATAAGATGAAATGTCTTTTTTCTTTTTCCAACTGACTAATTGCCCATCATTCTTCATGATTGCACAACAGTCAGCCTCCTAGCATAGTGCAACCCATTCCTGTATTTAAACTTTTTTCATTTTCTTGCTTATGGTTGGAGCTAAAGGACACCTATGCCATTTCTTCTTATTTTCAGTTAATTTATGGAACATTCAACCCCATTTAAAACCACTCAGCCAACCAGGAGTGATATTTAGGGCACCAACTCCCTCAAACAATCTCCTTCCTCAAGCAATGAAATTTGTGACCCTCTCTTAGTCTTTTAAATAATTACAATTATTTACACTGAGAGAAATATTAACCAGGGGATATCACAGTCCCCTCCCAGATAAAATTATTAACCAGGGTATGTCACATTTTACTCTTGATTTAGTTAATTTGATTATAAAAAACCACTTACTACATTATGTGAATTAGTGCTCATCAAGCATGATCACCAACACTTAATTACCTTTCAGCTTTTTTCTTTCTGATGCCAAGATTTCCAAGTCGGTTGTGTCATTCAAGAACTTCCCTTTAGATTTCTAAGCATGTCATGCCACTTGCCCTTCAGGCATCCTATAACTATGAAGGGAAAAATTGGGTGCGACGATGGTGACCACTATCATCTCCTATGTCACCCTCTATATTGAGACTAATGGTGCTATGGATCAAGGAATCTGCCTTGATTTGCGCCCCTCGTAAATCCTTGTGCAAGGCCTAAGTTGGGGTCTACCCTCATGACATCGTGAGCTTCAAGGCAAAGGTATCCCAACACCTTCCAGCTCAAGTCATGGTCGGAGAACTAACAGGTGAAACCAGGGATGTTCTCCCACCCCTCCCATGAAGTTTCATCTATCATATATAGCTTTGTCACCCATGTGTGATTCATTCGTCCAAGCAATTGACATGTTCTTGAAATCGCTATCATTACATTAGTAATCATAGGAGGATATTAATTTTAACTTTAAATTTTAGTATCAATAGTATGTAATCGATCGAACCAGACGTCATTGACTTATCACATAAAGGTGCATCTAGGTGGTCTTCTACCAAACTCAGTAATCATCAGTAATATTTGTTCATAATGTTAGTCAATTATATAATTGCACATGTCAAATTATCATCATGACCTAATCATCAACATAATCACTAATTGTAAGCAAGAAGCTAGTCCTTAGAATATGTAAACAAGACAACATAATGAATTCATCAACATGATTACACATAGTCATCAAATAGGTCCATCACAACCATAATTGTCATAACATAAAACTGGTACATCACAATTATTATCGCATCCACTAATAATAAAAGTAAAATACTTGGATCCTCTACCCGAGGTCGTCAAAGAATAATATATGATCCCTAAGACTATATCAAGGCTATTGTAATATCAAAGTTAGTCAACCAAACCATGTATGTGTTTGAATTTGACCATAAACTGATTATCGATTTAGATTATTAGAAAATCCCCCTACCAATTCAAAGTCCTCCAGCCAAACCCCAACGTTACAACCAAGATAAAAATGGCATAGTCGTCAACCATAAAACTCAATTTCTTTATAAATTTGATAACATATAACATTTTTGATAGTAAATAAAGTATCACTCAATGTTTGTTTACTTAAATGAGTGAATAAGTCATGCTTATTTAAATGAGTTGTATTGAACAGTAAACCTCGATTTTCGTGAACCATATAAATTAAATAAAAAATTATATAGAAATAAATCACACAATAAAATAGTGTATTGATGTTTTAAAATGAAAATATGTTTAAGATTAAAAAATGCTCATATGTCTCATTGCTTTGGAGTCATTTTATTTACACAACTAACCTAAGAGACTCCCTTCAATACAAAACATCTGAATGATGTGAGATATGAGTTGAACTGACAATCTTAACACTTCCATACTTTGTGGATTGAAATGGCATGTCACCTTCCACTAAGGGATAAAGTAGGAACAAATGTGGCAAGCGAATTTCCAATTCCATTCATTAACAAAGATACAACACCCCATTGATCCATTTGGGCAGATAATATAAACTGGGAAGGAATATTATTTTCTTAATCCAATGCATACACCTCATTTAGGTAGAGAAGCAATATTACTCCTTTCCATCCTTTCCAAATATGAATGTATGAGTTGTTCATTTTAAATATATCTATGTTAAGGGAATCTCTAGGGTGCTCTTTTCCATATATCCCGAAAAGGAATACAATAGAAGAAAACAATCAAATTCATAAGGAAATCACTCAACAAGATGCATGGTGAGCCCTTTGGGAATAGGATCCAGTAAAACCCATAGGCCAAATGGTTTTATAACACATTTCGACATGTTTGTTTGGGACACAAAGGACATGGTCAAATTATAAATTACTCATGAAAACCTTGAAAAGTTGAAGTGTGGATCAAATCACCCTTATTTCCCTTGACACTCAGAGAAAACAACTCAAATACATTCAATAGATTTCACCCCAACTTACTATCTATTGTATCCTATAAAATTCCCACCAAGGTATCACTGAACATGTTACAACATATTCTTAGAAAAATAGTTTTAGAAGAACATGGCAACGTTGTCACTGACAAAGACTTGTTCAAAGTGTCTTTCAAAATGCTTTCCATGTCAAAACAAGAATGGTTGTATGGCCAACACCTCCACCAGGTTCGCCACTCACTGAGGTTCTAGCCAAATTTGGTTTCTTTCCTCTCCTTGCATTAAATTCCATTTGATCGCTTATCTAGTACATGGGAGCATAATTGAGTTTTCCAGTCTGTCCATAGGGCTTAGAGAAGGTTTTCATCTTTCCCCTACATTATATATTCTCATAGTTGAGGAAATAGGTTGATCTTTGTCAAAAGAAAGAATCAAATGGATAACTACGATTAAAAATTGTTCATTAGGCCAAAGATTTAGATTATTCTAATTCATAGAGGATACCTCGTTGCATATGGAAAAGGCTTCCAAGTTGTCACATAGAGGTTCAAAACTATTTTAAAATTGGACCAAGTAGCATCCATGGGAGATTTAACAAGGGCTTTAAGTACAAGATTAAACACGGTCAAAATAGAGCTTATACCCACATGATTTTATCTTACCATAGGTGAGGCGGAGATTGTATGGTCGATAGTTGATGACATAATAGATTGAAATGATGTTGGCACATAGAATATATGTACTGCTAAATTGGCGATAAAATCGGCAGGGTATTTTATAAAGCAGGTGGACAATTCATTATTTAGCAATGTTGGTACTCAAAAATATTGACAATGATCAATTCTCTAACGCGACAAGTGTGAATAGAAAAAAAATGCTAGTAGAAACTAATGAAGCCACCCTTTTGAAAAAGTATCAAAAATCGATAAAGTTGTTGCTTGACAAGTGTCAGCAATTAATAAAGATGTTACTCGAAAAGTATCAACAAAGTTTCTTGTAAAAAAAGAGATTGCAACATCGTGTCTATAAATAAAATATAGAAATCATCTACATTAAAAATAAAAAATAAAAAAAAATAAAAAATAAAAAAATTATTTTGTATATACTCTCTCTCTCTCTCCCTCCCTTTTTTTCAGTTGCCAAGTGCTAGAAAACTAGTTTTCACCTGTCAGTTGTTCCAACTGTGCTCCTAAGAGTTTTCATAGTTAGAATCTCTCTCTCTCTCTCTCTCTCTCTCTCTCTCTCTCTCTCTCTCTCTCTCTCTCTCTCTCTCTCTCTCTCTATCTGTTACATAGTATCTTGCCACACTTCCTATTCCACATCCCGAAGTGCAAAAATATTGACAACTATGAAGTTTACTCATTTGAAACACTTAAACATCTGTGAAGTGTACTCATCTGAAACACTTACTAAAACATCCCTGAAGAATGGAAGAAAAAATTCCCTGAGTCAATTCTGGAGAAGGTTGACTGAAACCCTAAATTTCAGGACCAACGCTCTCTCTCTCTCTCTCTCTCTCTCTCTCTCTCTGTTACACAGTATTTTGTCACACTTCCTATTCCACATCCCAAAGTGCAAAAATATTGACAACTGTGAAGTGTACTCATCTGAAACACCTACTAAAACATCCTTGAAGAATGGAAGAAGAAATTCCCTGAGTCAATTCTGGAGAAGGTTGACTGAAACCCTAAATTTCAGGACCAGCGCTCTTTGCTCCACTGCTGTCCCATACTGATAGCAGGTTGTAGTTATTTGACCTAGTGTTTCCAATGCAGGTTTTGATATGAAATCCCGCATTGAACCTCTTCTGGTAGGTTTTCCCAAACTAGAGGAGAAGCTTCGCATGCTAGAAACTTGTTTAACAATGAGCTGGATGTTGTTGGGTAGAGATATGGTCGAGCTCTCCCATTTGGAGCTCTTGATCCTACCTTTAAGGGCCTTCCCCTTGAGATGTGGACCTTCCTCCCTCTTTTGTGGATCCATAACTCCCTCTCGCTTCCTATAAATCAAATCCCCTCCATCCCCAAATGGTTGGTCATTGATTGTCTGCATTCCTATGTTGAGATTATGCCCAAATGTTGCCCATCTAACTGGGATAAGGAGTGTTTGAAGAGTCTTGGCTTGAACTTGGAATTCCACTAAAAGGAGGAATCCAACATCAAGGCAATGGTTGTAGGCTTCCCTTTTTGATTTATTAACATATACATATGATGTTCACTTTCCATAAATGTCTAAATATTTATACATTTAACTTCATACTCCTTGATCTATCGAGTAGTTTATGTTTGATATATACTATGTATGATCTTGTATATTGTATTGTCATTTGATATCTCTTCCAGGTCCTCGGACATAAGGAACAAGAAAGGAGCAAGCCTGGAAGCTAAGGGATCGAAGTCATCATTAAAGGATTGAGTGATTAGCATAAGAGTGAGGTAGGTTTCTATCTCTATATTTTTCAACATAAACTAATAAATTATGCATTAGTTTGTTCAGTTTGTTGCTAGACCCACTCATTGTGCTATAGAGGTCGTTTATGTCCGCAAAATGGATTTATCTTCACAACAAAATGGTGACTCCGATGGGGAGGTTATAGCCTCTTCAACCTCTTTTTTTGATTTGGTATTTTGATCAGTTTGACCGACCATTAAATTATCAGTTAGTTTGAGACTATATAGGTCTCCACATTGAATGATCAATACTTTGGAGTGTTAGGTCTGGACTGTTTGTTGAAATCCTTTTTATTTTTCCCAACTTTCTCACCAAGCACATATTTACCCTGAACAGTCGCACTACCACCGCGCTTTTCCCTAAAACAATTGCGTTGAAACCACTTTCAACATGGGTTTGGCTATGACAGTCGCATTGATCTCAGAGATTTGAGAAAAATTAGGGTTTCTACCCTACAGTTCAATGTGTCCTAGCCTCTGAAGGTATTTTCGTGTCCTCTGTGTCTGGATTTGTCAGTGTTTTGTCTGGTTGTCTTGGTTAATTAGCAAAATTTGACTCTTTGGCTTTGAAGTGCTTGAAATGAAAATTTGATTGAATTATAGGGTTTTTAAGTCAATTGGTTATCACTTCCTACTAGTTTGTTGATTGACTGAACCTTGTTTTCTGTTGACATCATTGAAAACACCAATTTGCATTTGTTTTAGATTATCTTTCACAAAGTTGCTTTTCAAGTTGCATTACGTCATTTGCATTTGGAAATCACATTTTTTTTAATCAAGCATAGATTACATTGTTTGATTTTCAAGCTGAAAGAGTGCATTGTTTATTTGTTCAAAAAGAAAAAGTGAAAGATATTTTCATTTAGGTGCTTTTGAATTGGATTTGGTGTTTCTTTGGTTGATGCATTAGTTGCATTAGAGCATTTGAATCAAATTTTCATTTTGCTTTAGTTGATTCTTTAGTTGCATTAGAGCATTCAAAAATCAAAGAAAAAACATCATTTATATAAGTGCATCTTAGTAAAAGTGAAAATCATTTTGCTTTCGAAAAGTTGCATTTAGGATAGTGAAAAGTGAAGATCATTTTTACTTTTGAGCATTGCATTTGGAAAGTGAAAGTGAAAGTTAGTGGAAGGCATGTTGTTTGATGCATTATTGATTGAAATTTCTTCCCTTGATTAGTCTAGCTTTCATCGAAGTGGAAAGTTTTCCTTTTCTCATATAGTTGCATCTTAGGGATTCAGGTGACATCGTTTTGAGCCCAAAATTGAAACATAATTCAAGATAAACATTAAAATTTACTCAATTAACCTAAGGAGCATTTGGAACTTAACGCAAACATTTAGAGGTCTAGGCTAGAGACATGTTCCGACGTCTATAAACCTAGCAGTTGTCGTTATCTGCCAGCATTGTATCCCAGGGGTGAAATCTCGTTCCACGTATGGAAGTATATAGGATTGTTCTCTAGTACTCTCAGGTATATCAGAGCCCTCCACGCATGGAAAGTATCTAGGAATGCTCTCATCAAACGATTATCCATTAGACAGTGCTAACACAGACTTGTGCTCCTCATACCGTCGTGTATATATTGGGAGACCCCACTAGGCTTCTATCCTTTAGCCATAGGTAACTGAGTCAGCCACCTTGTAAACATGATACACCGAACACAGAATTCGAGGAGATTGGCCGCTATACGTTAAGTACTTGGTTTCGGCTAAGGTGTATATAACAATTCAAGGATACTTCGTAAACCCTCCTGCCTAAATTACCCTTTTTGATTTATTTTTTGTTTTTAAGTTGTAAAATTTACTACCCTCGATAACATTTCTTACCCATGTAGTTCTCCTTGGCATAATTATGCCTTATTACTAGTAAATTTTAATTAAATCTCAAATAAATCACCTCCTCTCCTTTTGATTTTAAGAAAAGGTCATCGTGGCAGAATTGTCGAGTCCACCTTACATATCCTCTTCACAATATGACACTAAAAGGTCACCATAATGAGTCTACCTTGAGGTTCTAGAGTCACTTGAAGATCAAGGTTTTGAACTTGGAATTGTTTCGAGTATTCAACCCCTTGCTTCTCGTCCTCCACCTCGAGAGTCATTGTCATCATCTCAGGAATATGACCCAGAAAGTCCTAAGGTTCCTCAACAGTTCTTTTTGTTTCTCCCGAATCCACTTTACGATCCTTTTGTGATATCTCCTCAATTCCTGTATAGTCCATTTGATTATCCCAACTTACCTTTGTAACTTTCTCCTCATTCATCGTGGATTCCTCCTCGCCAACTGTTTCCACCCATGGCATCAGAAGGTGAGATTCCAACCTCTCCTCGAGATCCTCCTACGGAAGTCTCAGCCACCCATACTCATGGTATTGGTGATGAATCTGAATATCACTTTCTACCTGAAGCCTTTCCATATGTGTCCTCTCCTCATATGGGGAGTGGGCCAACTCCACCACCTGAAAGTAGTGAACCTTTATTCCCACTGGGTTATTCATCTCTTGGACATTTGGTTTCAGGTACTCTAAGCGCATCTTCACTTTATCATCATCTAATATGATCATTTGGCGTTACGCCTACCACTAGCCTATGCATTTCGAACGTGGCTTCCAAAATTCATGTTCGAAATGCAGTTTCTTTGGGTCTTGTTCAACCAACAATCGCGGTAGGGACAGTTAATGTCCCCATAGGTTCTTCAGCTCCCCTTTCAACCTCTATAGTGGTAAAACATCCTCCATTGAGTGGGAAATATGTACCACCCCCTATCCCACCACATGGGGGGAAACCACCTCCTCCATATGTACCTCTTGTCTCTGGTAGAACCTATGTGAGTGGATCCCAAACTCATGTTAAGGGAGCGAGTCAAACTGTTGGTAGTATTCCTTATCCTAGTGGAAACTCCATTCCATATGGATCTCATCAAATTCCTTATCTACAACCTCTTTCGGCTCAAATACCTTACCAAAAGCCATACCCTCCATATGGTTCACAGCAACCTCAAAATCCAGCTTCCAATCAACAAGCAAGATCCCAAATGCAGTCTGGTCCTAATCCCTCATTTGGGTCATCTGGCTAGTTTCAGTCTGCGTTTGGAACTTATCCTTTAGGATTTGGTAATCCTTTGTAGCAAGGCTCATACCAGCAAGAAGGAACCTATCAATATGAGCAAGGAACCTATCAGCGATAAGGACCTTACGTGCAACAAGGGTCTTATCAACAACCATTACAGTAGCAAGGGAAACCATTGCAGCAGTAAGGTCAACCATTGCAACAGCAAGGCCAACCCATGTATCAACAGGGTCAACCATTGCAGCATCAAGGTTAACCATTGCAGCTGCAAGGCCAACCATTGTATCAGCAAGGTCAACCATTACATCATTAACCCTATACTCAATACTCCTCACAAGTTGTTTATCCCCCTTATGGTTTTCAACGGCTTGTGTTGGGTCAATATCAAACTTTTCCTGGTCAAAACCCACCTTTGTGGGGGAAAACTCAACCTTTGTATGGTTAAAATTCCTCACAGTGGGGGCAATATCAAAATCCCTATGGTCAAAATCTGCCACTATGGGGGCAAAATCAATACCAACAAAGTTGGAATCCTCAATCTGGACCTTATCAAAGGCCTTTCATGCCTTTTAATCCTCAATTTTCATTTTTAGCTACATTGGAGTTACCAGATGTGTCGAGGCCCAAACGACCCAATACTTCATTCACCATATTGCCTCCGGATCCTACCAAAATTGTTGGTGATTGTCCAAAATTCAAAGGCAAGTATGGAGAAGACCCCCAAGCTCATGTTCGTCCAACTCTTAGGTTGACGATTCCATTTAATTGCGTCTTTTCCAGCAAACCCTAATGGGTGTTGCTTCCAAATGGTATGAGTTATCTCGAGGTGCCTTTCAAGATTTCAACACTTTGGCTATCGATTTTCTTACTCACTTCCAGCTACCAGTTCGATATGAAACTGGTACCCATCTCCTATAGTCTTTGAAAACGACAATTGATACCCACATCTCTGATCACATTCATGAATGGAGGCGTCAACGTCGTCTTATTAAGTTCGAAATCCATGATTAGCTTTTAACTGAATGGTTTACTAAGTCATTTGTTAATCAAATCGCCAAATACATAGCTATGGGTGGTTGTGTGACTGAAGAACAATCCATCGCCCATGTTCAATATCTATATTTGGTGTATTCGCAATCTGGCACACTTTATAATCTCTTACCCGATGCTCCATGACCTTAAACTGATCTAACATCTTCTAAACCTGCAAAGACACCACCTGTTGATGGTATTATTGGGTAAGTAGATCAAACTTCTAGTAATGCTTTTTTTGCTTCTACGAAGCAGAAATTTGTTCTGGATACTGCACCTTCTCCTCCTTCGAATACTCCCAAGAATCATGTTAAAACTTCTGAGGTGAATTTTGTCCAATCTACCACAACATACAAAGCCTCGAAAGGAAGAAATAAGGGTAAAGGCAAGGCTAAATCTGGTACCCCTAAACAGGATTCTCCTAAACCGTCTGTTGATGATACATCCAAACGCAAGACGAAATATCCTTGTCTTATATGTGATGAAGATCATTATACCAAAGATTTTCCCCATCGTTGTGAGGCTAGTCGTCTATTAAAAGGAACCCCAGGGACACCAGCCATGTTGAAATAACCCTTTCCATCTGTTGAGGCCTCGAAAATCGCTGCAACAACATTGGTGATAACCACCCGGTCCGGACCTTAGTACAGCTCCTTTTCCGTTTGGAATAGTGGCTCCGACTGGGGATAATGGAACCAGTTTCCCAAAAGTAGATAAACAAGATGAATGGATGATTTATAAAACTGAGCTAGCGATGGGCGAATAACTAAATCTATTGACAAAAATAAAAAAGAACTATAGCCTATCCCGGGAATCTATTGAGTTTTGAAGTGTAGCGTTTGATGGTCTGTGTCTAAAGACAAGCATATAGATGACTCTATCTATCAGACGCAGATGTTAATTCATTTAAGATTGTTGTGCCTAAATAGTTAAACAAAGCGATTAAAGCGATATTACTACACTCATCATTATATCATCGACACATGCATGATTGAAAGGGAAGCATACTATAAAACATCCAATAGTGGAAAGAATATGGAACTGCTGTTAAAACATATGCATGCAATCAATAATAGCAAAGATAATCAAATAACAATTCACATAACAGGAATGAATTCAGACATAGATAGAAATACCATATGAGCTGCTTTGACACTCCCGATATCAATCGCTACTTGTAGTTCCTCCTTTAACGCAGAAACATTTCCATACAAAGACAATAGTGCACAATTGCATAAAAAGCTTCCTTATCAAATTAAGAACGATTGGTCCAGTTTCATAAAAGAATATTGACTGAAGCACAATAGTGCAAACTTCAGTCTTTAAGTCTGGTACAAAACTTTACGACCCTTTCCAAAACAATGAAAGGGTCTATAAATACTTAGCTAATCTATCTATCTATAAAACAGAAATCCTACTTAATTGGTATCAATAAATTTTGATCATATTTTTCTCATCGCTCTGGAAGTCGGCGACATGATTCATCAGCTAGGCTCCTTGCCTTTGAACCTGAGCTGACTTATCGCAAGCATTGGCTCTACTTCAGGCGGTTTGTTGAGGCGCGAACTGAGCTGGGCGGCATAGGTGGCATCTTGAATATCGGGAATCATATACCCGATCGCATCTGTTAAGCACTTAAGGGCGGCTCTTTGTGTATGCGGCTTTACCAGGAAGAACCAATACGTGTCCCAGGTTAAACTGTTAATCCCAGCGATTAACCTCCCCTTTTCTGCCAATTCTGGATAACATGTTTGCTCCAATGATTTCATTGTTGTCAACTTTCTTGGTGTGCATTGGGAAATCATGTTAGACAGATAGAGGGTGTTATTGACCAACTCAACTAAATTGCTAGAAGTTGATTTACATCTTGAAATCGCCCTCTCTGCTTTCATCAATTGGGACTGCCATTCAGTAAAGAGTATATCTTTGTGTGATTCTAAGATCATGGGTAAATTGGCTGCTTGTCCTTGGTCAGAATCTTGCCATTCGATGAATGTAGTTAACGTTTCTTCAGCTTGATCCAATTCTGTCCTGGCTTTGTCTACTTGCTGACCAATAGATTCTGTTAATTCACACAGTGGCTCTGCCTCGGCTAATTGTTGACACAGAAGCTTAATTTGGGATATTAATGCATTATTTATTTGTAATGCTTCTGCTCTAAATTCGTCCACTTGTGGAATGCCCTTCGCTTTTTCGAGCTGTGATGATAATTGAGCAATTCGCTCATCTTTTGTTTTCATCGTTTGCTCGTTCGCTGCCTTTAATTGTGCCAATGCCTCTGATAATTCTTTCTGCCTTTGGACTGCGCTTTGGTCAATCCTCTGTTTTTCTGCCTGCAATTGTTGAGTCAGTTGATTATTCGTTTGCTGTTGTGCCAACAATTGCTGCTCAGCTTGCTCTGCTTTCTGATTTGCCTCACTTAACTGCGCCTGTAATGAGAAAATCTCTTGATCCTTGGTTTTCAGTAGAAGACTTACCTCCGATGCCTTATCAATAGTTGCTGCCGAATAGGCTCCTGCGTACTGTGATAGTTTCGTAAGGTCATCGGAGGGGTCATGTTCTTCTTTCCAAACCACATTGCCTGTAACAGTTTGCTCTGGAAAAAGGGAAGGTTGATCAGTCCTTCTTCTTTTCCTTTATCGTTTAACTACTGCCTTATGCCTTGGGCTGTAGAAGACATCCAGGGGAGGAATATCTTCTACCTGCAAAATGATTTGGTCAGAAGGGTCCTTTGGTATTACCTCTATCTCTTTGGAACTGGGTGGGCCGCCGGTTCCGCTAAGAACCTGTGGTGAAGTGATTTCTGGTGTATTAGCTACTTTGGAAGTGTCTGTGTCCTTTGAGCATTCCAAACCACTGATAATGGAATCGAATTGTTCCCATTCTTTAATCAATTTAGGGTCAATATGAGTGTCAATATTGACATCGATGGTGGTCTGCTTTTCTTTTTCAGTTTGGGGCTCCTTTCGGACTTTTTCCTGTTCTTTCTTCTCTTTTTTCTCCTGTTCTTTCTTCAGTTTTCCCTCTTTTTCTCTTCTCTACTTCTCCTCTTGTCATTTTTTCTGCTTCTCTTCCTGTTCTTTCTTCTGATTTTCCTCCTGTGGTTTCTCTAGTTCTTTTGTTACAACTGGAGGTTCCTTTGGCTGTTGCCGAACAGGCTCGCTTGATGATGTCGCTGGGGTTGTCGCTAGTAAATCTAGAGGCAGAGTTTGCAACCTCTGTTCTCTAAGTTTATTAAATTCAGTCAACCCTTCATCATTATATTTCATTCTAGCGTGTTCTTTAGCCTGGCCTATGGTTTCGGCTGCAACGAACAGGTCGTCAAACATGTCTTCTTTATGGTCAAATTTCGTCAATTTGGCCTGTTCTAGTGCATTATAGGCAACTTTCCTTGGATCAAAGTGCCTATTTGGAAGAGTCGCCAGAGTTAATGATTTAATCTTTGTGGCTTCTTTTTCAGCATGTTTGAGATCATGCAGAGTATAAACACCAATTCTCAAGGGAAAAGAGGGCCAGCCTTGCTTCTTATTCTTTTTGAGAGTCTGTGTAACACTCTCAGCAATAATCTGGTAGGCAATTTCTCTAGCCAACAGTTTATCTAGTATATACAAAGGGAGCACATGTGGTTCGGCTTGGCTGCCGAAAACTCTAACATAAGTGAATGTTTCCTCTCCAAACCAACTCCCTACTGCTGTTAAATCAAACGAAGCTTCATAGGAAATCTTAGGAATGGGTTTATCAAAAATAGAATAATAAATAGGCACCATAAAGCCATTGCAGACTTGGTACAGATGTTGCTTGTAAGAAGACTTCCACAATTTCTGATGGTATATGTGGATCGCCGTGGGGTCTTGTGGCGTCCACCTCCAGCTGAGCACAGGAAATTCAGAATTGAAACACAAAGTATCTAAAATATATGCACTGTAATAGAATGGGGGCATTTTCCTTTCAGTGACGACAGTCTTACTTCTAAACTCAAGCACAGCTGTGGCTAATTTATCTGATAGAATAGTGGCCCAATCCATTATTTGACTGTTTACTGCCGCTTCCATTAAGGGAACCATTTCTATGGTGAAGTTAGAAGAGTCATGCAATCCCCACAATCTACACATCATAATTCCGACATAACAATAAGGAGAAGCCAGGGAATCAACTGAGTACTTACCGGAAGACTCATGCTTGTGCTTCGCTGGATTTTGTCTCCAGTCCCGGATGGGTTCGGATTCAACTTCGTTGTCGTTCGCGAATTTCTCCAGGAACGCCTTGTTATATATCTTCTCTAGCTTAGGCAAGTGGTACATTTGCCTCAAGTCCTCAGGTTTGAATGAACCAAAAATTCTCCCGTCTCTGGTGCTGAAGGTTCTATCCATAATCGGGATTTCTTCAATTGCCCAACGCACTACATCTGTGTATGGGAGAATTTGCTCCCTGGCTGCTATCCGGTGAAGGAAGGAGTCAGCCAAATCCTTGAGAGTGCACTCAGATTTCCTTGTAGAATCAGCAGTAGCTTCTACTACTGTCACTGTAGGTTCTTCGCTTTCAATCAGGTTATAGGTACCCTGCCAAGTAGTTCTGTTGAGACCTGAACATGTTGTATCCGAGATTAATCCCTTCTTCTTGCCCGTAAGAACTTGTCCTGCAGCTGGCGTAGAGGAAGCGCCTGTGGTTTTCTTTGATTTCTTTCCCATTTTGCTTGAGCTTTCTCCTTTGGATGAATTCTGCACAGAGGCGAAAATAAACGTAACACGGAGAATTGCAATGAAATCTTCAAAGTAATGAGCTATGGTGACTGATGCGTAACAAGGAATTAGCTCTTAAACATGGGTGCAGACACAATCCATGGGAGGATTTAGGACTTATGATCTCATTAAATGGCCGTTTAAAACCTGCCAATCTTAAATGCCCATTATATCGTTATTCGGCGGAATGACCCGTTTAAGCGTGCTGTGGGCGTTTTGGTGGTTGGGCGCAGGAGCATCATTGCTTAGCAGATTAAACTTTAAATATGATTTGATCTACTATCCCTTCATTTAACGGCTTTTTGAAATCCGCGCAATATCGTAATCAGGTGTCGGAAGAATGGGTATTAAATAAACATATGGATAGCGCACCACCGATCGCCGATAGCGAAATCGCATCGCATCGGGGTGAATGGGCATAACAATGTGCATCGATAGTGTATCGCCGATTGCGATATCGCATCGCATCGGGGGTATGAGCTTGGGCGCCTTATTATTGTGCATAGGGTATCGTCGATCGCCGATTGCGCATCGCATCGGGGCTAATGGCATGGGGAGCTTTAAAATGGGCATAAAGTATTGCGATAGCCAATAGCGGTATCGCATCGGCGGAGACCAATGTACCACTTGTTTATGTTCCTTATGTCATTGCGATATGCGATCTTGCGATCGCTTTATCGCAATGATAAAGGAATGTTTTATTTGATGGGTTTTTCAAAAGGTTTTATATAATGTTTTCGTTTAGTTGTCGGACCTTATGAATAACAAAATATTGATACCAATTAAACTTTAAAGGGACCCATTTCATATGGTAATTTTGGAAATAAAATGTTATGAAATGGGGGGTTGTTGTGGAGCACAACAATTGGCGATTCGCTGGAAGAACCAGTCATCTCTAAAAGTATAGAAATACTTAAACTTTTTCAAAAATAGAATTCTAATCAAAAGGAAAAATTCTAATATAACCAGGGATAAATGCATTCCAAGTAAAATGAAACTATTTTGCTAACTTCCTCTCCTTTTAAGAAAATAATTACATTCTAAGTTCTGAATAGGCCTTTATTGGTTTATAATGATAAAACAGAAAACCTTTCCGAATCAGCTTTTTATAGTAAACTCATCTGTCATAGGTAGAGCCTTTGCTGCCAGCAAACGTTCATAGTTTCGACAGGGATACCTTTTAACCATGTTATTGTCCATTGTTCCATCCAATTAAGAGTGTGATTAACAGAATGAATTCAAAACATGTTTTCATATTTTGTATTTCATTTCCTTTTTCTGTTATTGACAAGATAAAAAGCCATTGTCCTGGTTTGGTGGCCAGCTATTGACAATGCCACTCACTGGTAGTAATCTAACCGAACAAGCTGGCTCGTGATGAGACCCCTTGTCTTATAGTTGCTAAGCCATTACCCTGTTATGGTATGCAGTATTGGTAATGTCGTTTAAACTATTTCCCTATGAACATGGTAAGCAGGCTTGTAATAAGACCTCTTATCTTTTCTATCAAATTTTTTATAATTACACTCTGAGTAATCATAAACTTTAGTGAATGGGATGGACAATTTTATCCTTAAGAGTAAATGGATGACAGTGGCGAGAGTTGAAGATGCTGAAGTTGGATTAGCTTCTATCTTGATATTGATAACCTTTGTAAGACCAATTCGAAAACAGAGAATGATTTACAATACTCCTAAATTTTGAGAGGAGTTCGCAAAGTCTTTGAAAGATGGTTTCAGAATACAATGATACCTAATTTCCTGGAAATTATCCCTTTTGGTTAAGAGTTCTATTATTTAAAAGCAAATATCCATACTATTTCTGTGGGACAAATTTTCAACCACAGCAAACGGTCAATAGAAGATACTTTGCAACATTATTTTTCAAACAAAATCCTACAAACTACAAAACTCTATAAAACTAAAGGAAAGGAGAAGGGGTCACCTCCTCAATTAAAGAATTTCTTCAAGATAAGGCCATTAACAGGGAGAGAATCTCTCAAACCTGATAAATCTTGCAATACAAAGGTCGAATGGCCTAACTTTTCACAGATCTGAAATGGTCCAAGCCACATCTTCTGGAACTTGGTGTGTTTACCCTTATCCTCATGGGCTTTGTCCCATTTCAGAACTAAATCGCCGACTTGGAATTGTTTTGAACCGGATGAGACTAAATCAAAAGCTGCTTTGATGATTTGCTGATGTTTGGCATGAGTAACTCTGGCTTTTTCTCTTTCCTCTTCTAGTTTTAGAATTTGATCATGTCTAAGTTGAATAGAGGAGGAAGGACTTTCCTCAATGAACTGAACTAGAGCTAGGGAAGGAATAACAAGATTTGTGGGTAGTACTGCTTCTTTTCCATACACCAAATTAAATGGGGAAGTTCCTATAGAAGCTTTTTGTGTTATCCTATCAGCCCATAATGCAAACACTAAGGATTTGTGCCAGTTTTTATGATTCTGTTCGATAGTTCGCTTAATGATTTTGATCAGATTTTTATTAGTTGATTCTGCTAGACCATTACCCTGGGGATAGTAATTAGCAGAATATTTCAATTTAAATCCTCTCTTAATAGCGAAATCAAACATAGCATTGCCTGAGAAATAAGATGCATTATCAAACACAAGAGCATTTGGGACACCAAACCTGGTAATAATGAATTGATCTATGAATTCAATGATTGATTCAGAATTTGCTGTCTTCAAAGGGACTGCCTCGACCCACTTAGTAAAATAATCGGTAGCAGTAAGGATATACTTATGCTGCTTGGAAGACGGTGGAGTAATTTCCCCAATGATATCCAATCCCCATTGCTCAAATGGTTGTTCAATGTTGACTGGTTGCAGAGGGAAAGCTGGTTTACGCTGTCTTCCACTAGAAGTTTGACAATTGAGGCATTTCCTTACATACTCGTGGCCATCTCTAAACAGAGTTGGACAATAGTATCCAGCATGAATAATTTTGTGAGCTGTTGTGTCAGCTCCAAAATGTCCTCCTGCTGGTCCATCATGTAACTCCTGCAAAACCTTTTGTGCTTCAGTTTTCTCAAGGCATCTTAGTAAGATGGAATCATAATTCTGCTTAAAAAGCACATCATCAATAAGTGTAAAATTCTTTGCTTTTAACCTAATGGCCCTTTTGCTTTTGTAAGACAGGTTAGGGGGTGCATAACCATTTTTCAAATAAAAGATTAAATCTGCATATTGAGACTCAGAATCAGTAACACTTATCTGATTGATTTCTTCAGTTTGACCTGTATCACTTGATTCTGGAATATTGGATGCTCCTGCCAGTAACCTACAAAAACATTGGCCCCTAACAATCTTTGCTGGCTTTATTTCTAAATCATATTCTTGCAGCGTTGTGACCCAATTTGCCCTTTTTTCACCTAATTCTTTTTGGATTAATAGTTGCCTAACTGCTGGGAAGGGAACTATAACTTTCGTGTGATTTTTCAAAAGGAAGGGTCTATAATGTTTGACTGCTTTAAATACAGCAAAGGCTTGTTTTTCTACTTCGGAGTAATTCAATTCAGCACCCTGAAGATTTGAACTAAAGAATGAAATGGGTGCTTCAAGACCGTGATCATTTAGCTGCGTGAGTACTGCAGCATAAGACAAGTTGGATGCAATGGTATATAATGTAAAATGATTAGAAAAATTCGGAGTATTTAAGGCGGGGGCATTGATTATTGATTGCTTGATTAGATCAAAAGCTTCTTTTTCCGCTGATCCCCACTTAAAGACTGAATTCTTCTTGATCATCGCTTGAAGTGGCAAAATAATTTGAGAAAAATCTGGAACAAATCTTTTAACAAAATTGATCTGACCTAAGAATGACTGCATGGATTTCTTATTGTGTGGAAAGGGGATTTCATAGATTTCTTTGATCCGATCAGGATCGATATAAATGCCATCTTTGGACACAATAAAACCCAAGAGCTTCCCTTGATCTAGAGCAAAGAAAGACTTTTTAGGGTTAAGAGAAATACCATATCTTTTGCAACGTTGGAAAATTTGATTAAGATCATGCAAATGATTATATCTCTCCTTAGAAAATACAGTAATATCATCTAGATAGACGACTACTGTTTTATTAATCAACCCTTTAAAAGCTGTATCCATAGCTCTTTGGAATGTCGCTCCTGCATTTATAAGTCCGAAAGGCATTTTCTGATATGCATATGTTCCCCATTCTGTTCTGAATGTTGTTTTAAGTTGGTCATCAGGATGAACCAGGACTTGGTTATACCCTGAGAAACCATCAAGAAAGGACATCAATTCAGAACCTGCTACTGATTGGAGTATTTGCTCCATATTCGGTAATGGAAAATTGTCTTTCAAGCTCGCTTTGTTCAAATTTCTGAAATCAATACAAATTCGAATGTCGCCATTCTTCTTTCTGACTGGCACCATATTAGAGACCCAGTTAGAGTGTCGGACAGGAAAAATAATCTTGGCTTTCAAGAGTTTGTTTAGTTTCGATTTTATCTGGCTCTTTAAATTTGGATGTATTTTTCTTAACTTCTGCTGAATTGGTTTCTGATCGGGAAGCATAGGAATGGTATGCTAGATAATGGATGTATCATAAGTCTTCAAATCATTGTATTTCCAAGCAAAAACCTGTTTATTCTTCCTTAGCAGTTTAATGAATGCCTCCTTCTCTTCCAAGGAAAGTCCTAGTCCTAAGTTAATATTTTGAGGAGCTTGGTCAGTACCTAGATTTACCAATTCAAACCGTAGGGTAGAGCTTTGGAGCTTTGTATTAGTTACAGGTTTAAACCTGTCTTTTATGTCATAAAGATCCTCCAGCTTTACCACGGGTTTAGGAATTGCATTTTCCTGAGGTGTTTCTCTCATTTGAGAGTCATGCTCATTTTCCTCAATAATCTGATTATCATAGGACTTTTGTGAAGTTAAGAATTGTAAAATATCCTCATCATGATTAAATACTCTCCAATTGGTGACATTGTCAGGGATTGAAGGTATAAACAGCAATTCTACTGACAATCTATCTGGGTTGTAGTCTTCAGAGGGTAGGAGTTTGGAAGCTACATTGGCTAGCAGGTCGGCCGTTGAATTTTGAGACCTGGGAATAGAGGAGATATTGAATGCCAAAAAGTGTGCAGTAAGATCTTGTACGAGCGATTGATAATGCTTAAGATGATTTGAAATACAATGAATTGTATTTCTTACCTGTTTGATGACAATTTCAGAATCGCCGAACACTTTTAAGTATTGCACTTTAAGGCCGATCGCTTTATACAGCCCTTGAATTAAGGCTTCATATTCCGCTGTATTGTTAGTGCATTCAAATTCCAGTCTACAAGATAGCATTGTTTTTTCTCCTAATGGGCTAACCAAAATGCATCCTGCTCCTCAGCCCTCGCTGGACTTAGAGCCATCAAAATATAAAGACCAAAATAAAGAAGTATTAACAAATGTATTTACATTTCTCTCAGCATCATTAAAACATCTAGACCTATCAGTTTGTGAAAAATTCTCAATCTGTGATGAAAAATGATTAACTGAGAACGGGGATGACTGGGCAGTAAAGTTACCAAAGAATGACTCGGATGAATAATTCCCCAAAATGTTGTTGTTAAATGCTACAAGCTGGTTCTCTTGCTCAAATTCAGTAACTGTATGGGTCATATGTTTTTCGCGGTCAATCCTTATTTGGTTTGGCTTACCCTTATAGGGAAGCCACATATGTGACCAATCAGTAGAAATATACCCATGCAATTTTTCAGACCAATCCCTACTCAAAATTAAACCATAAAACTCAGGTATATCGACTATCAATATATCAATCCTTTGTACAATTCTGGGATCAGCAGATAACCTGATAGTTACGGAATTAATCTCTCCAACAACCTGGACTTTGGTCTTGTCCAACTGTACTATATGAATAGCAGACTTCTGGGGTTCAATGTTCAGTTTAGAACAAACTGAAGGTGGCATTATGTTGGAAGATGCCCCTGAGTCAATCAAGCAGTTGTGCAGGTTTCTATTATAGATCTCATAGGTTAGAAGGAAAGGTGGAGTGTGAGAATTTGATCTGTCTCCAATGAGAACTGAATCGGTAGCTTCAACCATACCTGGGGGAGGTTGACCTAAATCATTAGCAGCTTTAGCACTGGGAAGAGGCGTAGAAGGGATAGCATTCAATTCTTTAAGAAGTAATTTTTGCTGATGCTTTAATTTACTAAGCTCAAACATAGTAATGTTTGCTTTAGTTTTCTTCATGTCATCAACAATGTTATACTCCATCGAATCAGATACCACTAGTGTTTTAGATGTTGAAGGAGTGTTAGAAGTTGAAGGCTGGTTTTGGGGAACTGCTATAGTTGATTTCTTTGGAGGTATTTTTTCTTTGGTTGTAGCGGCACCTGCACTTCTTTTCTTTGACGTTACCTGAACAGGTTCAGAAGTGGTTTTGCTCCTAGTAGTGACCGGGAATGCTTCTTCTTCATTGTCGGTATCGGAGTTGGGGAGTATAAAATCCCACATTCCATGACATTCTACTACTTCTTCTTCATCATCAGTTGGTGCGATTGTTTCTTCTTCCTCTTCTTCTTCTTGCTCTGAGTCTGCATTAGATATGACATTTGGGGGTTTTGATTCATTTCTCTTATAAGTCCTAAAGGGTCTTTTGGTTGAGGTTTCGGCCACTTGTTTCTTTATCTCAACCATTTCATTTGATAAGGTTTTTAGGACCTTTTGCAAACCTTCCATTTCATAAGGGTCTTTTGGGGTTTTCTTTTTCGAGTCATCTTTAAAAGAGACTTTTTGGCTTTTCTATCTTCCAGAGCAGCCTTTTTCTCTAAAGCATTGATACGTTTCTCATCAGCAAGTGCTTCTTTCATGTTTTCAGCTAAGGTAGGTTTGCCAGCCCTATCTACAAAAATGGCTATATTGGAAGGTAGGGCGGTTATGTACCATTCGCTTCGAATTTGTTCACTTGGCTTGGAGGCCGTCGGGATTTTGTTCAGGAGTTTGTTAAATCGAGCATTAAATTCCTTGATTGGTTCCCGATGCTCTATCCTAAGGTTGGAGATATCATTTATTAAGGTAGCTAAAGACCTATCATCTCCATATTTGGTAAGAAACTGCTCTTGGCAAGTGTTCCAACTGGTAATAGAACCAGAAGGTAAAGAGAAATACCAGGATCCTGCTGATCCTTGCAAGGTGTAAGGGAAGAGTCTTACTACAACATCTTGTTCTGTTACTCCTTTCAGGTTGACTGCCAACATGAAATTATTGATGTGTTCCTCAGCCTGGGTCCCATCATCTGGATTAAATTTGGGCAGCCATTTTTCAGGAGCATTTGGTAATGGATGCAATGGTGCAGGCATGTTGACTGCACCGGGTCTGGTCCATGGATCTGCCATTGTAACAGCAGTAGTAGATGATAATACTGTTGTAATTCCATATGTCTGGGAAGGAGCTAGTGTTGAGGAGTGAGCAGGTTGGGATGTTATAGTAGCTAATCCCTGATGAACAACAATATGTAATGGGGGAGTGGATGGTTGACTTTGCAGTGGGGAAGATGGAATGGAGGATGTAGATGAAAACTCTTCACTGTCAGATCCTTCAGTATTGTTCTTAGCCCTTTTCTTCTTAGGTAAAGGGAACTCGGTGGGTTCAATACCAAGCTTTTCGCTCTGAAGTCTGGTGAGAGGGTGAGGTAAATTGAACTGTGAAGTCGCACTGCTTTGTGATACCTCAGATTTCTGTGGTGAAATCGAGAAGCTCTGAAGTTTGTGGATAAGAGACTGGACTTCAGGTGATTCAAGACTTAATTGTTCTGGAGTATGATGGGTTCGAGTAGTGGTAGTGGATTCCTCTTCTTCTTGTTTGGGTACTAGAGAACCAGTATGCAAATAGGAAGATTGAGGGGATTCGGAGGGAGAATTACTCTTAGAATGGCTTATAGGTTTTGGCTTATGTGCCATTCACAGTCGATGCCCTCCTTCTAGCGCCAAAAATGTTGAGGCCTCGAAAATCGCTGCAACAACATTGGGGATAACCACCTGGTCCGGACCTTAGTACAGCTCCTTTTCCATTTGGAATAGTGGCTCCGACTGGGGATAATGGAACCAGTTTCCCAAAAGTAGATAAACAAGATGAATGGATGATTTATAAAACTGAGCTAGCGATGGGCGAATAACTAAATCTATTGACAAAAATAAAAAAGAACTATAGCCTATCCCGGGAATCTATTGAGTTTTGAAGTGTAGCGTTTGATGGTCTGTGTCTAAAGACAGGCATATAGATGACTCTATCTATCGGACGCAGATGTTAATTCATTTAAGATTGCTGTGCCTAAATAGTTAAACAAAGCGATTAAAGCGATATTACTACACTCATCATTATATCATCGACACATGCATGATTGAAAGGGAAGCATACTATAAAACATCCAATAGTGGAAAGAATATGGAATTGTTGTTAAAACATATGCATGCAATCAATAATAGCAAAGATACTCAAATAACAATTCACATAACAGGAATGAATTCAGACATAGATAGAAATACCATATGAGCTGCTTTGACACTCTCGATATCAATCGCTACTTGTAGTTCCTCCTTTAACGCAGAAACATTTCCATACAAAGACAATAGTGCACAATTGCATAAAAAGCTTCCTTATCAAATTAAGAACGAATGGTCCAGTTTCATAAAAGAATATTGACTGAAGCACAATAGTGCAAACTTCAGTCTTTAAGTCTGGTACAAAACTTTACGACCCTTTCCAAAACAATGAAAGGGTCTATAAATACTTAGCTAATCTATCTATCTATAAAACAGAAATCCTACTTAATTGGTATCAATAAATTTTGATCCTATTTTTCTCATCGCTCTGGCAGTCGGCGACATGATTCATCAGGTAGGCTCCTTGCCTTTGAACCTGAGCTGACTTATCGCAAGCATTGGCTCTACTTCAGGCGGTTTGTTGAGGCGCGAACTGAGCTGGGCGGCATAGGTGGCATCTTGAATATCGGGAATCATATACCCGATCGCATCTGTTAAGCACTTAAGGGCGGCTCTTTGTGTATGCGGCTTTACCAGGAAGAACCAATACGTGTCCCAGGTTAAACTGTTAATCCCAACGATTAACCTCCCCTTTTCTGCCAATTTTGGATAATATGTTTGCTCCAATGATTTCATTGTTGTTAACTTTCCTGGTGTGCATTGGGAAATCATGTTAGACAGATAGAGGGTGTTATTGACCAACTCAACTAAATTGCTAGAAGTTGATTTACATCTTGAAATCGCCCTCTCTGCTTTCATCAATTGGGACTGCCATTCAGTAAAGAGTATATCTTTGTGTGATTCTAAGATCCTGGGTAAATTGGCTACTTGTCCTTGGTCAGAATCTTGCCATTCGATGAATGTAGTTAACGTTTCTTCAGCTTGATCCAATTCTGTCCTGGCTTTGTCTACTTGATGACCAATAGATTCTGTTAATTCACACAGTGGCTCTGCCTCGGCTAATTGTTGACACAGAAGCTTAATTTGGGATATTAATGCATTATTTATTTGTAATGCTTCTGCTCTAAATTCGTCCACTTGTGGAATGCCCTTCGCTTTTTCGAGCTGTGATGATAATTGAGCAATTCGCTCATCTTTTGTTTTCATCATTTGCTCGTTTGCTGCCTTTAATTGTGCCAATGCCTCTGATAATTCTTTCTACCTTTGGACTGCGCTTTGGTCAATCCTCTGTTTTTCTGCCTGCAATTGTTGGGTCAGTTGATTATTCGTTTGTTGTTGTGCCAACAATTGCTGCTCAGCTTGCTCTGCTTTCTGATTCGCCTCACTTAACTATGCCTGTAATGAGAAAATCTCTTGATCCTTGGTTTTCAGTAGAAGACTTACCTCCGATGCCTTATCAATAGTTGCTGCCGAATAGGCTCCTGCGTACTGTGATAGTTTCGTAAGGTCATCGGAGGGGTCATGTTATTCTTTCCAAACCACATTGCCTGTAACAGTTTGCTCTGGAAAAAGGGAAGGTTGATCAGTCCTTCTTCTTTTCCTTTGTCGTTTAACTACTGCCTTATGCCTTGGGCTGTAGAAGACATCCAGGGGAGGAATATCTTCTACCTGCAAAATGATTTGGTCAGAAGGGTCCTTTGGTATTACCTCTATCTCTTTGGAACTGGGTGGGCCGCCGGTTCCGCTAAGAACCTGTGGTGAAGTGATTTCTGGTGTATCAGCTACTTTGGAAGTGTCTGTGTCCTTTGAGCATTCCAAACCACTGATAATGGAATTGAATTGTTCCCATTCTTTAATCAATTTAGGGTCAATATGAGTGTCAATATTGACATCGATGGTGGTCTGCTTTTCTTTTTCAATTTGGGGCTCCTTTCGGACTTTTTCCTGTTCTTTCTTCTCTTTTTTCTCCTGTTCTTTCTTCAGTTTTCCCTCTTTTTCTCTTCTCTGCTTCTCCTCTTGTCCTTTTTTCTACTTCTCTTCCTATTCTTTCTTCTGATTTTCCTCCTGTGGTTTCTCTAGTTCTTTTGTTACAACTGGAGGTTCCTTTGGTTGTTGCCGAACAGGCTCGCTTGATGATGTCGCTGGGGTTGTCGCTAGTAAATCTAGAGGCAGAGTTTGCAACCTCTGTTCTCTAAGTTTATTAAATTCAGTCAACCCTTCATCATTATATTTCATTCTAGCGTGTTCTTTAGCCTGACCTATGGTTTCGGCTGCAACGAACAGGTCGTCAAACATGTCTTCTTTATGGTCAAATTTCGTCAATTTGGCCTGTTCTAGTGCATTATAGGCAACTTTCCTTGGATCAAAGTGCCTATTTGGAAGAGTCGCCAGAGTTAATGATTTAATCTTTGTGGCTTCTTTTTCAGCATGTTTGAGATCATGCAGAGTATAAACACCAATTCTCAAGGGAAAAGAGGGTCAGCCTTGCTTCTTATTCTTTTTGAGAGTCTGTGTAACACTCTCAACAATAATCTGGTAGGCAATTTCTCTAGCCAACAGTTTATCTGGTATATACAAAGGGAGCACATGTGGTTCAGCTTGGCTGCCGAAAACTCTAACATAAGTGAATGTTTCCTCTCCAAACCAACTCCCTACTGTTGTTAAATCAAACGAAGCTTCATAGGAAATCTTAGGAATGGGTTTATCAAAAACAGAATAATAAATAGGCACCATAAAGCCATTGCAGACTTGGTACAGATGTTGCTTGTAAGAAGACTTCCACAATTTCTGATGGTATATGTGGATCGCCGTGGGGTCTTGTGGCGTCCACCTCCAGCCGAGCACAGGAAATTCAGAATTGAAACACAAAGTATCTAAAATATATGCACTGTAATAGAATGGGGGCATTTTCCTTTCAGTGACGACAGTCTTACTTCTAAACTCAAGCACAGCTGTGGCTAATTTATCTGATAGAATAGTGGCCCAATCCATTATTTGACTGTTTACTGCCACTTCCATTAAGGGAACCATTTCTATGGTGAAGTTAGAAGAGTCATGCAATCCCCACAATCTACACATCATAATTCCGACATAACAATAAGGAGAAGCCAGGGAATCGACTGAGTACTTACCAGAAGACTCATGCTTGTGCTTCGCTGGATTTTGTCTCCAGTCCCGGATGGGTTCGGATTCAACTTCGTTGTCGTTCGTGAATTTCTCCAGGAACGCCTTGTTATATATCTTCTCTGGCTTAGGCAAGTGGTACATTTGCCTCAAGTCCTCAGGTTTGAATGAACCGAAAATTCTCCCGTCTCTGGTGCTGAAGGTTCTATCCATAATCGGGATTTCTTCAATTTCCCAACGCACTACATCTGTGTATGGGAGAATTTTCTCCCTGGCTGCTATCCGGTGAAGGAAGGAGTCAGCCAAATCCTTGAGAGTGCACTCAGATTTCCTTGTAGAATCAGCAGTAGCTTTTACTACTGTCACTGTAGGTTCTTCGCTTTCAATCAAGTTATAGGTACCCTGCCAAGTAGTTCTGTTGAGACCTGAACATGTTGTATCCGAGATTAATCCCTTCTTCTTGTCCGTAAGAACTTGTCCTGCAGCTGGCGTAGAGGAAGCGCCTGTGGTTTTCTTTGATTTCTTTCCCATTTTGCTTGAGCTTTCTCCTTTGGATGAATTCTGCACAGAGGCGAAAATAAACGTAACACGAAGAATTGCAATGAAATCTTCAAAGTAATGAGCTATGGTGACTGATGCGTAACAAGGAATTAGCTCTTAAACATGGGCGCAGACACAATCCATGGGAGGATTTAGGACTTATGATCTCATTAAATGGCCGTTTAAAACCTGCCAATCTTAAATGCCCATTATATCGTTATTCGGCGGAATGACCCGTTTAAGCGTGCTGTGGGCGTTTTGGCGGTTGGGCGCAGGAGCATCATTGCTTAGCAGATTAAACTTTAAATATGATTTGATCTACTATCCCTTCATTTAACGGCTTTTTGAAATCCGCGCAATATCGTAATCGGGTGTCGGAAGAATGGGTATTAAATAAACATATGGATAGCGCACCACCGATCGCTGATAGCAAAATCGCATTGCATCGGGGTGAATGGGCATAACAATGTGCATCGATAGTGTATCGCCGATTGCCGATTGTGATATCGCATCGCATCGGGGGTATGACCTTGGGCGCCTTATTATTGTGCATAGGGTATCGCCGATTGCGCATCGCATCGGGGCTAATGGCATGGGGAGCTTTAAAATGGGCATAAAGTATTGCGATAGCCGATAGCGGTATCGCATCGGCGGAGACCAATGTGCCACTTGTTTATGTTCCTTATGTCATTGCGATATGCGATCTTGTGATCGCTTTATCGCAATGATAAAGGAATGTTTTATTTGATGGGTTTTTCAAAAGGTTTTATATAATGTTTTCGTTTAGTTGTCGGACCTTATGAATAACAAAATATTGATACCAATTAAACTTTAAAGGGACCCATTTCACATGATAATTTTGGAAATAAAATGTTATGAAATGGGGGGTTGTTGTGGAGCACAACACCATCACAACAGACTCAATTGGTAGATTAACCTAAATCCCCTACATCTTCAGGCTCTCAATTTTTTATGAGTGGTACGACACATGTCTCTGTTTCTACTCAATCAAAAGATTGTCATACTTTTACCAAAAAAGTTGTGGAAAATTATGCCACCAATACGCCTTCTACTTCCACTCCACCCAATTCTGGTCCTCTTCATATTGAATGACCTAGCGATGATTCCATTATCCGACCACCTCCCAAAGGTGTTCTTCGGAAGTCATCATATAACCTTAATGCACGAGCTGCTCAATATTATAATATTGTGGAAGATTTAGCTCAAGTGCCTTCGACCATGTCAGGTTTGGAAGTCCTCCAGACTTGTCCATCACAAAGAAAATCATTATTATCTGCCATAGGAGGGATTTATCCTATAGATTCGAATTTGATTACTTTTGACCTTGAAAACCATGTTCCTCATCTCCCGCATCAACTTTCCTTTTTTATACAAGTTATAATGAAAGGGAAGACTATTCATCAGAATCTTATTTATGAGGGTGCTTCTACTTGCATCATATCCCTTTCATGTTGGAAAGCTATTGGCTCTCCACCTCTCAACCAGTTAGTCCAATAATACATTGGAAGCCTTCGATGGTAGAGGTTCTTGTCCATATGGTATTCTCAATGACTTGCCAATTCAATTGGAAGGAAAAACTGTTAACCTTGAAGTAGCAGTTTTCGATGTCAATCTAAATTACAATCTTCTACTTGGTCGTAGTTGGACCCAAGCAATGTTTTGCATGGTTTCTACTCTATTTCGTGTGCTCTATTTTCCTCATCAAGGGAAAATAGTCATTGTCAATCAGCTCTCCTTTTTCTCTTCCAACTCCTCAAAGGAAATGTGTCGTATGTTTGGAATATCGATATCCCATACAAGAGTGTTGGGGCAAGTCTTTCAAAGACTCTTCTCTTATGGGAACATTTCCCTTACACCTCCGAACTTCGCTTCAATTAACATGATCTCGACTCGTCACGATCCTTGGATCATTCCCCGTCTTCATCATATTGACAGTTTTGGCGATGTTATGACGCTTAGCCCAGTAGAGAAAGCATATCAAGCTGTCATTTCAGCTTCTGTGGCAACTTTTGAAATTCATGATCATTTTAGTATGAGTCTAGATGCATATTCACAATCTCCCTGACTCAGTTCTTGGGATTCTCCAGATCCTTTGAATGAGACATTTCCAACTGATGAGAGTATCACAGAAGTTATGTCTCTCGAGGAAACTCCATGGAATGATGCCCATCATCATTACTCCTTTCTCCCAAGCCTTGGTGAGATTTCTTCTAGTCTAGAAACCCTTGTTTCCGATATACCGACTCATCCACTTTAGACACCTATTTTGGTTCATGAAGTGTTGTCCGAAGGAAACATGGGAAACATTTCAGCTACAATGTGCCATTCGACATCTCTGTCAAACCAGGGATTGTTGAAAATAGCCATATTGGGGTTTCTTGTTCTCCAAATAAGATCAAGATTTATACTGCCCTCTTCAAATAATTTTTTGAAGTCTTTGAATGGTCATACAAAGAGATGCCTATCATAGATCCAAGTATAGTGGTGCACGAGATACCTACTTATCCGAACACAAAGCATGTTCGTCAGCGTCTTCATCTCGAGCACCCTAGAAAGGTAGCTGCCATAAAGGGAGAAGTTGAAAAACTTCTTAAAGTTGGTTTCATTTATCCTATTCCATTGACAGATTGGGTCTCAAATATTGTTCCTGTGACTAAGAAACAAGGAACTATCTGCATTTGTGTTTACTATCGTGATATCAATCAGGCATGTCCTAAATATAATTATCTAACTCCGTTTATAGATCAGATCATTGACGAATGTGCTGGGAGAGAGATTTTTTTATTTATGGATGATACAACCAGGTTAACATTCTTCCCGCCGATCAACACAAAACTGCTTTCATTTGTCCTTGGGGAACCTTTGCTTACAAAAAAATCCCTTTTGGTGTGAAGAATGTTGGTGCTACCTTCCAACAAGCGATGTCTTATGCCTTTCATGATATTAAGCATATCATTCAACCATATCTTAATGACTTAATAGCACATTCTGCTAAGCATCACGACCATGTTCATCACCTTCGATAGATCTTTCTTCGTTGTCGACACTACAATATTCTACTAAATCCACAGAAGTGTGTCTTTTGTGTCGAATCTCATCATCTCTTAGGTTTTTTTGTATCCAAGGAAGGCATATGGATCAATCCCATTAAGGTGGAGGCCATTATGAATTCCCCTCCTCCACCTTCTTTACATTAGTTTCAGAGGTTACAATGGAAATCAAATTTTCTTTGTCATTTTGTCCCAAATTACTCACTTGTTAAAAAAGGGAATCCCATTCATTTGGGATGAAGTTGCTAGAAAATCCTTCGATGCATTGAATAATGCCCTCATTAGTGCTCCTTTACTGCTTCATTAGGGCTCCTTTACTGCATCCCCCCAATTATCACCGCGATTATTTCTTTTACTTGGTCGTCATTGATAGTACTATTGATATGGTACTTGTTCAGGACGATGATGATGGAGACGAACACATGATTTATTAATTGAGTAGACATCTTTTTTCCATTAAAACTCGATATGCCCATGTTGAGAAATTTGCTTTGGTAGTCATTCACGTTATTCAACATTTTTTCTACTATATTCTCTTACGTAAGACCACTGTGATTTCTGATTGCAACCCCATGACATACATTTTGACTCATCAATTGTTGGGGTTGTAAATAGATTGTTATCCTACAAGAATTTGATTTGGAATTTGCTAAAGCTAAATCGAAGAAAGCACTTGTTTTCACCAAGTTGATTTGTGACCTTCCTTTTGCAACCACGTCTACTGCATCCGACGAGTTGATTCCTAATGAAACTCTCTTCCTGATCAATATTATCGATACATGGTATGGAGATATAATTACCTATATCTAGACCCAAACCTTTCCACCAAATTTATCCAACTTTTAACGTCGAACCATCCAACATCAGTCCCAACCTTATCAAATTATTGGGGATACTTTGTATCATCTTGATGTCTATTCCATCCTTCGTTAATTTTTAACGCTTGAAGAAGATTAGAAAGTCTTAAATGACTATCACTCTAGGGCCTGTGGTGGTCACATGTTGGGATATTCTACAGCTCAAAAAATCCTTTGTGTTGGTTATTTCTGGCCTTCGATCTTCAAAGATTGCATTTTAGCAATCCAAAAATGTCATGCCTACCATATTTATAACCACAAACAGCACGCCCCATCCGCTCCTTTGCACCCAGTTGTTACCGTCGAACCCTTTTCAAAATAGGGTATTGAATTCATGACATGTAACCCTCGCTCGGCCGGGGGGCATGGTTATATTACCATCAATTATTTCACTAAATGGGCCGAGGCGATGCCCACATATGTTGTTGACGGTAAAACTGCGGCTCAATTCCTTTTTAATCATGTCATAGCTCGATTTGGTGTTCCTCAAGCCATTGTCACCGACCATGACTCTCATTTTCGACATTATACGATGACATGTCTTACTGCTCAGTTGGGTTTGTGTCATGACAACTAAACTCCTTACTATCCATAGGCCAACAACCAATTTGAGGCAGTCAACAAAGTCTTGGTTACAATGTTTCAACATACTATTGGGATGCATAAATGAAACTAGCACCTTATGTTATTTTCAGCTCTATGGGCATACCAAACTGCAACTAAGACAACAATTGGATTCACACCCTTTCAGTTGGTGTATGGTCTAGAGGCAACCCTTCCGATTGAATGTGAGATCCCTCCATTAAAACTAGTTGTTGAATTACTCCCTGGCACTTCACCGGAGGAGGAACGATTACTTTACCTTGAAAGGCTTGATGAAACTCGTCATATTCCTGCATTAGTAATTGAAGCTCAAAAGAAATGAGTTAAAGCACAATACGATAAAAATTTTACTCCTCGTGTTTTTGCTGAAGGTGACTTGGTCTTGTTATATGATCAAGCCAATGATTAATTAGGAGCTGCGAAATTCGAACCAATGTGGCCTGGTCCTTACATTGTTAAACAAGTATTATAGAAAGGTGCCTATGAGTTGGTTAACTATGAAGGAAATCAGTTGGTTGAGACCTGAAATGGGCTTTACCTCAAGAAGTATTATGCATGATTTCATGTAAATACTTTGTACATTAGTGTGTCATTTGGTTTTGGTGTGTTTGTTTTCTTTTGCAAACATGTTTTCCTCTACTTACCATGTGTTCTACTTGGTTTGTAGATGTCATCAAACCTTTATGTCAGTTTTTCTTATGGAGCTTGTTGTAGTACACAAAATCTATCTTCCGCAGCATGGGAATTCTATGTCCCTACTGGTGAGTCAGTGAATTTACAAGGCATATGGGTCGTACTACTAATAACATTATCGAATATAGTGCGGTGATCAAGCTCTTGTCAAAATCCATTGCTCTCGGCATTAGAGAGTTAGTCGTTAATCTTGAATTCACAACTCATAGTACTACAACTTAACAGACAATATTTAGTTATAAACCCTCATATTTTGAGAATGTATTTGCGAGTTCATCTCTTGGAACGAGACTTTGATTATATCACTTATCAACATATTCCGAGACGTTTCAACACATTAACAGATACATTGGCTAATTATGTATTAGATAGACATCTGTGACATATGTAAAACAAAAACCATCACATAGTGAACATAACAAGAAAACATGTATGTGTGTACATATGTATATATATGTGTGTGTGTGTGTGCGCATATATATATATACACATACACAAAATTTTCAAAAAATTTGTTACATCAAAATTTCAAAAACTGTGTTCTGAGACACATGGCTTCTCAAACCCACATAAGTGCGGAAAATAAAGACTAGAGATGGTTATCTACCCACATAGTTTTCATGGTAGAATGACACAACTTTGATGACTTATTTTAGCAACCGACACAGTTTGGCAAGCACCCCTACAGTATGCCTTTAGTACCGTAATGGCACCTCATCAATCGATGCATATTCTGGAATTTCCCTAGTCAGGGTTTCCAGGTTGCATTCCACCTCAACAATCGGGTTAGCTCCCTCCTCATAGGGAACATCCTCTATCTGGCATGCCACTCGCCTGGCTATCAGAGAAACCCCTAGAGGTCTCTCTAGTCCAACATCTGCAAAAATCATAAATTTCAAATCTCAGTACACATAAAAACAAAAAACTTTAAAATTAATTTTTACCTACATCGGTCCACTATGTACCAGGTGGAAGTGGAAGGTCGGGATCTCCTCGGAAATCCATGCCTTAGTACGCCCAATCATCTACCATGATTAGTTGTTGTCACAGCCATCCAAAAATGTTGGAGGAAATGGAATTCGTTGACCACCTCCCTATCATGGCATCAGCTCACCTCACCTCAACAACTATGGATCTCTAGGGGTTGGTGTATCCACTTCTATCCATTGATATCGAAACAATGGTACACGTTCCAAGGAGAATGTCACCAAGATGGATTCGTAGCCGAACTATTTTAGCTTTCCTGACTTGCATTTCGTGAGTTGGCTCTTCATCTTGACCAACAAACCTTCACACCAATTAAAAATTGTGAGGCTTATATAATCAATGGCGTACTGGAACTGAGAATTTGTTTCTTCATACAAATCCTGAGCCCCAACTATTTGGGCGATAATATGGAGAATTGTTCTTAGCGGGAGATTGGTGATGGTATTTATGTCTATCATCCCACTCTGAGTTTTCTGAGTGCCTGGGCAATGTCTCGCAATCAGCATATATGTACTTTCTCCTCCAGTACAAAAATCGGACAGTTAAATCCGTTGTCCCCATCTGGACAAACCCGTAATGAAATAGATGTCTGCGACATTTATCTCAAGTTCTTGGTCCCCAATCATAAATAGTTGGCAATCCACATCCCATCAACCAATCAAATATTGCAATAACTCAACCTGGCTCCTAATCCTAGGAATCCGGAAGAGTTTCAGTAACCCACATTCTTGAAGGGTCACTATGCAATTTGGGTCTTAGGTTGCCTAATGATCTTCTACCTCGTGCCCTCTCTCCTACCATTCAATCACCATTTTTGGTGTATTTACCTGTGGAACATCCATCAAACAAGTTTTCATGAGCATCCATGGAAAAAAATATAAAAAAATCATTAAACATGGAAGATTTTTCAAACAATTTATAACTTTGAGCCAATGCATCTGTTTGTATGTTTTTCCACGCTTCTAACGCAATGACACAGCTGACCACAGGGTGAGCAGTGTGGGTATGATGGGTAAAACTTGTGTTGATCACCCTCGACATAAATTTTTTCCAAGCCCTCCTTATTGCCTATCCTATGGATGAAAACACATGAAATTACAACCAATTTTAAAGGGAAGGGTCAGATATCCTACCTGCAGCAAACAGATTGAAGAATGATGTCCCGGATTACTCACAATCCTCGCCTAAAGATCAAGGGAAAATAGGGTAAAAATGCTCTCTTATTTGCAAAATGGTAAAATGGTAAAAATGATTTACTTTTTTGAGTTTTTATAAGTTTTTAAATGACATTTTTACCAAATTAGGGCATATTTTACTCATATTTTAATATAATTTTTTCTCGAATATCGGTAATGAGCGTTTACTTGTGCATCAACAGATCATAGATACTTTGTGATAGTGATTAATTATGATTGATTCAACGAGTTTTATTTTATCACTTTTTTGGACTCGTAAAAATAACAAAAAAACGACCCCCTAAAGTCATCTTTATGCTCTTTTTTTACTCTCAAAACATGAAAATATCGTTGAGTACTTGTTGTTTCGAACTATTCAAAGTAAATGAAATGACGTACTCAGTATAAGTTTAACACTTTTCCGGACTGAGATTGACTATTGTATGAAAAAGGGATACCTTAGTCGAACATGGCTAAGCGGTTCTCTTGGATATCATTTTCTACCTTTTTAGATTCAGGAGACTATTTACGAAAAGGGACCTTTGGAGTTTTATTTTTCACATTTTTTTTCAAACTCTCTAAACATGAAAAATATGTTGAGTTACCCCTCTGTTGGACTTGTAAAACTTAAATGACATACGACTTGTCACCATGACGAGACCAAGTTTTTCCTTCCTAGGGTGTATAAATTTTGAATAATAAACACATATTCAATGGAGATTATCCTGATCATGTACTATTGCAGAATACATAAACAATACATAAGCTCCTCTACGTTGATCATCAATTTAGCAGCATCAATAACAATAAAACATCAATAGCATGCATACATTAACACAGTATGTAACCCGAGGAAAGCTTACAGCTGAAAACCCCACACTACCTATATATTAATGATTGAGAACATGTAACATTACAATAGTCAATACTCCTCACAAGTATCCAGCACTATCTCCACCTGTTACACACAAACCATCTCAGATTCAAACAAGTCACAAGTTCTAATCTGCACCACTGCTTTGCCTGCCTCTATTGCATAAACCTGCTGAGAATCACTCACACTGGAAATCACGTGAGCACAGGCTATTCTACTGGGCAAATCAACGCAGTACTCATTGGCATACTCAATACATTGCTTGTGCAAATCCTCATGCACAACTATAGTCACAACTGATAGCAATCTCATCCTCTAACACCTGTCCTTGTTGAACTGTACATGCACTGACATGCAACTGAGTGAACTGATGTATTCTTTAGTTGCTTTATGAGTTAATAATTAGTTTAACAACTCATCATTAGTCTATTTGCAGTTAGACTAATTACAACTATTTAACCAAGTCAAACTGAACACAACTCCATCAACTCCACCAAACTCAACTGCTTGAGTTCTAACTGAAGTCATGCATGCAACAACTCAACTGACCCACAAAGAAAAATAGACTAATTACAACTATTTAACCAAGTCAAACTGAACACAACTCCATCAACTCCACCAAACTCAACTGCTTGAGTTCTAACTGAAGTCATGCATGCAACAACTCAACTGACCCACAAAGAAAGCGTATTTCCTTCTGACAGCTGCATGTGCCACATCTGTAGCTCAAACTGAAGTGCTTCAAGAGAATAAGATAAAGTTTATAGTCTAAATATTATTATGAGACAATAATATTTGACTTTTCTATTTTTGACTAGCAGTCTAAAAATAGACTCTGATCACTCCTGCTGTGATCACTCATGCTGTGATCACTCCCACTGTGATCCAAAAATCGACTTTGTGCCATACTTGGCCTGCGGGCCCGCTTAGTGAAGGCGACTCCTTTCCACTAAGCTCCATCATCTTGTTGCAATCTCAACACTCCCTCTCAACAAGATATGGATTATCAGCAACCCCTATCCTGCCTCGGTGGTATTCGGATTTGCTCCTGGTGAGCGCCTTCGTCAAGATATCAGCATCTTGATCCTCCGTTGGAATGTATGAAAGTAACATGATTCTCCATTGCACACAATCTATGATATGATGGTACCTGATGTCAATATGCTTAGATCTATCATGAAATACAGGATTAGCCGAGAGTTTAATGCAACTCTGGTTATCACAGTAAATCACAGTAGGATCCAAATGAGAACCGAACAAACCAACCAGGATCTTCCTCATCCATATAGCCTCGCATGCAGCCAAACTTGCTGCCATCTACTCGGCCTCTGCTGAACTGAGTGCCACAGATCTCTGCTTCCTGCTGTATTAAGAAACTGTTGTAGACCCAATACTAAAGACCCCTCTTGACTTGCTCTTTCTGTCCGTTGGGCTCCCTGCCCAATCTGCATCCGTGAAGCCACATAGCTTCACCTCATCCTCCTGTCTGTACCACAATCCATATCCCGATGTGCCTCTCAAATAACGCAATACATGCTTGCCCGCCTTCCAGAAGAGCTTGGTAGGCTTAACCATGGCTTGTGAAAGCTGGTTAACTGCATAGCATATATCGGGTCATGTATTGACCAGATACATAAGCGACCCCACCAATTGCCGATAAACAGTGGCATCCACTTCTTCTGCCGAAGTGGCATCCTCCTTCCTCCAACCTCCAGGAAGAGGAGTATCAACAGGCTTGCAGCCATGCATGTTGAACTTCTCCAGTATCTCCCGAGCATACTTGCCCTGAGAAACAAACAGTCCACCACTGCGCTGCCAAATTTCGAATCCCAGGAAATAGTGAAGGAGGCCCGAGTCCTTCATCTCAAACTCCTTAGCAAGATCATCCTTGCATGAAAGTATCAACAGCTCATCACCTGTTAGAATCAAATCATCTACATATAGTACAATGATAAGCAACTTACCCTCCACCACAATCTGGTATAGGTGAGGATCCGCCTCGCTCTTGGAGAATCCAAGCCCAGTGAAATAGCTATATATCCGTGTGTGCCAAGCACGTGGTGCTTGTTTCAACCCATACAGCGCTCTCTTGAGCCTACACACATGCGACTCGCTGCTGAAGATCTCAAAACCTTCGGGCTGCTCAATGTACACCTCCTCCTCAATGACTCTGTTGAGGAACGCAGTCTTCACATCCATCTGATGAATGTGCCACCCCATCTGCGCTGAGAGAGCAAGAATCGTCTGTATGGAAGAATACCTTGCAACAGGTGCAAAGGTCTCCTCATAATCGATCCCCTCTATCTGTGAAAAGCCTTGGGCAACAAATCTTGCCTTGTACTTCTCTACACTCCCGTCAGCTGCCTGCTTCACTTTGTAGATCCATCTCGAACCCACCACTGCACTGTTTCTGACAATAGAATCATACTCTTCCACCATGGCGTCTACCCATACGTGATCCTCCACAGCTTCCTCGAAAGAGGATGGCTCAGTCACAACACACTTGCTCATTAGAGCCATGTATCCAGTGTACCAATCAGGTGACTGTCTCTGCCTGCATTGGACTGTAGGTGGTCCTACAACTTTCTCTGCATCTTGAGCCAGTCGCTCAGCTTCTGTCAAGCGCTTTCACCCTCTGATGGTTGGTGCTACATGAGTGGTCTCTTCCACTCCATGAACCTCATCCTATGGCTGATCCACATCCTGAAGCTCATCCTTAGGAACTAATAGCTCCTCATCTTCATGCAAGTGTAGCTCCCTCTCAAGCAAACACTTCATGGCTTTCTCCTCCTGAAATTTTATATCCCGTGCTTTCACCCTCTGATGGTTGGTGCTACATGAGTGGTCTCTTCCACTCCATGAACCTCATCCTATGGCTGATCCACATCCTGAAGCTCATCCTTAGGAACTAATAGCTCCTCATCTTCATGCAAGTGTAGCTCCCTCTCAAGCAAACACTTCATGGCTTTCTCCTCCTGAAATTTTATATCCCGTCGCACAACAGTTTTACCACTGTCTGGCAAATACACACGATAGTTGTGGGGTGTATCAGTGTACCCCACAAATATCCCAACCTCTACGGTCGGCTCCAACTTCTTCCTGGCATCCTTCGTCACATGCATGTAAATGTTAGCACCAAAAATCCTCAAATGAGAAAGATCAGGCTTCTTACCAGAATAATCCTCCTCGGGTGTACTCATGCCAAGTATCCTGTGAGGACAACGGTTCTGCACATAAACTGTTGTATTGCATGCTTCCGCCCACAAGTGAAGGGGTAGGCCTTGATCATGCAACATCGCCCGTGCAGCACCCACGATCGTTCTGTTCTTCCGCTCAGCAACCCCGTTCTGCTGTGGGTTATGGGGAGCTATGAGCTCTCTTCCAATCCCTTCTGCCTTACAGAAATCCTTGAACTCGTCAGAGATGTATTCACCACCATTATCGCTCCTAAGAGCCTTCACCTTCTTCCCCGATACCTTCTCGACCAGTGCTTTGAATTCACAGAACTTTGAATATGTCTCACTCTTCTTCTGCATGAAGAAGATCCAGCACTTACGAGAGAAATCATCAACAAAAATCACATAATACCTGTGTTTTGCTGTCGAAGCAATTGAGAAAGGTACACACACGTCTGTGTGAATTCTCTCAAGGATCGTCGTGGCACGACTATCCTTCTCATGAAAGGTGTCTTTCACAAACTTCCCCAAAGTACACGCCTTGCACTGATCTGACTGCGCAAGAGTGCCTTTAGGAAGCCCTGTAGTGATCTGCTGCAGTATCTTCAAGGCTCCATGGTGAAGGTGACCCAATCTCTTGTACCACAACTCGCCATCATCTCGGCTCACCAATCCTTCTGCCTTGCATGCCATTGATGCGCATCCATCTACATGCAACTGATAAAGGTTCCTCACTCGAACCCCTATCTTCCAGGTTTCACCAGTTGTCTTGCTGCGCAGGAAAGCCTTTCCCTCGCTGAAAACAACATCATACCCCTTGTCTTCTAACATCGCCATAGAGATAAGATTCTTCTTCAATCCTGGAACATGCATGACTTCCTTCAATACGAAGGGTTTACCAGACTCCCTCTCAAAGGAAATGGTACCGATGCCAGTTGCACTGTATCTACCATCATTGCCCATCTCGATGTGCACTCCAAGATCTTTGTCCTCCAGATCAGAGAACAAATCTCGATCTCCCATCATGTGAAAAGACGCACCACTGTCCAAGAACCACACCGATCGCATCACACTTGAAACCAAGCATGCGATCAATGAAAAATCAAGCTCAAACTGCGAGGCTAGAGCCTCTCCTGCTGCAGATCCAGCAGCTTGCTTGTTCTTCTTCTTCTGCGGACAATTAGTGGCATAGTGTCCATGCTGGTGACAGTGAAAACACTTCACCTTGGACATGTCCTGCTTCTTGCCTTTCGCACCAAACTGAAAAGTTTTCTTGCTCTTCCCCTTCTTTGCTTTGGCAGCCAAAGTGCAATTTTCTTCATCAGCTCCCTTCGATGAAGATCTGTCCCTGGTACTCCGCCTGATCTGCTCCTGCACAAGATCTGACCACAGTCTTTCCCATCCTGGCAATTTCCCGACCATTGACAGAGTCCTGATAGGAATGCCAACTCTTCGAAAGACCAAGGAGAGCCAAGCTCACCAAGTCCTCATCATCGACAGTAACTCCCACACTTCCTAGCTCATCTCGACACTGAGTGAACTTTGTGAGATACTTGGGCATACTGTCACCCTTCTCGCATTTGATGTTTCTGAGTTTATCTTTGAGCGCCAGCTTCCTCTGATCGCTCTTGCTTTGGAATAGATCTGTTAAATCCTTCCACATCAGATATGGAGAAGTCTTTCAATTCAGGCTGGACACAATGTGATCCTTCACGCCCTCCAACAGAATCCTTCAACATTTTGTGGTCTTCTTTTTCCAAGCATCAGCTTGAGTAGCATCAGTGGGCTTTGGGACATCCGTCTCTATGAACTCCTTCAGCCCGTTATCATCCAATACTGCCTCCATCATGTCCTTCCATGCAATATAGTTTGAGCTGCCCTCAAGAGCATACTCCAATCTCAATCCTTTGAAAGGCATTGCTTCTTTGACAACAAGAAAACACTGCTGCAAATTCGAATTCCACCAGCTCCAAACTCAACTGCCTCAGATCTAAGATTCGTGAGAACAAAATATTTCTCGTACAAAGATTGACTGTATGGGCATTCACTGGATATCTCACCTTCCAAAGGAAGGATGAATCCGGAGGATACCTGGCCCGATTACAGACTCTGCCTGAAGAAATAGAATGTAAACACTTCCTAAATAGTAGATCTGATGATCAACAGCTCCGATACCATGTAGAAATTTTGAATAATAAACACATATTCAATGGAGATTATCCTGATCATGTACTATTGCGGAATACATACACAATACATAAGCTCCTCTACGTTGATCATCAATTTAGCAGCATCAATAACAATAAAACATCAATAGCATGCACACATTAACACAGTATGTAACCCGGGGAAAGCTTACAGCTGAAAACCCCACACTATCTGTATATTAATGATTGAGAACATGTAACATTACAATAGTCAATACTCCTCACAAGTATCCAGCACTATCTCCACCTGTTACACACAAACCAGCTCAGACTCAAACAAGTCACAAGTTCTAATCTGCACCACTGCTTTGCCTGCCTCTATTGCATAAACCTGCTCAGAATCACTCACACTGGAAATCACGTGAGCACAGGCTATTCTAGTGGGAAAATCAACGCAATACTCATTGGCATACTCAATACATTGCTTGTGCAAATCCTCGTGCACAACTATAGTCACAACTAATAGCAATCTCATCCTCTAACACCTGTCCCTGTTGAACTGTACGTTCACTGACATGAAACTGAGTTAACTGATGTATTCTTTAGTTTCTTTATGAGTTAATAATTAGTTTAACAACTCATCATTAGTCTATTTGCAGTTAGACTAATTACAACTAGTTTAACCAAGTCAAACTGAACAAAACTCCATCAACTCCACAATCAACTCCACCAAACTCAACTGCTTGAGTTCTAACTGAAGTCATGCATGCAACAACTCAACTGACCCACAAAGAAAGCGTATTTCCTTCTGACAGCTGCATGTGCCACATCTGTAGCTCAAACTGAAGTGCTCCAAGAGAATAAGATAAAGTTTATAGTCTAAATATTATTATGAGACAATAATATTTGACTTTTCTATTTTTGACTAGCAGTCTAAAAATAGACTCTGATCACTCCTGCTATGATCACTCCTGCTGTGATCACTCCTGTTGTGATCACTCTTGCTGTGATCCAAAAATAGACTTTGCGCCATACTTGGCCTGCGGGCCCGCTTAGTGAAGGCGACTCCTTTCCACTAAGCTCCATCATCTTGTTGCAATCTCAACATAGGGCTCCTTAAACTTACTAGGATGGATTCATCTGAAGGATGAACTTATACGACAAGCATATACTATCCCCTTCAAGCTGGTGATAAAAAATAATAGGGTACTCACTAGAAATAATGGGGGAGGGATGAAATCAAAAATCTCTTGTATTTTGTTTAAAGGCAACATGTGGCTCTTGAACATGACACTTATATGTTGCTCGTGTCAGGTTTGGGTTATCCTCACTTCATCACTTGCCTTCTTGGGTTTGGGAAATATGTTTTAACTCTCATCTGATTATACTACATTTTCATTATGACCTATGATCATATGTTGAGTCAAATGTTGCCAAACTCTAGAGTCATGTCGTCGATATATTCAAGAGAAGTCTCGTTTGCAATCTTTTACCGCTTATACAATGTTTGACCTTTCCGCCATAGTCCCGAATCAAACTTATCTTCTCAACTACATCTTTTGTTTCATGTCGATGATGTGGGATACATTATGACCCTCCTGTGATAGATCACTTTATGTCAACTTCAGCTCGTTATCTAAGAAGATGATATACAAACTCCCTTCCAGTACCTTGGAGCTTGCATGCCTCAATGGAAAGTTCTTCGCATTCGATGATAGGTTCACATCATTGGCCTTTGATCGAATGATTCTGCAAATGTTCGACTTCAGCTTCATTATTCACACTAGTGGATTATGTTGTACCTTGAGAACCATTGGCATTATTGGTGGCTTCTCTCATGCCTATTAACGGTTTACATCATTGACTAGTAATCAAGTGGTTCTCTATCGTGTTCGACTTTAACACATCTATTCACATGCTAGAATTCGTACATTGATCGGATCGGGATGGAGCTCAAGACCCTCGATTCCATCTGATAAAATCCAAGTTGCCTGGATTAATGATTTATTCATGATTGTACATATGTTTCCCTCTATACGAATGGTTGTGACCATACCATGGGTCCATATATATGATCCTTTTTATCAGATGGTTGTGTCCATGTTGTGGATCCATGCACATGATCCCTTATATTCGGATGGTTGCATACATGTTGTGGATTCATGTATTATTAGATGCCTATCCAAAGATATATCACTAGGCATGTTTATATCAGAGATGTCATATATGTATATGTATATGCTTGATTTGTAGGTCTCCTTCGGTGGTTTTCCAGTTCTTTCCTTGACTTGTAAATCATTTCACCCATCACTCATGTTCTGCCTTCATGCTTTAGGGGGCATCTACTACACAATATTTTGTCACACTTCCTATTCACTCTCTGTTCCACATCCTGAAGTTCCAAAATGTTGACAATTGTGAAGTGTACTCATCACCAAACACATACTCAAACATCCCTGGAGAATGGAAGAAAAACTACCCTGAGTCAATTCTGGAGAAGGTTGACTGAAACCCTAAATTTTAGGACTAGCGCTCTTTGCTCCATTGCTTGCTTGTGCTGATAGCAAGTTGCAGTTCTTTGACCTAGTGCTGCTAGCATGGATTTTGATATGAAATCTCGCGTTAAACCTCTTCTAGCAGGTTTTCCCAAACTGGGGGAGAAGCTTTGCATGCCAGAAACTTTGAGAACAACGAGTTGGATGTTATTGGGTAGAGATATGGTCGAGCTCTCCCATTTGGAGCTCTTGATCCTACCTTTAAGGGGCTTCCCTTTGAGATTTGGACCTTCCTCCCTCTTTTGTGGATCCATAACTCCCTCTCCCTTCCTATAAATCAAATCCCCTCCATCTCCAAAGGGTTGGTCATTGATTGCCTACATTCCTATGCTAAGGTTATGCCCAAATGTTGCCCATCTAACTTGGAGAAGGAGTGCTTGAAGAGTTTTGTCTTGAACTTGGAATTCCACCAAAAGGAGGTCTCCAACATCAAGGCAATGGTTGTATGCTTCCCCCTTTTATTTATTAATATATACATCTTATGTTCACTTTCCATAAATGTCTAAATATTTATACATCTAGCTTGATACTCCTTGATCTATCGAGTAGTTTATGTTTGATATATACTATGTATGCTCTTGTATCTTGTATTGTCCTTTGATCTCTCTTGTAGGTACTTGGACGTAAGGAACAAGCAAGTAGTGAGCCTGGAAGCTAAGGGATCGAAGTCATCAACAAAGGATTGAGTGATTAGCATCAGAGCGAGGTAAGTTTCTCTCTCTATATATTTTTCAACATAAACTAGGAAAATCTACATTAGTTTTTCAGTTTGTTGCTAGACCCACTCATTGGGCTAGAGAGATCACTTTTGCCCATAGAAGCGATTTATCTTCACAACTCTCTCTCTCTTATATATATATATAAGGTGGAGATGGGGATGTGGATGTGGACAATTGCTTTCCCTTAGGCAATATTTATAATTGAAGGCTGACAGTAGCTTGTTTAATGAATGAATCCCTTGAGGTTGGGTGATGATATAAACAAAGTCAATTCCCATTAACAAATAAATGGGCATGATGCACATCAATGGTTATGAGTTTGAATGCCCCGTTATTAAAGACTGAATCTATTTCATATGGGCCTAGCTATCTAGTATGTAATTTCCCTTTAAAGTCCTTAAATCAGGAATTGTATAGAAGTTCCCAATCCCTAGGTTGGAACAACTTCATTTTAATTAGTTGATCATGTCATTTGGACCTTTTTTAATGAACAAGATTTGTGTGTTTCAGTGGAGCCAAACAAATTTCATTGAGTTCATGGATTTGTTCTAATCGATGCTTCTATGTTGATGATAAGCCCAAATCAACTTCCATTGCAATCCTCAGTGTGCTAACTTCGAATTCAATAGGGAATATGGGGCACTTCCCATGCACTAGCTCAAATGGGGAAAAACCCGTTGTGTTTCTCCATGTTATTATGTAAACCCATAAGGCTTTGAGCAACCAATCAACCTAATCACGAAGATGAGTGGCTACTATTTTAGTAAGAATGTTCTCCAATACTTTATTGGAGCTTTCGACCTGCCCGTTTACTTGCAAGTGGTAGGGAGAAGTGACCCGATGTTGAACCTTGTATCTCTCAAGAAGTGACTTAACTCTCTTACCTGTAAATTGAGTTTTACGATCTATGACTACTTCCCATGGTATTCCATATCGAACAAAAATATCTTCATATAAACAATCAACGAGAACTTTCTCTATGGTTTGTGACAATCTCTTGCCTAGACCCATTTAGTCACATAGTTAGTACATACCAGGTTGTAATATTTTTTGTGTAATGGGGGATTGATTAGGCCCGTGAAATCAAGGGAACGACCACTTAGGATAGTCCTGTGACTAGGCCTTGTAGCATAATGAGACTCGACTTTTGCTTTTGAGATGATACCCTGTACATATGTTCTCCTGCCTAAGTCTTATTTTTTCCTACCTCTTTTACCTATAGGGTTGTTGTTTTTCTATTGTTCTTTCCTATTAACTTAGTACTTTGCATGAAACATATTTATGGGAAAACAAGGACCTCAATTGAAGTTGCCTACATCAAGACATGCAACAGAGCAAGTTGAGGGGAGATGTTGAGCCCTTGAATTGTACCCTTTGTTCCATTTATCTTGACTTTAAATTATATTAATTGTCATATGCTACCCCTTTTTGTGATGATATTATGTTCATAATATATATTTTTTACAAAGGAGAAACATTGTTTATAAATAATATTATTCAAGTGATAATATAGGATCGTTAAGTAGTTTCCACCTAGATTTGGATTACTCATGTGATGGTCTGGAAAGAGTGAATTTTATTGGTTGTGGATGCTTGAAGGATGGAGATCATTATGTGACTTTCTTTTGGTGTTTTTTTACTTCTAGTGTTATTACTTGCAAGGTGTAACACTCTCCTCCCACATCTACCCAAGCAACCAGCCAGTCGGGTTAAACATGTGACGAAAGGCCACTATGATATGATTCGACATCCTAAGTCATGTTAAGGAAGTGGAACTGAAGGAAACACACCATATAGACCTTCAAAGTCAACATTAGGACCCTCAGGAACCATCCCAAGCTTTCTACCAATCAACGCCTAGGTCCCACTAAGATTTTGAACCACTTGACCTCTGGACGCTCTCATGTTATGGGCATGCAAGCATATAGGGACCTCTGAACACTCTCATAGGCCTGCAAGCTAGCATTTAGGGACTATTTTTCACAGTGATATGCCAGCGTCCCTGAGATTTGAACCACTTTTTCAGGCCCAAATCCTAGGTCACTACCCATAATTGAATGACATCTTCATAACATTAAAATAATAGAGAAATGATAGTACAAATGCAATTACTTGAATAAGACCTTGACTGCAACCCTACTAGCCATGAGAGACATTTCATCAAACATATCACGAATATGTAATCTACAGGTTTAAATAATAGATCTAAGCATAGGGGTCTTATACTTAACTGAGACTCACTAAGAAGCATTGATTCCTCAACACATCAACTGACATTTAATCCATTAGGGCATAGATATAATGTTCATTCATTTACCAGTAAAAACATGATGAGAACCATTCATAGCTATTGTCATAACACATGTACATAACTAGCATAACAGTAGCAGAAATACCAATGAAATTACCGCCATATGATCCACATATAAACCAGTATAATACTCATAGAAATACGAGAAATAACCTCATATTTATGATGAAAAATCCAAACCTGGGATGGGACTTCCACGTTCCACCCGACCGTAGAATGGTTGAGCCAAATCTCTCTTCAACCACTCACCCTTGTGCCATATTCCAAGCATGAATGTGGGATCTCATAGAACACATCAATCCAAAACCATCCAGGACTTCCAGAGGCCAACCACCTCAACCCATCAAACAATAATTACACCTCATGGTCAGACATGACAAAACCATCATCAGATCGATCTTTATCCAAGACTTTCAGGGATCCAGAGCGTTTGTTCCAACCAAGGCTCCAAGACTAGTAACTCAACCCACATCTTTTACTAGCCTCCAGAGCGTTTGTCCAACCAAGGCTCTAAGACTAGTATCTCAGCCCACCAAGGGCTCCAAAGCGCTTTTCCAACCAAGGCTACGGGACTAGTAACTTAACCCGCTATTATAGGGCTCCTAAGCATTTTTCCAACTAAGGATCCAGGAACTAGTAACTCAACCAAGGCTAGGAAACATGAGAACCAACCAAAAAAAAACAATGAAATGAACCCACAATCTCCATGTATATCTAGGAAATGGCAAGGCTAGGCAATCCAATATCAATCATGACCATCCTCCATGCCAATGACAAATCACAACCAACAAAGCACATGCATATGACATGCTTGCCAAAACTAGTGAGGAAAACATACATGCAACTCGGTAGCTGTAAGAAAATTTTGTTGTAGTTGTTGATCTTGATGTCCTCTTGTGCTTTCCTACTCTTCCTTTTCCTTCTTGCTCCAACAATCCAAGTATGCCACACCCTCCAAGAGTGCTCGAAGAAAACTCTAATTATCCAAGAGTATGAGAGAGAGAGAATAATGAGAGAGCTCCAAAACTGAACTGACAAAATGTTACTAACTGATCCTCATAAGCCTTTCTATGAATTAGCCCTCTATTTTCCTTCATTTTCCATTATTTTACTTCATTTTCCACCTCACATGCAACCCATGACCTTTCACCTCCCTTTTCTCCTAATTTCCATTATTTTCATAAACAAATGTGCCAAAAATTCCATTTGCCTTTCCAAATCCTTAGTCATTGCCTTTACCGATTTCCTTATCCAATAACCAAATGAACACCCACACTAGGATGTCTTGCCCAACATTCAGCTTAGAATAAGTGTCCCATAAATCATGGTTATTATTTTGCCTTTATTAACTTTTATTATATGGAATTTTCACCAGGGTTGTTATAGAACCCTCCCCCTTGGGGGAACACCATCCTCGGTGTTCAACAACACCTATAACCAAAAAAAAATTGTAAGCAAAATATATTTTCGATGGAGCTTTATAACTTAGCTCGATGTAGTATTTACAATGATCAACTTACTGAGAAGTAAACCAACATGAAAACACAACATCATAATGACATGACACCCATACCACTTATTGGAGATTTATAACATACTTCATAGCAGTATTTACATCCATATACATATGTACATATAGAAACATCACCAAAACATATACCAAGACATATACCTAAACACCACACCAAAACTGCTTTGCCTCAATCGGAAAACAAGGAAGGATACATAGCCCGCATCTGATCCTCCATCTCCCATGTAGCTTCATCGGGCCCAAAGTGTTTCCATTGCACCTTAAATTGCTCAATTTCTTGGTTTCGGAGCATGAGCACTTTTTCTTGCAATATACACTAAGGCTCCGGTTGGAATTCTCCATCTGGTTCCACTTGCAATACAAACCAGTCCATCACATGACCATCATATCTAACATACTTATTAAGTAATGACACATGGAAAACAACATGGATTTTCATTGTTGGAGGCAATGCAAGTTGATAGACTATTGGCCCAATCCTCTCAACAATATTGAAGGGTACACAAAACTTTGGTGCTAGCCTGGCACATGATCCAATCCGTAATGAGCTCTTCTTCGGTTTGATGCGCAAGTACACCTATTCCCCAACTTGGAACTCCTTGAACAACCTGTACCGATCTGCATAGCTCTTATGCCTATCCCGTGATGCCTTTAGATTCTTCTTTATAACTTCCATCTCCTATTCCATGTCTGCCAACATATATGGTCCAATAATTACCCTGTTCATTGGATCACTCCAACTGATGGGAGTATTACAACTTTGTCCATACAATTCCTCAAAAGTACTCATCCTCAAAGACTCATGATAAACATTGTTGTAAGTGAACTCTACCAGTGGAAGGTACTCTTCCCAATTTCGTTGTTGATGCATCACATACATCTTGAAAATGTCCTCCAATATCCTGTTGACCCTCTCTGCCCATCCATTTGCCTACGGATGATAAGTTGTTCTAAAGTCCAACTTTATGCCCAACCCTGAAAACAACTCCTTCCAAAAATTGGAAGTGAACTTTGCATCCCTGTGTGACACGATCTTCTTCAGAACACCATGCATTCTGACCATGTCTCTGATGAATACTTGTGCTACATCGCTAGCTGAGAATGTAGACTTGAATGGAATGAAGTGCACAACCTTTTTCAACCTGTCCACAATAACCATGATGGATGTCTCACTGTCCTCAACAAACCTGTGATGAAGTGCATGGAAATGACTTCCCATTTCCACTCTAAAATCACAATTGGTTGTAGCAGTCCCCCTAGACGCTTACACTGTGCCTTCACACACTGACAATCGAAACACCTAGCCATAAATTCTGCTACACCCCTCTTCAGATTCGGTCAATAATCAAATCTCTTCACTGTGTTCAATATCTTCTGATAACTAGGGTGACCTGAATAAGGTTTCACATGAAACGCGCTCAAGATAACCTTCTTGATCTCACTGCTATCTGACACATATATCCTGTCTCTGAACCTAACCAATCCATACATTGTAAGGAAATAATCCACATCCTGTGAACCTAGACCTGTACATGTACCTGTACCTATACCTATACTACCACCTGTACATGTACCAATACTTTGCTGCAACCTGTGCATAATCTCCATATACTTGACATCCTGTTGACCTACCTAAGAGATTCTACCCTGTAAGTCTGTCACATAGGAGCTCATAGCTGCTAAGTGATTTACTTGTATCCGCCTGCTAAGAGCATCTGCCACCCTGTTCTCTTTACCTTTGATATATCTAATCTTGAAATTGAACTCACTAATCGTGGCCAACCACCAAGCCTGCCTACCATTCAGATTCGGTTGGTCAAATAGATACCGCAAACCACTGTGATCACTCATCAACATAAATCTCTTCCCCAGAAGGTAGTGTCTCCACATCTTCAATGCATGTATGATTGTTGCCAACTCAATATCATGTGTGGGGTAGTTCTGCTCGTGCTCATTCAGTTTTCACGACTCATAGCATACCACCTGTCCATCCTGCATAAGGACTCCACCAAGTCCTTTCTTACAAGCATCTGTGCATACTACAAATTCTTTGTCCAGATCTGCAATCTTTAACACTGGTGCATGTGTCAACAATTGCTTAAGCTGCTCAAAACAAGCCTTACACTCCTCTGTCCACTCAAACTTCTTACCCTTTCTCTGCAATGATGTCATAGGATACACAATCTGTGAGAAGTTCATGATGAACCTCCTATAATAACCTGCAAATCCCATGAAGGACCTCACCTCATCTACATTCCTAGGAGCTACCCACTCCATGATGGCCCTTATCTTTTCTGGATCTACTACAATTCCCTCCTTGGAGGCAACATGCCCCAAGTAATGTACCGCAGTCTGAAATAAATTGCACTTGCTGAGCTTAGATTTCAACTGAGGTTCTTTCAACAACCTCAACATTGCTGCTAAATGCTCGATATGCTCTTCCTTGTTTTTAGAATATACCAATATGACATCAATGAACACAATAACAAACTTATCCAAATATGGATGCAATGCACTATTCATCAAGCACATAAATGTAGATGGAGCATTAGTCAAACCCAATGGAACTACAACAAACTCATAATGCCCATACCTGGTCCAAAAATTTGTCTTGTAAATGTCCTACTCTTTGATGCCTACCTGATGATATTTGTATCTCAGATCAATCTTCGAGTACACTGCTGCTCCCTTCAACTAATCAAACAAGTCATCAATCCTCGGCAACAGATCCATGTTCTTGATGGTCACTTTGTTCAGTTGCTTGTAGTCAATGCATAATATGAGAGTACCATCTTTCTTTTTCACAAACAATATCGGTGCGCCCTAAGGTGATACACTTGGCCTAATGTATCCCTTGTCCAACATTTCCTTCAACTGTAGCTTCAACTCTACCAACTCATGTGTGCTCATCTTGTAAGGTGCCTTTAATGCTGGAGTTGCCCCTGGCACTAACTCAATAGAAAATTCTACCTCCCTATGAGGTGGAAACTCTGAAATATCCTCAAGAAATACATCCTTGAACTGCTGTAAAACTGGGTACCTGCTCAAAACATCTGCATCCTCAGCTTCCTTACCCTTGTCACTAGAAATGTGCACTGCAAATAACATACACTCTTTCCTTCTACTGTGCTTTTCTTGCATAGTTGTTACCATCCTAACTGATGTGGCTTTCTTCTTGCCCTATAAGACTCTTCAATGGCCTTGTCATAGCAATCCACCTTGGTTCTATGAAGGTACAACCAATCCATTCCCAACAACATATTGTATGATCCCAACGATAACACATTCAAATGTGTTGTGGTAGGTATACCATTCAAATCAAATGCACAAGCTCTTACCCAATGATGAAATCGCTTCTTTGTCCCTATAGCCAGATGCACTAATCAAGGTCCTGCATGCAATCCCTTACTCAAACCACACTTATCCACCAAGTTAGGACTAACATGGCTATAATTAGATCCAAGGTCAATCAAAATAGAAATAACTTGATCACAAAGCTTACTGTCCATCTCAATGATAGATGCACAATGGTCTTCTTGTTTGTTATCCAATGCTGCAAAGATACAAGGAATGCTCTAACCAACATCCCCAACAGTCTATGCCTCCTGCACACTATATATCTGAGGCCTACCGCTCTAATATTGTGGCAAATATCTCCTTCGGTGATCTCCTCCACAAGTCCAACACCACATGAGCTCCTTTTTTTGCTCCTCAGATTGACATCCCTATCCTCTATCAGATGTATTGAACTTATTAGATGGTGCTACATTTTCTTTATTACCTGAATCTTATGGTCTTACTCACTTCTTGTCTTATTTTCCCTTGTTCTTTGCATTACCTTTCCAGCCTGGCTTAGTCTCATACTTGCGCTTCAATTGTTCATAGCAATGCTTTAGCTTTCAGATGGCCTCCTCCATGATCTAGTATCATCGAACTCAATCCTATCTTTGAATGCCATTGGTAACTAACTAATGAATCTCTGAATCTTGGCCTTCTCCTCCTTGAGGTAAGGCGCATACCTCAGTAGCTCCAAGAACTTGCTAGTGTACTCATCATTTGTCATAGATCCCATCCTAAGATCATAGAATTCATTTGCCTTGTCATCGAAGTATCTCTCTGATAGGTACTTCCTTTCGAATAGTCGCTCAAACTCATTCCAAGTCAAGTCTTCCTCATGTATACCTCTGACATTCTTCACATCTTCCCACCAAATGTCTACTTTACCTTTGAGGATGAATGTAGCTACTTTGGCTTTCATGTTCTCTGGATAATCATGCAACCTTAAGAACTTCTTCATACCAAGCAACCATGCCTCTGCATCCTATGATTTCTTCATCTCTCCATCGAATGTAGGTGTCTTTTCTTTCTTAAACTCATATGGAAAATATCCCTTATCACTCCTCCTGTACGGATGATAACGATATTGATCATCATGCCTGTCAGAACCAAAACTAGAATCATACCTGTGTCTGTCACCACTCCTATTCGAAGTGTCCAACAATCCGCCATCCATCACTATGTCATCTCTATCTGACTTGTGACCACCATGCAACCTACTACCATACGACCCATTAGTTTTCCTCTTGCTCATGGTTGATTCAAAGTGGTCCATGTCACTACAAATCTGACAAACTTTGAAGTATCATTGCATTTACCTCTACTAGCTTCTCCTGTGCCTGTATGATTCTATCATTATCTTCTTTACAACTCCTTATTTCTTCCTTTAAGCTTCTCGGTGTATCTACCAAATCAGAAGAATTCCCAACACCATACTACTCATTTGATGCATAGGGAGAGTCTTTGTAGTCTACCATCTTGCTAACCATTTTATATTTCTTCCTGCAACGTATATCATGTCAGCTAAACCAAATCATAATAGACGAACGTACCTTAGTATAGCTCAAGGAGGATACCTTCTCTACAAGATCAACAAATCAATGTGACATGTATAACATAATCATGACAACATATAGAAACATAACACATAAGTATATAACCATGCAACCATCATTCTAGCTAGCGTCTAGTCATCAATGCATGACCTTAACAACAACACACACCATGACCTCATGCATGACAACAATCATTACATCACTACACACTTGACCACATGCAAACATGAATATGCGTAAGCAATGCGAAACCAACCACACACATGCACAAACAATATGATCAAGCATAAACGAACAATACTTGTAACCAAACCTACAAGAATTATACATGTAACGAAGCATACAAGAATGTAACCAAACATACGAGGATGTAACGAATCACACAAAAATGATACATGTAGGTGACAAATAACAACATGTAACCAGTCATACACTCATGATGATGCACTCCACAATAACAACATCAACTTCCACATGGCGACATCACTACAACCATGATCAACACCATGCAATGCAACAAGCACATGGAATGCAAGCATAAGAGACACACATGCAACTGACATGCATGCATGACTAACACACACAACCCATTCAATCTAAGGGGTGAAACATGCTCTGATACCACTCTGTAAGAGCCTCCTCCCACATCTACCCAAGCAACCAGCCAGCAGGGGTAAACATGCAACAAGAGGCCACTATGATATGATTCGACCTCCTAAGCCATGTTAAGGAAGTGGAAGCGATGGAAACACACCATACAAACCTTCAACATTAGCATTAGGATTCTTAGGAACCATCCCAACCTTTCTGCCAACCAACCCTTGGGTCCCACTAAGATTTTGGACCACTTGACCTCTGGATATTTCATGTTATGGGCATGCCAGTGTTTAGGGACCTCTGGATGCTCTCATAGGCCTACAAGCCAGCGTCTAGGGACTATTTTGCACAGTGTTATGCCAACATCCCCTGGATTGGAGCCACTTTTTTAGGCCCAGGTCACTACCTAGAATTGAATGACATCTACAGAATAGTAAAATAACAAAGAAATGGCAGTAAAAATGCAATTACTTGAATAAGACCTTGTCTGGATCCCTACTAGCCATGACATCCATTTTGTCAAACATATCATGAATGTGTAATCTATAGGTGTAAATAACATATTTGAGCATAGGGGTCTCATACATAGCCGTTAATTGCTAACAAGCATTGATACCTCAACACATCACCTGCCATTTCATCCATTAGGTCATAGATACATTGTTCATTCATTTACCAGTTAAAACATGATGAGAGCAATACATAGCTACTATCATAAAACACGTACATAACCAGCATAATAGTAGCAAAAATACCAATGAAATCGCCACCATATTATCCACATATAAACCAGTATAATACTCATAGAAATACAATGAGAAATAACCTCATATTGATGATGCAAAATCCATGCCTGGGATGGGACTTCCACGTTCCACCCAACCATAGAATGGCTGAACCTAATATCTCTTAAGTCATTCACCCTCATGCCATATTCCAAGAATGAATGTGGGATCTCATAGAACACATCAATTCATAACCATCCCGGCTTCTAGAGGCCAACCACCTCAACCCATCAAACAGTGATCTATCTCATGGTCAGACATCACAAAACCATCATCAAATCGGTCTATATCCAAGCCTTCTAGGGCTCCAGAGCGTTTGTTCCAACCAAGGCACCAAGACTACTAACTCAACCCATAACTTTTACCAAGCTCCTGAGCATTTGTCCAACCAAGGCTCGATGACTAGTAACTCAACCCACCAAGGGTTCTAGAGCATTTGTCTAACTAAGGCTCCAGGAACTAGTAACTCAACCCAAGCTAAGGAAACATGAGAACCAACCAAAACATAACAATGAAATGAAACCACAACCTCCATGGCTATCCAGGAAATGGCAAGGCTAGGCAATCCACTGTCAATCCCAACCATCCTCCATGCCAATAACCGATCACAACCAACAAACCACATGCATATGCCATGCATGCAAAAACTAGTGAGGAAAACATACACGCAACTAGGTACCTGCAAGTTAAATTTGTTGTAGTTGTTGATCCCAATATCCTCTTGCACTTTCATGCTATTCCTTTGCCTTCTTGCTCCAAAAATCCAAGTATGCCACACCCTCCAAGAGTGCTTCAAGAAAACTCTAAGTATCCAAGAGTATGAGAGAGAGAAAGAAAGAGAGAGGATAATGAGAGAGCTCCAAAACTGAACTGACAAAAGGTTACCAATTGATCCTCAAAAGCATTTTTATGAATGAGGCCTCTATTTTCCTTCATTTTACTCCTCACATGCAACCTATGACCTTTCACCTCCCTTTTCTCCTAATTTCCATTATTTTCATAAATAAATGTGCCAAAAATGCCATTTGCCTTTCCAAATTCTTAGCCATTGCCTTTTCCAATTTCCTTAACCATTAATAACTAAATGAACACCCACACTAGGATGTCTTGCCCAACATTTAGCCCAGAATAAGTGTCCCATCAAGTGTGGTTATTATTTTTCCTTTATTAACTTTTATTACATGGAATTTTCACCAGGGTTGTTACAAAGGCCACGACATATCATTCCTACGATCTTGTTGGTGCTTGAGCATCTAGTCTTTGACCAGTGCTCAAGTAGGAAAGTAATGAAATCTAGCTCAACAACAGACAAACTTTGAAGTTGTTAGAATAGTTTGGAGCATATTGTAACAAGTTACTTTTTGAACCACTAATGTAACAACATAGATATATGCAACATAATTTTACCTTAAATATGTATTATTTAGTTTTGATATTTTTTTGGGTCACTACCCATTTGACATGTATAAATAAAGGAGCCTTCAAGGTTGTTTCGCTGTTGAAAAATTAGTAAGAAGTATGGGTTGCAACAATGAACAAAGTGCAGTAAGACTGTTGTACTACTCTTTTATATAATATATTATGTAATTCTCCATTTCCTAAAGTCTAAATCCCTGAGCAGTCTCTCGCAACCCTGATTGGTGAAGGAGGGCCCCCTTCACTGGTCAAGTGTTGCAATTATATGTATTCATTAGATTATTCTAGGTATTTCATAGGTTCTCTATGCTCTAATTGTGAGAGCAATTGTCATTTAAAAACAATTACACTTGTTACATGAAGGAGATTATGTTGCACTAATTCATTCAATGAATGGTTTATGCATTGATAATATTGGTAGAATGGTTTAGTTTTTGTTACTTGTGAGATGGTTGGAGTATTTTTATTTACAATCAAGTTTATTTCATATTTATTGCAAAGTTATCCATTTCATGTTACTTGTAGTGTGCTTCAGTTGATGTTATTTCTTCACTTATGTTACTTGCATCATGGCTTAATTTACATAATAGTTTGGTGAATTTTTTGTAGCTCAATTGTTATTACTTGTAGAGATTGATTCAATAAGATAGGATTTTTTTTAGAATAAATTGATCCTAGTTTATTTCCTTTTCCAATGAAATTTTGTGATTGGTTGAGGCTTTGAATTAATGCTTGGAGTGAATTGCATCAAGTTCTTATCTTAGATTATTTAAGTGTGATTTGATTTGCAAGTGTGGATTATTTTAGCTACACAATCGTTGAACAACCAACACTAGAAAAGGATCACGTGTCTTCATATACCTTGCACGCAGCCTTTTAATAGAAGATGACCCCCAGATTGACATTTAAATGTGGAGTGTTGTAGTTGTCTTAAATTTTGAATTGTAGCAGTCGACAACCTCCTTGTCATCCATATAATCAACGTTAAGGCTATGGGTCCCCAAAACCCAAATTTCTAAGTAGCCCAAAACTAAAGGAGAATAAATCCTCGAATTTCACCAAGGTAAAGCATGCTTGGAAAGGGGATTTCTCGGTATGTCTCCAAGGGATGAAAAAGGTTTTGAAAGTGAAAGGGATTACCCCATAGACTTCTAAAATAGTAAGAGTCTCAATTAACCCTTAATATATCCAAAATACTTCATATCATTGCCTTATTCCAAGCCTTTCATCAAGCTATTCAATTGACTTACATCATCTCCAGAGTTCTTCAATGAACTCTTTAATACTTTCCATTAGATGTTTTGAGAAGACCCATTCCCCTTAAGTCTCCCATTTCAATTAAGGCTCTTACCCTTACATTTAAATCCACATCATCCACAAGGCTCTCTAATTACAACACTCCCTCTCACCCCCTTGTACTATCTTGGGTTAGAGGAGGTGTTACTTATTGAATTAACACGACCTCCATGGGTTTTTTTTATGAATATGGGGTTGTAAAAATACTCCTTTTGCAATTTATTCACATATAAAAACACATACTACCATCACATTCATCTCATCGATATCTTTTTGACAATATAAATTTTATCTCAATTCAACTCTTGGATTGAAAGGTACGTCTATTTTAAGTTTAGCCAATCATATTAGGCCACGTCAACATTGAGTTGCCATGTGGCATTCACGTGGCATTTCCATGTCTTCTCAGGTGTGGGTCCATGTCAAGATGGTACTGCTATGTCATCCCTAACATGGAACCCACAAGTTCCTACTCCTATGTCCTTGCAGGGTTTTCCACGTTGAATGCATTTCGGTCCATATCCCAATTTTTGTGGGGCTCGCATACCCACATCACACTAAACTATCATGAATCTCCTCTCCTTACTAAAAAATATTCAAAATTGGACAGTGGGTGACAATCAGTTGTCGGGGTTTCGTTAACTAATGACTCAACAAGCAAAATTCTTCTTGACAACTATTGTTCTATTTATTGTCATCACCCTCCAGAAGACATTGAAGAATCGGTAGTGCCGACAAGTGTTAGGTGGTCTCATCAACTAACGGATTTGATAGACAAAAATGTTCTTGTCATTTGCATTTTTTCCTACTGTCACTACCTCGCCACAGAATTATGGAAAGTTGTAAGCACTGACAAGTGGTGGGTGGTTACGTCAGTTGACAACCCCTATAGACAGGAAATGTCCAGTCATTTGTCATGTCAATTCTCAAAACATCAAGGAAAAAGTAAGATAAGAGAAGTTGAAGACCTAAGGTGAAGTTGAGACTCGAGATCTCCTGCAATTGTTCACCAACCATGGTTGCATGGTTGATAAGTTAAGACAAGTACTAGGCTATATTTGGGGAGATCATGTAAAGTTATTGTGAATCTTGTGAGGAGTTAAGAAAAGCACTGATAGCATTGCACTATGGGTCAACGAGAGTCAATCCATGGTATTGATTGGTAATAAATCAGATTAGGTCGCTAAGAAATATTTGGTAGCATCATTTTCAACATCAAAAATCCATATTTCCAAAGAAAAATTCAAATTAAGCTTTAACCAATGAACCTCATGATATCACAACAATATGCAAGGGTGCATAAGTCATAGGATCATCACATCATTCTTCAACCAAGTGACTATCAACACTTAACATATTCATCATTTAACATACAACACATGAGGTAGGCTACATTATTATGTATAACAATGAACCATTAAATTCATAAACATGTCAGACAACTGGAAACACTTGTAATAGAAAAATTGTAGAAATACCTCATACAACTAGATATACTCATATAAGTAATTTTGCAGTTCATGAAGGTAATAACCATCACATAGTGCTAAAAGTTCACATTACGATAAGGATATATGAGGAAACTCATTCACCATGAACATGTAATGAATCCAACAACCTTCCATGAATATTTTTGAACCATAAATTTTCCAATATCCTGACAGAAAAATTCATACCATAATTAGTTTATGCATAACTTGAAATAGCTAGAAATTAAAGGAGGGACTTTAACTCTCTACACAAACATAAGCCAACTACACCATAATATTTCTTGTAGCTAACCACCCTCGAGTCGGATCCAAATCCTGAGGGGATGCTTGATCAAGGAACTCACCCAAGGCTCGACTTGGGTATTGCTCAGTTACAGGAGTTTGAATCCACTATCTAGGTGGTTTATTAATTGTATTTTCAAGGCAAGCACTGTAAGAGGTCGTCTTCCACTGTACAAGTGGTTTATCAATGTTCCCATAAAGCACCACAATGGTTCATCTACCCTTCCTAGTGGTTTATCAGCATTACAACAAACACCAGAGTGGTTTATCAACCCTTTTAGCAAGACTAACTGGTTTAGCTTTTTTAGCATGCACTTAGTGGTTTATCAGCTTACTTAGCAAGCACTCATAGTTCAATCCTCCATTAAGCCTCCCATTGGAATTTAGGCTTAGACACCACAGTCTAGCTGCCCGACACATCAATACAAGGGAAACACCCCAATTTTTTAGAGCATTGATCTCCATTTCATCTCCAAATTTACTTTCATGCTCCCTGCTCAACGTTCCCAAATTATTTTTCCTCGCAGTCTCTCTCCTCAATGCTTCAGTTTTCCTTCTCACCTTTGATTTTCCTTGAGACTCTTCATCTCTTGCAAGACTCCCCACTTTGCCTTCCCTCGCATCATGGGACAAAACATCTACACTTTCCTCCATTCAATCACACCTTTTCAATTAAGGACACCATCCTCACTTCTCTACTCTCCCTCGGACTTGGAGTCATGTGTCCCTCTCTTCATGATAGCATTTCATATCTTTTATTATTTTCAAGAAAAACAATTTAATACTTGAATTGTTGCAAGATTTGTCTCATCCAGTCGTGGTCGCCACATTAGACTTTACAATTATGACCACATATACAAAAGTAGGAGGTAGGAAGGCGGTATTGTCACAAACCTCACCCTCTTAAAGGAACATTATCCTAGTGTTTCTTTAACTAGAAATCAAAAGAACAAAACCAATCCTTGTAATCACAACTTTTACAACTGCTCAATCATTTAAAAAAAATGGGTATAGTGCCCTTATTTGTTTTTCCATCTCCTAGGTGGCTTCGTCAAGTCCAAAGTGCTTCCATTACACCTTGACCTACTGTATTATTCGATTCTAGAGTGTGGTATACCTACGATCCAAGATGTGCAGTGGTTTTGGTTGGAACCCTCCATTAGGTTCTACTTGTATCACTAACTAGACAACAATATGATTAGTGTCAAGTACATACTTATTCAATAAGGAAATGTGAAAAAAAAATCATGTGCTCTCACTATGGGTGATAAGGCCAATCTATAAGCCACTAACTCCACTCTTTCCAAAATCTAAAATGGTACACAAAATCTAAGTTACAGCTTAGCACAAGATCCCACTTTCAGTGAGCTCTTCCTTGGTATGATGTAGAAATATACATGCTCTCCCACTTGGCATTCTTTGTGCATTCTCTGCTTGTCTGCATAACTCTTTTGCCTATCTCGGGCTACCTTCAATTTCTACATGATATTGAGCACTTCTTGCTCTATTTATTTCATCAAGTCCAGCCCAAGAATCACTCTATTCACCGAGTCATCCCAGATAATCATATTGTTTCATTTTGGGCCATATAATGTCTCAAAAGGGCTCATATTCAGTGACACTGGATACCCATTATTGTATGCAATCTCTACTAATGGCAGGAATTATTTCCACCTCTTTGGTTGATGCATGACATACATTCTCAACATGTCTTCTAAAATTATGTTCACTATCTCTATTTGGCCATCTGTCAGACAATGATAGGCAGTACTAAAATCTAGTTGGGTTCCAAAACTAGCAAACAATGTCTTTTAAAACTTGGAAGTGAACTTGGCATCCCTATCTAAGATTATTTTCTCAGGTACACCATGCAATTTGGATATTTCCTTCATGAATATGTTAGCTATGTCAATGGTTTTGTGGGTGGACTTGACATCTATGAAGTGGGTCGCTTTACTCAACTTGTCCACTACAACCATAATGGCATTGTGTTGTTTGTTTGATTTTGGTAATCCCATAATAAAGTTCATGGATATGACTTCCCACTTCCACTCAAGAATTGGGATTGGTTGTAGCAATCCTATTGGGTGCCTGCATTCTACTTTGAATTCTTGACATTCCAGACACTTAGCAATGTATTCATCAACTTCCTTCTTCAATCTTGGTCAATAATATGTTTTATTTATGATTGTTATCATTTTATGATAACCAAGATGACTTGAGGAAGATATTTTATGAAACTCATCCATGATGATCTTCCTTAAGTCAACCACACAAGGCACATACCATCTACCCTTAAAGAACAACATACCCTCATTAATGAGCTTGTAGATCTTTCTCATTGACCCCTTTGCATCCCTCTAAAAACATTCCTTCACATGTTGGTAATTCTCATCATGTAGAAATGCCTCTTTGATCCTTTCTTTGACATAAATTTCATAAGTTCTCATGGCCACCATGTGGGCCACTAGCAAACTTCTACTAAGTGAATATGCTACCTTATTTTCCTTACCTTTAATGTGATGCATCTCAAAGTTGAGCTCAATGATCAAAGCCAACCATCTGACTTGTCTAACATTTAATTTGGGTTGATCAAACAAGTATCTCATCCCTCCATGGTCTGACATTAGCAAAAAATTTCTCCCAAGCAAATAGTGCCTCCACATTTTTAAGGCATGCATTATTGCTACAAGCTCTAAGTCGTGAGTGACATAATTATTCTCATGTTCATTTAATTTCCTCAGCTCATGAAAAATTACATGTCCTTCTTGCATCAAGACTTCATCTAGCCATTCCTTACAAGCATTTGTACAAACCAGAATGTCCTTCTCTAGATCTGTTATATTCTCAAAATAGGTACACATGTGAGTAATTTCATAAGCTACTCAAATTTGGCTACACACTTTGATGTCTATTGAAACTTGACTACTTTCCTTTTAATGTTGTGATTAGATATCCAATCTTTGAAAATTTTTGAATGACCAGTCGGTAATATCCAATCAATCCCTTGAAGGATCTAACATCTGTGACATTCTGGGGAGTGGGACACTCCATTATGGCCTTGATCTTTTTAGTGTCCATAACCATTCCTTCTTCCAAAATTACATGCCTCAAGTATTAAACTTGTGTTTGGAAGAATTCACATTTTTTTATTTTTGCATATAGCTTATGCTCCCTCAACAATTGCAACATTTCTTTCAGATGCTCTTGTCTAGTTTTTTAGTAAACCAGGATGTCATCCACAAAAACTAATACAAATTTGTCCAAATACACTTTGAGGACATTATTCGTTTGGCACATAAATGTGGTTGGTGCATTTGTGAGTCCAAATGGTACCCCACAAACTCGTTGTGTCCATATCTCATCCTAGAGGTCATCGTGTGGATGTCTTCGTCCTTAATTCAAACCTGATGATAACCATATCATATGTCCATTTTAGAAAACACCACAACCCCTCTCAGTTGACCAAACAAGTCATTGATTTTGAGCAATGACTACTTGTTCTTCACAATAACTTTATTCATTTATAGATAATCAATGCACAACGTGCCATCCTTCTTCCTTAAAAACAACGTTGGGGCTCCCTATGGTGATAAGGTTGGTCTAATATAGCCTTTATCTAGAATTTCCTTCAACTGCATCTTCAACTCCATTAGATCGAATGTACTCATACTATATGGGGCTTTTGAGGTTGTCGCGAGTCTAGGAATCAACTCAATGGAAAAGTTGATGGCTCTCCTGGGTGGCAGTTCCAATATTTCTTCCAAAAATACATCACTAAACTACTTCAACACCTAGTGAGTTTCTACTCTAGCCTTTCTACTTTTTGACTCAGTGGTCACATAGACCACTTACAAGGCACACCCTTTTTTGTTGCATCTTTTCACTTGCAGCGTTAATATTTTTCGGAGTGTGACAATATTATTTATCCCCTACAATGTCACTTCCTTACCATAATCGCTGAGGCACTCCATTGACTTTCTATACTAGTTAATTTTGGTTTTATGGGCTGCTAACCAATCTATGTTGATTAACAGATCATATGAGCCCAATGGTAAAAGGTTGAGAGTGGATAAAGTAGACATGCCACTTATTGTCATGGGGCATGATTCCACCATGTTTGTCTTGTTGGAAAATCAAAGATATCATATTAGGGTTTGATTCTTCGATCTTGATAATTACTTGTGAGTGTGTTGACTTATTTTACTTCTTTATTATCTTATCTTTCATCAAGCAATTATACATACATGAAGATCACAAAACAAGAGACGTGAGATATAGGCAAATGCTAGGGAAAAACCCTCGTCGAGGGGAAAACCCAGTCAAATTAATTCTTCCTTTCAATAGTATTCTTTGAGACTCTTCACCCTAGACCAAGACCAAACTTTCCCTCCACACCATGTCAGCCTCCAAGATCTTCGACCTCTTTCCAGAAACTTCGACTATGCAGCAGATCCCAGCAGCATGCAGCTTCCGACAACAGCAAAACCTTAGGAGACTTCAATCTCCTAAACCATACCATGAAACAAAGAGAGAGAGAGAGAGAGAGAGAGGTTTCAAAACTTTGTTTGTCCTCTTCTCTAGGGACTTCCCTAAACTCGCACTTCTTTCCTCCTTCTGGCAGCACACTTCACATCCTCAGCACTTCCCATAAGATATTCAATTGCTTATGAGAGTGATGCTTCCAAAGGACTTCGACTTCCTTCTTTATATAGTCTTCTAGTTGGTCGAATTAGGGTCTCTCATCCGACTTGATATTCCTTAGTTTGACATGATGTTGAGGACACATAATCCATATTTTTCTTGATACGAAACCTTAAAAACATGATCTAGAAGCCCAAGAAGTGTCTCTTCAAATGTACAATGACTCTATAAACTCAATATTAATCCTAGGAGTCCACAATGGGGACTTTGACTAATATAATGATGACCCAAGCATGAAACCCATGCTTTAATAAGTCATTGTTACAATAATAAAAATTATTTTCTTTATTATTTTGACAAGTACATTACATAATGACTCAAGTACATTATTGAAGACCGAACATAGTTACTTTTTCCAACACTCCCTTTAACTAGGGAGGTATTAATAATGTACAAATACAATGGAAGATGTCAAACTATATGAAAACATGAAGAACCTTTAGGCACCACAATGCCATGGACTAGATTCCTAACCAGGGCAATCTATCCAACCAGTCACTCAACAATTTAGGCACCGCAATGCCATGGACTAGATTCCTGGCCAGGAAATCTATCCAGGTGGGACTACGGTGGACTCAAGCATTCAGCCCATATAGGTACCATCAGGATTACTTGCTAACCACCAACCCAAACATACAAGTGTGTATCCAAAGACCGAGCTCAATAAACACACCACCTTTCTAGTGTCGGGATTCCTAAAATCATCACATAGTGTCGCCCCGATGTCTCCCCAGACAATGTTTCTCTCGCAAAGCCTCAACAAATCTCTTTCATTCATTTATCATCAATACAATCACCAATATCTATGAAACTTAACAGGTTCCTTAGATATTCAAACTTCTTATTAAGAAGAGCCTTTGTCGGGTTGTCTGCTACCTGTTCATATATCGGAACATATTCTAGCTTCATGATCCCATCCTACACCAAGTACCTAATAAAGTGGAACTTATTATTGATATGTTTCGTCCTCGAGTGAAACATGGGATTTCCAGACATCTTGATATAGCTTTGATTATCACAGTAGGACCCAAAGATTTTTCAAACAAGTCTGTTAGAAGATTCCTTAACCAAACAACTTATTTTCCTACTTCACATGCAACCACATATTTTGCCTCAGCACTACTCAATGCAACGAGATCTTTCCTCCTACTCATCCATGAGATAATAGCAGCTCCCAGACTGAAGCATCCTCCAGTAGTGCTCTTTCCATTGGTCTCACTACTACCCAATCAAAGTCTTTGAAGCCAATCAACTTGACTTTCTTATTATCATACTTTAGGCAGTGATGTATAGTGCCACGAAGATACCTCAATATATGTTTGGTAGCTATCCAGTGATCATGACGAGGCTACAACTGAAAGTGACTAAGAATATTCATTGCAAAGCATATATCTAGCCTAGTATTTACTAGATACATCAAGGAACCCACCCTTTGTCGATATAAGGTGGGATCCACGAGACTCGAGATAGAGCTTCTCAACTTCTTGATATTGGTGACCATAGGAGTAACCATCGACTTGGATTCCATTATCCCAAATCTTTGCAATAACTTGATGATGTACTTTCCTTGCCCCAAATATATCTCCCCAAGTCTCTGCCATACTTTTAGACCTAGGTAGTAGTGCATTAGTCATAGATCCTTCATCTCAAATTTTGTTTCTAACATATTCTTGCATTCTTGAATTCTTCGTTCTACACCAATGAAGAATAGTCACCCACATTTAGCATAATAATGATTGGCTCATTATTCACGACCTTGATATATAGATTTTGGTCAACAATACTCTTCACGAATCCAATCCTGAGAAGGTATGCATCCATTCTTGCATACCATGCCCTTGATGCTTGCTTCAAGCCATATAGAGCCTTCTTGAGTCTGCAAACATGAGAGTCCCTACTATTCACTTCAAATCTTTCACATTGTTTGATGTACACTTCCTCATCAATGGTTCCATTCAGAAATGTGGTCTTAACATCCATTTGATGGATATTCCACCCCATTGTAGTAGCTAGTGAAACCAAAGATCTAATAGTAGTGTACCTAGTAGTAGGTACAAATTTTTCTTCATAGTCAATGCCTTCCTTTTGAGCGAAAACCCTTGCAACAAACCTTGCCTTATACTTGTCTATACTTCCATCAATAACATGTTTGATCTTATAAATCCACTTCGATGTGAAAACCAATTTGTCACTAGGTCTAGGAATGATTTCCCAAACCCCATTCTTCATGATGGAGTGATATTCTTCTTGCATAGCTTTCTTCCAAACCTCTTCATGCTTAGCCTCCTAAAAATGTAGATGCCTCGGCTTCAATCAATTTTTTCATATATGTAGCATAACCAGAATACCTTTTAAGTTTATTACTTTCCCTGGAGGACCCTTTCGCAGCTTCATGTCCTTCAACATCTTCAAATGTAGATATCAACCAATATGGAATTTTCCTTGTGGTTGGTATAACCACCAATTGAATAGGCTCGCTTGGTCCTTCTTCTTCATCATTTGGAGTAGAGTTCTTATGAACTTCATCTTCTTCAAATATGGGAACTTCTTTGTCATCAGAATCAATAGGAATATCCTTTGATTTCTTGTAAGCTTGATTCTCATAAAATATGGCATCCCTGCTTACTTCAATGTATCTTCCCTCTATGTAGATTCTATAAGCTTTTGAGGAGAGACAATAACCAACGAATATTCCCTTGATGCTTGTCAAGTCCAACTTCTTTCGCTTGTCTTTTGGAACATGAACATATACTAGACATCCAAATATGCAGAAATGATCCACACTCGACTGCTTTCCTGTAAATAGTTCTTCGAGTGTAGTATTATCAAGACTCTTATGAGGACTTCTATTTTGAACATACACAATATTCATCACTACTTCACCCCATAAGAATTTCGATAGATATTGATAAAGGAACATAGTTCTAATGCTTTCTTCAATCGACCTATTCTTTCTTTCATCCAATCCATTTTGCTCGGGATAGTAGGGAACAATGAGCTCCCTCTTAATACCTGCATCCTTACAATATGCAATTAACTCTTTAGAGGTGTATTCCCCACCATTTTCAGACCTCAGAGTCTTTATCTTCTTTTTGGTTAGGGTTTCCACCTTAGCCATAAACTCCTTGAACTTATCAAATACTTCATCTTTAGTTTTGAGTAGATAGATCCATGTCTTTCTTGAATGTTCATCAATGAATGTTACATTGTAGAGATGACCTCCAAGTTTCTTTTTAGACATGGGGCGGTACACATCAGAATGGATGAGATCTAATATTTCTTTAGATCTAGATTCACTATGATGAAATAGATTTCTAGTATGCTTCCCCAAAGAGCATCCCTTACATATACCTTCATGATCCAGCTTCATATCAGGAATGTCATTAACCAATTGACTAAGAGTAGGGATGACCCTATAATGAAGATGGCTATACCTTCGATGCCATAGTTCAATGGGACTTATTTCCATATGAATAAGGGCTTGAGGAGATGGAGTGATAACCCAGTAAAGAATTCCTTCTCAAACTCCAATAACCCTAGCTTTTTCAATTACTAGAGTTATTTCCCCAAACCAATACTTTTCCATCAACAAAAGCAATTCTTTCCCCTTTATCTTCTAAACAAAAAATAGAAAGTAAGTTCTTTCTTAAACCTGGAACATAGAGAATGTTGTTGAGATGCAACTTCAATCCATTATCTAGCTTCAATGATGTAGATCCAAGGCATATAATAGCATAGCTTTTGTTGTCACCCAATTCTACTGCATGGGAGGATGGTTCCTTTGATAATGTTTGAAGTTTCCTATTTCACCTGTCATATGTCTCGATGCTCCATTATCAATGATCCATGCACTATCATCAGTAAGAGATCCTGTAAGGGCAGCCAAGAATCCATGACTCTTGACTTTGTTGAATAGGTAGTAGATAATCTTCTTGACACATCTTCCAACAGATTTGAAACCTGGTATTATATAGTTCACCATAGAGGTAGAATCCATGCCAACAAAGTGATCTTCGACTTCTCTTGACATTAGCTATTATACCATGTTGGAAAACCAAAGATATTATATTAGGGTTTGATTCTTTGATCTTGATAATTACTTGTGAGTGTGTTGACTTCTTTTACTTCTTTATTATCTTATCTTTCATCAAGCAATTATACATACATGAAGATCACAAAACATGAGACACGAGATAAAAGCACATGCCAAGGAAAAAAACCCCTCGAGGGAAAACCCAATCAAAGTAATTCTTCCTTTCAATAGTATTCTTTGATACTCTTCACCCTAGACTAATACCACACTTTCCCTCCACACCATGTCAGTCTCCAAGATCATTGACCTCTTTCCAGCAACTTCAACTATGCAGCAAATCCCAGCAACATGCAACTTTCGGCAGCAGCAAAACCTTAGGAGAATTTTATCTCCTAAACCAGACCACGAAACACAGAGGGAGAGGTGACAAAACTTTGATTTTCCTCTTCTCTAGATACTCCCCCAAACTCACACTTATTTCCTCCTTCCGACAACACACTTTCATCCCCATCACTTCCCAGAAGATATTGAATTGCTTGTGAGAGTGATGCTTCCAAATGACTTCGACTGCTTTCTTTATATAGCCTTCCAGTGGGTCGAATTAGGGTCTCTAGGCCGACTTGATCTTCCTTAGGCCGACATGATGTAGAGGACACATAATTCATATTTTTCTTGATATAAAACCTTTTTACATGATACGAAAGCCCAAGAAGGGTCTCTTCGAATGTACAATGACTCTATAAACTCAATATTATCCTAGGAGTCTACAATGGGGATTTTGACTAATATAATGATGACCCAAGCATGAAACCCATGCTTTAATAAGTCATTGTCACAATAATAAAAATTATTTTCTTTATTCTTTTGACAAGTACATTACATAATGACTCAAGTACATTATTGAAGACTAAACATAGTTAGTTTTTCCAACATGTCTCTTGTCTGTTGGTTCTCGTGGCCAGCTGAACCAACCACGATGTAACAAGCTTGGGTTAAAATTTCATGTAATAAAGTTAATAAAGGAAAAATTAGACCAAGTTCATGGGACACTTATTCCAAGCTGAATGTAGGGAAAAATATCCTAGTGGGCATTACTTATTGTGTTTATGGCTAAGGGGAAATTGGCAAAGGTAATGGCAAAGGCTTTGAAAAGGCAAAGAGGCATTAATTGGCATATTATTTATGAAAATAAAGGAAATTAGGAGAAAAGGGAAGTGAAAGGTCACAGGTTGCATGTGAGGAGGAAAATAAGGGAAAAATGAAGAAATTAGAGGCATGAAGAATAAAAAGACATCAAAGCATCAATTGGTAACCTTTTTCTAGTTGATTTTTAGAATTGGTTTCAGATAGGAGAAGAGCACCAAGAGGAGAATGAAACCAAGAAAGTAAAGGAAGGGCAAGGAAAGCAAGGATCATGAAAGGAAAGGTTTGATCAAGCAACTTAAGCAGGAATACATGTAGGTAACAGATTGCATGTATGATTACCTAGTTGGTTTTGGCATGCATGACATATGCATGTGTGTATTTTGGTTTCTTTACTATCGATGGCATGAATTTTGTCGGGTTTTGATAGTAGTTTCATCCTTGCCTTGCCTTGCCATTTCTGAATAGCCATGGTGTGATGGGATTCTTTCTTGGTTGAGCTATGGATTACCAAAGGTTTTTGGATCTAAGTGAGATGGTCCCAGGAAAATACCAAGGGTTGGGGGTGGAGATGGTTTTCTTCAGGAAGCCCTCAACAAGTGGGTGGAGACAAAAAAATTACACAAGGGATGGTGAAGGAATTTCGAGGCATCCAAGCTCGATTTGGATTTGTGATCTCGGGATTGGTTTAGGTGAGATCACGATATGGTGAGGGTGGAGGTGGTTTAACTTCAGGATCCCCTTGGTTATTTATGGATTGGCTTATTCCATGAGATCCTACATTCATGCTTAGAATATGGCATGGGGGTGATTGGATAAAAGAAAGATTTGGTTCAGCCCAATCTATGGTCGGGTGGTACGTGGAAGTCCCTAACTTGGTTAGTTGTTTCATATGGTTAATAAGAGCTAAGTCCATATTGTTTTAATGAGTAAATGTAATTGTTATTATGTGGCTTAAATGGATGTTCTATCATTGGTATTTATCTAGTTATAAGCATGGTTAATTGACATATCTAAGTATGGCTCTTGTCACATTTCATTCAATGAATGTCTTGTTAATGAACATATGGCCTAATTGGTGTTATGACAGCTATTGTGAGAAGGCATAAACCCTTCTTGTCGAATATCAGATGAGTTTTTGTATCCTTATGTTTAGATATGCATTCATGACTTGTAGGTTGCATGTTCACCATGTGTTTGACTGGATGTCAGTCCCGGTTGGGAGGGGTTAGGTCAAGTCCTAGTTCAAGTTTTGGTTTATAAGATTTGCTTCTATGTCACTTATCATTTCTGAAAGTTTCACTAAGTTCTGGGGAGAGGCTTGAGTCCTAACCCTAAGGAAGTGGCTCAAAATTTGGGGTCGCTGGCATAAAATTGACTGGAAAAGTCCACAATTGCATGGAGGTAGGCTTATCATTGCGACTAGAGGGTTACGATCGCTTGCATGCCTTGGCAAGGGATTGGTTGAGGCTTTAGGTCAGTGAAAAATAGATTTATCTCACGGGCTCAACACCTGCATTGGCTGGGTTGCTACTGGAGGTCCCGTAGCACCTGACGGAAGTCAGTAAGGTCTTAAGTTTTCGACTCCATTTCCTTAAGGTCATATAGGAGGTTGAGTCTTATCATAGTGACCCTCAGCTCATGTTTACCTCAGGTAAATGTGGGAGGAGGCAGTTACACATGATTTCTCATGGGTTTTCTTCTGCAAAACACATGTCTATGCCACCTTTGGGTTGATATAACTAAAATTAGAACCTGGGTAAATTAAAATTGAAACAAGTTGGTTAAGAACCATACCTTCCATCTTAACTACTAAATCTTGATGGTATGCCTTCTTATTGTCCAATGTGGTGTAAATTTGTGGTATATTTTGAGCCACATTATTCACTTTTGTTGCCTCCTGCACAATGTACAACTTTGTGCCATTATGTTACCATTAAGTCGCCATTTGGCACTGCCATGTCTATCCAGGCATGATTCCACGTCAATATGGTATTATCATATCATCCCAGGCATGGGCCCCGCAAGGTCCTACCCCTATGTGCTTGCAGGGCTTTCCCCATTAAACTCATTTCGGCCCATATCCCATTTATTGTGGGGTCTGCAGACCCACATCACGCCATGTTGATGCGACTCTCCTCCCTTTACTAATAAATATTCAAATTGGGTGGTGGGAAACAAGTGATGATATGGGTTTTTCCAACTAACGAACTTGACAAAGAAAAGTCTTCCTGTCAACTATTATTATGTTTGTCACCACCACCCTCCACAAGACACTAAAGAACTAGGAGTGTCAATGAGCATTGGGTGGTCCCATCAACTAACAGGTCTAACAGATGGAAACATTCCCATCGGTTGCAATTTTTTCTAACGTCACTGCCCTGCTATATAAGTGTGGAAAGTTGCAAGCGTCGATGAGTGGCAGGCGGTTCCATAAGTTGACAGCCCCAATAAACAAGTTCATAAATATACACATTTCATCAATCATTCTTGCTTTCTCATTAACATGGCTTTCATTACAGATATGAAGTCCACAAGGGTACTTATTTTATCTAGTTCAATAGTTGTTTGCAACTAATGAAGGGTGAGCCACCTTTCACCCCACTCTTTACTGGCTCAACTATATTGCAGCGCTTCTTATAGCTAGCCACCCTTGAGTAAAACTATGTGGCCATGAGGGAAGTTCTCACTTCGTGTTATAGGGTGGATTCATGAAGTCCATTGTGCTTCATCAAATCAAGCTCGTGAGTTCTATTGATGATGATGATGATGATGATGATGATGATGATGATGATAGTGGTTAATGTTCACTGAGACCAAATTGGTCTATCGGACCTATAATTTTCTTAGTTTTTAATTGTCTGGCTCCTCGTCTTTCTTAGCGAGATTGATGTTGTAGCTTTCTTTTTTTTCTCTACGGTCTTCCAACTTCCTTTATCTTACATTTCCTTCATCTCTTCTAGTTCTTGGGACATTGGTGTCTTATCTTCGCGATCTATTGTGTTTGTCCTCTTGAAGATAGTCGGAGAAGAAGTTTGGTCTAGGAGATCTACTTTGCTATTAAATGAAGATTTATTTTGTGCGATATTCAAATCCTCATAACTATTGATGCTTGAGGGGTTGTCGAGTTCACTTTTTTGTTGCTGGGGGGGGCTTTCTCCCTGCTTGTCTTGAGAGTTGTTTCTTTCTTGCCCGATTTCTTGTGATTCAAAGTTTTCTCTAGAGTATTCTTCTTTGATGACAGTTTAGTGTTCTTTTTGTGCTCCTTCCCACCATGTAGATCTGTGGTGGTTTTTTCTAGCAGAATTTTTCGGTGAGGCTTTTGGGCAATTTTTGGCTAGATGGCCCGTCTCAAAGCAGGATCGACATCTGAAGAGGACACTTTCATAATCGAGTTTCTGGTCCCACACATAGTCTACTTGTTAGGTTTATTTTAGCTGGGAATCCGGCGCTGAAGTCCATTTCCACACATATGCGTGCAGAGGTGGTTCTGGCATATTCCTTTGTTTCTAGGCACCTGTAGTAAAATTTCCTAATTGCATTTCTAATGGCTTTTAGCAGGAGAGATTCCAGAGATGCAAGAGTAGGCTTGGCAATCTCACCGAAACTGGTGTTGAGGTTATTACTATTGTTGAGGGATCGAATGATGGGTTCCACGGCTTCATGAATAGGCCTGATTTTTCCCAAAACCAAGGGCCGGAATCTAGAATACATTGTTTGCTTTTAGGATTTTCAAAATCTACTATAAAGAAACCCCTAGCACAGGCGTAGATATTAATTTCATCAGAAATGACATGCTTCCATACCTCCGGGATCCAATTGTGGAGAGTTGTCAGCCATGGCCAAAAACCATTGAACCGACATATTAGGGCACTTTCGGAAAACTTCAAAGCCTCATCGAGTGAGGCCTAGACCACCTGGACAGTGGGAGCTGGGGTTGATATGGGTAGGAGCTTACCCTCTAGAAGCAGACGGAACTGAGCCAGCAACTATTTTCACGAAGTTGGGAGCCATATTTGCCCATAGAAAGCTGAGACCCAGCTGCAGAGAAATAAGGCAGAAGATTAGATCTAGAACCTAGCTGCAAAGAAATAAGGCAGAAGATTAGATCTAGATCTAGATCTAGCCGCAGAAGATTAGATCTAGAACCCAGCAGCAGAGTCTCAGTAAGCCTTTTAATCTGCAAGAAACCCTAGTAGGAAAAATCCTGCTTTTAGTACCGAGAATCAAATCCTGCTCTAGATAAAAATAAATCACCGACTTTCGCTTCAAACAAAAAGAAAATATCACTCGATCCCTGCTGCCCATGCAAGACAACAATGAACCACTTAATCCGGAGATGCCCACATAAAATAACAATGAATCAAAAAAAAGATCTTTGCATTCAAAACAAGATCTCTGCATTCAAAGACCTCTGAATATTTTCCCGTCCGTCCTACTTAAACCACAGCACCTCTTGCCATTAACGATTCTACAAAAACTTAAATAATTAAAGAATAATTGAAGCCAAAGTAACAATAAGCCCAATGTCTACCTAGTTATTTTAGATGGCTTCTTAGTTGCTTTGTTGAGAAAGCACACAAAGGGAAAATCTCTCTTAGGCAAATATTAGTGCAAGGGAGAAGGCCACTCTCCTTTATCCACACAAAAGTTAGTATGAGGTCCTTCAATCTATTGAGCCAAGGCTTGTTCTTATTCATGGCATGGTTACAATGGGCATGTAAAATACAAACAAATCCATTCTCTTAGTTAATAGTCCATTGATGCTTCCTTTTCGTGCTTCGATGCATGGTTTTCAATAAGCTTTCTTAATATTGTCCACATCGAGCCTGCACAACGTAAGGGAGCCTCCACTAAGATAATAGTCCATCAATGTTTCCTTTGGTGTTTTTGTGCATCACTCAGATAATTCCTCAGCCATTCTAGTTGACCTTATAACTAAGGCTAAAGGCTCTAACATTGACCTCGCTCCCAAAACTAGGTGGTCTAAAATTACGCACAAGGTTTTTCTTTAGTTCACACAAGAGCCTCCTCTTGTCTCTCAGACTATTCTATACTCCACTCTACTCTACTTTGTCATCCCCATGGGTTCTTCTTCTTCATTCTTTCTTATTCCTTGATGGGTTACATGGGTAATCATAAGTCTCTGAAACAAGGGTATGTAACCTATATATCTAAGTAGTTTGGTACCATTGTCTCACTCCTCTCATACCTGCTGACAATTATTACTACACATTCCCATTAGGTATTTTCTTACAAAAAGTTAACAATCATAAAATGTTAACTCAACTAAATAATTAATTCACAAGGATTAATTCCATAAATCACTTTTTTCTAGTTTCCCTACTCTCATGGCTTCTCATAGTTTATATCAAGGCTTCACCTCTTCGTTAGTTGTAATTATAATTATTTCAGGTCTTCTAACCCTTTTACATATACTTTCCAATATATGCATCATTTACATAATTAATTACAACTACAATATCAATGGGGGATTAAAGGATAGAATGTTACATTTTGATTGTGAACCCCTTTGGTTTGAAGCCTTCCTCTTCTCTAAGATCTTGGTTTACTTTTTGGATTTTGTCTTTGTGAATTTGATAATAGTTTAGTTATGGATAATGAATATATAAGAGAAACTTAATGATTCCTTGGTCTACATGAGGATATCAATAAGACCAACAATGATGTGTTGATGGTAATCTCTTCAAAAAAAATTGAATTGGAATAAGCTAACACTTTGTATATTTCCAATATTATGAACATATTATTAAACTAGAAACAAATAATTGATTTACTAGAAATATAATGCACCATACTTCACAATTCAATTCTATCTTAGTGTGTGGAATCTCTCTCCATGTCTTCTAACAACCAGGAAACAACGAATTGTTACAAGTAGTAATGTAAGACAGAACTATTCACTGGCTTCATGACATGGAAATTGAATGTCTAACCCCTTGTCTAGATGCCTGGAAGGAAGAAAAAGGCAATATTCATCTTTGTCATTAGTAGCATGTATCTTCGAGTAATATATAGTTTGGGTCAATATTCCAAACAAACCACTAGTAGGACCATCTAGAATTCTTGTTACGAGGTGTCTTTTCCAATTTTTTATTATATATTGTTAAACTATGTATGGTTTTGTGGATATATCTTAAACTGGGTTGGATGTATCTCATTGTTAGCTTAGACACCGTTGATTTATGAATGAATATAAATTATTGTTTCGGTTTAATAATATTTTTTTTAAATGCAATAATTATAATATTGGTGCCTTTGACATATTTGTTTTCAAATAATCAAAATTGCATTGTACTTCTTCTCCACTCCACTATAATGTGCATATTTCCATGCATTGTGTTATTAGTGTGCATACGCCACTAAAGTCTCTTATGAACCTTTTGCATAAAATGAAACCATGTAAAAACATCTTGAATTAATATCACTCTTATTGAATTGTTTGTAATTGGTGTATATAGAACATGAGCCTTTTGCCTTGAGATAAGACAAAAGAATTAAGGATGAGACTTGAAACATCCTTCACAAGAATATTAGTTAAAGGATTAGCGTAAAAATCATTATCAACAAGAAATCAACTAATATTCCACAACTTCCCCAGTAATGAGTGGACTTGGGATAGTGTGTAAATAGAAACATTTCTAAGACATTTTTATCTTAGATGGGTTAATTTCAAAGCCTCTAACACAATTAATGAATCTTTATGAGATTCTTTGGTAATCATTATAATATTCTTTGCTTCAACACCAAAGATTTACTTTTATGGACAAGTTGACAAGGAATTATTGACTATGCTTAAGGATTTGCTTTAAGTCAATAATGAAATATTCTCTATTAAAGAATTTCCCATACAACCATCTAGATGTGTCTTAATAATGTTGTGCACCTATCATGAAAATCATGGCTCTTAACACATTTGTAGTTTTCCTTAGCATTCTTGATCCAGAAGACATTTACATAGCATAATCTTCCTCAAACTGTGTTTGTAACAGCCCCTGGTTAATTTTCCATGTCAATAAAATAAGACCAAGGTCATGGGACACGTATTCCAAGTTGAATATTGGGAAAAACATTATAGTGGGCATCACTTGTGATTGATTGATGGCTATGGAAATTGGCAAAGGCATTCGTAAAGGAAAAGAGGCAATAATTGGCATTTAATTGTGAAAATAAAGGAAAATAGGATAAAAGGAAGGTGAAGAGACAAATATTAGCATTCTAAGGAGATTAGAGGAAAAATGAAGGAAAATGAAAAAATAGAGGCCTCAATGATAAAAAGGCTTATGAGGATCAGTTGTTAGCTTTTTGTCAATTTAGTTTTGGCTCTCTCATTTCATTCTCATTCTCTCATACTCTTGCACACTTAGAGCATCTTGGAGCACTCAAGTATTCATTTGGATTTGGAGAAATAAGGCAAAGGGAAGCAAGGAACACAAGGAAACAGTTGGATCAACAGCTACGGCTGGATTGCTTTGTAGGTAACAGGTTGCATGTGTGATTTCCTTGTTGATTTCTAGATGCATGGTATATGCATGTGATTTTATGGTTATGTGTTTTCATTGGCATGGAGATTTTCCTAGAGTGACAGTAGTTTTAGTCTTGCCTTTCCATCTCCTGGATAGCCATGGTGTTGTGGGTTTTTCCACTTGTTTTGTTGTTTGGTGCTCTGGTTCACTATGGCTGTGGGTTAGAACAAATGCTCTGGAAGCCCTAGAACAACTTTGGTTGATTTACTAGTTCATGGAGTCGTTGGTTGGGACAAACACTCTGGATCCCTTAGAGGGTTGAGTTATTAGTCCCTGGAGTTGTGGTTGGAAAAAAACGGTTTGGAGCCTAGGAAGGTTGTGGGTTGAGCTACTAGTTCTTGAAGCACTAGACAACTTGGGTAAAGATTGATCTGTTTGGTGTTAGAGATTTTCGGACCATAGAGGTGGAATCACTTTTGATGAGGGTTGAGGTGGTTTGGCCTTTGGAAGCCTTGGATTGGTTTTGGTTTAATCCATGAGATCCCACATTCATGCTTGGAATATGGCATGAGGGTGATTGGATGAACGAGAGATTTGGTTCAACCCGCTTTAAGGTCAGGTGGTACGTGGAAGTCCCTGACTTGGTTGGTATTTTCATATCTTAATAAGAGTTATTTCCTACTGTGATTTATGAATACTTGTACTAGTTATCATTTTTACATTACGGTTGAGTTGCCATGGTTTTCTATGTTGGTTATATGTTGGTTGTGTGATGTAGTCTACATATGGCTCTTGACATGTTTTAATAATTTATTGAATGGTTGATTGAAGTATGGACTAAAAAGTGTTATTGCAGCTAGCTAGAGAGGGATTATAGCCTTCTTGGTGGTTCTTAGATGGATAATATTAGTTTATGATCATATATGCTTTCATGACATGTAGCTTACATGTTTGCCATATGTTTGACGAAATGTCTGTTATGGATTAGGCAACATAGGTCAAGTTCTTACTTCAAGTTTGAATGTTTGGCTTTGTTGTCATGTAAATTATGATTCTAGAAAGTTACAAGCAATTATGAGCATTGGTCTGGAGGTTGGCCTGAAAAGGTGGCACAGATCCCAGAACCGCATGCTCAGAACTGAAGGATTTAGTCCATAATCACATTGAAGCAGGCTTGTACATGCGGTTGGAGGCCTACTACAGCACCCTTGCCTTGTTATGTGTGCGGTTAGGGTGCCAACTCAGGGATTGAACACCTAGGGTGGTTGTCCAACTCCTGAGTGATCTATAGTCCTAATGGGAAGTCAATATGTGTTTAGTTTGTAGGCCCCACTTCCTTAATTGGAACTTGGAGGTTAGGTCATATCACAATGACACTTGTCTCATGTTTACCCTAGTGAGCTTGTGAATTTGGGTAAATGTGGGAGGGGTGGTATCAGAGTGAGGTTGTAGCACTCAACCTTAGGGTAGATGTGATTGTTATGTATGCATGTCTGATTGTTTATGTGTTAATCATGCATGCATGTTGGTTATTTTTCGTGATGTTCATTGTTGGAGTTTGTGTCATCGTGTTGAGGTTGATGATGTTGGCATTTTATGTTGTTGGTATGTTAGTGCCATTATGTTCATACATGTATATCATGCTAATCTTGACTCATTTGTGTAGATGAGATAGCCTCCCATGAAACACACTAAGGTATGTTTGATTATGTTTATATTTGGTTTATCTAACATGGTATGTTTGCAGGAAGAAGAATTTCAGTGATGACCAGCAGAATGGTGGATTACAGTTCATGTGAATATCCTTATAGGTAAATTGAGCAACAAAGAGATGAGTATTATCCTAATATAGAAGATACAATGAGAAGTCTAAAGGGAAATATCAGAAGTTGTAAGGCAAACAATGACAGGATAATTGAGTCACATGAAATACTTGCCATAGCTCAGGAAAGGAGAGCAGAGGTCAATGCAGTGATCCTTCAAAGCTATCATATTTGTAGAGACAGGGACGACCAAGAATCAGTTATGGACAGGAGGAAAAGACTAATGGGGCATGTGGTAGCAGGTCTCATGGAGGTCACAGGTCAGACATGGATGACATAATAAGAGGTGGTAGATGGATGAATACACCTGAAAGGAGAGGTAGTGATTATGGGTTATATTCTAGTTTTGGATTAGAGAGACAACATGGTCATCACCACTATCATCCTTACAGGAGGAGTGAGAGGGGGTACTTTCCAGATGAGTTCAAGAAAGCCAAACCTCCTACCTTTGATGGAGAGATGAAGAAACCAGAAGATGCATAAGTGGTGGGCTCCATTATTGTAGCAATAATGCTACAACTCCTGGAGCTTCCTTCTCTAATTTTATCAACCCGATAGTTCGTAACAAACTTAGAAGCGACGGTGTTGTATGCACAAGTACTAGCTCTTGCCGCAGCTGTCACTTGGTCAGTTGGCACAAGTCCTCTAGGGGCTCAAGCCAACTTCTATGAGCTCTTAGAAGAAGCTTTTTAACCGATGAACGAAAGCTAACTCAAAGGAAATTAACCTACTTTCAGAAAGGAACTGAAAGCCAACAAGAAACACAAACCCTAGCAAACCCTAATTCTACCAGCTAGTCCTACTGATGCAAAGGAAAGAATGCAAACTACGAAAAGGGATGCCATTACTTCTAGGAAGGTGAGATGCATGTGTTTAGTCTACTTTGATCTGAAGAGAACATATTTTTGTATTTTTGTTCAAGTTGTTGGAATTATTATGCATGTGCTTCTAACTGGATCTTTACTGTGCAGGGGTAGGTCAAGGGGAGAAATGCTTGGAAGAGGTCAGGAAGGCTTAGAGAGGGTCTAAGGAGTCCCTGACATCCTTTCAGAGAGTTTCACAAAGTTTGGATGCCAAGCAACCGTGTTTATGAGCTTCTACAGGAAGTCTGCAGGGGTTCTACAGGAAGTTCAGAATTTCTACAGGAAGTTCAGTAATTCCTACAGGATGTCCTATACTCGGATTTTTGGGTGATGGGTGAGTGGAAGAGGCTGCATGGATGGATAGGGAGGTAGGGGAGGAGTTTGTAATGACTCAGTGACAGAGAGATGAGATGAAGAGGGGGTGTGCTAAACTAGGTTGTCTTGAAGAGGGTAGAAGGAATGGAAGGTCGGAAAAGGTAGAATAACAAGGGTGATAGAATGGTTGAGGGATAGGGGGTCTAATTGGGAGATGAGTAGTTGGCCTGGGCACAGCTTAAAAGGATAAGAGAGTGAGGGAGCAGTACTGTACAATGTAAACGAGACAAATCATCCACGTCCTGCACATAACCGAAATGTCATTAACCTATTCTAACTGTTTAATAAAACCAAAGAACAACAACGTTATTTCTAAGGAAAATCATGCATGAAACTGAAGCAAAGAATCATTCCACAAGATCTGAACGCATGGACACTTCTACAAACAAAAATATTGCATCAAAGATTGCATGAACATGTAAAACAATGTTTTTGGTGGGTAGCACTGTCTGCAATTCCAGCCCCTAAACAGAGGTGAAAATGAGTGTGCAATCAACCCTTTTTTGGAACTCTTATTACCTCCAATCTCTTTCCTCTATTCTAAAACTGTTGAAGCAACTCTGTCTCATAAAACTAACCTACTTAACCACACCAAGAAATCTAGCTCAGCAAACTACGTTTCCAAATGCATGTAAAGGAAAAGAACAAAAACACGATGCTGAAAGAAAGATAACAATACAAAGGAAGGAGGCCTTAGGCTCTCAGGTTGGGCCCAACCCCGAGAGCTATGGCTCCTTTAAGAACTCAGAACTGAACTCAAATCTGCCTGCTTTCCATTAAAAGATAATAATCATAAGTCAAATGACATGCCAAAAATGGCTTACAAAAGAGCAAAACAGAGCTAACAGCTCGTAATCCAGAATGTGCAACAAGGTTTCAAAAGTCCTTTTCGAAGGCTACAGCCTCATCATTTATACATTACGAGGTCCCAAGCTGGCCTCCTAAATCAGTGGGATTTGGCTGACCAAACTAGGAGTGAACTGTTGCTTCCTCAAAATCCGTTTGGCTGCCTTCTAACTCGGTGGTGGTGGCTGTCAGAGCTCGGAGTTGGGGGTGAAGATCACGAGGAAGGCCATTCAATGCTGTGGACAACCTTCCTACAAAATCTCAATCCCATCTTGGCTGTCTCCTAGCCCTCATCTGCGTGGTTTTGCTCCATTAAATGTCAAAAAACCTGAAATAAGCATGTGTTAGCCACCTAGGAATAGTGACTGCCCTCATTCGTACAAATGACATAAATATACTAAGAAAATGATGCATAAGTCATGAAAAATGAAGGGTTGAGCAAGGGTAGTTCGGCCAAATGAGCCCAAAATGTTACCAAATTTGGGGCTCATCAATAAGCATGGTTTCTTGGGATGAAGAAGTTCTTTGAGCGGCATGATTATTCAGAGAATATGAAAGCCAGGATAATTATTTGTAGTATCAAAGGGAAAGAAAATATTTGGTGGGAAGATGTGAAGCGTGTCAAAGGCATCAGGATAGAGGAGTTGAGTTGGCATGAGTTTAAGAGACTCTTCAGGAAGAAGTACTTGTCTGAGAGATACTATGATGGAAAGGCTAATGAGTTATATGAGTTGAAGATGGGTTATATGACGGACGAAGAGTACATGACTGAGATTTTGGAGTTGTTGCGGTATGTGCCTTATCTTAAGGATCAGAAGACGAAGGTTCAAAGGTTTATCAGTGGACTACCATTACCATTCAAGGATCAAATTGAGTATGATGAGCCTCGATCATTTGAGGAAGTCATTGGGAAGTTGAAGCATTGTTATGAGCAGTCTGAGCCTAAGCGTGATTGGAAGGGTAATGGCAAGATTAAAGGAAAGTGGGATAAGAAGAAAATAAGACCTCAAGATGTAGGTAACAATGAGAATGCAACGCCTTACAAGAAGTTCAATACAGTTGACAAAGGGCATGGGTCTCAGCCTAAGGAGAAAAATAAGGGTGATGGCAAGAAGCCTTTGTAGAGTTGGACTTGTGGTGAAGAGCTTCGCAGGAGAGATTGTCCATAGTATCAGGGTGGAAAACCTTAGATTTATAGTGCTAAAGAGGCACAGACAGTTGGAAATGTTGGGCAAAGTATTCTTCGGATTTATGCAGTAGTGGATAATAGGCAGCCTGATCACCAAGCATCCATTGTTGAGATGGAAGGTAAGCTTTGTGATTGATTTGTTTCCATTTTTCTTGATCCGGGATTTAATTATAGTTATATTAATCATAACCTGGTGGATAAGTGTTGCTTGAATAAAGAAGTGCATTGCGAATATTTGTTGGTGTAGTTGGCTACAGTGACCAAGAAAAGAGTTCATCATTGGTTGAGATCTTGTGCATTTGAGCTAAATGGTATGCCTACATCATCACGTCTAAATGTACTTCCTTTGGGATCATACATCATGCTTTTGGGTATGAGTTTGTTGTACCTTCATGGGACTAATGTAGAATGCTATGATAAGGCTATTGAGTGCTTGGATGATGATGGAGAAAGGAGAATCTTGTGGGGTAAGAAGAAGCCTACATCAGTGAGGATAGTTACAACTATGCATGCAAAGTGCGGTAGCAAGAAAGGGTGTGTATTATTTGAAATGCATGTATCTAGTGATAAAGGGAAGGATGTTGAGGATGTTGAAGTTTTGAAGAGATATTTGGTTTTGCAGCAGTTTTAGGATGTATTTCGAGCAGAGATTTCAGAGTTGTCTCCTCATAGGGAAATGGATTTTTCTATTGAATTGATGTAAGGAGTAGAACAAACATCTAAGGCACCTTATAGAATGAGCACTCAAGAGTTGGTGGAATTGAAGTTGTAGCTGAAGGACATATAAGGCCAAGTGTATTGCCTTGGGGTGCACCAATATTTTTTTTAAAGAAGAAGGGTGGTACTCTTAGGATGTGCATTGATTATAGGCAGTTGAACAAGGTGACTATCAAGAACAAGTATCCTTTGTTGTGGATCGATGACTTGTTTGATCAATTGAAGGGAGCAACAATGTTCACAAATATTGACCTGAGATCAAGATATCATCAAGTACACATCAAAGAAGAGGACATTTACAAGACCGCACTATGTACCAAGTGTGGGCATTATGAGTTTGTAGTGGTTATGTTTGGTCTTACTAATGCTCCACCTACTTTCATGTGTTTGATGGATAGTGTGTTGCATCCTTATCTAGACAACTTTGTGATAATGTTCATTAATGATATATTGACATATTATAAGAATGAGGAAGAGCATGCAGAGCACCTGGCAGCAATGTTAAGATTGTTGAGAGAGCATCAATTGTATACCAATCTTAGAAAGTGCAATTTCTTTTAGTCTGAAGTTCACTACTTGGGGCATGTTGTTTCCAAAGAAGGTTTAACAGTGGACCCAAAAAAAAATAAGGCTATCATGGATTGGCCATCTCCTAGGAATGTGGATGAGGTCAGATCATTCATGGGACTAGCATGTTACTATAGGAGGTTCATCAAGGACTTCTCACTTATTGCCTATCTTATTACATCTTTGCAACAAAAATGAGAGAAGTTTTAATGGATTGAGGAGTGTGCAGCTAGTTTTGAATAGTTGAAGTATTTGCTTACAAACGATCTGATTTTGAAGATTGCAGGCCCTGACAAAGAGTTTGTGGTATGTATAGATGCTCGCAAGAGGGGACTTGGTGGAGTCCAGATGCAGGAAGGTCACGTGGTATGCTATAAGTCAAGGAAGTTGAATGAGCATGAGCAGAACTATATGATTCATGATCTCAAGTTGGTAGTTTTCATTCATGCCTTGAAGATGTGGAGGCATTATCTTCTTGGCAAGAGATGTATTATGATGAGAGATCATAGTGGGTTGAGGTACTTGTTTGACCAACCCAATTTGAATGCCAGGCAAGCTAGATGGTTGGCTACCCTCAGTGAGTTTGAATTTGAGATTAAGTACATTAAGGGCAAGGAGAACAGTGTTGTAGATGCTCTCAGTAGGAGAGTGCAAGTAAATCATATTGCAACAACGAGTTCTTATGGGACAAACTTGCAGGAGCGAATCTTGTAGGCATGACAACATGATGACAGGTGCCAACAGTTGAGGCACAGGTTAAAACAGAAAGGTGAAGGTGAGAGGGACGAGGAGTATCATCTCGCGGCATATGGCTTGGTCAGATTCAAGAACAATATTTATGTGCCAGATGACAGTGAGCTTAAGAAGCTTATCTTGAGGGTGTTTCATGTTAATATGTATTCAGGTTTCTTGGATACCATAATGTATTAATAGCAGTTAAGAGGTTCTATCATTGGTTGAATTTGAAGAAAGAGGTGGTTGAGTTTGTTGCTAGATGCTTAGACTATCAACAAGTGAGAGTTGAGTGTAAACACCCAATTAGTTTATTACAACCGATTTCGATTTCATAGTGGAAATGGGAGGTCATTTCCATGGACTTCATTACAGGTCTAACGAGGACATCGAAGCAGCGTGATTCCATCATGGTTGTGATTGACAGGTTAAGTAAGGTAGCTCACTTGATTGTAGTTAAGTTTGTGAATTCAACAAGTGAGGTAGCTCAGATCTTTATCAGGGAGATAGTGAGATTGGATGGTGTTCACAAGAATATTATATCAGATAGAGATGCCAAGTTCACTTCTAGGATTTGGAGGGAGTTATTTGCAGGCTTGGGGATATAGTCGACTTTCAGTTTAGCTTATCATCCGCATACAGATGGACAAATAGAGAGGGTTAACAAGATTCTTGAGTACATGTTGAGGATGTATGTCATGCATCAACAACGGAAGTGGGAGGAATATCTTCCACTAGTTGAGTTTACATATAATAATAGGTATCAAGAATCCTTGAAGATGAGTCTATTTAAGACACTTTATGGGTGGAGTTGTAATAATCCTAACAATTAGAGTGATCCAGTGAACAAGGTGTTGATTGGACCGGACATGTTGGCAAAGATGGAACAGGAAATGCAGGTTATGAAGAGGAATTTGAAGGTGACACAGGACAAGAAGAAGAGTTATGCAGATCGACACATGGTATTCAAGGAGTTTCAGGTTGGGGAGCATGTGTACTTGCGCATCAAGCCCAAGAAGAGCTCCTTGAGGATTAGATCATGTGCCTAGATGGAACCTCAGTATTTCTAGTGTTTTGAGATCCTTGAGAGGATTGGACCAATGGCCTACATACTTGCACGACCACCAAGAGTGAAAGTACAAGATGTTTTCCATGTTTCATTACTTAAGAGATATGTGTAGGATGTTTCATGTGATTGACTGATATGTATTATAGGTGGAACCAGAGGGAGAATTCCAGCCAGAACCACAATGCATATTGCAGCATAAACAACTCATGCTCTTGAACCGAGCAATCGAGCAGGTTAAAGTGCAATGGAAGCACTTTGGGCCCAATGAAGCTACATGGGAGATGGTTGATCAGATGTGGGCTTTACACCCTTCACTATGTGTTGGTTCAAGAAAATGATTTTTTGGTATATGTATATGTATATGGATGTTGTTGTAAATACTGCAATGAGTTGTGTTATAAAGCTCCAATAAGCGGTATGTTTGTTTTGTTTTTCAACAGGATGTTATTGTAAATGTTGCATCGAGCTATGTTATAAATTTTCATGGGAAGTATGTTTTGACTTCAGTAGTTGCTGGTCATAGGTTTTATAGAACACAGAGGACAATGTTCCCCCAAAAGGGAGGGGTTTGTAACAACTCCTAGTTGACATTCCTTGTAAATAAAATAAGACCAAGGTCATGGGGCATGTATTCCAAGCTGAATATTGGGAAAAACATAATAGTGGGCATCACTTGTGATTAATTAATGGTATGGAAATTGGAAAAGGCACTAGTAAAGGCAAAGAGGAAATAATTGGCATTTAATTGTGAAAATAAAGAAAATAGGAGAAAAGGAAGGTGAAGAGACACAAATTTGCATGCTAAGGAAATTAGAGGGGAAATGAAGGAAAATGAAGAAAATAAAGGCCACAATAATAAAAAGGGTTTTGAGGATCAATTGTTATCTTTGTCAGTTTAGAATTGGCTCTCTCACTTCATTATCTCATTCTCTCATACTCTTGCACACTTAGAGCATCTTGAAGCATTCTTGGAGCACTCAAGTATTCATTTGGATTTGGAGAAAGAAGGTAAAGGGAAGCAGGGAGCGCAAGGAAATAGTTGGATCAACAACTACAGCTAGATTGCTTTGCAGGTAATAGATTGCATGTGTGGTTTCCTTATTGATTTCTATATGCATGTGATTTTCTGGTTATGTGTTGTCATTGGCATGGAGATTTTCCTGGAGTGATAGTGGTTTTAGCCTTGCCTTGCCATTTCCTAGATAGTAATGGTGTTGTGGGGTTTTCCACTTGTTTTTCTTATTGGTGCTCAGGTTCCCTATGGCTATGGGTTGGAACAAATGCTCTAGAAGCCCTTGAACAACTTGGGTTGAGTTACTAGTTCATGGAGTTGTTGATTAGGACAAATGCTCTGGAGCCCTTGGTGGGTTGAGTTATTAGTCGCTGGAGTTGTAGTTGGGAAAAACACTATGGCGCCCTGGAAGGCTGTGGGAAGAGCTACTACTTCTTGGAGCCCTAGACAGCTTGGGTAGAGACCGATCTGGTTGGTGTTAGCAGTTTCCGGACCGTAGAGGTGGAATCACTTTTCATGAGGGTTGAGGTTTTTTTGTCTCTGGAAGCCTTGGGTTGGTATTTTTTTGGTTTAATCCACGAGATCCCACATTTATGCTTGGAATATGACGCGGGGATGATTGGCTGAAAGAGAGATTTGGTTTACCCCAATCTATGGTCGGGTGGTATGTGGAAGTCCATGACTTGGTTGGTATTTCCTACTGTGATTTATGAATACTTGTATTGGTTATCATGTTGACATTATGGTTGAGTTGCCATGGTTTTCTATGTTGGTTATGTGATGTAGTCTATCTATGGATCTTGACATGTTTTAATAAGCTATTGAATGGTTAATGGATGTATAGACTAACACGTGCTATTGCAGCTAGCTAGAGAAGGATTACAAACTTCTTGGTGATTCTTAGATGGAGACTATCAATTTATGATCATATATGCATTCATGACCTATAGATTACATGTTTGCCATATTTTTTACGAAATGTATGTTATGGATTAGGAAGTCTAGGTCAATTTTTTGCTTCAAGTTTGAATGTTTGTCTTTGTCATCATGTAAATTATGATTCTAGAAAGATATAGGCAAATTTGGGTAGTGGTCTGGAGGTTGGCCTGAAAAGGTGGCACAGATCTTGGAACCACATGCTCAAAACTGAAGGATTTAGGTCATAAATGCATGGAAGCATGCCTATGTGTGCGCTTGGAGGCCTATAACCACACCCTTGCCTTGTTATCATGTGGTTGTGGTGCTAGGTCAGAGAAACAAGGTTTCATTTCAAGGATTGATCACCTCGGGTGGTTGTCCAGCTCCTGAGTGATCTATAGTCCCCGTGGAAAGTCAATATGTGTTCAGTTTATAGGCCCCACTTTCTTAAATGGAACTTGGAGGTCGAGTCATGTTATAGTGGCACTCATCTCATGTTTACCCTGGTGAGCATGTGAATTTGGGTAAATGTGGGAGGAGTGGTTACAGTGTTAAATAAGATGATATTATGTTAGTACTCATAAGAAATTGAATATGTTTATGGCACGACCATTTATAAGGAATATGATTTTTAACTATTTATAAGATCCACTTGGATAATAGTGTAATCATTAGAAGGGACTCCATCCAAGTCTTAAAAATCAATCCAAATCCTAAAAATCAAATAATAAAAGATTAATCCATCCTTCTTGTCCACTTGAATAATATTTGCTACTTACTTAAGATGGTCAATTACAAGAATGAATATTGTTAGCATGAGCCTTAACATTATAACTCTTCACTGAGGGTGGTGGTCTCAAAAGGTAATTTCCATGAAAGCATATCCACATATTTATGAAGCACATTCTAATCAACATTTTGCTATATAAGGAAAACCAATAGGCATAATTTGAATGTTATCAACATCACTAAAGTTATCAATGTCACTGATATTAATTTGGATAAAGTAATTTTGTCTTAATTATTATAATATCTTCTTCCTCAAATTGATTTGTTTGATAAATTAAAAATTTAAATCAATTTTTTTTTTTAAAGAGATGGGTAGGTTCTTTTCATTATGTAAATTTGGTTTGAAGGCCACAACCTTTTACAATTGACACAAAAACTTTTTTTGCTTTGCTCAAAAAGTCCAAAAAGGTCTTAAAACACCAATAGTTTGATAACATACAATAATTCTAATACAACTGAACTTATAAACCCTCTAAAAACACCTAATATTTCTATGTATATGCATAACATAGAATACTTTTAAAAAGAGGTTAAACTTCAACCATTGTTCCTAACATAGAGGCATCAACATTTTCATACACTTATGAGCATTGGAATCGCAAGACATTGGCCAGGTCCTCGCTCACTTCATCAATATTTAAATCATGTTCCTTCGATGCTTCCTCAATGGATGCCTCATGCACTGCAATCATCCCTTCCTCATCACCAACCAGAGGCACTGCTAGATCCGGTATGACTTGTTCAAGTTTGAGAACCAGTTGATTGAGAACAACCTGTACACAATCCATCTTGTCCTGCATCCAACCAATTTTATGATTCAGTAGAACTAGTTGGGCTTGCTCTTGAGCCTAGTTCATATCCCCTTGTTTAACCATTAAATTGATGATAAAATCCATAATCGTTGTCACATGGACCAAATTCTAGGCTCATTCGTTGTTCTCTATGCGCAACGGTTCCATCCTACAATCACAATATACGTCTATGGCTTTTACACTGTTAGGAACTTTAAACATGAACTTTGGAACGACAATGGAACTCACTTCCTTTTTATAGAAATTTAGGGTTGGCCCTATTGAGCACATGGCTCACTCTTCTTATGAGTGTCGACTATCCTCGTACTAGACCTTCATAAAAAAATTATACCATGTATTAACTCCTCTGTCATGAATGCTTTTCACCATTAATTCCAGGGGCTCAACTATGGGTTGTTGCATCTTGAAAGTAGGAATTGTGACTAGTTGCAATCCTCCATATTAGATATTTAAATTCTTGCCTCCATCACCGCATACTCTCGATGTTAGATGCTCCCTTTCACACTCAAGCATATTACCACTAGAGATCAGATGCATTAATGAACAGGGCTGACATGAGACATTATGGTTCCAAGGATACAATTTACAGATTTTCGCATCCTTTCATATCTTCCTTTAATGTGATTTTGCATCTACCTGGTGACACAAGATCTCTGGATGCCAATCCATGATTCCATTGTTTCAATTTAATTATAGACCGCCAATTCACAGTTGGGAATTTCAATTTGCACCTTTGACATTTAATGATTTTCCATTGGGATTGCTCCCATTTCTAATCTTCTTTAATGCTCGTTTGTATCACAAGAACCAATTTGGATAACTTTTGATTTTTTGTGCTCGTGGAATGTGTTTGATTATAATGGAGCCATCGATTTCCATCATTCTTGGGTCGAGACTAACTCCACAATTTTCCATCGAATCAGCATTAGCATTTAAATTCCTTTTAATATGAAAAAACTCAATTGTTTCAAACTTGGAGATTTGCAAACATATCTTGTGTAGAATGGGAGATTGCATATACATTGGGTCCTCTTGAAAATTACATACTTGTTGAATTACGAGCATAGAATCGCCAAAAACCATCAGCTGCCTAATTTTCTTCATTAGTGCCAATTCTAACCCTTGCTAAAGAGCCAAGAACTCAGCCTGATTTTTGGTTGAGGTCCCTAGCCCCTATGCATATTTAATCTCTGGTTCTTTTTCGATGCGAAAAATAACCCCTCCCGCTCCAGCCTCCTCGGGGTTTCCTTTTGAAGCTTTGTGAAAGAATAAATAGAATATGTTCTTTCTTTTCCATAACTCTAAAAATCATCAGGCTTCATTTGAAGGATATAAGACTTTGAAACTTGAGGCTTTATGTTGAAGCTAACAACATGATCATGAGGATGGGAGAGATTAAGCTAATCTTCCTCCTTTGGATTCATGTTATTTATTTCACGAGGATCAAATCCCCAAGATGAAATTGTCTCTATTAACAATTGGGATACTTTGATTGCCAAGAAGGTTGGATTGGAGTGAACATCATGAAAAATTGCTTGATTACATGTGAGCCAAATAACCCAACACAAGAATTTTTGGAATGTCATCCAACATCACATTGTCACTGAGACTGATTTCTTGTGCTAAGGAACTTGTAACTTCCATTGATCAACACATGTCGTTCAAATTCTCTGGGATGAAGAAGATATCTTTGACCTTTCCCAAGGAAATTCTTTAGACCTCAATAGAAAATGGGAATTGTCGAAACATATGTGGGATATCCTCTTTAGACCGTTCATAGAGAATACATCTTGTAGGTCCTCAAATACTCATTTTTTTCCACCGTTAACACCTTTCCATGTACCAATTACCAACATAACGTATTTATTTTAGGTAGCCCATTTATGTGCCAGATTCTAACCCAAAGTTTGTCAGTCTGGGGTCGCTCGAATTGCCTTGTTAATTCTTCATATCTAGTTTTGACTATATAAATCAACTTTTTTTTTCCCAACCAGTTTTTGTGGTCCAATCTTGTGGTTATTATTGAGACATATCATTTTAAGGAGTCTACTAATACAAGCCAATGTGGTTGTAGACTAGAGGGAATGCCTTGACACTGCCATCCTGTCCAACAACCAACAACATCCCACTGCAATATATCTACTATCTTCTTATACCCATTTTTCTTCCATCCATTTGCCCAACTCATTGACTCCTTCATTTTCATTCATCATTTATGTTGTTAGGATATGATCCTTCTAGTGATTGCTTATAGTTATATTTCATACTTTCCACCCCAGCTGATTAATAATGATTGAGGTTATTGTCTCGCATAACTTCTAAATCTTAGAACCTTGGTCAGTCCAAATTTCTTACTCAGGCTTGGACCATCTTCCTTTGTAACAAAACTTGCTTCCACCAGTATGAAGAATATGTGACTAACCTTCATACAATTTTGGACCCTTGGGCCAAGTTCATGATCTTGGGACCTTTGATGTCTAGACCATCGAATTTCTTTGGCAATCACATAATTTTCCAGTTTACCATATGGAACTTGTTTTCATTATCTTTCCCTCCTTTCCAGAGGAACTTCCTCAGTAATCCACCAATTTGATGAATGATTCCTTTCGGGGCAAGCAGAACTGAACCCATGTAAACTGGGAGTGATGATGAAACAGACTTAATCAACACTACTTTCCCTGCCACATTTAGCCACTGAGCCCCCCATGACTGTATTTTTTCTTGATTTTTCTACATAACTTCCTCCCATTCATTAGAATTAGATTATCCTAGAGAAATTGGAATACCTAAATATTTGAATGATCTCCATTCCAACACAACCAAAGTCTCATTTGAGCAATTCCATCCAAAGAGTTAACACTTTCTTTCTTCTTAGAATTCCACCTGAGAGCAATATATTTGTCCACTATTTTTTTGAAGCGAGATGCAATTACTTTGGATGCCCCTCCTAAAAGCATAGTGTTGTTTGCAAACTATGAATGGTTAACTCCTTTGATATTCCTAGCTATGCTCAACCTAACCAACTTGCCTTCCTGTCGCACATTTTTCAAGTTCCTACTTAAGCTTTCTGCGATTATGATATAGAGCAGAGGGGATAAAGGTCATCCCTGGCATAGTCCCTAAGATGCAAGGAAAAAGGAGAAGGGAAACCATTAACTAGTGGCACAATCCAAGGAGAACCAATACAAGATTTTATCCATATAATGAATTATTTACAAAATCCCAACATTTAAAACATAAAGAAGAGAAAAGAATGCCTTACCTAATCTAATGCAATGGTCATTTCCAATTTGATTACCATGTTGGACTTGTCTACTTCCTTAATAGAATGGATTTCTCCCTAAACCAGTATAATATTATCCAATATTTGCATGTGTTACATGAAGCCTCCCGAATTCTTTGAGACTATGCTTGGTGGAAGATTCTCCAATCTCATGGCTATGGTCTTGGCTAAAATTTTGTATGTTGAATTGCATAAAGATATTGGGTGAACCTGGAAAAATTCAAAGGATTTGTTTCCATGAGAATGAGAGATAGGAATGAAGATTTCGTACTACCTCCAACTTTGTATTTTCTCCTCATGCTATTCAACATATGCATATGATCATTTTTTTATTAAACTCTAGAAGACTATAAAAAAAATGTTCAGAAATCCATTCGGACTTGACGCTTTGTCTGGATCTAAGTCCCATATTGCCTTCATAACTTCATCTTCATCAATCTCTTTTATTAGGGTAGAATTGGTTACTTCTGAGACTACGGATGGGATATAGAGAAGGAATTTATGGACTTGGGTCATATTAACTTTCCCTTCTTTGATTTAGATTTATGAAGGAATGGAATGAAATATAGAATTAAACAAAAAAAACGAGATACAGTAATATTGGACTTTAATTAATAAATAATGAATGTTGAATTTTTTTATAAGCATAATGAAAATAAACTAGCTCGGGCGATGGTAGCTCATCTCTGAGAAGAGAGGTGATGGCTACATGCCTTTTGAATTGTGTTACAATGAGGCTCAGATTCCTTTTATCATAAAGAAGAAGTGTGAAACCCAAACCTTAAGAGATGAATTGCCAACGGTTTTGGGCCCCATTGAGGTAAGTTGGACTGCCAACTTCCTAGGGTCATATCTTTGGCATACGATCTTTGTTTAGCTATAATAATACCTCGCAAAAAGATCTCCATGAGGCAAAAAAAAAGAATATGTGAACTAGAATTTGGCACTTTTCCAATCTCTCATTTTTCCCATAAAACGTCTTTTAGGACCTCAAAATGACTCTAGAAGTTTAGAACCCTAAAAACTTCCAAAAATAGAAAGTTGTGCTAGAATTAAGGAAATTGAAAGGAAACAATGTTGGGAGTCTAAGTGGAATAGGCGGGTGGGCACCAATATCCACTTGTATCAGTCCTCCCCACTTAGGAAACAATGGTCACCATTGCGTTGAGTGCCTCCATGAAATGGGGAAACTTTTGCTGAACTTGGTCCTTGGTGAGCCACTTGCCTTGGTGCAGGAGTTGGCTAGCTTTGACAACCCAATGCAATTGGATCCTCTATTAGTGAGTGTGCTTTATCTGTGTGTCCATGTTCTGATCACTTGTGGCATGTTCAGTGCAGTCTGGGTTGAGCTTTGTTGGTGTCAGCTGCTCAACAATATCTGATGTGTCCAACAATGATAGAAAGTATGGCTAAAGGCGATCCACATTGAACACTGGGTGAAAGCCAAGGAATGGGGGAATGTTAAGCTCTAAAGCATTGTCACCCAAACCTTTGTGATGGTTTAAGGCCCATATCAGAGTGGTCGAAGCTTCCGATGGACTCCAATAAGGCGTTCCTTCTGCAAATGTAACCAAACTTTGTCGCCCACTTGAAATTTATGTGACACCTAATGTTCATCATGGCATTGTTTGTACTTGGAATTGGCTTTATCCGGGATATGATGGACCTATTGGCAAATGTTTTGGATGTGTTCAATAAACCTGGCAGCTTTATCAGCTTTAGATTGAACATGTGCATATTTTTCCTGTGTAGTCGCAAGGCGCATTGCGATGTCAATGAGACACAAGTGGGTTGGAATCCCATGCCTACTTGAAAGGGTTGTGGCCAATTGAGCTATGGATAGCTATTTTATAGTTGTGTTTCACATAGGGAAAACTCTCTTCCCATGTTAATGGATGCTTGGAGTTGTACATGCATAGTATGTGCATTATCATCCTGTTGACAATCTTTGTTTGGCCATCAGTCTGAGGATGGAATGCAGTCGACTTGGTGAGATTAGTGTATAATCATGACTAAAGGATAAACTAGAATGTTCTCATGAACTTTCTATCCTGATATGATATAATGGTCTGTGGAATCCCAAAATGTACCCACACTCGTTTGAAGTAGAGTTTGGCATTATCTTTCGTTGTGATGCTCTTCTTGCATGCCATGAATATAGTCGTCTTGGAAAATCTATCTATGACCACAAACACACAGTCATTACCATGCTTGGTAGAAGGAAGGCCATACATATATTCCATGGATATGGATTCCCAAGGTCGATTACGAGTAGGTAGAGGAGTGTACAAGCCTTGCTTCTTAATGGTGGCTTGGTGATGACACAGACAGTGCAAGATCTGATATATTTTCCAACATCCTGTCAAAGTTTTGGCCAATAAAAGTATTTATGCAGTACTGCCACTGTCTTCTCAACACCAAAGTGTCCTACGACCCTGTTATAATGTGCCTCCCAAATCAGCATGGCACACTCGCTTGGATGAACACAAAGATGTCCCAAATAACACAACAATTCATCCCAAAGGTGGAAGATTTGAATTGGCTTTCCATCCATCAACATATTGTAGGTGCCAGTGAACTACGAGTAACTTTCATATAGTTGTGGAAATCTATAGGTCTCATGCCTGCAAGAGTTGAGAATTATGCTTAGTGCTACAATGGAGGGTTGATTTCGACAGTCTGTGATGTGATTGGTGCTTCCCTTTTTGTACTTTAGGTTCAAATGGAATTGTGGCAGGTACGTGGACTATTTTTTATGGTGACCGTTCTGTAACTTCCCCTGTGTTTGCATAAATTGAAGAGGCCAATGATTTGTGTGGATGATCGTCTCCTTCCCAGAAATATAATGCTTCGACTGTCAGCAAGACTGCACGATATAATACATCTCCTTATCATAATTGGGGTACCTATGGACAATACAAGAGAGTGTCTCACTATGATAGGCCACTGGATGCCCTTGTTGAGTGAGGACTGCACCAATAACAAAATCTAAGGCATATGTCTCAATCTCAAATGGTTGTTGCAGGTCTGGCAAGGTGAGGGCTGGTGCATAGTAAAGGCAGTGTTTCAGTTCAACGAATGCCTTTTGTTGTTCCTCAGGCCAAAAAAACTTCACTTTTTCTCTGCCCGTGGTAACTTGACTCAAGGGCCACATAATATGAGAGAAATCCAACACAAATATTTAGTAGAAATTAGCAATTCCCAAGAAGTTGTAAAGCTTTTTCATAGTCGTCGAGACTGTCCACTCCTGGATAACTTGGATCTTAGCCGGATCCACATGCACACCTTTCTAGTCGATTATGTAGCCCAGATATTGGACCTAGTCCATGCCAAAGGAGTCTTCATTAGGGTGGCACATATCTTGTTTTAACACCCTCCTCCCACATCTACCCAAGTAACCGTCCAACGGGGGTAAACATGTGAGGAGAGGCTACTATGATATGATTCAATCTCCTAGGTCACCTTAAGGAAGTGGAACCGACAAAACACAAACAAATTGACCATCCATATGTCCTACAAAACCTCTAGCAGCTACCCCACCTTTTTAGGTGACCAACCCCTGAGGCAACTCAACAGTTCAAGGACCTAGAGCCCTAGTCGCTCCCTCATCAATTGAATCAGGTTTTACCGAAATCCTCACCGATCACTAGGCCATAAACAAGCATGGATGCCACCGGATTTCTCCACCTACACCGTGATAAATGTGCCTGTCCACTAGTCTCTAGGCTTTACCACAATCCATAGTCTAATACAAGGATCACTAGACCATAATCGAGACACCAATCTCCAGGCTTTACCGTATATCCCGCCATTCAACGGCAAGGATTCCTATGCCTAATCAAGGGCAACCACCTCTAGGCTTTACCGTATATCCCTCAATTCACTATCGAGGATTCCTAAGCCCACTAAGGCACACAATACTTGGGTTTACCGCAACCCACAATCTAGTTCTGGGGTCACTAGGCCAATGGATTTACCGCAATCCACAATCCGATTTAGGGATCACTAGGCCATGTGTTCTTTCATTCATAGATCCATCTCACTCAGCTTTGAATCCATCATGCTATCTAGCTCAACCAAAACATGAGAACCCCATCTCACCATGACTATCTGTAAATGGCAAGGTAAGGCTAAAGAACATTGTCACACCTGCAAAAACCCATTCCCATGACAACTAGAGAACCAAGAACACACATGCATAACCATGCATGTCAAATATAGTAAGGAAATCACACATGCAAATAGATACATGTAAGTAAAAACGATGTATCTGTTTGATCCTGCTCTTTCTTGCTTGATCTTTTCTTCCTCTTTGCCTTCTTTGCCTTTCTTGATCCAATGTTAAAGTGCTCCCAGAAAACTCTAAGTATCCAAGAGTGAGAGAGCGAGAGAGTAGAGAAAGAAGTCCAAAATTGAACTTACCAAAAGCCATGGATTGATCCTCACAAGCCTTTTTATTAACATGGACCCTATTTTCTTCATTTTCCATTATTTTCATTACTATCTGATCAACAAAACTTTCAAATTTGGTCCTAAATAGATTGTGTTCAAATGGTAAGTCAAACTGAATATCTTGTATAGTATTGAGGTTTTCAAGAAGGAAATTTGCCCTAGAAAGGGGGTTATTACTTCCTTGACTTTTAGCTAAACTTCTTTTCCTTAGTATCTTTTCAAGATCATCTAAAATTTCAGGAGGTTCTGGATCAGGATGAGATCTGGTGTAAATTCTTTTCGGAGCCAGATCTTAAAAGTGAAGAACAACCTCTAATCCTTTATTTCTAAAATTTTGATCATTACTCTTCTTGAAATAAAGTTTTATAAACTAGGGAAGTTAACCTTATGAAAATGAAATGAAGGATTGTTTTAATTCCCCAGTATGGTCGCCAGAATGTTAGCACTCTGTAATTTTCCGAGGTTGCAGAAGAAAATCACAAAGGTAACCACAAACCACTTTGGAAGCTGGGATCTAGCCTTATAAGCTTTAGAAGGGCTCTCTCTCTATGAGATTTAAATTTGTTGTATTAGATATTAGGCTAGTTATGAGTGTTCAAAGTTTGGCTTTAAATTGATTGGTTGATTAAGTGCCTGAAACTTCCATTGGGCTATGGAGTCTATAGTTTAAAGGGGGTTTGTTTCAACTTTTGGAAAGGAGTTTCACAGGGCAAGGTAGCTAAACTAATTGGATCCTTTATATTAAAATGAAATGGAGTGGAAGAAAATATATAAGTTCAATTGAAGTTAAAGAGCAATTAAGAATTCCTTAACATGATATTAGAAGAAAACATTGAAATTATCTACAACCAAAATCAGAGTGTATTTTTCAACAAATTCTATTCATCAACTTTCTGTAAAATAATTCAGATTTTAGAAAACATAAGCATGGAAACAAAGTAATAAAACATTAACAGTGAGAGAAGCACATCACCAAATAGTCCAACACATGAATCCTGTGAAAAATGTCCTTTTTATTATTGATCAACACATCAAATGAAAAAGTACAATAGCTTTCTGGAATGCAAAAACCCACGCAGAAATCAACCCTTGATACTTCAAAAAGAGAAGTATTTATAAGATATTTACAAAAAAATCCTGTCAAAACTGACTAGGATGTATTTAGGAATTCCTAAACTGAATCTATCTAACTTATTACAAAAATTTAGGAAAATTTGAATTGTCTGAAGTGTTAGCACTAAATTTGTGGAATTGCCGACTGTTTGGCCCTTTGAATCCTGTTGTACTGTTGATGCTAAGATGTACAACCAAATCCTCTGCTTACTCCAGTAATTCACATAATTTATCCCAGCACTGCTCACTAGGGATAGTTGTCTTCAATAACTTTCTGTAAACCTCGTCTACTTCAGTGTATTTAGCAAAAGTCAGTTTGGAAATGAAGATATGTTTAATTTCATACTGAATGTCCAGGTCATATGCCAACGCTTCCAAGAATGCTTTTCCTGTCATGCTGATTCTTCCTCCTGTAACTTTAGAACTGTCTTTAGCCTTGGTCATCAATTTCTCATTGTAATCGGACCACGTACTAAGCTTATCATTTATTACTAATAAATTAGGAAGTCCCTTTTTGTAGAGGGCTTCCAGCTTGTTGAAGAACCTCTCTACGCCAATGTCTAAAATCTGACACTTTTCTTTAAGATGCCTCATCAAATTTCTCTTAGTCAGCATCTTTCTGGCCTCCAGTATAGTTTCTGTTATATCTTCAATCTCCAGCTCTTCTAATTCCTGTTTGTTTTTAGAGTTGAGGAACTTGATGAGCTTAGTAGCTTCACTGGGTTTGTCACCCAATTGTTTTTTGACTTCTTCAATGGCTTCATTAGATCTTTCAATCAGTTCCTGCTGCTCAAATATGATTTGTATTGAAGGCCAAATATCTATCATATCTTCATTGATCTGTTTCCAAATATTTTCTTTGACCTAGGCTAGGGTATTACCCATGGCAATCTCTTTTTCCATCTGTTGCAATCTCTGAGACAGTGTCTGGGATTTCTGCACCTCTATTAGGAGGGAATTCTCATATCTTGTGTTCTGCTCCTGTAGGGTCTTCACATCCTGTCTCAACTTCTTTATTTCTTCTCCCTGTATAGACATGTTTTCCAGGGATTGGGCCAACTTAATTGAATCATCTGCAGTTGATGAGGGAAGTACTGTAGAAGAGGATGCTCCTACTGTTGTAGTTGTTGTAGGAATACCTGTTTGAAGTAGGGATGCAATAGGCACTACATCAAGAGGAACCACTGCTAGTTGTGAACTTTTCTCCTTCTCTTTGATCAACTTGTCCATCTCTGCTTCCATCTCCTTAATCTGTGCACTCTGCTCCACCAGTAGCTTCAACATTTCTTCTTTTTGTAACTTTGTCTCTCCTAACCCTTTTGCTTGGGGATATTCAATTGCAGGAAACTTTAATTGCTTCCTTAGTGATGTTATATCAGCATTCTTTTTCTTAACTATCTCCTCCATGGATTTTAAATTGTCAGGATCAAAACCTGCTTTAATCACCATTTCCTCCAACTGTTTAATTCTATTACCTTTGGAAAATATCTAGTTGCCTCTGCTCTGTGAATGTCTCTGGTGTATGAGGTGGTGTAGCTGGAGTCTCTTTAGTAGTCGAGGATGATGGAGAATCAGTGGTACTGTTGTCAAACTTCAAAGTTTGAAGTCTAGAGAGCAAAATGGTACCCTGTGTTTCCTCCAGTAGTGGGAAGTCTATCTTAGAACCTATCTTAATCTTCTTTATATAGATCTTGAATTCTTTGGCTAAGACTTCTATGACTGAAGGAGAGTTCTCCTCTCTTGGTCTTTTCTCTGGGTATAGGACTCTCTGAGGTAATCCTGGAAAGAACCTACTCTTCGGTGTCCTGCAATGTGTTCTCTACCTAGTTATGTTGGTTCATGTACTTCTCTATTTCTGGTCTTTGGGTATGCACATAGGGAGTTGCCTTTTGTTCTAATCTTAGCTTAGAAATTACCCCAAAGGGGTCATAAGACCATGTAAATCTAAGAGGGAAATTCATTTGTTTCAGCAGGAGGTTTTCTTCCTCTCCTGCTGCTCTATTGTTACAGATAAAATGTCCTATCTGTGTCTTAATTTTGAATTAAGACTTCTTCTTAGCTGCCACAAAATGGATGTTGTTTGAGTGGATTATTTTCTTGATGTACTCCAAGGCAAATATCCTCATTGGAAGGTACTTGGGCAGCTTATATGGTGGCATCTCGAAGCCATAAACTCTGATTTCTATAAATGACTGGTATAGATACCAATCTCCTGTCTTCACCTGTTCACTGAGATGCAACACTTTTTGAATATCCTCACTGATTCTTGGAATCTGCTGGCCACTCAACAAACAAGTTGTTGGATACACAAACTGATCAATAAACTCTTTAAAACTGAATTCCTGTGAATTTTTTTATCATGGAGGTCCAGAAAATAATGGATTGAGGCTCTCCTTGCTGATTGAGCTTCTGCACTGCAAAGGGAAACCTATCTGTCTAGAATAAAATGAACATGTAGATAATAATGGAAGAATATCTAAACATTCCTTTAGTTAAATTCTGAAGGAATTGTTTATGAATTACATCTACAAGGAAGTGACCATAGTCAAAGGCGACTGATAGTCCTTCTTTTGTATAAAGGGTGGATAGAAAGCCTAAAATAAGCTCATCTACCCATTCATTTGAAAAGTAACCAAGTAGGCATGACAAGACAAAGATAATTTATCTAGTTCTTTGAGGGAAAATAAAAGAGGGAGAAGCGGGATTTTTCTTGGGGAGTTGAGAATCTTCTGGCAGGAAGACTTCAAAAATCCCGGCTCTCCAGGGAAATGTGAGTTTATGATAGATTTATTTGAGAGCCTCAATAGAAAAGGGAGTCAGGGAGTCACTGTAGGGGACCTGCAACATTTGGTTTATACTTTCAGAGGTAATGGTGAAAAGGATTTCACCATTAGGGGAGATGATAGCCCTTTTACTTGAGAAATAAGAGGCATGACATTTGATGAAGAATTCAGGGAAATAGTAGGACTGAGGGAAGATGAACAAGGGTAGTCTAGACTGCCAGAGGTTAATCTTGTCAGACTGGTCAAGGTAAGTGTCATGAAACTAGTAGCGTAATTCGAAAAGGTCGAATTCACACTGTGTTTTAGTGATTTTATAATCTCTTTCAACTAGGGGGATGTGGTCTAAATCCACAGGGGGAGCAAGCATGGGGTTTACCACAATGGCAGTTTTGGGGGCCATCGAGGTAACAAGATGACAATGCAAAGGAATACTGTTAATTTTGCGGGAAAAGCTAGGAGGGAATTCTTTTGTAAACAATCATTGATATGCAAGAAAACAGAGGGCCCGAGAGCAGTGTAACAGTAGGAAAGGGAGAAAAGAACGTGATCATGGGAGAAAATTGGGCTTTATAATTTAGTAACTTGAGCGGGACTGTTGGATAAACAGTTATTCGAGAGTTATATTTACTAAGCGACGGGACTAAGGCAACGGGAGGGAGTTGCAATGGAAAAGAGTAACGGTCGTCGATGTGGTGGCAAGGGATAGGCGATGAAGGCGTGGAGCTGTTCGCAGGAAGTGATAGGCAGAAGGGATACGTGGCAGTAAGGAATTGGAGGTGAAGCGGAAGTGGAGGGTGACGTGAAGCAAAATTGTGGATTATAGTGGGAGTGGTGAAAACCACTTTCCGAGGGGGGTCGGAGCAGTTTATGGTATTAGAGGGGGGGTCCGAAATCACGAGGGAAGGACACGTAGCGGCAGGAAAACCACTTTTCGGACCCCCCTCCCCCATCGCAGTTAAATAGAAACATAGTTGGGGGGGGTCCAAAAAGGCTTTAGAGCCGTCAGATTAAAACAGGATCACGATCGGGTGCGGGAAGATGTGCAAGGTTTACCGCCAACAGTCCCAAATCATATCTTGGGTGGATATTTTTTACAATAAGGTCTGACTTTGGACAAAGGACCATATTTAACCATTTACATAATAAATCAATTTTCCTAAACTAATGTAACTTAAACCAATTAGGGTGCATTTAAAAGTGCAAACCCTGATTTATTTTGCCATTTTAAAGGACTAAAATATCTATTCAAACAACTAAACTAATCTAACAACTGCATTAATCCAGATTAAACTGTTGGATTAATTTATTCACCTATTCTACCTATCTAATCTCAGCCAAGATTACACTGTTTGGCTAAGTTATTCACTCTAATCTAATTGACATAAATTGAAATTTGTTTGAACATGATTAAACTGTATGTTTCAAACAAAAAAGGTATTGTGGCATTTTAGACAAGCTGCACACAATTTCATGAATTTATTCTCTACAAAATTATTGGACTATCAGTGGCACTTCAACTGGCATCACTTTCACATTTATTCTTTTTTTGTGGGGTTCTTTTATCATTTATTTTTCTTTTTCTATTTTTTCTATTTATATACCCTATTTTCATTTTTTTTTTTTTTATTTATATATCCTTTTTTGGAAATCATTTGCAGTATGCAATATTATTTACAATCTGAAATACTGAAAGAAATAATTCAATCATCATTTGATCCTATAAATTATAGGACCCTAACAGTGGCTCTAGCTGGGGATGGCACTCTCCTTGTGAGGTGTCAAGAACAGTAGACTAATATCCTTGAATCCTTATCTTCAGTGTTTTACTGCATCTGATTTTTTGTGGTTGTTGTAGTTATGGTGGCAAGATGACTAAAAGCTCAGAGCCTTCTCCATAGGCTTCAAATTTTAGACATAAGCTACCCAATCATGACATTACAAAGGAAATGGTATATATAATGGGTGTGATGAAAACTGCTTTTATTCCTGAAAAACATAATGTTTCAGCATCCTACCATTGACAGGTCCTCTAGGTAGCTCTGTTCCATCCATGTCCTTAAGAAAAAAAAGCACTATTACCCATGTAAGCATGGATTATGTAAGGTCCCATCCACAAATTATCAAACTTACCATGCTTTCCTTTCTCTTCTCTTATGGAATCCCATTTCAAAACATGATTGCCTATCTGAAAATCATCAACCTTAGTTCTTTTGTCATAAATCTTCTTTATACTTTCCTGGATCAACTGAGTTTTGTTGTGAACTTCCTCTCTTGATTGCTGCAGATGAATTGTTTGATTTATTCTCCTTTATAGATCATTTGGTTCAACCTCCAATTCTTGAAGCATTTTCAAAACAGGAATTCCCAACGAAGTTGGAAAAACAACATCTATTCCATAAACTAGCTGGTATGGAGACATGTCAATTGACTTCTTGGTAGTAAGTTTGTCTGCCCATAATGCATTTACGAGCTTATTGTGCCATGATTTCTTGTTATCCTGCAACAACTTTTTAATAATATTAACCAAACTTTTGTTGGAAGATTCTGCTAGTCCATTTCCCTGAGGGTAATAGGCTGTAGAATGTCCCAAAGTTATTTGATATTTGTTGCAAAAATCTACCATCCTCTTTGATCTGAATGTTGCAACATTATCTGTAATGATTTTCCTAGGGCATCCAAATCTTGAAAGGATATTGTTCTCTAGGAATTTAATGATTACTACATCAGAGGCTTGTCTAGTAGGTATGGCTTCTATCCATTTTGTAAAATAATCAGTGGCTGTAAGAATCCACTTATGTTGGGCAGAAGAGGAAGGGTGAATTTCTCCTATAAAGTCAAGGCCCCATTGTTGGAAAGGAGTTTCAGCAGATATGGGCTTTAAGGGTAAAGGCAATAGTTTCCTTTTGCCTTCAAATATCTGGCATTTGTGGCATGAGGTGACTTTCTTTTGGACATCAGAAAATAAGGTTGGCCAATAAAATCCTACTCTTAGGATCTTGTTGGCAGTAGTCTTCTAGTACAGGTGTCCACCGCAGTCTCCTTCATGAAATTCCTGCATCACTTTATCTACTTCATCTTTCAACAAGCAATTTAGTAAACTCCACCAGCATCTTTCCAATACATATTTTTATCCAAAATACAAAATTTCATAGCTTTGAGTTTAATAAATCTAGCTTTTGTTTTAGTCAAACCAGGAGGAGCTTGTAAATGATGTAGAACAAAAATAATGTCTACATACCAGGGAGAGGTAGCAAAATCTTCTACTACCTGTGGAGTCGCCAACTCTTCTGATTCATCGAGTATAGCTAGAAAATTTATATCCAAAGCATGTAAATTAGATTCAGCCATTAATTTTGCTAACCCTTGACCTTTAATGAGTTTGGTAGGTCTGATTTCAATGTCATATTCTAAGATAATGGCAATCCACTTACCCCTTTTCCCATCAGGATCATTTTGGGTTAGTATATCTTTTACCACTGCATTTGGAACAAAGGCAATTATATGTGAATGGAGGCTATAAACACTGAAGTGGTGTATTTCTTTTACCAAGGCAAAAGCCTGTTTTTCCATAATGTCATATTTTAATGCAACATCTCTTAAGGCTTTACTAAAGAAAGCAATTGGTTGTTCATGGCCTTCATTATTTTTCTGTAAGAGAACTGCAACAATAGTGTGCTCAGAAGCAAATGAGAAAATGAGAAAATATTTTGTAAAATCTAGACTAATCAACACAGGAGCCTGAGTTAAAGCCTGTTTTGCCTCATCAAATGACTGTTTAGCTTCAATGTTCCATTTTACCTCTGTATATTTTCTCAACATGTTTGTTATATTCTTTAAAATCTCTGCTAGATTAGGAATGAATCTCCTCAGAAAATTGATCTGGCCAATGAAAGATTGGACTTCCTTTACATTTCTAGGGGGATTTATTTTTAATATAGCTTCAATTCTACTGGGATCTATTTTGATTCCTTCCTTTGAAATGATATGTCCCAACAGTTTTCCTTCTTGTAAACCAAACAATGTTTTCTTTGGGTTGAGGGAAATACCAAATCTCCTACATTTTTCAAAGACTCTCCTCAGGTGAAGTAAGTGTTCCTCATCTGTTTTCGAAAAAACAGTGATATCATCAAGATATATGACTATAAAATGACCCATTTCATCTGCAAAGGTAAAGTCCATTGCTCTCTGGAAAGTGGCACTAGCATTCATTAGACCAAAAGGCATCTTCACATACATGAAAGTGCCCCAAGGTGTAGTAAATGTTGTCTTTTCTTGGTCTTCAGGGTGTACTAGGACTTGATTATAACCAAAAAATCCATCTAAAAGAGAAATTCTACTAGATCCAACCACCTTCTGTAGAATGTGGTCCATCTTGGGCAAAGGGTAATTATCTTTCAAAGAGGCTTTATTTAAATTTCGGAAATCAATACAGAGTTTGATTTCTCCAGTCTTTTTCCTAGTTGGAACCAAATTAGACACCCATTTAGAATATCTTAATGGCACTATGATCTTGGCATCATACATTCTTTTAACCTCTTTTTCAATTAGAGGCATAAGCATTGGGTTGATTCTCCTTAATTTATACTTAAAAGGTTTATGATCTTCTTTTAAGGGAATCTTATGTTGTATAATGCTAGTGTCATAGGATTTTAAATCCTCATAACTCCACGCAAAGACATCTATGAATTCTTTGAACAAGTCAATGTACTTTAGCTTTTTTGCTGGGGATATAGATTTGGATAATTTAATCATCTTAGGTTCTTGTTCAGTTCCAATGTTACACTCCTCGACTCCAGCTCCAGTAGGTTCAATTTTAGGCTTCTTATCTACATCATTAAAGTCAAAACAAATCTTCTAAGGGAGCTAATCCTCTAGGCAAAACATTGTCTTTCAATTGTAAAATTTATGTTTCTTGTTTTTCTTAATTAGTTTCTTTCAAATATAGGGGACCTGCAACATTTGGTTTATACTTTCAGAGGTAATGGTTAAAAGGATTTCACCATCAAGGGAGCTGACAGCCCTCTTACTTGAGAGATAAGAGGCATGACATTTGAGGAAGAATTTGGGGAAATAGTAGGACTGGGGGAAGACGACAGGGGTAGTCTAGACCGCCAGAGATTAATCTCATCAGACTAGTCAAGGTAGGTGTCACGAAACAAGCAATGTAATTTGAAAAGGTTGAATTAACACTGCCTTTCAACGATTTTATAATCTTTGTCCACTAGGGGGATGTGGTCTAAATCCACAGGGGGAGCAAGCATGAGGTTTACCACAGTGGCAGTTTTGGGGGCCATTGTGGTAAGAGGACAAGAATGCAGAGGATTACTGTTAATTTTGCGGGAAAATCTAGGAGGGAATTCTTCTGTAAATAATCACTGATAGGAAAGAAAATAGAGGGCTCAGGTGCAGTGTAGCAATAGGAAAGCGAGAAAAGAACATGATCGTGGGAAAAAATTGGGCTTTATAGTTTAGTAATTGGAGTGGTACTATTGGATAAACGGGTGTTCGGGAGTTGCATTTACTCAGCGATGGGACAAAGGCAATGGGAGGGAGCCGCAACGAAAAAGAGTAACGGTCGTCGAAGTGGCGGCAAGGGATAGGTGGACGAAGGCGCGGGGCCGTTGGTGGGAAGTGATAAGCGGAAGGGATACGTGGCAGTAGGGAATTGGAGGTGAAGTGGAAGTGGAGGGTGATGTGAAGTGGGATTGCCGATTATAGCGGGAGCAGGGAAATCACTTTCGGAGGGGGGTCAAAGCAGTTTATGGTATTGGGGAGGGTCCGAAATCATGAGGGAAGGACACGTAGCGACGGGAAACTGCTTTTCGGACCCCGCCCCCTTCGCTATTAAAGAGAAATATAGTGAGGGGGTCCGAAAAGGCTTTAGAGCCATCAGATTAAAACAAGATCGCGATCGGGTGCAGGAAGATGTGTAAGGTTTACCACCAATGGTCCCACATCATATCTTGGACAGATATTTTTTACAATAAGGTCTGACTTTGGACAAAGGACCATATTTAACCATTTACATAATAAATATAATTTTCCCAAACTAATGTACCTTAAACCAATTAGGGTGCATTTAAAAGTGCAAACCCTGATTTATTTTTCCATTTTAAAGGACTAAAATATCTATTCAAACAACTAAACTAATCTAACAACTGCATTAATCCATATTAAACTGTTGGATTAATTTATTCACCTATTCTACCTATCTAATCTCAACCAAGATTACACTGTTTGGCTAAGTTATTCACTCTAATCTAATTGACATAAATTGAAATTTGTTTGAACATGATTAAACTATATGTTTCAAACAAAAAAGGTATTGTGCCATTTTAGACAAGTTGCACACAATTTCATGAATTTATTCTCTACAAAATGATTGGACTATTAGTGGCACTTCAACTGACATCACTTTCACATTTATTATTTTTTTTGTGGGGTTCTTTTATCATTTCTTTTTCTTTTTCTATTTTTTCTATTTATACACCCTCTTTTCATTTTTTATTTTTATTTATATATCCTTTTTTGGAAATCATTTGCAATATGCAATATTATTTACAATCTGAAATACTGAAAGAAATAATTCAATCATCATTTGATCCTATAAATTATAGGACCCTAACACTCCTCACATACAACATGTGACCTTTCACCTTCCTTTTCTCCTAATTTCCATTATTTTCATTGATAATTTGCCAAAAATGCCATTTTGCCTTTCCAAAGCCTTTATCGTTGCCTTTGTCAATTTCCTTAGCCATAATAATTGAAATGAACACCCACATTAGGATGGATTTTATAACATTCAGCTTGGAATAAGTGTCCCATAACTGTGGTTATTATTTTTCCTTTATTGACTTTTATTACATGGAATTTTCACCAGGGTTGTTACACTTGTGTTGCCACAGGGTTTGAAGGACTCGTTGAATATGTTGCAAGTGCTCTACCCGATTCTTGCTAAAGATGAGGATGTCATCCAAATATACAACCATGAACAAGTTGGTGAAAGGTTGCAAGATGTAATCCATCAGCCTCATAAAAGTTGTAGGGACATTTATCAACCTAAAGGGCATGACCAACCACTTAAAAAGACCCTCCTTGGATTTGAAGGCGATCTTCCATACATTTGTGGGATCTATTGGAACTTGGTGATAATCGGACTTCAAATCAATCTTGCTGAAGTACTTGGCCCCCTTTAGCTAGTCAATAAGATCATCAATCTGTGCGATCAGGTACCTCTTCATGACAATGATTTTATTCAGTGCCCAATAATCAATGTAGAGTCTCCAGGTCACATCCTTCTTCTGTACGAGTACAATTGGGCTCCCACTATAACCACCCATCCCACATTTACCCAAATCCATGAGCTTTCCAGGGTAAACATGAGACGAGTGTCACTATGACATGATTCGACCACCAAGTTCCAGTTAAGGAAGTGGGGCCTTCAAACTGAACACATATTGACTTCCCACAGGGACTACATATTAGTAAGGAGTTATACATTCACCCCAGCTGATCAATCCCTAAGTTGTAACCTTGTTTCTTTGACCTAACACCCCAATCATGCACATAACAAGGAAAGGGTACTGATATCGGTCTCCAACTGCATGCATAGGCATGCTTCCATGTGATTATGGCTTAAATCCTTCAGTTTTGAGCATGTGGTTTCGGGATCTGTGCCACCTTTTTAGGCCAACCTCTAGATCACTACCCAAAATTTCCTATAACTTTCCATAATCATAATTTACACAATGACAAAGCCAAACATTCAAACTTGAAGCAAGAACTTGACCTAGTCTGTCTAATCCATAACAAACATATGGAAAACATGTAAGCTACAGGTCATGAATGCATATATGATCATAAACTGATAATCTCCATCTAAGAATCACCAACAAGGCTATAATCCCTCTCTAGCTAGCTGCAATAACACTTTTTAGTCCATACATCCATCAACCATTCAATAACTTATTAAAACATGTCAAGAGCCATAGATAGACTACACCACATGACCAACATAGTAAACCATGGAAACTCAGCCATAATGTCAACATGATAACCAATACAAGCATTCGTAAATCATAGTAGGAAATAACTCTTATTAAAATATGCAAACGCCAACCAAGTCAGGGACTTCAACAATCCACTCGACCATAGATTGGGTTGAACCAAATCTCTCTTTTAGCTAATCAGCCCTACGCCATATTCAAAGCGTGAATGTGGGATCTTATGAAATAAACCAAAATAAAATCAATCAGGGTTTCCATAGGCCAAACCACCTCAACCTTCAACCACAATGATTACACCTCTACGATCCAGAAATCACTAGCATCAACCAGATCAATCTTTACCCAAGTTATCTAGGGCTCCAGGAACTAGTAGCTCAACCCACATCCTTTGAGAGCTCTAGAGCATTTGTTCCAACCGTGGCTCCAGGGACTAATTACTCAACCCACCAAGGGCTCCAGAGCATTTGTCCCAACCAACGGCTCCAGGAACTAGTAACTCAACCCAAATTGTTCCAGGGATTCCAGAGCGTTTGTTCCAACTCACAACCATTGGGAACCTAAGAACCAATCGACAAAACAAGTTAAAAAAACCCACAACACCATGGTTATCCAGGAAATGGCAAGGCAAGGCTAAACCCACTGCCACTTCAGGCAAATCTCCATGCCAATGACAACACATAACCAAAAAATCACATGCATATACCATGCATCCAAAAATCAGTAAGGAAATCACACATGCAACCTGTTACCTACAAAGAAATCTAGCCGTAACTGTTGATCCAACTGTTTCCTTGCACTCCCTGCTTCCCTTTGCCTTCTTTCTCGAAATTCAAGTGAATACTCGAGTGCTCCAAGAATGCTCCAAGATGCTCTAAGTGTGCAAGAGTATGAGAGAATGAAATGAGAGAGGCAAAACTGAATTGACAAAAAGCTAACAATTGATCCTCAAAAGCCTTTTTATCATCTAGGCCTCTATTTTCTTCATTTTCCTCCATTTCCCCTCTAATTTCCTTAGCATGCAAATATGTGTCTCTTCACCTTCCTTTTCTCCTATTTTCCCTTTTTCATAATTAAATGCCATTTTTTGTCTCTTTGTCTTTGCCAATTTCCATAGCCATTAATTAATCACAAGTGATGCCCACTATAATGTTTTTCCCAACATTCAACTTGGAATACGTGTCCCATGACCTTAGTCTTATTTTATTTACATGTAAAATCAACCAGGGGTTGTTACACCCACAAGGTGAGGAACTTGGTCGAATGTGCCCTTTTTGCAGCAACTCCTAGATCTGCCACTTGATTTCCTCATTTTCCAAAAAATAGTGGTGACATATTGGTCAATTGGGTAAAGGAGCTCCGGGAGTTAGATCGATCGAGTGCTTGACCTAACAATGCAATGGTACTCATGTGGATGAGGAGAATATGTCCCTATATTCTTCCATGATGTTATCAACTTTCTTCTGCTACACGAAGGGACCCTTCCGAGGGTCATGGATGTGGCCACAATCTCCCCCTTAATTTGAGAATGAATAAAAAAGAAAACAAATTTCCTGGTCTGGGAGATCACCTTACTACATTGCTTAACAGAGATCAAAGAGATGGCGTTAGGCGAGCTACCTTTGGCAACTTATAAAGTTTACTAACCAAAGTAACAATCACAGTGTGAAGCCTAGACTCATACATAACATGATGCTTCCACAAGTATGGTTGGCCTAATAAAACATCACAAACTTCAAGAGGAGCAACATCACATGATACCTCATCTGTGAAGAACTTGATGCAATAGGGAAGGTGACACTGCTGGATAACACAGAGATCTCATCCTTGGTGGAGCCACCCGATGGAATATGGTTGTAGGTGTGGTGTGGTCGACAAGCCCAACCACTTAATTACTTTTGCAGAGATGAGGTTATTTTGGCTCTCAGTGTCAACAATGAACTACATTGAAGAACTCTTCACCCACATTTATGAGTGGAAGAGTTGGTCACCCTCTTCTAGATCTTCAGGCTCAATCTTTTGGACCTTGGTGGTGGCAACGTTGGCAGTGGGTTTTGGGTCAATAATCTGCTTCCCCTTATCATTATCCTTGTCAGGTTCTGGCTCAGAGTCGGGACATACATCAGACTTCGAATATTTTAGCTCGACCACTAGTGATTTCTTGGCGTGACATTCATTTGTGTTGTGGGCGGGGCTCTTGTGGAACACACACCACCTTCCTGTGTCCTTCTTCATCTCCATGGTGTCATTCTTTTTTGGTGGCTTCGATGGGTTGTCCTAGGTCATTCCACCTTGCCTCTGTCCTTTATTTTGTAGTTTGGGGGTGCTCTTGCCCTGCTTCGGATCCGTAGATCCAAAGTCTCACTTCTTTTGTATAATTTTTTGTTCAATCTTGGTAGCATATCAATATGTTACACCAAGCAAGGAGATGTTTAGGAACTCCATTTCTTCCTGAATATATTTATGCAGATAACCGTGGTATTTTAGCACCAAATTTCGCTTAGAGTATTTGATACCTAACTTTGTGAGTAGAGTATGAAAAATATTCATCAACTCATGCATGTCTTGATCCCTTTGTTGCCATAGTGTGGTTCATTGTATGTACTTGTCTACATAGCTCCCAGCAAGGTAATATTGTTCCTTCGCAGTGTCTCAGAAAGAGTTCCAAGAGGGTGCGACTAAAAACAGAGAGGCTTCCTCGTCCCTTCTCTCATAGTAAGTTTCCCACCAGTCCTTGACATGGGGGGCAAGTTTAAGCATTGCAAAAGTAATATTCTCCCTATCAGAGAAACTATGGACCGAAAATAACCTTCCAACAGACTTAACCATTTATCTACAACATCTGCATCTATCTAAACTTTGAACATAGGGATATTAAAGTTAACTTGTACCTTGAAGGGGGTGGGGCCTCCGAAGTGACTGTTGGATGAAGATGCGTCCCCTGTTGGCATGTGCCGAAGGATCTAGGCAAAGTTGTCCATCATTTCATTCCTTTTTTTCTTGAGGGATCCTTAGAGCAATAATTTGATATGATCTCCTCCTCTCTCCTCTTTCTTTTCTTCTGCCATGGGAGGCCGTTGGGTTTTGCGATGGTGGTCTTGCAAGGGTTCGACTAATTTGAGTCCCAATTCCTTATACCTCGACCTCGTTGGGGACATGCACATAAAAATAGAGAAAGAGCAGACCACTTTGATACCACTGATCCTCATTTATGAAGTAATGAAATGAAATACTAAATTAAACAAAAACATAGAGATACGATAATACTGGACTTCAATAAATAAATAGGGAATGCAGCAAATGAAAATAATTTAGCTCGAGCGATGGTAGATCATCTTTGAGAAGAGCTGTGACAACTACATGCCTTCTGAAACATGTTACCATATGGTTCATATGCTTTTTTATCATAAATAAGAAGCGTGAAACCCTAACCCTAGGAGATGAAGTGACAATGGTTTTGGGTCCTGTTGGGGTAAGTTGGACCGCCAACTTCTTGAGGTTGTAACTTTGGCATACGATCTCCGTTTGGCTATCATAAGATCTCGTTTCAAAGATCTCCACGAGGAAGAAAAAAAAAAAACGAATATGTAAAATAACTTTCTAACACTTATTCGGTTTTTCTGTTTTCCCAAAAAATGTCTTTTAGGACCTCAAAATGGCTCTAGAAGTTTAGGACCCAAAAAGATTGCCAAAAATAGAAAGATGTGCTAGAATTAAGGAAATTGAAAGCAAACAATGTTGGGGGTCCAAGTGGAATTGACATATGGTTGCTAATATCCACATCGATCATTCTTCTTGATAAAGTGCTCATAATGGCTTTATGCTTCCTATTTAATGTCCTCGAAAGAGGTTAATTGCGGCCTACCTTCAGGAGCAAGTAGTTTGACACAATTTTGAGACTCATGGGCCTTTACTTGCTTATGGAAAACAGACGTGTTTTGATCACTGACTTTTAGCCATAGGTTACGTGGTTTTAGTATCCATAGTTCCTCTTCCTATCGACTAAATTTAAAAATTTCCCTTGTGAGTTGTTGTTCCTTTTCTATATGCCATGGTTCCACCTGACTATTCTTTGTTAGATGTTGATGACTTTCTAACTGCTCTACTAACTCTTTCCTCTTCTGCCCAAGCGACTTATAACTCTCCTTAAGCCATTCCCTCAATGCATGCTTCACCATCTTTAACTTGGATTCCTATGCGAAGGAAGGCGATCTTAAGACTAGGGTTTTCCATTCTTGCCTTATATTATCCATTACACTGTCCTCTTGTAGCCATGCTGAGTTGAACCTAAACGGGATGGGACCTAAATCTTCCTATTGATCCATTAATAATGTGATTGGGCGATGGTCATAATATCCCTACGCCTTGATTGATGAAGTGCACTCCAAACCCTTTAGCAAACAACTAATGTGGATAAGAAATCTGTCAAGTCGAGCCGAAATATGATTAATTCTAGTTTGTCGGTTCAACCAAGTATATTTACTGGCCTTTGGGAGCAGAGCAATTAGATCCCATTCATGGATTAGATCTTCCATATATTCCTTGAAGGGATATCGAACTATGCTCCCTCCTTTCTTTTCTACATATTTGAGCATTGTGTTGAAGTCCCCTCCCATTATATAGTTGTGGTGGAAATATTTCTCTTTAATAATGTTCAAAGAGTCCCAAAAGTACACTTTCTCTCCATATAGCACAAGTGCACAGACGTTGATAAAGGGGATTTGTTCTCTAGTGTCCTTCTTTTCCAAAATGATTATTATCCAATTTTGAGTTTGCATACTGTCTATATATTTGAAATGGTTTCCCATAAAATAATACCTATACCTCCAGACATACGTCTGGAACTTTGAACGATGTCATTACCTTCTCTCCAAAAGGCTTTAACTGCTACAAAAATATCCTTTTCGTCAAGCTAGGTTTCATGAAGAAATAAAACCCAAGGCTTCTCCTACTTCACCATGTCTTTGACTGACAAGGATTTATTGGGGCCCCCTAAACCCCTTATATTCCAGGACAATATATTCATTATTTATTTGGAGGGAATTGAGGGGCTCCTCCTCCTACTTCTGGTGACTCCGCATCTTTGACTGGTCTTGGTTTTAATATTTTTGTGTTTATTGATTGATTGTCAAGTTTCTTATTAAGCTCTGCTTCTTGCTCTCACGTGGTTTTTTTTATAGGGTCTTCCCTTCTTTTTCTTATTGCTCTATGTTTTGTGACTGCTACCATCCTCTGCCCATACTAAATTTTGCGCCATATTTCAGGTAATAACCTCTATGGCAAAAGGCCTTGTAATATTCCTAATTAGCCATGGCTAATTGGAATATTCAATTTTGTTCAATTTTTCTTTCTATAGTTATTTATAAATAAAAAGGTGAGGAAAGGGGGACATAACTCACTTTTTGAATAAAGTCACTCCCTAGTAGCACAACGTTGTAACTTAAAAGGGGAGCCAAGGGGGCCAAAGGACCACGTAGAGAAGGGGGCCCACGTAGACACTTGGAGGGACTGCACAGATGGAGAAAGAGCACATGGCAAGAGAGAGGTTACGTTGGAGGAGGTGGGCCTTAGGGTTTTGAGAAAGGCCAACAATATAAAGGAGAGAGGAGCCTCTACATTTGGGGCATTGGATTATGTTGCATTTGAGCTAGTCACTTCGACTTAGAGCACGCTCGCTGTTTAGCTTGTCTGCAACACTGTTTAGTGCATCGAGTGTCTCTGTTTGGAAATCTCACCCTTAGCCCCGAGGGACTTCGAGTGCCTGCTCATGTAAGGTAGTTTCATCAGTATTTTGCAGGAGGAGCGATTTCTGGAGTTGAGGAGGAACTAAGCATTTTGATGACTGTGCAGTCTTGAGAGGGGAGGACATAGTCTCTTTTGGTAGGAGCTCCAGATTGGGCTTATGTGGAGGATTTGAGCTTGGAGATTGAGCAAGGGATCAACCCTTGCAGATTGGAGGATTTTGGCAGAGTCTTGGGTAGAGTTTTGGAGGATTCTCTTCAGGGGCAGCGCAGAGCCTTGAGGGATAGCATAGATCCTCAAGGGGTGATTTTCGGGGGTCAGCTATTTTAGAAAAGCTTTCTGGGCTTTGCCGGGTTTTGAGCAGAGGTTGATTCCAGAGTTTCAGCATTTTCTGAGGAGAGGAACAACCCCAAATCCTCACTTGATTCCAAAAGTAGCAGCAACACAACAGTTCTCCGGCAGCTTGGATGTAGTTCAGAGAGAGGCCATTTCCCTACCATTCTGAGTGTATTTCTTCACTTGCCTTGAGCAAGTCGAGGTGCTATCTTTCTGATCACCTCTTGTACTCTTTCCATTACTCAGTATAATAAAATGGCTTAGCATTTCTCTCTGCATTTCTCGAGTATCTGCTTATATTCCATGTATACATTATTGTATGTCGCACTACTGTTATTTTTATCTCTTTGAGCTTCCCGACTACTATACCACTTGTGTGTCTTTCTCCTATACTCTTAGACAGAGTCTGGAAAGGGCCAGGTAGCCTCCAGATCTCGTCCTCTTTTTAGAGGCGACATATCTGGTAAACGCCCTCCCAGTCCATCTCTGGTTGGAGTTTGCTTGTGTTTGAGGGATACCCCTGATAAGGGATATTACAGGCCCCTCGTGGACATCCTTTTGAGGATAATTCTCAAACGCAACCACCAGGGCATTGTGCGCTTCCATTGCAAGTTGCTTTATGATCTCGAGGATCAGATGCGCTTCCATTGAATGAGGCTCTGATTGTTGCAGATCCATGACATTATCGACACCCGGGGTTTCCCCAACTTCATTGATCTCACCTTCTTCTTTTTTCATGATTGATTCACCCTCACTCGGATTGTCATTGTTCACTGGGTCCTCTTGGTCATTTTGGAGGATGCCGAATGGATTTGATGATGTTGAGGCCCCATTATTCTTTGAGGGGTTTCGAGCCTTGTTTGTTGCTGCCTTCCTTTTGTTTCCTCGTCATTGTTGAGTTTTCCATTGCTCCGCATGATTTGTCATTGGATCTGAGACTTTGCTGGAAGTGGCTTTTTACAATCCCTAGCAAAATGTCTGTATTCATGGCAAAACTGACATTTGAAGGGGATCTGTAGTCAAGACTTTGCCAATGTATCCAATTCCCAAGCGTGAAATTATTATTTGGGAAGGCATGCCCTTTTACAAATCAACTTCCACACAGATCTTAGCGAATGCAAATTGGGAGCGTTTGGGTTGTGCCTTGTCCAAGTATTTCCCAACTCTATTCCCAATAGCTCTTTCGTCACTCCAGTAAGAGAGAGGGAGCCTTGGTAACTTAACCCAAACTGGTACTGCATTCAATATATCCTCATTTGGATTGAAATCTAGAGACCACTTATTTAAGTACATTCCATGAGATCCAAAAAAGTAAGGGCCATTCCTGAAGATCACATCCTTATCTTCCTTTAGTTCAAACATGAAGGCAAAAAATCCATGTCCACATGCATACATTCCAATGTTTCCCTTCACCTTTGGCTTTAAATTTTTGTCTATCCAGGCATCCATTGAGCGAGGGGATGGCCACATCCCTGTAAATTTGTCGACAAGGGCTCGATCGGTGAAGGCCAACGATGTTCTACACATTGTCGTGGGGAGGGCAACCAATGAGATTGATTCAATTTTTTTACAAATTTAGATTCCTTGTTCTTAGGCTTCAATGCCAATACATCCACGATAGTCAGAAAAACAACTTCGTCACGGGGAATGGGAGAGGAAGGCACCCCTCTAAAGTTGCCACTGATAGAAGAAGCTAGATTTTAAATATGCGCAAGAGCAAAGTGAAGAAAATAAATTCTTAATTTAAATAAACTTTGTGAATATAAATTAAAATCATAATAACATTTAACTTAAATATATATATATATACATGAAAAGAAACAAACTTATGAGAAGTAAATAGTAAAATAAATACTTAAAAAAAATTCACATATTAGTATAAAAGTTAACCAAAATCACAATATTAATGTAAAAGTTAAAACTTAACCAATGAAGATGATACTTCCCATATAAAGAAACTGAAGAACAACTTGGTATTATTATTAAATATTTTAAAGATACATAAAATTAAATAGGTAAGAAATGTTATATATATATATATATATTTTTTTTTTTTTTTAATTTTTTTTTTTTTAATAGACATCTTTTCAAATGATTTTAGTTTTAATACACATAATATGAAAACGCAAATCAGTTATTCGGTAAAAATGATCCATATTATATTTTGTTGTTGAGAATTTCGTTCCGCAAGCGTGATGGCCAAGTCGTGTGCTTAATGGATTAATGCATCCGTTAAATCCTCGACAACTCCATTGCGTGAGACCAATGTAACATTGATTTTGATACAAGGTCTATCATAACTCTCGCTGTTACACAGGTACCATTTCGAATCTCGACAGAGAACATGGCTTTTTTCTAGATGATAATTCTCTCTTCTATGTTAAATGAAAGCTTAAGGCTCTTAACGTGAGCTTTGGATTAGGATTGAAATTTTTCCACAAACTCTGGAATTTCTTATTTATTGGTTTTACATTTACTAAGATCTTTGCTGATAACGTATCCTGTTGTAAAGGACATTGAAATGCCTACCTGGATTCCTTATATGAATTAATAACAGTGAGTTATTCTTTAAATTCAGTCAGATTTGTTTTTGTTTTAGTAGACTAGAAATATTAAAAATTAGTAATCAATGATAAAAAGTATCTCGATGACATTCAATGCATCTCTTGAGGGGCTATCTGTGCAGATAAAATTGGGTTTAGTTGGCGACGCAGCCCCCTCTAAAATGGCCATTTGGTTGGTTTTTTAGTGTTCGTGAATCTCGGTTTTCTTTGGTCTGGTGTCTTTCTTTGGCCTTCCGAGAGGTCTCCGAAATAGCCATTTAGTTGGCTTTTTAGTGTTTTGTGAAGCTTTGTTTTCTTTGGTCTGGTGTTTAATTGTGGCTTTTCTAAGAGTGTGAGTTCATGTTGAAACAATTTGGTAGTTATGTCAAATGATTATGACAATAAATTTGAAAATTTGGAGGGTGAGGGTTCTGTTGGACACAAATTTTACATGATACTCCATTTGCAGTTTCAATAGCCTCGTGAATTTCATTACTGATTGATCGACTATCACTTGTCTTTCCCCAGTTTTCAACGGAGCCGACATTCAATCTCGGGGCGATGTAGATTGTACATATGGGGCATGAATATTAAAGACATTTGAAAATTTTGGAAATATAGAGAGCAGTCGCCTCTTGAAAGACATAATTATCTCTTGAAGTTTAGATGTGTAAGTTCAAAATGCTTGAATGTCAAAGGATATTTGTTTTAGTTATAAAAGTCAGAAATCTGAAAATAAAATATATGCTAATCCTCTGAATTTCCAGTTACAATATGTGCAATCTTATTGAATAGCGACAAAATCTAGTCCTATTGTTATGTATGTTCTCCGTGTCTTGTTGAGTGCTTTCAGAAAGAAAAGAAAATGAACGTACGTCGTATAGTTTAGAGAAATGTACTAAGGTTTTCTTCAAATCTTGTATGGGTGGTTCCTAAGGCACTTGTTTGTAAATGGTTTGGGAAAAGATAAAAGGATGTACACTAATTTAAAACATAGATTGGCTGCTTGCTATAAACTCTGAAACTTTGGCAGTCTTTGACACTAGAGAGGACTGCTTTGACCAATGAAATAATCATGCCATAGTTGATGATCTGTTCAAAGCATTTGGATTTACAGAAACACACTAAGAGCCATTTGAATGTACATAGACATGGAGGTGATCTAGCACCTTTTGGATGAAACATTGCTCCCTTTGGATGGAATGTTTCGCTTTGGAGCCCCTATACATGACTTTGGAATAAGCCTTCCACCTATTGGAGACCACATGTGCCACACATGTGAATTTTTCATGAATTTATGGAGGATGACTTGGCACATGAGCATTGTTTCTTCACTTTGGGAGCATCTTTGGGGGTATTTTGACATCCACTCTTCTATCATGGATGTTTTATGTATTATGCCTGATCTTTGGGGCTTATAAAGAGATAATGGTTGTTTGATATTTTCATTTTAATGAGAAGAGAATCTCTCATATAAATAAGAGAAGCACTTCTCATTTGGATTCATTGCTAGAACTCGCGGAGAAGAATTACTTGCCCAATGCCTACATTTACTTCTTTTCTTCTACATTTGCTATGGATGAATAATTAGGTTGACTTCTTGAGGAGATGTTTTTTGAATTGCTTTACAACATTCATGGATGCTCATGATTAGAGTTTTGAAGAATGAAACAATTTCTTGAGTAAGTGGGCCCACTTGATCTTATGCATTATTATAAGTGTAATTGTATTGCTCTCGTGTTGGTGGTGCATTCTCTTCATATTTTCTTTAGTGTTGGAGAATGTAACTAGGTTCAGTCTTCATAAAGACCTTTGTAAAACATGACATGGTATGTTTTATATATTGAAACGAAGAAAAATAATTTTATTTATTTATCAAAGTGTGGGTTTCATGCTCAAGTCTAGGTCGAAGCATGTTCTTCATGCTTCTAGGGTCTTCTAGGTCAATAAACGATTTTTGTCATTTATTATAGTCTCATTTGGACTCATTGTAACAAAAGAAAATAATTATTTTTGAGTCAAGAAACCAAAATTATCCTCCAAGACCAAGTCGACCTAAAGAGGCTTATCTGACTTGTCCAAAAGGCTATAAATAAGGACTTCGACTCATTTGGATCACTCACTAAAGCAAGTTCGAACTGTAATAGTGAAGAAGGAAGAGTGAGAAAGACAAGAAGAAGAGGAAGAGGTTGAAGAAGAAAGATATCTTGAGAAAGCTCTCTTTTAAGTCCACACATGCGAAGCTCTCTAGGGTTTTTGGACAAGTTACATGGGCTGAAATTGCAGGCCGAAATTATAGACCTTGTTGCAAGGTTGAAATTGCAGGCCGAAGTTGTAGACCTTGTTGCAAGGCTGAAATTGCAGACTGAAATTGTGGACCTTGTTGTAGGGCCGAAACTTTGAGGTGAAGCTGCTTTGATCTTCGTTGACTTTGATCTTCTTATTGGGTTGGCTTGGTGTTTGGGAAGAATTGTGGCTTTGGTCTTGGGTCTTGGAAGTCTCAATTTGAACATATTCTATAAGAAGAGAAGTATTCTTTTTGGGTTTTCCCCTTGGAGGGGTTTTGCACTAACTTGGAGCCTATATCTTGTGTACTTAGTCTCTTTGATCTTCATTTTTTTGGTAATTGATTGATGAACAAGAAATAAAAGTAATAAAGGGCCAACTAATAGTCATAAGTAATTATCAAGTAAGGAAAGTCTAACATAACATACAAGATTCTTGATTTCCCAACATGGTATCAGAGCTAGGGTGTAAGGAGACTGAAGATCGCATCTTTGTTGGCACTCTCTTCTCAATGGCAAGGATTGTGAAGAAGGGTTTCAAGTTTCTTGGGAACCTCCTAGTTAGGGCATCTGACACCTAGGAAACACCTCCTCTTGGCTGCTAACATACTCCACTAATCAGTCCTCTCCTCGGACGCATCCTCTAGCATCCAATCATCAAACAAGATGACATTTGCAACTCCCTGTTGTCGCCACCTTGCCTTGGGATCTTTGCACCTGCAAGTTTGGTTAGGGCAACCTTAACAACCCTCAACCCTTGATCAAACTCTGTGGTAACCTTCTCCAATTGAGCTACTCCTCTTGTTGTCCATTCAAGGCATCATAACATAGTGGTAGAGCTTGAGGAAACCTCCTCACAACTCCCTACAACATATCTAACTCCAGCAACACAAATTTCCCCTAAACTCATGGAAGAAGGGTTTGTTTAGGCCACGACCTTCCTGAGATGATTGCGGCTAGGATAGGAGGCCTCTCCTAGGCCTCTCGGTCCAATCAAATCCTCCTCCTTAACGCCGCTGCAACTACCATGATCTGCGGCCCAAACAACATACAAAACACCACTGAAATATGCAAAAATAGTTGCATTACTCACCTTTGTGGTAGCGACACCAAGTCTACAAGAAGAACGCTCCCAAAACTAGTGACAAGACACACCAAACAAGGCTTCCAAGCCTCCCTGGCCTGCAACATCACCCACAAAAGATTTTTGTGTGCCAATGTCTCCACAACCCTCAAGCCTAGGGTTTGGATTACCTTCCAAGCCTCCTCTGACGACACTAGCCCATTTGGTGCCCATCACTCTAGCATACCCTGTAGAATGAACCATGCAATCTCGGTAGTGCCTTGCCTCATCACATCTGAACCTGAAGATCCCAAACCTCCACAGTGTTTCTCCCTCTGAGGCTAGACTATCTACGAGCCTACATGATCTCCTCTAGCTCAGTCCTACAAGCACTCATCCTCTTGGATCAAATACCACTCATGCAAACCCTCGAATCTTGTATATGCAACATCACGATTTGATGAAGGCTTTAGCTTGCCAATATGTTGTCCATCACACAAAGCAATCTCGATCAAACCAATCTCGTTCATGCCAAAACAATCTTCAAGCTGTCCCAACGATCCATGGCAAATCAACGAAAGTCCATGATCACCAATTTGCCATACAACAAACTGTTGTTCACTAGGCTTTCTACCAATCGACCAGAAATCCCAACCAATCTCGTTGGCAAGCCAGTCAAGACCACACCTCCATGTCTTCAGTTGAACCCTTTGCTCCATGATATAGACACCCACAACTCCCTCAGAGCTGCTTCACTGTGCACACTCTGATTCACTGTCCTTTCAAAGTAGCTCAGAGACGCTTTGATACCATGTTGTTTTTCTCGATGCTGGTGTCTAAGATATAATCTTAAATCACTGATGCTACCAAACCAACTATCACAACGATTTTACTTTGCACAACGGAATATAAACAACAATAAATCTACTAGTGTACAAAATATAGACAACTTTTTACAAATTTTCAACCCAACTTTGTTATATTAATCAAACTAAATAATACAACAGTCTAGGGCTCTAGTATCAGGGATAATGGCCCTCAAATATCCACTAGTACAAGAATACAAAACTGGGGCTTGGTTTTAGTCTATTGACAAACAATCTACCCTCAACAAGATACTCTGACCATCTGGCTGATGTAACATGCAATCACAACTCCTCTCGGTTGTACCTTCAGCTCCCAATATACAACACTGCCTCTATCAGTGATCCAAGTCCATCTAGCCACTAAATGCCAACTATCTAATCTGCTTACTTGTTGTGCCTTAGTCCATCAAGGGCACAACACATTGAGACTCCTGTCGAGTTGTTCACAACTCCGTTTGTGAACAACTCTCATCTACCCACTGCTGCTGCTCAACTTCTCAAGGACTTCAGTCCACTATAGTCTTCTTGCATTGCTGCAATGAAGAGTAACACAGGGCATGGAGGGTTGCCACCTATCACTGCATGATGCCCATCTCTCACAATGAACACGGGCTAGGAGGACCGCCCATATTCTGCTGTAGATGTCCTTCTCTGCACGACAAATCTAGTGCTGCTCAAAATGTTCCTGGCTTATTAGACCCTTGAGCTCTTTAATTGCCACTCTAGAAAATACTTTTGTCCATCAAAGTGTTGCACACCGGGCTCCAACTTGGGCACTATCACGTTGCCTTCCAAAAAACCATAAATGCCTAGTCCACTGTCCACACTTGGTCCACTCTCATGTTGCCCTCCAATAGACCACGATTGACCAATCCTTGCTGTAGCATCTACTCCTAGTTATGGCATCCAACACCTAGGAAACCCCTCCTCTTGGCTGCTCATAGACTCCACTAATCAGTCCTCTCCTTGGACACTCATCCTTTAGCATCCAGTCATCAAACAAGATGACATCTGCAACAACTTGCTGTTGCCACCTTGCCTTGGGATCTGTGCACTTGCAAGTCTAGTTAGGGCACCCTTAACAACCCTCAACCCTTGCTCAAACTCTATGGTAACCTTCTCCAACTGGGCTCCTCTTCTTGTTGTCCATTCAAGGCATCATAACACAGTGGTAGAGCTTGAGGAAACCTCCTTACAACACCCTACAACTTACCTATAACTCCAGCGACACAAATTTGCCCTAAAGTCATGGAAGAAGGGTTTGTTTTGGTTGTGATCTTCCTGAGACGATTGCGGTTGGGATAGGAGGTCTCTCCTAGGCATCTCAGCGCAATCAAATTCCCCTCCTTAACGCTGCTGCAACTACCATGATTTGCAGCCTAAACAACATACAAAACATCACTGCAATATGCACAAATAGTCCCAATACTCACCTTTGTGACAACGACTCCAAGTCTGCAAGAAGAATGCACCCAAAACTAGTGACAAGGCACACTAAACAGGGCTCCCAAGCCTCCTCAAGCCTATTACATCCTCCACAAGGTAAGTCACACCAAATTACAAAGATAACAAAGATAACCTTTCAGAGCTTGTGTGCTTGCCCTTGCGTCCTTGTTGCCCTAACTTGCTGTCCAAATTAGAGCTCTTTCTTTGATGTGGATACTCTTTGGATGTGAGGAATGAGGCCTCTCCTCACTTCTTTATATAAATTTCTCTAGGGTGACGTCCAACTTATTAAGAAGGGCTCTTTGAACTAAGGCCGACTTGATCTTATGACATATTCACCCACATAATTATTCAAAAATTCATCTCTCCATTTCTACATGTCGGATTGTGATGATTTTCGTGCCCTTCGATTGCTCTTGGAGTGCTCTATCATTTCCATCGCTCACATGTCAAATTCTCATCACGGTTTTGGTCGCAACATCGATGGGTACAAAACCCTAAGCTTGGGTTTCAAGCCCACAAAAGACTTTTGTGTGCCAATGCCTCCACAACCCTCAAGCCAAACCCTAGGGTTTGGAGAACCTCCGACGAGACTAGCACATCTAGTGTCCATCATTATAGCATACCCTGTCGAATGAACCCTACAATCTCGGTAGTGCCTTGCCTCATCACATTTGAACCTGAAGATCCCAAACCTCCATAGTGTTGCTCCCTCTGAGGCTAGGCTTCCTATGAGCCTACACGATCTCCACTAGCTCAGCCCTGCAAGCACAATCCGATGAAGACTCTAGCCTGCCAATTTGCAGTCCATCACATGAAGCAATCTTGATCAAACCAATCTCGTTCATGCCAAAACAATGCTCGAGCTGTCCCAATGATCCATGGCAAATCAATAAAAGTCCATGATCACCAATCTGCCCTACAACAAACTGTTGTTCACCAGGCTTTCCATCAATCCACCAGAAATCCTAACCAATCTCGCTAGCAAGCCAGTCAAGACCACACCTCCATGCCTTCATTTGAACCCTTTGCTCGATGATCTAGACAACCACAACTCCCTCTAAGCTGCTTCACTGTGCACACTCTGATTCACTGTCCTTTCAAAGTAGCTCAGAGACGCTTTGATACCATGTTGTTTTTCCCAATACTAGTGTCTAGGATAGAATCTTAAATCACTGATGCTACCAAACCAAGTATCACAACAAGTTTACTTTGCACAATAGAATATAAACAACAGTAAATCTACTAGTGCACAAAATATAGACAACTTTTTACAAATTTTCAACCCAACTTTGTTTAATAAGTCAAACTAAATAATACAATAGTCTAGGGTTCCTGTACCAGGGACAACGACTGATGTAGCATGCAATCCCAAGCCTGCTAGTATTCTTCGTTATATTAGTCCACTAGTACAAGAATACAAAACTGGGGCTTGGTGTTAGTCCTTCGACAACCAATCTACCCTCAACAAGATACTCTGACCATCTGACTGATGTAGCATGCAATCCCAAGCCTCCTCAGGCCTGTGACATCCTCCACAGGGTAACTCGCACCAAATTACAGAGATAACCTTCTAGAACTTGTGCTCTTGCCCTTGTGTCCCTAATTCGCTGTCCAAATCAGAGCTCTTTCTTTGATGTGGATACTCTTTGGATGTGAGGAATGAGGCCTCTCCTCACTCCTTTATATAGCTTTCTCTAGGGTGACGTCTAACCTATCAAGAAGGGCTCCTTGAACTAAGGTCGACTTGATCTTATGACATATTTACCCACACAATTATTCAAAAATTCATATCTCCATTTCTACATGTCAGATTTTGATGATTTTCGTTTCCTCCAGTTGCTCTCGGAGTGCTCTATCATCTCCATTGCCCACATGCCAAATTTTCATTAGGGTTTTGGCCCCAACATCGATGGGTACGAAACCCCTAGCTTGGGTTTCAAGCCCACAAAAGAATTTTGTGTACCAACGCCTCCACAACCCTCAAGCCTAGGGTTTGGAGTACCGCCCAAGCTAGAAATCTCACCATACTTCACTTTTGTTTCTCAAAATAAATAAGGGATCCCTTATAGGCAAATTGGCCATAGAGAAATTCAAATTTTTTACAGCAAATGAAACATGGAAAACTCGGCTCCCTGAAATTTGATTTGCACTTTCGATTTTCACTCGTGCGACCTTCCAAAATTTGACCTATTCTTTCACGTGTTGCATCACCCTTCCTTAGCCTCACACACACGACTTGTGCGTTAAGCCTCTAGCACGTGTGACCTTGTGCACTCCTTGGCTCGTGTGACCTCCTTGGAAATGATCTTGCTCACACTTGTGACTCTTTGAAATTTGGTGTTCAGTCACTCTTATGGCCTTGGCCTCCACTAAGTTTCCTTTTCCAGAGTTTTCAACCATAAACTTTCCTTCTCTTCAGCCTTAATGTTAAACACACATGGACAGCCAAGACAGTATGAAAGATAAAACATGCAATTCAATTTTTATTGATAAATGATTTACATTTATAGTACATTATGTGACTCTTGGGTTTCAGATCCCAAGGTCTCTTGGACTGCTTTTGTCCATTCAACTTCCACACTAACCATTTAGGATTAGGTGTCCAACATTCCCCCCCTTAATCCGAAGGGTTATGTATGAGTCCAAGAAGAGAGCTGTAATACAACATGTGCAAAAAAGGGCAGTGGTTTAAGGATGACCACCAACACTGGAACGCTTAGTGCAGTTCCCGGAACTCTTCCAAAACTGGCAAGAAACTGAAGTTTTCTGCTAGAGGAAGTGATCCTATTGTTTTAAAGAGGGAAACCTTCAACCATAAAAGGGAGGCCTCACCTCGCATAAAAGGTAAAACTTCAACCTGAAAAGGGAAGTCTCAACCTGTGATGGTTCAAGGATGACCAACAACTCTGTAATTCCTGGAACTCTTCCAAAACTGGCAAGAAGCTGGTGTCTTCTGCTAGAGGAAGTGTTCTCAATCTGTGATGGTTTAAGGATGACCAACAACTCTGTAATTCCTGGAACTCTTCCAAAACTGGCAAGAAGCTGGAGTCTTCTGCTAGAGGAAGTGTCCCAGATTCCCAACTGAAGGCATGTTCAGGCATCTTTGTCTCTGGCTACAACTCTGAAACTGGTGTGGCAGGTTGTGGCTCAGGCTCGCTTGATGTGACTTTGAAGCTTGTAGATGATCATCATTTCCCCCCCTGTCAGGTACAAGGTGAGAAGATGGAGAAAACTCAACTGCAAGACTGTTCAATACTCTAGAACAAGTTCTAACATGCGTTTGGAATATCTTCTTGGCTGTTGATGCCCATTGCCAAGAAGCGATCCATCCAAGATGAATCTTTGTTCTTGCAGGACGTTTATTTTTGAAGCACCTGTGTGAAGAATGGCTGGTTTTATGACAGTGCTTACATGGATGAAGATCAAAACAATGATCTTTCAGATGGCCAACTCGATCACAGTGTTGGCATTTTACAATCTTTGGTTGTTGTTGCTGCTGTGGAAGAGGAGTAGAATCTGGAACAGCTGAAGCTGAACTGTCATGAGGAGCAGGTGAACTGTCATGAATGAATCCGGCACTCTGAAACTGAATGGGCTTGGCATAGTCTAGAATATGAAAGGACAAGTCCTTGTCATATCCAAGACCAGTTCTGTGCTTGTTGTGGACAAGTTGTTCCCAAGGTCTGATGATGGGCTTGGGAAGTGCAGACTGAGTTTCTGCATCTACATGTACAGCTGCTGCTTTATTGGGTACTGAATCTGAATGAACTTGAACATTATTGACTTGCTGTTTATGGGAGTCTGCTTTATTGTTCTGAACGGAAACATGTTTAGAATGATGACTCAACTGTTGTAATTCTTCCTGCTGTAGCTTTGTCTCAAGCTGCAAAAACTCAATATTCTCTTGTACATTATGCAAACAGGTTCTAATGTCAACAAGAGAAGCTTTGCTTATTCTTACTATACCATGATCAGAGGAATGTATCAGAGTTTTTAAGAACTCCAATACTTCACCAATTCTGGCTATTTTATTCATTGTCAAATTGCACTTGAAACTGATCACAACTTGTAGAGAAAAATCAACACTCACTCGCAATATGTCAATACAATTGGATTTTGCAACAGATTGCACTTGTCTTCAAAAGATTGCACTTGTCTTTAAAAATAGTGATGGTTCTCGATTTCAGTTGTGTTTGGTTATATAAGTATCATATTCCAACACATTTGAAATAACATAAAGTAATCAGTGCCGTATAAGGAGGAGCATGAATCGACAAGAAAAATGACCGACGCATAGGATGCTTTCATATCATATAATACCACACATTCATACCTCAACAATCATATGCCTTGCCTAGTAATATACATGATATGTACAAAAAATTAGCTGATAAACAGAAGCCACCCCTGATCTGCTAGGACTGCAAGAGAAGCCAAATCAGCTTAACCATATATACACTCTTTCAGGTCCTAGCTAAGAATAAGATCTCCAATCTTATGGAACCCACATATCGCTTCCTTCTCAAATAAATGTCAGATGCTTGCAAAACCCTGCCTTTTAGAATGAATTTAGTTAGATACTTGTTCAACACTGTCTCTAAGAACAGTTCAAACCAAAACTCCTAGTTGAATAACCAAATAACATAGAATCTTATTTGCGGCTGTCACTGGATTCCTTAAATGAGCTGCTTCCCATACTACTAGCCAAAAAAAATAAAGTAAATCTCAAGCCTGTTACATAATATGTAAAGCAGCCTTACAGCTGCTTCCCTATTGACATCTGCTTCCCCTACCGTTTTTTTTTTTGCTGCTTTTTGGATTACTCTGTGCGCAAACGTCATGGCCACATCCAATCTTCTATGTACATTTAGGATCAAAATAGAGAGATATTAAAGTCCTTTACATTTACTAGCCAAATATATTAATACTGTACAGATAGAGCACAGTAGCACAAAGCAAGATATGTTCGCTCATACCACAGCTGCTACCGTTTAAGATTATGTTTTTCATCAGGGTTTGTCTTTTGTTTTAAAAGATTTATTGCCAACGATGGAAAGACTGTCGTTTCCAATAATACATAGAATAACTAGTGTGAGAGCAAACCACAATATCCACCCTGAGTTAAGGTAACAAACACATGTATTTGAATACGTGCATCAGGACCCACTGCATTTAAACGAAACTGTGAACAAGAGAATGTGTAACAAGAAAAGTGACTTCATACGCGTCTCTGAAAAATAAGCTTTCGTAGCGGTTATTGGATCCTTCAGTTCTGGTGCGTGATCGACCACTTGAGTGGCAGAGTTGCTCCTCTGATTATCGTAGCGATAGTCCCCTGTTGAGCAGGCGGAACATATATCGCATTTGCAGCTGTTCTGACTGCAGTTAGGGCAGCCTTAGCCTTTGGAAGATTTCTCAAAGAAAAGTGAAGCTTACACTCCAATAAATCAATATCACCAAGCAGCAGAGCAGAGAGCTCAGCCCAGACCGAGCAAAGCCCAGCTGGATCGAACCCAAATCAAAGTTTATGCCCAGAAGAGTTCAGGTCTTGTATTATCTTAGCAGGAATGGTCAGCTTGAACATCCCCATTTCATGGAAGTTACGCTGTCTTCAAATGAAGGCCTATACTTGAGCGATGTTAAGCAGCGTTTGAATGCTCTGCGTGGAAAAGGCATGGCCAACGCGTTTTCCTGGTCATCGAAGAGGAGCTACAATACGTATGACTTGAGTAGTAAAGACGGAAAGCTAAAGTGGTGGTGTAACCAACGCATTCTTCAAAAGACCTCAACTCATAAATAATGGAGCAAGAAAAGAAAATAGTGGTGGTACAGTGGTTGGTTTTGCAGAGGAACGTCGAAGAAGGAGGCAAGGTATAGATGGATAACCTGTTTGGCGCCACTCAGAGGTACGACAGGGAATCCATTCTCCAAAACCACGATTTCGACAGCGATTTCAAGCATCAATGGGAAAATATGTACCATACCCAATATTTAAACAGTGGTCCATAGGCAACACTTTCTGAGTCTTTAACATCTGTATATGGTCAGCGCTGAAACATCAAATGGCTTTATGCATTCTTAGATGGGTATTCTCGAACTGTAACTATTATAATTCAAATCACCATGCTGCAGCCAGACACAGCGAAAGAGGTCATTGGTTTCCCATCAACTATTTCAAAAGATGGAGCAGAGCAATCAATATCTGACGATGAACCTGGGCGCGTTATGGCAGGGTAGGAGTTACAAATATATGAGTACTGCGTATGAGCAGTGATAAATGCAGTCAAGAGAAGCCGAGCACTGTGCGTATAGGAGAGAGCAGCGTATGGAGCGTTTCAAGAACTGGAATTTCAGCAACGTATGGGAGAGAGCAGCGTTCTGCATGCAGGTGGAGAAGCTACAGGAGCAGCGTAGCAGAAGGAACAGGCCAGTGGAATAATAATGAGTTGTAGTTCCTCTTCCTATCGACTAAATTTAAAATTTTCCCTTGTGAGTTGTTGTTCCTTTTCTATATGCCATGGTTCCACCTGACTATTCTCTGTTAGATGTTGATGACTTTCTAACTGCTCTACTAACTCTTTCCTCTTCTGCCCAAGCGACTTATAACTCTCCTTAAGCCATTCCCTCAATGCATGCTTCACCATCTTTAACTTGGATTCCTATGCGAAGGAAGGCGATCTTAAGACTAGGGTTTTCCATTCTTGCCTTATATTATCCATTACACTGTCCTCTTGTAGCCATGCTGAGTTGAACCTAAACGGGATGGGACCTAAATCTTCCGATTGATCCATTAATAATGTGATTGGGAGATGGTCATAATATCCCTACACCTTGATTGATGAAGTGCACTCCAAACCCTTTAGCAAATAACTAATGTGGATAAGAAATCTGTCAAGTCGAGCCGAAATATGATTAATTCTAGTTTGTCGGTTCAACCAAGTATATTTACTGGCCTTTGGGAGCAGAGCAATTAGATCCCATTCATGGATTAGATCTTCCATATATTCCTTGAAGGGATATCGAACTATGCTCCCTCCTTTCTTTTCTACATATTTGAGCATTGTGTTGAAGTCCCCTCCCATTATATAGTTGTGATGGAAATATTTCTCTTTAATAATGTTCAAAGAGTCCCAAAAGTACACTTTCTCTCCATATAGCACAAGTGCACAGCCGTTGATAAAGGGGATTTGTTCTCTAGTGTCCTTCTTTTCCAAAATGATTATTATCCAATTTTGAGTTTGCATACTGTCTATATATTTGAAATGGTTTCCCGTAAAATAATACCTATACCTCCAGACATACCTCTGGAACTTTGAACGATGTCATTACCTTCTCTCCAAAAGGCTTTAACTGCTACAAAAATATCCTTTTCGTCAAGCTTGGTTTCATGAAGAAATAAAACCCAAGGCTTCTCCTACTTCACCATGTCTTTGACTGACAAGGATTTATTGGGGCCCCCTAAACCCCTTATATTCCAGGACAATATATTCATTATTTATTTGGAGGGAATTGAGGGGCTCCTCCTCCTACTTCTGGTGACTCCGCATCTTTGACTGGTCTTGGTTTTAATATTTTTGTGTTTATTGATTGATTGTCAAGTTTCTTATTAAGCTCTGCTTCTTGCTCTCACGTGGTTTTTTTTATAGGGTCTTCCCTTCTTTTTCTTATTGCTCTATGTTTTGTGACTGCTACCATCCTCTGCCCATATTAAATTTTGCGCCATATTTCGGGTAATAACCTCTATGGCAAAAGGCCTTGTAATATTCCTAATTAGCCATGGCTAATTGGAATATTCAATTTTGTTCAATTTTGCTTTCTATAGTTATTTATAAATAAGAAGGTGAGGAAAGGGGGACATAACTCACTTTTTGAATAAAGTCACTCCCTAGTAGCACAACGTTGTAACTTAAAAGGGGAGCCAAGGGGGCCAAAGGACCACTTAGAGAAGCGGGCCCACGTAGACACTTGGAGGGACTGCACAGATGGAGAAAGAGCACATGGCAAGAGAGAGGTTACGTTGGAGGAGGTGGGCCTTAGGGTTTTGAGAAAGGCCAACAATATAAAGGAGAGAGGAGCCTCTGCATTTGGGGCATTGGATTATGTTGCATTTGAGCTAGTCACTTCGACTTAGAGCACGCTCGCTGTTTAGCTTGTCTGCAACACTGTTTAGTGCATCGAGTGTCTCTGTTTGGAAATCTCACCCTTAGCCCCGAGGGACTTCGAGTGCCTGCTCATGCAAGGTAGTTTTATCAGTATTTTGCAGGAGGAGCGATTTCTGGAGTTGAGGAGGAACTAAGCATTTTGATGACTCTGCAGTCTTGAGAGGGGAGGACATAGTCTCTTTTGGTAGGAGCTCCAGATTGGGCTTATGTGGAGGATTTGAGCTTGGAGATTGAGCAAGGGATCAACCCTTGCAGATTGGAGGATTTTGGCAGAGTCTTGGGTAGAGTTTTGGAGGATTCTCTTCAGGGGCAGCGCAGAGCCTTGAGGGATAGCATAGATCCTCAAGGGGTGATTTTCGGGGGTCAGCTATTTTAGAAAAGCTTTCTGGGCTTTGCCGGGTTTATTGAGCAGAGGTTGATTCCAGAGTTTCAGCATTTTCTGAGGAGAGGAACAACCCCAAATCCTCACTTGATTCCAAAAGTAGCAGCAACACAGCAGTTCTCCGGCAGCTTGGATGCAGTTCAGAGAGAGGCCATTTCCCTACCATTCTGAGTGTATTTCTTCACTTGCCTTGAGCAAGTCGAGGTGCTATCTTTCTGATCACCTCTTGTACTCTTTCCATTACTCAGTATAATAAAATGGCTTAGCATTTCTCTCTGCATTTCTCGAGTATCTGCTTATATTCCATGTATACATTATTGTATGTCGCACTACTGTTATTTTTATCTCTTTGAGCTTCCCGACTACTATACCACTTGTGTGTCTTTCTCCTATACTCTTAGACAGAGTCTGGAAAGGGCCAGGTAGCCTCCAGATCTCGTCCTCTTTTTAGAGGCGACATATCTGGTAAACGCCCTCCCAGTCCATCTCTGGTTGGAGTTTGCTTGTGTTTGAGGGATACCTCTGATAAGGGATATTACAGGCCCCTTGTGGACATCCTTTTGAGGATAATTCTCAAACGCAACCACCAGGGCATTGTGCGCTTCCATTGCAAGTTGCTTTATGATCTCGAGGATCAGATGCGCTTCCATTGAATGAGGCTCTGATTGTTGCAGATCCATGACATTATCGACACCCGGGGTTTCCCCAACTTCATTGATCTCACCTTCTTCTTTTTTCATGATTGATTCACCCTCACTCGGATTGTCATTGTTCAATGGGTCCTCTTGGTCATTTTGGAGGATGCCGAATGGATTTGATGATGTTGAGGCCCCATTATTCTTTGAGGGGTTTCGAGCCTTGTTTGTTGCTGCCTTCCTTTTGTTTCCTCGTCATTGTTGAGTTTTCCATTGCTCCGCATGATTTGTCGTTGGATCTGAGACTTTGCTGGAAGTGGCTTTTTACAATCCCTAGCAAAATGTCTGTATTCATGGCAAAACTGACATTTGAAGGGGATCTGTAGTCAAGACTTTGCCAATGTATCCAATTCCCAAGCGTGAAATTATTATTTGGGAAGGCATACCCTTTTACAAATCAACTTCCACACAGATCTTAGCGCATGCAAATTGGGAGCGTTTGGGTTATGCCTTGTCCAAGTATTTCCCAACTCTATTCCCAATAGCTCTTTCGTCACTCCAGTAAGAGAGAGGGAGCCTTGGTAACTTAACCCAAACTGGTACTGCATTCAACATATCCTCATTTGGATTGAAATCTAGAGACCACTTATTTAAGTACATTCCATGAGATCCAAAAAAGTAAGGGCCATTCCTGAAGATCACATCCTTATCTTCCTTTAGTTCAAACATGAAGGCAAAAAGTCCATGTCCACATGCATACATTCCAATGTTTCCCTTCACCTTTGGCTTTAAATTTTTGTCTATCCAGGCATCCATTGAGCGAGGGGATGGCCACATCCCTGTAAATTTGTCGACAAGGGCTCGATCGGTGAAGGCCAACGATGTTCTACACATTGTCGTGGGGAGGGCAACCAACGAGATTGATTCAATTTTTTTACAAATTTAGATTCCTTGTTCTTAGGCTTCGATGCCAATACATCCACGATAGTCAGAAAAACAACTTCGTCACGGGGAATGGGAGAGGAAGGCACCCCTCTAAAGTTGCCACTGATAGAAGAAGCTAGAGTTTAAATATGCGCAAGAGCAAAGTGAAGAAAATAAATTCTTAATTTAAATAAACTTTGTGAATATAAATTAAAATCATAATAACATTTAACTTAAATATATATATATATATATACATGAAAAGAAACAAACTTATGAGAAGTAAATAGTAAAAAAAATACTTAAAAAAAATTCACATATTAGTATAAAAGTTAACCAAAATCACAATATTAATGTAAAAGTTAAAACTTAACCAATGGAGATGATACTTCCCATATAAAGAAACTGAAGAACAACTTGGTATTATTATTAAATATTTTAAAAATACATAAAATTAAATAGGTAAGAAATGTTATATATATATATATATATATATATATATTTTTTTTTTTTTTTTTAATTTTTTTTAATTTTTTAATAGACATCTTTTCAAATGATTTTAGTTTTAATACACATAATATGAAAGCGCAAATCAGTTATTCGGTAAAAATGATCCATATTATATTTTGTTGTTGAGAATTTCGTTCCGCAAGCGTGATGGCCAAGTCGTGTGCTTAATGGATTAATGCATCCGTTAAATCCTCGACAACTCCATTGCGTGAGACCAATGTAACATTGATTTTGATACAAGGTCTATCATAACTCTCGCTGTTACACAGGTACCATTTCGAATCTCGACAGAGAACATGGCTTTTTTCTAGATGATAATTCTCTCTTCTATGTTAAATGAAAGCTTAAGGCTCTTAACGTGAGCTTTGGATTAGGATTGAAATCTTTCCACAAACTCTGGAATTTCTTATTTATTGGTTTTACATTTACTAAGATCTTTGCTGATAACGTATCCTGTTGTAAAGGACATTGAAATGCCTACCTGGATTCCTTATATGAATTAATAACAGTGAGTTATTCTTTAAATTCAGTCAGATTTGTTTTTGTTTCAGTAGACTAGAAATATTAAAAATTAGTAATCAATGATAAAAAGTATCTCGATGACGTTCAATGCATCTCTTGAGGGGCTATCTGTGCAGATAAAATTGGGTTTAGTTGGCGACGCAGCCCCCTCTAAAATGGCCATTTGGTTGGTTTTTTAGTGTTCGTGAATCTCGGTTTTCTTTGGTCTGGTGTCTTTCTTTGGCCTTCCGAGAGGTCTCCGAAATAGCCATTTAGTTGGCTTTTTAGTGTTTTGTGAAGCTTTGTTTTCTTTGGTCTGGTGTTTAATTGTGGCTTTTCTAAGAGTGCGAGTTCATGTTGAAACAATTTGGTAGTTATGTCAAATGATTATGACAATAAATTTGAAAATTTGGAGGGTGAGGGTTCTGTTGGACACAAATTTTACATGATACTCCATTTGCAGTTTCAATAGCCTCGTGAATTTCATTACTGATTGATCGACTATCACTTGTCTTTCCCCAGTTTTCAACGGAGCCGACATTCGATCTCGGGGCGATGTAGATTGTACATATGGGGCATGAATATTAAAGACATTTGAAAATTTTGGAAATATAGAGAGCAGTCGCCTCTTGAAAGACATAATTATCTCTTGAAGTTTAGATGTGTAAGTTCAAAATGCTTGAATGTCAAAGGATATTTGTTTTAGTTATAAAAGTCAGAAATCTGAAAATAAAATATATGCTAATCCTCTGAATTTCCAGTTACAATATGTGCAATCTTATTGAATAGCGACAAAATCTAGTCCTATTGTTATGTATGTTCTCCGTGTCTTGTTGAGTGCTTTCAGAAAGAAAAGAAAATGAACGTACGTCGTATAGTTTAGAGAAATGTACTAAGGTTTTCTTCAAATCTTGTATGGGTGGTTCCTAAGGCACTTGTTTGTAAATGGTTTGGGAAAAGATAAAAGGATGTACACTAATTTAAAACATAGATTGGCTGCTTGCTATAAACTCTGAAACTTTGGCAGTCTTTGACACTAGAGAGGACTGCTTTGACCAATGAAATAATCATGCCATAGTTGATGATCTGTTCAAAGCATTTGGATTTACAGAAACACACTAAGAGCCATTTGAATGTACATAGACATGGAGGTGATCTAGCACCTTTTGGATGAAACATTGCTCCCTTTGGATGGAATGTTTCGCTTTGGAGCCCCTATACATGACTTTGGAATAAGCCTTCCACCTATTGGAGACCACATGTGCCACACATGTGAATTTTTCATGAATTTATGGAGGATGACTTGGCACATGAGCATTGTTTCTTCACTTTGGGAGCATCTTTGGGGGTATTTTGACATCCACTCTTCTATCATGGATGTTTTATGTATTATGCCTGATCTTTGGGGCTTATAAAGAGATAATGGTTGTTTGATATTTTCATTTTAATGAGAAGAGAATCTCTCATATAAATAAGAGAAGCACTTCTCATTTGGATTCATTGCTAGAACTCGCGGAGAAGAATTACTTGCCCAATGCCTACATTTACTTCTTTTCTTCTACATTTGCTATGGATGAATAATTAGGTTGACTTCTTGAGGAGATGTTTTTTGAATTGCTTTACAACATTCATGGATGCTCATGATTAGAGTTTTGAAGAATGAAACAATTTCTTGAGTAAGTGGGCCCACTTGATCTTATGCATTATTATAAGTGTAATTGTATTGCTCTCGTGTTGGTGGTGCATTCTCTTCATATTTTCTTTAGTGTTGGAGAATGTAACTAGGTTCAGTCTTCATAAAGACCTTTGTAAAACATGACATGGTATGTTTTATATATTGAAAAGAATAAAAATAATTTTATTTATTTATCAAAGTGTGGGTTTCATGCTCAAGTCTAGGTCGAAGCATGTTCTTCATGCTTCTAGGGTCTTCTAGGTCAATAAACGATTTTTGTCATTTATTATAGTCTCATTTGGACTCATTGTAACAAAAGAAAATAATTATTTTTGAGTCAAGAAAGCAAAATTATCCTCCAAGACCAAGTCGACCTAAAGAGGCTTATCTGACTTGTCCAAAAGGCTATAAATAAGGACTTCGACTCATTTGGATCACTCACTAAAGCAAGTTCGAACTGTAATAGTGAAGAAGGAAGAGTGAGAAAGACAAGAAGAAGAGGAAGAGGTTGAAGAAGAAAGATCTCTTGAGAAAGCTCTCTTTTAAGTCCACACATGCGAAGCTCTCTAGGGTTTTTGGACAAGTTACATGGGCTGAAATTGCAGGCCGAAATTATAGACCTTGTTGCAAGGTTGAAATTGCAGGCCGAAATTGTAGACCTTGTTGCAAGGCTGAAATTGCAGACTGAAATTGTAGACCTTGTTGTAGGGCCGAAACTTTGAGGTGAAGCTGCTTTGATCTTCGTTGACTTTGATCTTCTTATTGGGTTGGCTTGGTGTTTGGGAAGAATTGTGGCTTTGGTCTTGGGTCTTGGAAGTCTCAATTTGAACATATTCTATAAGAAGAGAAGTATTCTTTTTGGGTTTTCCCCTTGGAGGGGTTTTGCACTAACTTGGAGCCTATATCTTGTGTACTTAGTCTCTTTGATCTTCATTTTTTTGGTAATTGATTGATGAACAAGAAATAAAAGTAATAAAGGGCCAACTAATAGTCATAAGTAATTATCAAGTAAGGAAAGTCTAACATAACATACAAGATTCTTGATTTCCCAACATGGTATCAGAGCTAGGGTGTAAGGAGACTGAAGATCGCATCTTTGTTGGCACTCTCTTCTCAATGGCAAGGATTGTGAAGAAGGGTTTCAAGTTTCTTGGGAACCTCCTAGTTAGGGCATCTGACACCTAGGAAACACCTCCTCTTGGCTGCTAACATACTCCACTAATCAGTCCTCTCCTCGGACGCATCCTCTAGCATCCAATCATCAAACAAGATGACATTTGCAACTCCCTGTTGTCGCCACCTTGCCTTGGGATCTTTGCACCTGCAAGTTTGGTTAGGGCAACCTTAACAACCCTCAACCCTTGATCAAACTCTGTGGTAACCTTCTCCAATTGAGCTACTCCTCTTGTTGTCCATTCAAGGCATCATAACACAGTGGTAGAGCTTGAGGAAACCTCCTCACAACTCCCTACAACATATCTAACTCCAGCAACACAAATTTCCCCTAAACTCATGGAAGAAGGGTTTGTTTAGGCCACGACCTTCCTGAGATGATTGCGGCTAGGATAGGAGGCCTCTCCTAGGCCTCTCGGTCCAATCAAATCCTCCTCCTTAACGCCGCTGCAACTACCATGATCTGCGGCCCAAACAACATACAAAACACCACTGAAATATGCACAAATAGTTGCATTACTCACCTTTGTGGTAGCGACACCAAGTCTACAAGAAGAACGCTCCCAAAACTAGTGACAAGACACACCAAACAGGGCTTCCAAGCCTCCCTGGCCTGCAACATCACCCACAAAAGATTTTTGTGTGCCAATGTCTCCACAACCCTCAAGCCTAGGGTTTGGATTACCTTCCAAGCCTCCTCTGACGACACTAGCCCATTTGGTGCCCATCACTCTAGCATACCCTGTAGAATGAACCATGCAATCTCGGTAGTGCCTTGCCTCATCACATCTGAACCTGAAGATCCCAAACCTCCACAGTGTTTCTCCCTCTGAGGCTAGACTATCTACGAGCCTACATGATCTCCTCTAGCTCAGTCCTACAAGCACTCATCCTCTTGGATCAAATACCACTCATGCAAACCCTCGAATCTTGTATATGCAACATCACGATTTGATGAAGGCTTTAGCTTGCCAATCTGCTGTCCATCACACAAAGCAATCTCGATCAAACCAATCTCGTTCATGCCAAAACAATCTTCAAGCTGTCCCAACGATCCATGGCAAATCAACGAAAGTCCATGATCACCAATCTGCCATACAACAAACTGTTGTTCACTAGGCTTTCTACCAATCGACCAGAAATCCCAACCAATCTCGCTGGCAAGCCAGTCAAGACCACACCTCCATGTCTTCAGTTGAACCCTTTGCTCCATGATATAGACACCCACAACTCCCTCAGAGCTGCTTCACTGTGCACACTCTGATTCACTGTCCTTTCAAAGTAGCTCAGAGACGCTTTGATACCATGTTGTTTTTCTCGATGCTGGTGTCTAAGATATAATCTTAAATCACTGATGCTACCAAACCAACTATCACAACGATTTTACTTTGCACAACGGAATATAAACAACAATAAATCTACTAGTGTACAAAATATAGACAACTTTTTACAAATTTTCAACCCAACTTTGTTATATTAATCAAACTAAATAATACAACAGTCTAGGGCTCTAGTATCAGGGATAATGGCCCTCAAATATCCACTAGTACAAGAATACAAAACTGGGGCTTGGTTTTAGTCCATTGACAACCAATCTACCCTCAACAAGATACTCTGACCATCTGGCTGATGTAACATGCAATCACAACTCCTCTCGGTTGTACCTTCAGCTCCCAATATACAACACTGCCTCTATCAGTGATCCAAGTCCATCTAGCCACTAAATGCCAACTATCTAATCTGCTTACTTGTTGTGCCTTAGTCCATCAAGGGCACAACACATTGAGACTCCTGTCGAGTTGTTCACAACTCCGTTTGTGAACAACTCTCATCTACCCACTGCTGCTGCTCAACTTCTCAAGGACTTCAGTCCACTATAGTCTTCTTGCATTGCTGCAATGAAGAGTAACATAGGGCATGGAGGGTTGCCACCTATCACTGCATGATGCCCATCTCTCACAATGAACACGGGCTAGGAGGACCGCCCATATTCTGCTGTAGATGTCCTTCTCTGCACGACAAATCTAGTGCTGCTCAAAATGTTCCTGGCTTATTAGACCCTTGAGCTCTTTAATTGCCACTCTAGAAAATACTTTTGTCCATCAAAGTGCTGCACACCGGGCTCCAACTTGGGCACTATCACGTTGCCTTCCAAAAAACCATAAATGCCTAGTCCACTGTCCACACTTGGTCCACTCTCATGTTGCCCTCCAATAGACCACGATTGACCAATCCTTGCTGTAGCATCTACTCCTAGTTATGGCATCCAACACCTAGGAAACCCCTCCTCTTGGCTGCTCATAGACTCCACTAATCAATCCTCTCCTTGGACACTCATCCTTTAGCATCCAGTCATCAAACAAGATGACATCTGCAACTCCTTGCTGTTGCCACCTTGCCTTGGGATCTGTGCACTTGCAAGTCTAGTTAGGGCACCCTTAACAACCCTCAACCCTTGCTCAAACTCTATGGTAACCTTCTCCAACTGGGCTCCTCTTCTTGTTGTCCATTCAAGGCATCATAACACAGTGGTAGAGCTTGAGGAAACCTCCTTACAACACCCTACAACTTACCTATAACTCCAGCGACACAAATTTGCCCTAAAGTCATGGAAGAAGGGTTTGTTTTGGTTGTGATCTTCCTGAGACGATTGCGGTTGGGATAGGAGGTCTCTCCTAGGCATCTCAGTGCAATCAAATTCCCCTCCTTAACGCTGCTGCAACTACCATGATTTGCAGCCTAAACAACATACAAAACATCACTGCAATATGCACAAATAGTCCCAATACTCACCTTTGTGACAACGACTCCAAGTCTGCAAGAAGAATGCACCCAAAACTAGTGACAAGGCACACCAAACAGGGCTCCCAAGCCTCCTCAAGCCTACGACATCCTCCACAAGGTAAGTCACACCAAATTACAAAGATAACAAAGATAACCTTCGAGAGCTTGTGTGCTTGCCCTTGCGTCCTTGTTGCCCTAACTTGTTGTCCAAATTAGAGCTCTTTCTTTGATGTGGATACTCTTTGGATGTGAGGAATGAGGCCTCTCCTCACTTCTTTATATAAATTTCTCTAGGGTGACGTCCAACTTATTAAGAAGGGCTCTTTGAACTAAGGCCGACTTGATCTTATGACATATTCACCCACACAATTATTCAAAAATTCATATCTCCATTTCTACATGTCGGATTGTGATGATTTTCGTGCCCTTCGATTGCTCTTGGAGTGCTCTATCATTTCCATCGCTCACATGTCAAATTCTCATCATGGTTTTGGTCGCAACATCGATGGGTACAAAACCCTAAGCTTGGGTTTCAAGCCCACAAAAGACTTTTGTGTGCCAATGCCTCCACAACCCTCAAGCCAAACCCTAGGGTTTGGAGAACCTCCGACGAGACTAGCACATCTAGTGTCCATCATTATAGCATACCCTGTCGAATGAACCCTACAATCTCGGTAGTGCCTTGCCTCATCACATTTGAACCTGAAGATCCCAAACCTCCATAGTGTTGCTCCCTCTGAGGCTAGGCTTCCTATGAGCCTACACGATCTCCACTAGCTCAGCCCTGCAAGCACAATCCGATGAAGACTCTAGCCTGCCAATTTGCAGTCCATCACATGAAGCAATCTTGATCAAACCAATCTCGTTCATGCCAAAACAATGCTCGAGCTGTCCCAATGATCCATGGCAAATCAATAAAAGTCCATGATCACCAATCTGCCCTACAACAAACTGTTGTTCACCAGGCTTTCCATCAATCCACCAGAAATCCTAACCAATCTCGCTAGCAAGCCAGTCAAGACCACACCTCCATGCCTTCATTTGAACCCTTTGCTCGATGATCTAGACAACCACAACTCCCTCTAAGCTGCTTCACTGTGCACACTCTGATTCACTGTCCTTTCAAAGTAGCTCAGAGACGCTTTGATACCATGTTGTTTTTCCCAATACTAGTGTCTAGGATAGAATCTTAAATCACTGATGCTACCAAACCAAGTATCACAACAAGTTTACTTTGCACAATAGAATATAAACAACAGTAAATCTACTAGTGCACAAAATATAGACAACTTTTTACAAATTTTCAACCCAACTTTGTTTAATAAGTCAAACTAAATAATACAATAGTCTAGGGTTCCTGTACCAGGGACAACGACTGATGTAGCATGCAATCCCAAGCCTGCTAGTATTCTTCGTTATATTAGTCCACTAGTACAAGAATACAAAACTGGGGCTTGGTGTTAGTCCTTCGACAACCAATCTACCCTCAACAAGATACTCTGACCATCTGACTGATGTAGCATGCAATCCCAAGCCTCCTCAGGCCTGTGACATCCTCCACAGGGTAACTCGCACCAAATTACAGAGATAACCTTCTAGAACTTGTGCTCTTGCCCTTGTGTCCCTAATTCGCTGTCCAAATCAGAGCTCTTTCTTTGATGTGGATACTCTTTGGATGTGAGGAATGAGGCCTCTCCTCACTCCTTTATATAGCTTTCTCTAGGGTGACGTCTAACCTATCAAGAAGGGCTCCTTGAACTAAGGTCGACTTGATCTTATGACATATTTACCCACACAATTATTCAAAAATTCATATCTCCATTTCTACATGTCAGATTTTGATGATTTTCGTTTCCTCCAGTTGCTCTCGGAGTGCTCTATCATCTCCATTGCCCACATGCCAAATTTTCATCAGGGTTTTGGCCCCAACATCGATGGGTACGAAACCCCTAGCTTGGGTTTCAAGCCCACAAAAGAATTTTGTGTACCAACGCCTCCACAACCCTCAAGCCTAGGGTTTGGAGTACCGCCCAAGCTAGAAATCTCACCATACTTCACTTTTGTTTCTCAAAATAAATAAGGGATCCCTTATAGGCAAATTGGCCATAGAGAAATTCAAATTTTTTACAGCAAATGAAACATGGAAAACTCGGCTCCCTGAAATTTGATTTGCACTTTCGATTTTCACTCGTGCGACCTTCCAAAATTTGACCTATTCTTTCACGTGTTGCATCACCCTTCCTTAGCCTCACACACACGACTTGTGCGTTAAGCCTCTAGCACGTGTGACCTTGTGCACTCCTTGGCTCGTGTGACCTCCTTGGAAATGATCTTGCTCACACTTGTGACTCTTTGAAATTTGGTGTTCAGTCACTCTTATGGCCTTGGCCTCCACTAAGTTTCCTTTTCCAGAGTTTTCAACCATAAACTTTCCTTCTCTTCAGCCTTAATGTTAAACACACATGGACAGCCAAGACAGTATGAAAGATAAAACATGCAATTCAATTTTTATTGATAAATGATTTACATTTATAGTACATTATGTGACTCTTGGGTTTCAGATCCCAAGGTCTCTTGGACTGCTTTTGTCCATTCAACTTCCACACTAACCATTTAGGATTAGGTGTCCAACATTCCCCCCCTTAATCCGAAGGGTTATGTATGAGTCCAAGAAGAGAGCTGTAATACAACATGTGCAAAAAAGGGCGGTGGTTTAAGGATGACCACCAACACTGGAACGCTTAGTGCAGTTCCCGGAACTCTTCCAAAACTGGCAAGAAACTGAAGTTTTCTGCTAGAGGAAGTGATCCTATTGTTTTAAAGAGGGAAACCTTCAACCATAAAAGGGAGGCCTCACCTCGCATAAAAGGTAAAACTTCAACCTGAAAAGGGAAGTCTCAACCTGTGATGGTTCAAGGATGACCAACAACTCTGTAATTCCTGGAACTCTTCCAAAACTGGCAAGAAGCTGGTGTCTTCTGCTAGAGGAAGTGTTCTCAATCTGTGATGGTTTAAGGATGACCAACAACTCTGTAATTCCTGGAACTCTTCCAAAACTGGCAAGAAGCTGGAGTCTTCTGCTAGAGGAAGTGTCCCAGATTCCCAACTGAAGGCATGTTCAGGCATCTTTGTCTCTGGCTACAACTCTGAAACTGGTGTGGCAGGTTGTGGCTCAGGCTCGCTTGATGTGACTTTGAAGCTTGTAGATGATCATCATTTCCCCCCCTGTCAGGTACAAGGTGAGAAGATGGAGAAAACTCAACTGCAAGACTGTTCAATACTCTAGAACAAGTTCTAACATGCGTTTGGAATATCTTCTTGGCTGTTGATGCCCATTGCCAAGAAGCGATCCATCCAAGATGAATCTTTGTTCTTGCAGGACGTTTATTTTTGAAGCACCTGTGTGAAGAATGGCTGGTTTTATGACAGTGCTTACATGGATGAAGATCAAAACAATGATCTTTCAGATGGCCAACTCGGTCACAGTGTTGGCATTTTACAATCTTTGGTTGTTGTTGTTGCTGTGGAAGAGGAGTAGAATCTGGAACAGCTGAAGCTGAACTGTCATGAGGAGCAGGTGAACTGTCATGAATGAATCCGGCACTCTGAAACTGAATGGGCTTGGCATAGTCTAGAATATGAAAGGACAAGTCCTTGTCATATCCAAGACCAGTTCTGTGCTTGTTGTGGACAAGTTGTTCCCAAGGTCTGATGATGGGCTTGGGAAGTGCAGACTGAGTTTCTGCATCTGCATGTACAGCTGCTGCTTTATTGGGTACTGAATCTGAATGAACTTGAACAATATTGACTTGCTGTTTATGGGAGTCTGCTTTATTGTTCTGAACAGAAACATGTTTAGAATGATGACTCAACTGTTGTAATTCTTCCTGCTGTAGCTTTGTCTCAAGCTGCAAAAACTCAATATTCTCTTGTACATTATGCAAACAGGTTCTAATGTCAACAAGAGAAGCTTTGCTTATTCTTACTGTACCATGATCAGAGGAATGTATCAGAGTTTTTAAGAACTCCAATACTTCACCAATTCTGGCTATTTTATTCATTGTCAAATTGCACTTGAAACTGATCACAACTTGTAGAGAAAAATCAACACTCACTCGCAATATGTCAATACAATTGGATTTTGCAACAGATTGCACTTGTCTTCAAAAGATTGCACTTGTCTTTAAAAATAGTGATGGTTCTCGATTTCAGTTGTGTTTGGTTATATAAGTATCATATTCCAACACATTTGAAATAACATAAAGTAATCAGTGCCGTATAAGGAGGAGCATGAATCGACAAGAAAAATGACCGACGCATAGGATGCTTTCATATCATATAATACCACACATTCATACCTCAACAATCATATGCCTTGCCTAGTAATATACATGATATGTACAAAAAATTAGCTGATAAACAGAAGCCACCCCTGATCTGCTAGGACTGCAAGAGAAGCCAAATCAGCTTAACCATATATACACTCTTTCAGGTCCTAGCTAAGAATAAGATCTCCAATCTTATGGAACCCACATATCGCTTCCTTCTCAAATAAATGTCAGATGCTTGCAAAACCCTGCCTTTTAGAATGAATTTAGTTAGATACTTGTTCAACACTGTCTCTAAGAACAGTTCAAACCAAAACTCCTAGTTGAATAACCAAATAACATAGAATCTTATTTGCGGCTGTCACTGGATTCCTTAAATGAGCTGCTTCCCATACTACTAGCCAAAAAAAATAAAGTAAATCTCAAGCCTGTTACATAATATGTAAAGCAGCCTTACAGCTGCTTCCCTATTGACATCTGCTTCCCCTACCGTTTTTTTTTTTGCTGCTTTTTGGATTACTCTGTGCGCAAACGTCATGGCCACATCCAATCTTCTATGTACATTTAGGATCAAAATAGAGAGATATTAAAGTCCTTTACATTTACTAGCCAAATATATTAATACTGTACAGATAGAGCACAGTAGCACAAAGCAAGATATGTTCGCTCATACCACAGCTGCTACCGTTTAAGATTATGTTTTTCATCAGGGTTTGTCTTTTGTTTTAAAAGATTTATTGCCAACGATGGAAAGACTGTCGTTTCCAATAATACATAGAATAACTAGTGTGAGAGCAAACCACAATATCCACCCTGAGTTAAGGTAACAAACACATGTATTTGAATACGTGCATCAGGACCCACTGCATTTAAACGAAACTGTGAACAAGAGAATGTGTAACAAGAAAAGTGACTTCATACGCGTCTCTGAAAAATAAGCTTTCGTAGCGGTTATTGGATCCTTCAGTTCTGGTGCGTGATCGACCACTTGAGTGGCAGAGTTGCTCCTCTGATTATCGTAGCGATAGTCCCCTGTTGAGCAGGCGGAACATATATCGCATTTGCAGCTGTTCTGACTGCAGTTAGGGCAGCCTTAGCCTTTGGAAGATTTCTCAAAGAAAAGTGAAGCTTACACTCCAATAAATCAATATCACCAAGCAGCAGAGCAGAGAGCTCAGCCCAGACCGAGCAAAGCCCAGCTGGATCGAACCCAAATCAAAGTTTATGCCCAGAAGAGTTCAGGTCTTGTATTATCTTAGCAGGAATGGTCAGCTTGAACATCCCCATTTCATGGAAGTTACGCTGTCTTCAAATGAAGGCCTATACTTGAGCGATGTTAAGCAGCGTTTGAATGCTCTGCGTGGAAAAGGCATGGCCAACGCGTTTTCCTGGTCATCGAAGAGGAGCTACAATACGTATGACTTGAGTAGTAAAGACGGAAAGCTAAAGTGGTGGTGTAACCAACGCATTCTTCAAAAGACCTCAACTCATAAATAATGGAGCAAGAAAAGAAAATAGTGGTGGTACAGTGGTTGGTTTTGCAGAGGAACGTCGAAGAAGGAGGCAAGGTATAGATGGATAACCTGTTTGGCGCCACTCAGAGGTACGACAGGGAATCCATTCTCCAAAACCACGATTTCGACAGCGATTTCAAGCATCAATGGGAAAATATGTACCATACCCAATATTTAAACAGTGGTCCATAGGCAACACTTTCTGAGTCTTTAACATCTGTATATGGTCAGCGCTGAAACATCAAATGGCTTTATGCATTCTTAGATGGGTATTCTCGAACTGTAACTATTATAATTCAAATCACCATGCTGCAGCCAGACACAGCGAAAGAGGTCATTGGTTTCCCATCAACTATTTCAAAAGATGGAGCAGAGCAATCAATATCTGACGATGAACCTGGGCGCGTTATGGCAGGGTAGGAGTTACAAATATATGAGTACTGCGTATGAGCAGTGATAAATGCAGTCAAGAGAAGCCGAGCACTGTGCGTATAGGAGAGAGCAGCGTATGGAGCGTTTCAAGAACTGGAATTTCAGCAACGTATGGGAGAGAGCAGCGTTCTGCATGCAGGTGGAGAAGCTACAGGAGCAGCGTAGCAGAAGGAACAGGCCAGTGGAATAATAATGAGTTGTAGTTCCTCTTCCTATCGACTAAATTTAAAAATTTCCCTTGTGAGTTGTTGTTCCTTTTCTATATGCCATGGTTCCACCTGACTATTCTCTGTTAGATGTTGATGACTTTCTAACTGCTCTACTAACTCTTTCCTCTTCTGCCCAAGCGACTTATAACTCTCCTTAAGCCATTCCCTCAATGCATGCTTCACCATCTTTAACTTGGATTCCTATGCGAAGGAAGGCGATCTTAAGACTAGGGTTTTCCATTCTTGCCTTATATTATCCATTACACTGTCCTCTTGTAGCCATGCTGAGTTGAACCTAAACGGGATGGGACCTAAATCTTCCGATTGATCCATTAATAATGTGATTGGGAGATGGTCATAATATCCCTACACCTTGATTGATGAAGTGCACTCCAAACCCTTTAGCAAACAACTAATGTGGATAAGAAATCTGTCAAGTCGAGCCGAAATATGATTAATTCTAGTTTGTCGGTTCAACCAAGTATATTTACTGGCCTTTGGGAGCAGAGCAATTAGATCCCATTCATGGATTAGATCTTCCATATATTCCTTGAAGGGATATCGAACTATGCTCCCTCCTTTCTTTTCTACATATTTGAGCATTGTGTTGAAGTCCCCTCCCATTATATAGTTGTGGTGGAAATATTTCTCTTTAATAATGTTCAAAGAGTCCCAAAAGTACACTTTCTCTCCATATAGCACAAGTGCACAGACGTTGATAAAGGGGATTTGTTCTCTAGTGTCCTTCTTTTCCAAAATGATTATTATCCAATTTTGAGTTTGCATACTGTCTATATATTTGAAATGGTTTCCCGTAAAATAATACCTATACCTCCAGACATACCTCTGGAACTTTGAACGATGTCATTACCTTCTCTCCAAAAGGCTTTAACTGCTACAAAAATATCCTTTTCGTCAAGCTTGGTTTCATGAAGAAATAAAACCCAAGGCTTCTCCTACTTCACCATGTCTTTGACTGACAAGGATTTATTGGGGCCCCCTAAACCCCTTATATTCCAGGACAATATATTCATTATTTATTTGGAGGGAATTGAGGGGCTCCTCCTCCTACTTCTGGTGACTCCGCATCTTTGACTGGTCTTGGTTTTAATATTTTTGTGTTTATTGATTGATTGTCAAGTTTCTTATTAAGCTCTGCTTCTTGCTCTCACGTGGTTTTTTTTATAGGGTCTTCCCTTCTTTTTCTTATTGCTCTATGTTTTGTGACTGCTACCATCCTCTGCCCATACTAAATTTTGCGCCATATTTCGGGTAATAACCTCTATGGCAAAAGGCCTTGTAATATTCCTAATTAGCCATGGCTAATTGGAATATTCAATTTTGTTCAATTTTGCTTTCTATAGTTATTTATAAATAAAAAGGTGAGGAAAGGGGGACATAACTCACTTTTTGAATAAAGTCACTCCCTAGTAGCACAACGTTGTAACTTAAAAGGGGAGCCAAGGGGGCCAAAGGACCACGTAGAGAAGGGGGCCCACGTAGACACTTGGAGGGACTGCACAGATGGAGAAAGAGCACATGGCAAGAGAGAGGTTACGTTGGAGGAGGTGGGCCTTAGGGTTTTGAGAAAGGCCAACAATATAAAGGAGAGAGGAGCCTCTGCATTTGGGGCATTGGATTATGTTGCATTTGAGCTAGTCACTTCGACTTAGAGCACGCTCGCTGTTTAGCTTGTCTGCAACACTGTTTAGTGCATCGAGTGTCTCTGTTTGGAAATCTCACCCTTAGCCCCGAGGGACTTCGAGTGCCTGCTCATGCAAGGTAGTTTCATCAGTATTTTGCAGGAGGAGCGATTTCTGGAGTTGAGGAGGAACTAAGCATTTTGATGACTCTGCAGTCTTGAGAGGGGAGGACATAGTCTCTTTTGGTAGGAGCTCCAGATTGGGCTTATGTGGAGGATTTGAGCTTGGAGATTGAGCAAGGGATCAACCCTTGCAGATTGGAGGATTTTGGCAGAGTCTTGGGTAGAGTTTTGGAGGATTCTCTTCAGGGGCAGCGCAGAGCCTTGAGGGATAGCATAGATCCTCAAGGGGTGATTTTCGGGGGTCAGCTATTTTAGAAAAGCTTTCTGGGCTTTTCCGGGTTTATTGAGCAGAGGTTGATTCCAGAGTTTCAGCATTTTCTGAGGAGGGGAACAACCCCAAATCCTCACTTGATTCCAACAGTAGCAGCAACACAGCAGTTCTCCGGCAGCTTGGATGCAGTTCAGAGAGAGGCCATTTCCTTACCATTCTGAGTGTATTTCTTCACTTGCCTTGAGCAAGTCGAGGTGCTATCTTTCTGATCACCTCTTGTACTCTTTCCATTACTCAGTATAATAAAATGGCTTAGCATTTCTCTCTGCATTTCTCGAGTATCTGCTTATATTCCATGTATACATTATTGTATGTTGCACTACTGTTATTTTTATCTCTTTGAGCTTCCCGACTACTATACCACTTGTGTGTTTTTCTCCTATACTCTTAGACAGAGTCTGGAAAGGGCCAGGTAGCCTCCAGATCTCGTCCTCTTTTTAGAGGCGACATATCTGGTAAACGCCCTCCCAGTCCATCTCTGGTTGGAGTTTGCTTGTGTTTGAGGGATACCCCTGATAAGGGATATTACAGGCCCCTCGTGGACATCCTTTTGAGGATAATTCTCAAACGCAACCACCAGGGCATTGTGCGCTTCCATTGCAAGTTGCTTTATGATCTCGAGGATCAGATGCGCTTCCATTGAATGAGGCTCTGATTGTTGCAGATCCATGACATTATCGACACCCGGGGTTTCCCCAACTTCATTGATCTCACCTTCTTCTTTTTTCATGATTGATTCACCCTCACTCGGATTGTCATTGTTCACTGGGTCCTCTTGGTCATTTTGGAGGATGCCGAATGGATTTGATGATGTTGAGGCCCCATTATTCTTTGAGGGGTTTCGAGCCTTGTTTGTTGCTGCCTTCCTTTTGTTTCCTCGTCATTGTTGAGTTTTCCATTGCTCCGCATGATTTGTCGTTGGATCTGAGACTTTGCTGGAAGTGGCTTTTTACAATCCCTAGCAAAATGTCTGTATTCATGGCAAAACTGACATTTGAAGGGGATCTGTAGTCAAGACTTTGCCAATGTATCCAATTCCCAAGCGTGAAATTATTATTTGGGAAGGCATGCCCTTTTACAAATCAACTTCCACACAGATCTTAGCGCATGCAAATTGGGAGCGTTTGGGTTATGCCTTGTCCAAGTATTTCCCAACTCTATTCCCAATAGCTCTTTCGTCACTCCAGTAAGAGAGAGGGAGCCTTGGTAACTTAACCCAAACTGGTACTGCATTCAACATATCCTCATTTGGATTGAAATCTAGAGACCACTTATTTAAGTACATTCCATGAGATCCAAAAAAGTAAGGGCCATTCCTGAAGATCACATCCTTATCTTCCTTTAGTTCAAACATGAAGGCAAAAAATCCATGTCCACATGCATACATTCCAATGTTTCCCTTCACCTTTGGCTTTAAATTTTTGTCTATCCAGGCATCCATTGAGCGAGGGGATGGCCACATCCCTGTAAATTTGTCGACAAGGGCTCGATCGGTGAAGGCCAACGATGTTCTACACATTGTCGTGGGGAGGGCAACCAATGAGATTGATTCAATTTTTTTACAAATTTAGATTCCTTGTTCTTAGGCTTCGATGCCAATACATCCACGATAGTCAGAAAAACAACTTCGTCACGGGGAATGGGAGAGGAAGGCACCCCTCTAAAGTTGCCACTGATAGAAGAAGCTAGAGTTTAAATATGCGCAAGAGCAAAGTGAAGAAAATAAATTCTTAATTTAAATAAACTTTGTGAATATAAATTAAAATCATAATAACATTTAACTATAATATATATATATATATATACATGAAAAGAAACAAACTTATGAGAAGTAAATAGTAAAATAAATACTTAAAAAAAATTCACATATTAGTATAAAAGTTAACCAAAATCACAATATTAATGTAAAAGTTAAAACTTAACCAATGGAGATGATACTTCCCATATAAAGAAACTGAAGAACAACTTGGTATTATTATTAAATATTTTAAAAATACATAAAATTAAATAGGTAAGAAATGTTATATATATATATATATATATATATATTATTTTTTTATTTTTTTTTTTTTTTTTTTAATAGACATCTTTTCAAATGATTTTAGTTTTAATACACATAATATGAAAGCGCAAATCAGTTATTCGGTAAAAATGATCCATATTATATTTTGTTGTTGAGAATTTCGTTCCGCAAGCGTGATGGCCAAGTCGTGTGCTTAATGGATTAATGCATCCGTTAAATCCTCGACAACTCCATTGCGTGAGACCAATGTAACATTGATTTTGATACAAGGTCTATCATAACTCTCGCTGTTACACAGGTACCATTTCGAATCTCGACAGAGAACATGGCTTTTTTCTAGATGATAATTCTCTCTTCTATGTTAAATGAAAGCTTAAGGCTCTTAACGTGAGCTTTGGATTAGGATTGAAATCTTTCCACAAACTCTGGAATTTCTTATTTATTGGTTTTACATTTACTAAGATCTTTGCTGATAACGTATCCTGTTGTAAAGGACATTGAAATGCCTACCTGGATTCCTTATATGAATTAATAACAGTGAGTTATTCTTTAAATTCAGTCAGATTTGTTTTTGTTTCAGTAGACTAGAAATATTAAAAATTAGTAATCAATGATAAAAAGTATCTCGATGACATTCAATGCATCTCTTGAGGGGCTATCTGTGCAGATAAAATTGGGTTTAGTTGGCGACGCAGCCCCCTCTAAAATGGCCATTTGGTTGGTTTTTTAGTGTTCGTGAATCTCGGTTTTCTTTGGTCTGGTGTCTTTCTTTGGCCTTCCGAGAGGTCTCCGAAATAGCCATTTAGTTGGCTTTTTAGTGTTTTGTGAAGCTTTGTTTTCTTTGGTCTGGTGTTTAATTGTGGCTTTTCTAAGAGTGCGAGTTCATGTTGAAACAATTTGGTAGTTATGTCAAATGATTATGACAATAAATTTGAAAATTTGGAGGGTGAGGGTTCTGTTGGACACAAATTTTACATGATACTCCATTTGCAGTTTCAATAGCCTCGTGAATTTCATTACTGATTGATCGACTATCACTTGTCTTTCCCCAGTTTTCAACGGAGCCGACATTCGATCTCGGGGCGATGTAGATTGTACATATGGGGCATGAATATTAAAGACATTTGAAAATTTTGGAAATATAGAGAGCAGTCGCCTCCTCAACAAACAGTTTTCCGGGACAGATTTGTATCAGTCTGCTTCGTTGTAGAGGGAGCAGATTGAAGAGTTTTTAAGTATTTTTGCTAGGCTAGGCAAATTGAGGCATATTTTTGTGTCTGAGAGGAGATGGCGACTAAAGAGGCAGACCCATCATTAGGGTTTTTGACAAAGAAGGAAACTGAGGTTAAGCTGGCTCGGCCCACTAGGGTGAAAAATAAAACCCCTGCACCCATTCAGATAACCGCGGAACAAATCTTGAGGGAGGCCCGGGAACGGCAGGAGGCTGAAATCCGACCTCCGAAGCAGAAGATCACTGACGAGAGCGAGCTCGCGGATTACCGGCTCCGAAAGAGGAAGGAATTCGAAGACCTGATCAGGAGAGTGAGATGGAACACGAGCGTGTGGGTGAAATACGCTCAGTGGGAGGAGAGTCAGAAGGACTTCGCCCGTGCGAGGTCGGTGTGGGAAAGGGCCCTGGAAGTCGATTACCGAAACCCTACTCTGTGGCTTCGCTATGCCGAGGTGGAGATGAAGCACCGCTTCGTAAACCATGCCAGGAACGTCTGGGACCGGGCTGTATCGCTGCTGCCCCGCATCGATCAGCTCTGGTATAAGTACATCCACATGGAGGAGATGCTCGGCAATGTGGCCGGTGCCCGCCAGGTATTCGAGCGGTGGATGAATTGGGAGCCCGATCACCATGGCTGGGCAGCATACATCAAGTTTGAGCTCAGGTATAATGAACTGGACAGAGCCAGGGCCATCTATGAGAGGTATGTGCAATGCCACCCTACTGTCAAGTCTTGGATTCGCTATGCCAAGTTTGAGATGAAGAATGGGGAGGTTGCGAAGGCCCGGCGGTGTTATGAGAGGGCAGTCGAGCAGCTCGGGGAGGATGGGCAGACGGAAGAGCTCTTTGTTGCCTTTGCCGAGTTCGAGGAGCGCTGTAAAGAGATGGAAAGAGCAAGATGCATCTATAAGTATGCTCTCGACCATATACCCAAAGGCCAGGCAGAAGATCTTTACAGAAAATTTGTTATGTTTGAGAAACAGTATGGCGACAGAGAAGGTATTGAAGATGTTATTGTGGGCAAAAGGAGGTTTCAGTATGAGGAGGAGGTTAAGAAGAACCCGCTTAATTATGATGCTTGGTTTGATTATGTGCGTCTCGAGGAAAGTGTCGGCAACAAGGATAGGATCAGAGAGATTTATGAGAGAGCTATAGCAAATGTACCACCTGCAGAGGAGAAACGCTACTGGCAACGGTATATCTACTTATGGTAAGATGTTTATTCCCAACTAGTTTTCTAGTTCTTTATTTGTTTATTTTATTTGATTCAATTAATTTGTTTTTAAAAAAATAAATAAATCCTTGGGTGTAAATTTTCTCTCTTTCCCTGTCATTCCTACATGTCTCAAAGGGCCACACTGCCAGAATTACCATGGACTTCTTCTGTTCTCACCAGACTGGCAAACCAACTTCCTGTTGGCATCTAGTTGTCTAGTTAGTCTCTATGGTAGATGGCTTAGTATTCCATCAACTAGACTAGTGTACTAAGTTCCGGTTGCCATCTAGTTGTGTAATTTGTTTCCGTGGTCGATTGGTTAGCGCTCCATTTGGCATTAACTAGACTAGTGTACCAACTCCCGGTTGGCATCTAGCGGTGTAGTTTCTTTCCATGGTCGATGGATAGATACACTTGATCAACCAGACAAGTAAGCCAACTTCCTATTGACATCTAGTTGTCTAGTTCGTTTCCATGAAGGGTGAATAATCAAATGGGTTGCATCAAAGGCGATGGAATAGGCCTGTTTGAGTGGAAGTTTCCACATTTTCCACTGCTGGTTGGTTGAGCTGAGAGGTTCATTCTACAGCCCAGTATGATGTGTAACCCCGTCTGTCATCAAAGTTGAAATTTTACTTATGTCAGTTCATAAAAAAAATTAATAAACCATACAAAATATTTAAATAATGTCAGTTCATAAAAAAATATTGCACACGAAGATATTGGATCCCTCTCGGCTAATGTTTGATCCGTAATTAAGATGGATCTATGCTGGTTGTATACAAAAGATCTGATAGAATATAAGCCAAAGTCTGGTATTTGAAATTAACTGTCATTTTCATTTATGTAGGATAAATTATGCGTTATATGAGGAACTTGAAGCTGAAGACATAGATCGCACAAGGGATGTATACAGGTAGTATTTCTTGAAATAAGATCGTTGCTCTACCTCTGTATTCTTAATACTGATTGTCAATCACGCCTATCTATGCATAGGGTTGTTTACTTAGCAAAAATGCTGAAATATTTTAGAATTATGGTTTAATTTAATACAGGGAATGCTTGAAGCTCATTCCTCATAAAAAGCTTTCGTTTGCAAAGATTTGGTTGTTAGCTGCACAATTTGAGATACGCCAAAAAAACCTCAAGGCTGCACGACAAATCTTGGGCAATGCTATTGGAATGGCACCAAAAGACAAGGTAAATTTCTGGATGAATTATCAATAAATTTTTAGTGTCTTACCTTTTAGGGGGTTGTTTTAAAGTCTAAAAGTAAAAAAATGCTTCTGCCTGATTCCAACAGATATTTAAAACATACATTGAGATAGAGCTGCAACTTGGAAATCTCAACCGTTGCAGAATTCTGTATCAGAAATATTTAGAGTGGGCACCTGCCAACTGCTATGCTTGGACTAAGTTCGCTGAACTGGAAAGGTCTTTAGGTGAGACTGAACGTGGAAGATCAATTTTTGAATTAGCAATAGCTCAACCTGTCCTTGACATGCCAGAGCTTTTATGGAAGGTTTGTGACAGAACAGCTGAATTATACTGATGTTATTGGTTCTTTTTTCTATTCATCCCTGACTCTGGTTTCAATTGATTGATTTACAGGCCTATATAGAATTTGAATTATCAGAGGGTGAATATGAAAGAACAAGACAGCTGTATGAAAGACTACTAGATCGTACAAAACATTTGAAAGTTTGGATCAGCTATGCAAAGTTTGAAGCTTCCGTCACTCTTGAGGAAGAATCCAGGTCTGCTGAAGAGGACCAACATCCAGATCCAGAAATTCTTGAGGAACAGGATCGGCAACGTGTCCTTCGCACTCGTGGTTTGTAACTGATGTCAGATATTTTTATTTCCTAGGTTTGGTTTGCTTGTTTCACATAATATACTTATGTTTGGATCATGGTGCAGGCATTTTTGAAAGGGCATTTGATTATATGAGAACATCTATTCCAGAACAGAAAGAAGAAAGATTTATGCTCTTGGAAGAATGGCTTAATATGGAGAGTAGTTTTGGCAGTTTGGGTGATGTAAGTTTGGTTCAGAAAAAAATGCCCAAAAAATTGAAACGAAAGAGAGCAATAATGTCAGAGGATGGAACACCTGCTGGGTATGTCATTCTTCTTCACTGGCTTATTTTTTATGTTTATTATTTTAGACAAATATATCCCAATATTGTATATGTTCCATGTTTAAATATGAAACCAATAATAAAAATGTTATGGAGGTTCAGAAACAATAAATATGTGTATATCCTGCTAAAATATGTAAAATCTGTCCTGATTTTCAGGTATGAAGAGTACTATGACTATATATTTCCTGAGGAGTCAGCAATGGCTCCCAACCTTAAAATATTGGAGGCTGCTTATAAATGGAAGAAGCAGAAACTTGATACTGACGACGATTAAACTTGTCAGTTGTTTTTTAACTTCTGATTCTTCTGTACTTCTGAGTCTGCTTGTAACATAGACGGTACCATTTTACACGATCTAAGGCTATTGGTTTTCCATCCTTTGTACAATAGTTTTGCTATAATCATCATGTTATTGGCCTTGCACATCTCTTGCCCTTCTTGGCATTAGCTTCATTTATTCCTTTGAATCTTTAGTTCAGACAACAATTTTGTTTCTTGCCTTGAGTTTTGGAATGAAGTGAATATGGATGTCTTTGTTGAAAAGTCCTTAGAATTAAGAACATTCTACAATCTATTAGACAAAACAGTAGCTTCTATCTATTCAAATGTTAAAATTGTTGTAAGACATAATTATCTCTTGAAGTTTAGATGTGTAAGTTCAAAATGCTTGAATGTCAAAGGATATTTGTTTTAGTTATAAAAGTCAGAATTCTGAAAATAAAATATATGCTAATCCTCTGAATTTCCAGTTACAATATGTGCAATCTTATTGAATAGCGACAAAATCTAGTCCTATTGTTATGTATGTTCTCCGTGTCTTGTTGAGTGCTTTCAGAAAGAAAAGAAAATGAACGTACGTCGTATAGTTTACAGAAATGTACTAAGGTTTTCTTCAAATCTTGTATGGGTGGTTCCTAAGGCACTTGTTTGTAAATGGTTTGGGAAAAGATAAAAGGATGTACACTAATTTAAAACATAGATTGGCTGCTTGCTATAAACTCTGAAACTTTGGCAGTCTTTGACACTAGAGAGGACTGCTTTGACCAATGAAATAATCATGCCATAGTTGATGATCTGTTCAAAGCATTTGGATTTACAGAAACACACTAAGAGCCATTTGAATGTACATAGACATGGAGGTGATCTAGCACCTTTTGGATGAAACATTGCTCCCTTTGGATGGAATGTTTCGCTTTGGAGCCCCTATACATGACTTTGGAATAAGCCTTCCACCTATTGGAGACCACATGTGCCACACATGTGAATTTTTCATGAATTTATGGAGGATGACTTGGCACATGAGCATTGTTTCTTCACTTTGGGAGCATCTTTGGGGGTATTTTGACATCCACTCTTCTATCATGGATGTTTTATGTATTATGCCTGATCTTTGGGGCTTATAAAGAGATAATGGTTGTTTGATATTTTCATTTTAATGAGAAGAGAATCTCTCATATAAATAAGAGAAGCACTTCTCATTTGGATTCATTGCTAGAACTCGCGGAGAAGAATTACTTGCCCAATGCCTACATTTACTTCTTTTCTTCTACATTTGCTATGGATGAATAATTAGGTTGACTTCTTGAGGAGATGTTTTTTGAATTGCTTTACAACATTCATGGATGCTCATGATTAGAGTTTTGAAGAATGAAACAATTTCTTGAGTAAGTGGGCCCACTTGATCTTATGCATTATTATAAGTGTAATTGTATTGCTCTCGTGTTGGTGGTGCATTCTCTTCATATTTTCTTTAGTGTTGGAGAATGTAACTAGGTTCAGTCTTCATAAAGACCTTTGTAAAACATGACATGGTATGTTTTATATATTGAAAAGAAGAAAAATAATTTTATTTATTTATCAAAGTGTGGGTTTCATGCTCAAGTCTAGGTCGAAGCATGTTCTTCATGCTTCTAGGGTCTTCTAGGTCAATAAACGATTTTTGTCATTTATTATAGTCTCATTTGGACTCATTGTAACAAAAGAAAATAATTATTTTTGAGTCAAGAAAGCAAAATTATCCTCCAAGACCAAGTCGACCTAAAGAGGCTTATCTGACTTGTCCAAAAGGCTATAAATAAGGACTTCGACTCATTTGGATCACTCACTAAAGCAAGTTCGAACTGTAATAGTGAAGAAGGAAGAGTGAGAAAGACAAGAAGAAGAGGAAGAGGTTGAAGAAGAAAGATCTCTTGAGAAAGCTCTCTTTTAAGTCCACACATGCGAAGCTCTCTAGGGTTTTTGGACAAGTTACATGGGCTGAAATTGCAGGCCGAAATTATAGACCTTGTTGCAAGGTTGAAATTGCAGGCCGAAATTGTAGACCTTGTTGCAAGGCTGAAATTGCAGACTGAAATTGTAGACCTTGTTGTAGGGCCGAAACTTTGAGGTGAAGCTGCTTTGATCTTCGTTGACTTTGATCTTCTTATTGGGTTGGCTTGGTGTTTGGGAAGAATTGTGGCTTTGGTCTTGGGTCTTGGAAGTCTCAATTTGAACATATTCTATAAGAAGAGAAGTATTCTTTTTGGGTTTTCCCCTTGGAGGGGTTTTGCACTAACTTGGAGCCTATATCTTGTGTACTTAGTCTCTTTGATCTTCATTTTTTTGGTAATTGATTGATGAACAAGAAATAAAAGTAATAAAGGGCCAACTAATAGTCATAAGTAATTATCAAGTAAGGAAAGTCTAACATAACATACAAGATTCTTGATTTCCCAACATGGTATCAGAGCTAGGGTGTAAGGAGACTGAAGATCGCATCTTTGTTGGCACTCTCTTCTCAATGGCAAGGATTGTGAAGAAGGGTTTCAAGTTTCTTGGGAACCTCCTAGTTAGGGCATCTGACACCTAGGAAACACCTCCTCTTGGCTGCTAACATACTCCACTAATCAGTCCTCTCCTCGGACGCATCCTCTAGCATCCAATCATCAAACAAGATGACATTTGCAACTCCCTGTTGTCGCCACCTTGCCTTGGGATCTTTGCACCTGCAAGTTTGGTTAGGGCAACCTTAACAACCCTCAACCCTTGATCAAACTCTGTGGTAACCTTCTCCAATTGAGCTACTCCTCTTGTTGTCCATTCAAGGCATCATAACACAGTGGTAGAGCTTGAGGAAACCTCCTCACAACTCCCTACAACATATCTAACTCCAGCAACACAAATTTCCCCTAAACTCATGGAAGAAGGGTTTGTTTAGGCCACGACCTTCCTGAGATGATTGCGGCTAGGATAGGAGGCCTCTCCTAGGCCTCTCGGTCCAATCAAATCCTCCTCCTTAACGCCGCTGCAACTACCATGATCTGCGGCCCAAACAACATACAAAACACCACTGAAATATGCACAAATAGTTGCATTACTCACCTTTGTGGTAGCGACACCAAGTCTACAAGAAGAACGCTCCCAAAACTAGTGACAAGACACACCAAACAGGGCTTCCAAGCCTCCCTGGCCTGCAACATCACCCACAAAAGATTTTTGTGTGCCAATGTCTCCACAACCCTCAAGCCTAGGGTTTGGATTACCTTCCAAGCCTCCTCTGACGACACTAGCCCATTTGGTGCCCATCACTCTAGCATACCCTGTAGAATGAACCATGCAATCTCGGTAGTGCCTTGCCTCATCACATCTGAACCTGAAGATCCCAAACCTCCACAGTGTTTCTCCCTCTGAGGCTAGACTATCTACGAGCCTACATGATCTCCTCTAGCTCAGTCCTACAAGCACTCATCCTCTTGGATCAAATACCACTCATGCAAACCCTCGAATCTTGTATATGCAACATCACGATTTGATGAAGGCTTTAGCTTGCCAATCTGCTGTCCATCACACAAAGCAATCTCGATCAAACCAATCTCGTTCATGCCAAAACAATCTTCAAGCTGTCCCAACGATCCATGGCAAATCAACGAAAGTCCATGATCACCAATCTGCCATACAACAAACTGTTGTTCACTAGGCTTTCTACCAATCGACCAGAAATCCCAACCAATCTCGCTGGCAAGCCAGTCAAGACCACACCTCCATGTCTTCAGTTGAACCCTTTGCTCCATGATATAGACACCCACAACTCCCTCAGAGCTGCTTCACTGTGCACACTCTGATTCACTGTCCTTTCAAAGTAGCTCAGAGACGCTTTGATACCATGTTGTTTTTCTCGATGCTGGTGTCTAAGATATAATCTTAAATCACTGATGCTACCAAACCAACTATCACAACGATTTTACTTTGCACAACGGAATATAAACAACAATAAATCTACTAGTGTACAAAATATAGACAACTTTTTACAAATTTTCAACCCAACTTTGTTATATTAATCAAACTAAATAATACAACAGTCTAGGGCTCTAGTATCAGGGATAATGGCCCTCAAATATCCACTAGTACAAGAATACAAAACTGGGGCTTGGTTTTAGTCCATTGACAACCAATCTACCCTCAACAAGATACTCTGACCATCTGGCTGATGTAACATGCAATCACAACTCCTCTCGGTTGTACCTTCAGCTCCCAATATACAACACTGCCTCTATCAGTGATCCAAGTCCATCTAGCCACTAAATGCCAACTATCTAATCTGCTTACTTGTTGTGCCTTAGTCCATCAAGGGCACAACACATTGAGACTCCTGTCGAGTTGTTCACAACTCCGTTTGTGAACAACTCTCATCTACCCACTGCTGCTGCTCAACTTCTCAAGGACTTCAGTCCACTATAGTCTTCTTGCATTGCTGCAATGAAGAGTAACATAGGGCATGGAGGGTTGCCACCTATCACTGCATGATGCCCATCTCTCACAATGAACACGGGCTAGGAGGACCGCCCATATTCTGCTGTAGATGTCCTTCTCTGCACGACAAATCTAGTGCTGCTCAAAATGTTCCTGGCTTATTAGACCCTTGAGCTCTTTAATTGCCACTCTAGAAAATACTTTTGTCCATCAAAGTGCTGCACACCGGGCTCCAACTTGGGCACTATCACGTTGCCTTCCAAAAAACCATAAATGCCTAGTCCACTGTCCACACTTGGTCCACTCTCATGTTGCCCTCCAATAGACCACGATTGACCAATCCTTGCTGTAGCATCTACTCCTAGTTATGGCATCCAACACCTAGGAAACCCCTCCTCTTGGCTGCTCATAGACTCCACTAATCAATCCTCTCCTTGGACACTCATCCTTTAGCATCCAGTCATCAAACAAGATGACATCTGCAACTCCTTGCTGTTGCCACCTTGCCTTGGGATCTGTGCACTTGCAAGTCTAGTTAGGGCACCCTTAACAACCCTCAACCCTTGCTCAAACTCTATGGTAACCTTCTCCAACTGGGCTCCTCTTCTTGTTGTCCATTCAAGGCATCATAACACAGTGGTAGAGCTTGAGGAAACCTCCTTACAACACCCTACAACTTACCTATAACTCCAGCGACACAAATTTGCCCTAAAGTCATGGAAGAAGGGTTTGTTTTGGTTGTGATCTTCCTGAGACGATTGCGGTTGGGATAGGAGGTCTCTCCTAGGCATCTCAGCGCAATCAAATTCCCCTCCTTAACGCTGCTGCAACTACCATGATTTGCAGCCTAAACAACATACAAAACATCACTGCAATATGCACAAATAGTCCCAATACTCACCTTTGTGACAACGACTCCAAGTCTGCAAGAAGAATGCACCCAAAACTAGTGACAAGGCACACCAAACAGGGCTCCCAAGCCTCCTCAAGCCTACGACATCCTCCACAAGGTAAGTCACACCAAATTACAAAGATAACAAAGATAACCTTCCAGAGCTTGTGTGCTTGCCCTTGCGTCCTTGTTGCCCTAACTTGCTGTCCAAATTAGAGCTCTTTCTTTGATGTGGATACTCTTTGGATGTGAGGAATGAGGCCTCTCCTCACTTCTTTATATAAATTTCTCTAGGGTGACGTCCAACTTATTAAGAAGGGCTCTTTGAACTAAGGCCGACTTGATCTTATGACATATTCACCCACACAATTATTCAAAAATTCATATCTCCATTTCTACATGTCGGATTGTGATGATTTTCGTGCCCTTCGATTGCTCTTGGAGTGCTCTATCATTTCCATCGCTCACATGTCAAATTCTCATCATGGTTTTGGTCGCAACATCGATGGGTACAAAACCCTAAGCTTGGGTTTCAAGCCCACAAAAGACTTTTGTGTGCCAATGCCTCCACAACCCTCAAGCCAAACCCTAGGGTTTGGAGAACCTCCGACGAGACTAGCACATCTAGTGTCCATCATTATAGCATACCCTGTCGAATGAACCCTACAATCTCGGTAGTGCCTTGCCTCATCACATTTGAACCTGAAGATCCCAAACCTCCATAGTGTTGCTCCCTCTGAGGCTAGGCTTCCTATGAGCCTACACGATCTCCACTAGCTCAGCCCTGCAAGCACAATCCGATGAAGACTCTAGCCTGCCAATTTGCAGTCCATCACATGAAGCAATCTTGATCAAACCAATCTCGTTCATGCCAAAACAATGCTCGAGCTGTCCCAATGATCCATGGCAAATCAATAAAAGTCCATGATCACCAATCTGCCCTACAACAAACTGTTGTTCACCAGGCTTTCCATCAATCCACCAGAAATCCTAACCAATCTCGCTAGCAAGCCAGTCAAGACCACACCTCCATGCCTTCATTTGAACCCTTTGCTCGATGATCTAGACAACCACAACTCCCTCTAAGCTGCTTCACTGTGCACACTCTGATTCACTGTCCTTTCAAAGTAGCTCAGAGACGCTTTGATACCATGTTGTTTTTCCCAATACTAGTGTCTAGGATAGAATCTTAAATCACTGATGCTACCAAACCAAGTATCACAACAAGTTTACTTTGCACAATAGAATATAAACAACAGTAAATCTACTAGTGCACAAAATATAGACAACTTTTTACAAATTTTCAACCCAACTTTGTTTAATAAGTCAAACTAAATAATACAATAGTCTAGGGTTCCTGTACCAGGGACAACGACTGATGTAGCATGCAATCCCAAGCCTGCTAGTATTCTTCGTTATATTAGTCCACTAGTACAAGAATACAAAACTGGGGCTTGGTGTTAGTCCTTCGACAACCAATCTACCCTCAACAAGATACTCTGACCATCTGACTGATGTAGCATGCAATCCCAAGCCTCCTCAGGCCTGTGACATCCTCCACAGGGTAACTCGCACCAAATTACAGAGATAACCTTCTAGAACTTGTGCTCTTGCCCTTGTGTCCCTAATTCGCTGTCCAAATCAGAGCTCTTTCTTTGATGTGGATACTCTTTGGATGTGAGGAATGAGGCCTCTCCTCACTCCTTTATATAGCTTTCTCTAGGGTGACGTCTAACCTATCAAGAAGGGCTCCTTGAACTAAGGTCGACTTGATCTTATGACATATTTACCCACACAATTATTCAAAAATTCATATCTCCATTTCTACATGTCAGATTTTGATGATTTTCGTTTCCTCCAGTTGCTCTCGGAGTGCTCTATCATCTCCATTGCCCACATGCCAAATTTTCATCAGGGTTTTGGCCCCAACATCGATGGGTACGAAACCCCTAGCTTGGGTTTCAAGCCCACAAAAGAATTTTGTGTACCAACGCCTCCACAACCCTCAAGCCTAGGGTTTGGAGTACCGCCCAAGCTAGAAATCTCACCATACTTCACTTTTATTTCTCAAAATAAATAAGGGATCCCTTATAGGCAAATTGGCCATAGAGAAATTCAAATTTTTTACAGCAAATGAAACATGGAAAACTCGGCTCCCTGAAATTTGATTTGCACTTTCGATTTTCACTCGTGCGACCTTCCAAAATTTGACCTATTCTTTCACGTGTTGCATCACCCTTCCTTAGCCTCACACACACGACTTGTGCGTTAAGCCTCTAGCACGTGTGACCTTGTGCACTCCTTGGCTCGTGTGACCTCCTTGGAAATGATCTTGCTCACACTTGTGACTCTTTGAAATTTGGTGTTCAGTCACTCTTATGGCCTTGGCCTCCACTAAGTTTCCTTTTCCAGAATTTTCAACCATAAACTTTCCTTCTCTTCAGCCTTAATGTTAAACACACATGGACAGCCAAGACAGTATGAAAGATAAAACATGCAATTCAATTTTTATTGATAAATGATTTACATTTATAGTACATTATGTGACTCTTGGGTTTCAGATCCCAAGGTCTCTTGGACTGCTTTTGTCCATTCAACTTCCACACTAACCATTTAGGATTAGGTGTCCAACATTCCCCCCCTTAATCCGAAGGGTTATGTATGAGTCCAAGAAGAGAGCTGTAATACAACATGTGCAAAAAATGCATGGCAGCACTAGGCTGAATGTGCTCTATGAAATGTTGGTAAAAAGGGCGGTGGTTTAAGGATGACCACCAACACTGGAACGCTTAGTGCAGTTCCCGGAACTCTTCCAAAACTGGCAAGAAACTGAAGTTTTCTGCTAGAGGAAGTGATCCTATTGTTTTAAAGAGGGAAACCTTCAACCATAAAAGGGAGGCCTCACCTCGCATAAAAGGTAAAACTTCAACCTGAAAAGGGAAGTCTCAACCTGTGATGGTTCAAGGATGACCAACAACTCTGTAATTCCTGGAACTCTTCCAAAACTGGCAAGAAGCTGGTGTCTTCTGCTAGAGGAAGTGTTCTCAATCTGTGATGGTTTAAGGATGACCAACAACTCTGTAATTCCTGGAACTCTTCCAAAACTGGCAAGAAGCTGGAGTCTTCTGCTAGAGGAAGTGTCCCAGATTGCCAACTGAAGGCATGTTCAGGCATCTTTGTCTCTGGCTACAACTCTGAAACTGGTGTGGCAGGTTGTGGCTCAGGCTCGCTTGATGTGACTTTGAAGCTTGTAGATGACCATCATTTCCCCCCCTGTCAGGTACAAGGTGAGAAGATGGAGAAAACTCAACTGCAAGACTGTTCAATACTCTAGAACAAGTTCTAACATGCGTTTGGAATATCTTCTTGGCTGTTGATGCCCATTGCCAAGAAGCGATCCATCCAAGATGAATCTTTGTTCTTGCAGGACGTTTATTTTTGAAGCACCTGTGTGAAGAATGGCTGGTTTTATGACAGTGCTTACATGGATGAAGATCAAAACAGTGATCTTTCAGATGGCCAACTCGGTCACAGTGTTGGCATTTTACAATCTTTGGTTGTTGTTGTTGCTGTGGAAGAGGAGTAGAATCTGGAACAGCTGAAGCTGAACTGTCATGAGGAGCAGGTGAACTGTCATGAATGAATCCGGCACTCTGAAACTGAATGGGCTTGGCATAGTCTAGAATATGAAAGGACAAGTCCTTGTCATATCCAAGACCAGTTCTGTGCTTGTTGTGGACAAGTTGTTCCCAAGGTCTGATGATGGGCTTGGGAAGTGCAGACTGAGTTTCTGCATCTGCATGTACAGCTGCTGCTTTATTGGGTACTGAATCTGAATGAACTTGAACAATATTGACTTGCTGTTTATGGGAGTCTGCTTTATTGTTCTGAACAGAAACATGTTTAGAATGATGACTCAACTGTTGTAATTCTTCCTGCTGTAGCTTTGTCTCAAGCTGCAAAAACTCAATATTCTCTTGTACATTATGCAAACAGGTTCTAATGTCAACAAGAGAAGCTTTGCTTATTCTTACTGTACCATGATCAGAGGAATGTATCAGAGTTTTTAAGAACTCCAATACTTCACCAATTCTGGCTATTTTATTCATTGTCAAATTGCACTTGAAACTGATCACAACTTGTAGAGAAAAATCAACACTCACTCGCAATATGTCAATACAATTGGATTTTGCAACAGATTGCACTTGTCTTCAAAAGATTGCACTTGTCTTTAAAAATAGTGATGGTTCTCGATTTCAGTTGTGTTTGGTTATATAAGTATCATATTCCAACACATTTGAAATAACATAAAGTAATCAGTGCCGTATAAGGAGGAGCATGAATCGACAAGAAAAATGACCGACGCATAGGATGCTTTCATATCATATAATACCACACATTCATACCTCAACAATCATATGCCTTGCCTAGTAATATACATGATATGTACAAAAAATTAGCTGATAAACAGAAGCCACCCCTGATCTGCTAGGACTGCAAGAGAAGCCAAATCAGCTTAACCATATATACACTCTTTCAGGTCCTAGCTAAGAATAAGATCTCCAATCTTATGGAACCCACATATCGCTTCCTTCTCAAATAAATGTCAGATGCTTGCAAAACCCTGCCTTTTAGAATGAATTTAGTTAGATACTTGTTCAACACTGTCTCTAAGAACAGTTCAAACCAAAACTCCTAGTTGAATAACCAAATAACATAGAATCTTATTTGCGGCTGTCACTGGATTCCTTAAATGAGCTGCTTCCCATACTACTAGCCAAAAAAAATAAAGTAAATCTCAAGCCTGTTACATAATATGTAAAGCAGCCTTACAGCTGCTTCCCTATTGACATCTGCTTCCCCTACCGTTTTTTTTTTTTGCTGCTTTTTGGATTACTCTGTGCGCAAACGTCATGGCCACATCCAATCTTCTATGTACATTTAGGATCAAAATAGAGAGATATTAAAGTCCTTTACATTTACTAGCCAAATATATTAATACTGTACAGATAGAGCACAGTAGCACAAAGCAAGATATGTTCGCTCATACCACAGCTGCTACCGTTTAAGATTATGTTTTTCATCAGGGTTTGTCTTTTGTTTTAAAAGATTTATTGCCAACGATGGAAAGACTGTCGTTTCCAATAATACATAGAATAACTAGTGTGAGAGCAAACCACAATATCCACCCTGAGTTAAGGTAACAAACACATGTATTTGAATACGTGCATCAGGACCCACTGCATTTAAACGAAACTGTGAACAAGAGAATGTGTAACAAGAAAAGTGACTTCATACGCGTCTCTGAAAAATAAGCTTTCGTAGCGGTTATTGGATCCTTCAGTTCTGGTGCGTGATCGACCACTTGAGTGGCAGAGTTGCTCCTCTGATTATCGTAGCGATAGTCCCCTGTTGAGCAGGCGGAACATATATCGCATTTGCAGCTGTTCTGACTGCAGTTAGGGCAGCCTTAGCCTTTGGAAGATTTCTCAAAGAAAAGTGAAGCTTACACTCCAATAAATCAATATCACCAAGCAGCAGAGCAGAGAGCTCAGCCCAGACCGAGCAAAGCCCAGCTGGATCGAACCCAAATCAAAGTTTATGCCCAGAAGAGTTCAGGTCTTGTATTATCTTAGCAGGAATGGTCAGCTTGAACATCCCCATTTCATGGAAGTTACGCTGTCTTCAAATGAAGGCCTATACTTGAGCGATGTTAAGCAGCGTTTGAATGCTCTGCGTGGAAAAGGCATGGCCAACGCGTTTTCCTGGTCATCGAAGAGGAGCTACAATACGTATGACTTGAGTAGTAAAGACGGAAAGCTAAAGTGGTGGTGTAACCAACGCATTCTTCAAAAGACCTCAACTCATAAATAATGGAGCAAGAAAAGAAAATAGTGGTGGTACAGTGGTTGGTTTTGCAGAGGAACGTCGAAGAAGGAGGCAAGGTATAGATGGATAACCTGTTTGGCGCCACTCAGAGGTACGACAGGGAATCCATTCTCCAAAACCACGATTTCGACAGCGATTTCAAGCATCAATGGGAAAATATGTACCATACCCAATATTTAAACAGTGGTCCATAGGCAACACTTTCTGAGTCTTTAACATCTGTATATGGTCAGCGCTGAAACATCAAATGGCTTTATGCATTCTTAGATGGGTATTCTCGAACTGTAACTATTATAATTCAAATCACCATGCTGCAGCCAGACACAGCGAAAGAGGTCATTGGTTTCCCATCAACTATTTCAAAAGATGGAGCAGAGCAATCAATATCTGACGATGAACCTGGGCGCGTTATGGCAGGGTAGGAGTTACAAATATATGAGTACTGCGTATGAGCAGTGATAAATGCAGTCAAGAGAAGCCGAGCACTGTGCGTATAGGAGAGAGCAGCGTATGGAGCGTTTCAAGAACTGGAATTTCAGCAACGTATGGGAGAGAGCAGCGTTCTGCATGCAGGTGGAGAAGCTACAGGAGCAGCGTAGCAGAAGGAACAGGCCAGTGGAATAATAATGAGTTGTAGTTCCTCTTCCTATCGACTAAATTTAAAAATTTCCCTTGTGAGTTGTTGTTCCTTTTCTATATGCCATGGTTCCACCTGACTATTCTCTGTTAGATGTTGATGACTTTCTAACTGCTCTACTAACTCTTTCCTCTTCTGCCCAAGCGACTTATAACTCTCCTTAAGCCATTCCCTCAATGCATGCTTCACCATCTTTAACTTGGATTCCTATGCGAAGGAAGGCGATCTTAAGACTAGGGTTTTCCATTCTTGCCTTATATTATCCATTACACTGTCCTCTTGTAGCCATGCTGAGTTGAACCTAAACGGGATGGGACCTAAATCTTCCGATTGATCCATTAATAATGTGATTGGGAGATGGTCATAATATCCCTACACCTTGATTGATGAAGTGCACTCCAAACCCTTTAGCAAACAACTAATGTGGATAAGAAATCTGTCAAGTCGAGCCGAAATATGATTAATTCTAGTTTGTCGGTTCAACCAAGTATATTTACTGGCCTTTGGGAGCAGAGCAATTAGATCCCATTCATGGATTAGATCTTCCATATATTCCTTGAAGGGATATCGAACTATGCTCCCTCCTTTCTTTTCTACATATTTGAGCATTGTGTTGAAGTCCCCTCCCATTATATAGTTGTGGTGGAAATATTTCTCTTTAATAATGTTCAAAGAGTCCCAAAAGTACACTTTCTCTCCATATAGCACAAGTGCACAGACGTTGATAAAGGGGATTTGTTCTCTAGTGTCCTTCTTTTCCAAAATGATTATTATCCAATTTTGAGTTTGCATACTGTCTATATATTTGAAATGGTTTCCCGTAAAATAATACCTATACCTCCAGACATACCTCTGGAACTTTGAACGATGTCATTACCTTCTCTCCAAAAGGCTTTAACTGCTACAAAAATATCCTTTTCGTCAAGCTTGGTTTCATGAAGAAATAAAACCCAAGGCTTCTCCTACTTCACCATGTCTTTGACTGACAAGGATTTATTGGGGCCCCCTAAACCCCTTATATTCCAGGACAATATATTCATTATTTATTTGGAGGGAATTGAGGGGCTCCTCCTCCTACTTCTGGTGACTCCGCATCTTTGACTGGTCTTGGTTTTAATATTTTTGTGTTTATTGATTGATTGTCAAGTTTCTTATTAAGCTCTGCTTCTTGCTCTCACGTGGTTTTTTTTATAGGGTCTTCCCTTCTTTTTCTTATTGCTCTATGTTTTGTGACTGCTACCATCCTCTGCCCATACTAAATTTTGCGCCATATTTCGGGTAATAACCTCTATGGCAAAAGGCCTTGTAATATTCCTAATTAGCCATGGCTAATTGGAATATTCAATTTTGTTCAATTTTGCTTTCTATAGTTATTTATAAATAAAAAGGTGAGGAAAGGGGGACATAACTCACTTTTTGAATAAAGTCACTCCCTAGTAGCACAACGTTGTAACTTAAAAGGGGAGCCAAGGGGGCCAAAGGACCACGTAGAGAAGGGGGCCCACGTAGACACTTGGAGGGACTGCACAGATGGAGAAAGAGCACATGGCAAGAGAGAGGTTACGTTGGAGGAGGTGGGCCTTAGGGTTTTGAGAAAGGCCAACAATATAAAGGAGAGAGGAGCCTCTGCATTTGGGGCATTGGATTATGTTGCATTTGAGCTAGTCACTTCGACTTAGAGCACGCTCGCTGTTTAGCTTGTCTGCAACACTGTTTAGTGCATCGAGTGTCTCTGTTTGGAAATCTCACCCTTAGCCCCGAGGGACTTCGAGTGCCTGCTCATGCAAGGTAGTTTCATCAGTATTTTGCAGGAGGAGCGATTTCTGGAGTTGAGGAGGAACTAAGCATTTTGATGACTCTGCAGTCTTGAGAGGGGAGGACATAGTCTCTTTTGGTAGGAGCTCCAGATTGGGCTTATGTGGAGGATTTGAGCTTGGAGATTGAGCAAGGGATCAACCCTTGCAGATTGGAGGATTTTGGCAGAGTCTTGGGTAGAGTTTTGGAGGATTCTCTTCAGGGGCAGCGCAGAGCCTTGAGGGATAGCATAGATCCTCAAGGGGTGATTTTCGGGGGTCAGCTATTTTAGAAAAGCTTTCTGGGCTTTGCCGGGTTTATTGAGCAGAGGTTGATTCCAGAGTTTCAGCATTTTCTGAGGAGAGGAACAACCCCAAATCCTCACTTGATTCCAAAAGTAGCAGCAACACAGCAGTTCTCCGGCAGCTTGGATGCAGTTCAGAGAGAGGCCATTTCCCTACCATTCTGAGTGTATTTCTTCACTTGCCTTGAGCAAGTCGAGGTGCTATCTTTCTGATCACCTCTTGTACTCTTTCCATTACTCAGTATAATAAAATGGCTTAGCATTTCTCTCTGCATTTCTCGAGTATCTGCTTATATTCCATGTATACATTATTGTATGTCGCACTACTGTTATTTTTATCTCTTTGAGCTTCCCGACTACTATACCACTTGTGTGTCTTTCTCCTATACTCTTAGACAGAGTCTGGAAAGGGCCAGGTAGCCTCCAGATCTCGTCCTCTTTTTAGAGGCGACATATCTGGTAAACGCCCTCCCAGTCCATCTCTGGTTGGAGTTTGCTTGTGTTTGAGGGATACCCCTGATAAGGGATATTACAGGCCCCTCGTGGACATCCTTTTGAGGATAATTCTCAAACGCAACCACCAGGGCATTGTGCGCTTCCATTGCAAGTTGCTTTATGATCTCGAGGATCAGATGCGCTTCCATTGAATGAGGCTCTGATTGTTGCAGATCCATGACATTATCGACACCCGGGGTTTCCCCAACTTCATTGATCTCACCTTCTTCTTTTTTCATGATTGATTCACCCTCACTCGGATTGTCATTGTTCACTGGGTCCTCTTGGTCATTTTGGAGGATGCCGAATGGATTTGATGATGTTGAGGCCCCATTATTCTTTGAGGGGTTTCGAGCCTTGTTTGTTGCTGCCTTCCTTTTGTTTCCTCGTCATTGTTGAGTTTTCCATTGCTCCGCATGATTTGTCGTTGGATCTGAGACTTTGCTGGAAGTGGCTTTTTACAATCCCTAGCAAAATGTCTGTATTCATGGCAAAACTGACATTTGAAGGGGATCTGTAGTCAAGACTTTGCCAATGTATCCAATTCCCAAGCGTGAAATTATTATTTGGGAAGGCATGCCCTTTTACAAATCAACTTCCACACAGATCTTAGCGCATGCAAATTGGGAGCGTTTGGGTTATGCCTTGTCCAAGTATTTCCCAACTCTATTCCCAATAGCTCTTTCGTCACTCCAGTAAGAGAGAGGGAGCCTTGGTAACTTAACCCAAACTGGTACTGCATTCAACATATCCTCATTTGGATTGAAATCTAGAGACCACTTATTTAAGTACATTCCATGAGATCCAAAAAAGTAAGGGCCATTCCTGAAGATCACATCCTTATCTTCCTTTAGTTCAAACATGAAGGCAAAAAATCCATGTCCACATGCATACATTCCAATGTTTCCCTTCACCTTTGGCTTTAAATTTTTGTCTATCCAGGCATCCATTGAGCGAGGGGATGGCCACATCCCTGTAAATTTGTCGACAAGGGCTCGATCGGTGAAGGCCAACGATGTTCTACACATTGTCGTGGGGAGGGCAACCAATGAGATTGATTCAATTTTTTTACAAATTTAGATTCCTTGTTCTTAGGCTTCGATGCCAATACATCCACGATAGTCAGAAAAACAACTTCGTCACGGGGAATGGGAGAGGAAGGCACCCCTCTAAAGTTGCCACTGATAGAAGAAGCTAGAGTTTAAATATGCGCAAGAGCAAAGTGAAGAAAATAAATTCTTAATTTAAATAAACTTTGTGAATATAAATTAAAATCATAATAACATTTAACTTAATATATATATATATATATATATACATGAAAAGAAACAAACTTATGAGAAGTAAATAGTAAAATAAATACTTAAAAAAAATTCACATATTAGTATAAAAGTTAACCAAAATCACAATATTAATGTAAAAGTTAAAACTTAACCAATGGAGATGATACTTCCCATATAAAGAAACTGAAGAACAACTTGGTATTATTATTAAATATTTTAAAAATACATAAAATTAAATAGGTAAGAAATGTTATATATATATATATATTTTTTTTTTTATTTTTTTTTATTTTTTAATAGACATCTTTTCAAATGATTTTAGTTTTAATACACATAATATGAAAGCGCAAATCAGTTATTCGGTAAAAATGATCCATATTATATTTTGTTGTTGAGAATTTCGTTCCGCAAGCGTGATGGCCAAGTCGTGTGCTTAATGGATTAATGCATCCGTTAAATCCTCGACAACTCCATTGCGTGAGACCAATGTAACATTGATTTTGATACAAGGTCTATCATAACTCTCGCTGTTACACAGGTACCATTTCGAATCTCGACAGAGAACATGGCTTTTTTCTAGATGATAATTCTCTCTTCTATGTTAAATGAAAGCTTAAGGCTCTTAACGTGAGCTTTGGATTAGGATTGAAATCTTTCCACAAACTCTGGAATTTCTTATTTATTGGTTTTACATTTACTAAGATCTTTGCTGATAACGTATCCTGTTGTAAAGGACATTGAAATGCCTACCTGGATTCCTTATATGAATTAATAACAGTGAGTTATTCTTTAAATTCAGTCAGATTTGTTTTTGTTTCAGTAGACTAGAAATATTAAAAATTAGTAATCAATGATAAAAAGTATCTCGATGACATTCAATGCATCTCTTGAGGGGCTATCTGTGCAGATAAAATTGGGTTTAGTTGGCGACGCAGCCCCCTCTAAAATGGCCATTTGGTTGGTTTTTTAGTGTTCGTGAATCTCGGTTTTCTTTGGTCTGGTGTCTTTCTTTGGCCTTCCGAGAGGTCTCCGAAATAGCCATTTAGTTGGCTTTTTAGTGTTTTGTGAAGCTTTGTTTTCTTTGGTCTGGTGTTTAATTGTGGCTTTTCTAAGAGTGCGAGTTCATGTTGAAACAATTTGGTAGTTATGTCAAATGATTATGACAATAAATTTGAAAATTTGGAGGGTGAGGGTTCTGTTGGACACAAATTTTACATGATACTCCATTTGCAGTTTCAATAGCCTCGTGAATTTCATTACTGATTGATCGACTATCACTTGTCTTTCCCCAGTTTTCAACGGAGCCGACATTCGATCTCGGGGCGATGTAGATTGTACATATGGGGCATGAATATTAAAGACATTTGAAAATTTTGGAAATATAGAGAGCAGTCGCCTCCTCAACAAACAGTTTTCCGGGACAGATTTGTATCAGTCTGCTTCGTTGTAGAGGGAGCAGATTGAAGAGTTTTTAAGTATTTTTGCTAGGCTAGGCAAATTGAGGCATATTTTTGTGTCTGAGAGGAGATGGCGACTAAAGAGGCAGACCCATCATTAGGGTTTTTGACAAAGAAGGAAACTGAGGTTAAGCTGGCTCGGCCCACTAGGGTGAAAAATAAAACCCCTGCACCCATTCAGATAACCGCGGAACAAATCTTGAGGGAGGCCCGGGAACGGCAGGAGGCTGAAATCCGACCTCCGAAGCAGAAGATCACTGACGAGAGCGAGCTCGCGGATTACCGGCTCCGAAAGAGGAAGGAATTCGAAGACCTGATCAGGAGAGTGAGATGGAACACGAGCGTGTGGGTGAAATACGCTCAGTGGGAGGAGAGTCAGAAGGACTTCGCCCGTGCGAGGTCGGTGTGGGAAAGGGCCCTGGAAGTCGATTACCGAAACCCTACTCTGTGGCTTCGCTATGCCGAGGTGGAGATGAAGCACCGCTTCGTAAACCATGCCAGGAACGTCTGGGACCGGGCTGTATCGCTGCTGCCCCGCATCGATCAGCTCTGGTATAAGTACATCCACATGGAGGAGATGCTCGGCAATGTGGCCGGTGCCCGCCAGGTATTCGAGCGGTGGATGAATTGGGAGCCCGATCACCATGGCTGGGCAGCATACATCAAGTTTGAGCTCAGGTATAATGAACTGGACAGAGCCAGGGCCATCTATGAGAGGTATGTGCAATGCCACCCTACTGTCAAGTCTTGGATTCGCTATGCCAAGTTTGAGATGAAGAATGGGGAGGTTGCGAAGGCCCGGCGGTGTTATGAGAGGGCAGTCGAGCAGCTCGGGGAGGATGGGCAGACGGAAGAGCTCTTTGTTGCCTTTGCCGAGTTCGAGGAGCGCTGTAAAGAGATGGAAAGAGCAAGATGCATCTATAAGTATGCTCTCGACCATATACCCAAAGGCCAGGCAGAAGATCTTTACAGAAAATTTGTTATGTTTGAGAAACAGTATGGCGACAGAGAAGGTATTGAAGATGTTATTGTGGGCAAAAGGAGGTTTCAGTATGAGGAGGAGGTTAAGAAGAACCCGCTTAATTATGATGCTTGGTTTGATTATGTGCGTCTCGAGGAAAGTGTCGGCAACAAGGATAGGATCAGAGAGATTTATGAGAGAGCTATAGCAAATGTACCACCTGCAGAGGAGAAACGCTACTGGCAACGGTATATCTACTTATGGTAAGATGTTTATTCCCAACTAGTTTTCTAGTTCTTTATTTGTTTATTTTATTTGATTCAATTAATTTGTTTTTAAAAAAATAAATAAATCCTTGGGTGTAAATTTTCTCTCTTTCCCTGTCATTCCTACATGTCTCAAAGGGCCACACTGCCAGAATTACCATGGACTTCTTCTGTTCTCACCAGACTGGCAAACCAACTTCCTGTTGGCATCTAGTTGTCTAGTTAGTCTCTATGGTAGATGGCTTAGTATTCCATCAACTAGACTAGTGTACTAAGTTCCGGTTGCCATCTAGTTGTGTAATTTGTTTCCGTGGTCGATTGGTTAGCGCTCCATTTGGCATTAACTAGACTAGTGTACCAACTCCCGGTTGGCATCTAGCGGTGTAGTTTCTTTCCATGGTCGATGGATAGATACACTTGATCAACCAGACAAGTAAGCCAACTTCCTATTGACATCTAGTTGTCTAGTTCGTTTCCATGAAGGGTGAATAATCAAATGGGTTGCATCAAAGGCGATGGAATAGGCCTGTTTGAGTGGAAGTTTCCACATTTTCCACTGCTGGTTGGTTGAGCTGAGAGGTTCATTCTACAGCCCAGTATGATGTGTAACCCCGTCTGTCATCAAAGTTGAAATTTTACTTATGTCAGTTCATAAAAAAAATTAATAAACCATACAAAATATTTAAATAATGTCAGTTCATAAAAAAATATTGCACACGAAGATATTGGATCCCTCTCGGCTAATGTTTGATCCGTAATTAAGATGGATCTATGCTGGTTGTATACAAAAGATCTGATAGAATATAAGCCAAAGTCTGGTATTTGAAATTAACTGTCATTTTCATTTATGTAGGATAAATTATGCGTTATATGAGGAACTTGAAGCTGAAGACATAGATCGCACAAGGGATGTATACAGGTAGTATTTCTTGAAATAAGATCGTTGCTCTACCTCTGTATTCTTAATACTGATTGTCAATCACGCCTATCTATGCATAGGGTTGTTTACTTAGCAAAAATGCTGAAATATTTTAGAATTATGGTTTAATTTAATACAGGGAATGCTTGAAGCTCATTCCTCATAAAAAGCTTTCGTTTGCAAAGATTTGGTTGTTAGCTGCACAATTTGAGATACGCCAAAAAAACCTCAAGGCTGCACGACAAATCTTGGGCAATGCTATTGGAATGGCACCAAAAGACAAGGTAAATTTCTGGATGAATTATCAATAAATTTTTAGTGTCTTACCTTTTAGGGGGTTGTTTTAAAGTCTAAAAGTAAAAAAATGCTTCTGCCTGATTCCAACAGATATTTAAAACATACATTGAGATAGAGCTGCAACTTGGAAATCTCAACCGTTGCAGAATTCTGTATCAGAAATATTTAGAGTGGGCACCTGCCAACTGCTATGCTTGGACTAAGTTCGCTGAACTGGAAAGGTCTTTAGGTGAGACTGAACGTGGAAGATCAATTTTTGAATTAGCAATAGCTCAACCTGTCCTTGACATGCCAGAGCTTTTATGGAAGGTTTGTGACAGAACAGCTGAATTATACTGATGTTATTGGTTCTTTTTTCTATTCATCCCTGACTCTGGTTTCAATTGATTGATTTACAGGCCTATATAGAATTTGAATTATCAGAGGGTGAATATGAAAGAACAAGACAGCTGTATGAAAGACTACTAGATCGTACAAAACATTTGAAAGTTTGGATCAGCTATGCAAAGTTTGAAGCTTCCGTCACTCTTGAGGAAGAATCCAGGTCTGCTGAAGAGGACCAACATCCAGATCCAGAAATTCTTGAGGAACAGGATCGGCAACGTGTCCTTCGCACTCGTGGTTTGTAACTGATGTCAGATATTTTTATTTCCTAGGTTTGGTTTGCTTGTTTCACATAATATACTTATGTTTGGATCATGGTGCAGGCATTTTTGAAAGGGCATTTGATTATATGAGAACATCTATTCCAGAACAGAAAGAAGAAAGATTTATGCTCTTGGAAGAATGGCTTAATATGGAGAGTAGTTTTGGCAGTTTGGGTGATGTAAGTTTGGTTCAGAAAAAAATGCCCAAAAAATTGAAACGAAAGAGAGCAATAATGTCAGAGGATGGAACACCTGCTGGGTATGTCATTCTTCTTCACTGGCTTATTTTTTATGTTTATTATTTTAGACAAATATATCCCAATATTGTATATGTTCCATGTTTAAATATGAAACCAATAATAAAAATGTTATGGAGGTTCAGAAACAATAAATATGTGTATATCCTGCTAAAATATGTAAAATCTGTCCTGATTTTCAGGTATGAAGAGTACTATGACTATATATTTCCTGAGGAGTCAGCAATGGCTCCCAACCTTAAAATATTGGAGGCTGCTTATAAATGGAAGAAGCAGAAACTTGATACTGACGACGATTAAACTTGTCAGTTGTTTTTTAACTTCTGATTCTTCTGTACTTCTGAGTCTGCTTGTAACATAGACGGTACCATTTTACACGATCTAAGGCTATTGGTTTTCCATCCTTTGTACAATAGTTTTGCTATAATCATCATGTTATTGGCCTTGCACATCTCTTGCCCTTCTTGGCATTAGCTTCATTTATTCCTTTGAATCTTTAGTTCAGACAACAATTTTGTTTCTTGCCTTGAGTTTTGGAATGAAGTGAATATGGATGTCTTTGTTGAAAAGTCCTTAGAATTAAGAACATTCTACAATCTATTAGACAAAACAGTAGCTTCTATCTATTCAAATGTTAAAATTGTTGTAAGACATAATTATCTCTTGAAGTTTAGATGTGTAAGTTCAAAATGCTTGAATGTCAAAGGATATTTGTTTTAGTTATAAAAGTCAGAATTCTGAAAATAAAATATATGCTAATCCTCTGAATTTCCAGTTACAATATGTGCAATCTTATTGAATAGCGACAAAATCTAGTCCTATTGTTATGTATGTTCTCCGTGTCTTGTTGAGTGCTTTCAGAAAGAAAAGAAAATGAACGTACGTCGTATAGTTTACAGAAATGTACTAAGGTTTTCTTCAAATCTTGTATGGGTGGTTCCTAAGGCACTTGTTTGTAAATGGTTTGGGAAAAGATAAAAGGATGTACACTAATTTAAAACATAGATTGGCTGCTTGCTATAAACTCTGAAACTTTGGCAGTCTTTGACACTAGAGAGGACTGCTTTGACCAATGAAATAATCATGCCATAGTTGATGATCTGTTCAAAGCATTTGGATTTACAGAAACACACTAAGAGCCATTTGAATGTACATAGACATGGAGGTGATCTAGCACCTTTTGGATGAAACATTGCTCCCTTTGGATGGAATGTTTCGCTTTGGAGCCCCTATACATGACTTTGGAATAAGCCTTCCACCTATTGGAGACCACATGTGCCACACATGTGAATTTTTCATGAATTTATGGAGGATGACTTGGCACATGAGCATTGTTTCTTCACTTTGGGAGCATCTTTGGGGGTATTTTGACATCCACTCTTCTATCATGGATGTTTTATGTATTATGCCTGATCTTTGGGGCTTATAAAGAGATAATGGTTGTTTGATATTTTCATTTTAATGAGAAGAGAATCTCTCATATAAATAAGAGAAGCACTTCTCATTTGGATTCATTGCTAGAACTCGCGGAGAAGAATTACTTGCCCAATGCCTACATTTACTTCTTTTCTTCTACATTTGCTATGGATGAATAATTAGGTTGACTTCTTGAGGAGATGTTTTTTGAATTGCTTTACAACATTCATGGATGCTCATGATTAGAGTTTTGAAGAATGAAACAATTTCTTGAGTAAGTGGGCCCACTTGATCTTATGCATTATTATAAGTGTAATTGTATTGCTCTCGTGTTGGTGGTGCATTCTCTTCATATTTTCTTTAGTGTTGGAGAATGTAACTAGGTTCAGTCTTCATAAAGACCTTTGTAAAACATGACATGGTATGTTTTATATATTGAAAAGAAGAAAAATAATTTTATTTATTTATCAAAGTGTGGGTTTCATGCTCAAGTCTAGGTCGAAGCATGTTCTTCATGCTTCTAGGGTCTTCTAGGTCAATAAACGATTTTTGTCATTTATTATAGTCTCATTTGGACTCATTGTAACAAAAGAAAATAATTATTTTTGAGTCAAGAAAGCAAAATTATCCTCCAAGACCAAGTCGACCTAAAGAGGCTTATCTGACTTGTCCAAAAGGCTATAAATAAGGACTTCGACTCATTTGGATCACTCACTAAAGCAAGTTCGAACTGTAATAGTGAAGAAGGAAGAGTGAGAAAGACAAGAAGAAGAGGAAGAGGTTGAAGAAGAAAGATCTCTTGAGAAAGCTCTCTTTTAAGTCCACACATGCGAAGCTCTCTAGGGTTTTTGGACAAGTTACATGGGCTGAAATTGCAGGCCGAAATTATAGACCTTGTTGCAAGGTTGAAATTGCAGGCCGAAATTGTAGACCTTGTTGCAAGGCTGAAATTGCAGACTGAAATTGTAGACCTTGTTGTAGGGCCGAAACTTTGAGGTGAAGCTGCTTTGATCTTCGTTGACTTTGATCTTCTTATTGGGTTGGCTTGGTGTTTGGGAAGAATTGTGGCTTTGGTCTTGGGTCTTGGAAGTCTCAATTTGAACATATTCTATAAGAAGAGAAGTATTCTTTTTGGGTTTTCCCCTTGGAGGGGTTTTGCACTAACTTGGAGCCTATATCTTGTGTACTTAGTCTCTTTGATCTTCATTTTTTTGGTAATTGATTGATGAACAAGAAATAAAAGTAATAAAGGGCCAACTAATAGTCATAAGTAATTATCAAGTAAGGAAAGTCTAACATAACATACAAGATTCTTGATTTCCCAACATGGTATCAGAGCTAGGGTGTAAGGAGACTGAAGATCGCATCTTTGTTGGCACTCTCTTCTCAATGGCAAGGATTGTGAAGAAGGGTTTCAAGTTTCTTGGGAACCTCCTAGTTAGGGCATCTGACACCTAGGAAACACCTCCTCTTGGCTGCTAACATACTCCACTAATCAGTCCTCTCCTCGGACGCATCCTCTAGCATCCAATCATCAAACAAGATGACATTTGCAACTCCCTGTTGTCGCCACCTTGCCTTGGGATCTTTGCACCTGCAAGTTTGGTTAGGGCAACCTTAACAACCCTCAACCCTTGATCAAACTCTGTGGTAACCTTCTCCAATTGAGCTACTCCTCTTGTTGTCCATTCAAGGCATCATAACACAGTGGTAGAGCTTGAGGAAACCTCCTCACAACTCCCTACAACATATCTAACTCCAGCAACACAAATTTCCCCTAAACTCATGGAAGAAGGGTTTGTTTAGGCCACGACCTTCCTGAGATGATTGCGGCTAGGATAGGAGGCCTCTCCTAGGCCTCTCGGTCCAATCAAATCCTCCTCCTTAACGCCGCTGCAACTACCATGATCTGCGGCCCAAACAACATACAAAACACCACTGAAATATGCACAAATAGTTGCATTACTCACCTTTGTGGTAGCGACACCAAGTCTACAAGAAGAACGCTCCCAAAACTAGTGACAAGACACACCAAACAGGGCTTCCAAGCCTCCCTGGCCTGCAACATCACCCACAAAAGATTTTTGTGTGCCAATGTCTCCACAACCCTCAAGCCTAGGGTTTGGATTACCTTCCAAGCCTCCTCTGACGACACTAGCCCATTTGGTGCCCATCACTCTAGCATACCCTGTAGAATGAACCATGCAATCTCGGTAGTGCCTTGCCTCATCACATCTGAACCTGAAGATCCCAAACCTCCACAGTGTTTCTCCCTCTGAGGCTAGACTATCTACGAGCCTACATGATCTCCTCTAGCTCAGTCCTACAAGCACTCATCCTCTTGGATCAAATACCACTCATGCAAACCCTCGAATCTTGTATATGCAACATCACGATTTGATGAAGGCTTTAGCTTGCCAATCTGCTGTCCATCACACAAAGCAATCTCGATCAAACCAATCTCGTTCATGCCAAAACAATCTTCAAGCTGTCCCAACGATCCATGGCAAATCAACGAAAGTCCATGATCACCAATCTGCCATACAACAAACTGTTGTTCACTAGGCTTTCTACCAATCGACCAGAAATCCCAACCAATCTCGCTGGCAAGCCAGTCAAGACCACACCTCCATGTCTTCAGTTGAACCCTTTGCTCCATGATATAGACACCCACAACTCCCTCAGAGCTGCTTCACTGTGCACACTCTGATTCACTGTCCTTTCAAAGTAGCTCAGAGACGCTTTGATACCATGTTGTTTTTCTCGATGCTGGTGTCTAAGATATAATCTTAAATCACTGATGCTACCAAACCAACTATCACAACGATTTTACTTTGCACAACGGAATATAAACAACAATAAATCTACTAGTGTACAAAATATAGACAACTTTTTACAAATTTTCAACCCAACTTTGTTATATTAATCAAACTAAATAATACAACAGTCTAGGGCTCTAGTATCAGGGATAATGGCCCTCAAATATCCACTAGTACAAGAATACAAAACTGGGGCTTGGTTTTAGTCCATTGACAACCAATCTACCCTCAACAAGATACTCTGACCATCTGGCTGATGTAACATGCAATCACAACTCCTCTCGGTTGTACCTTCAGCTCCCAATATACAACACTGCCTCTATCAGTGATCCAAGTCCATCTAGCCACTAAATGCCAACTATCTAATCTGCTTACTTGTTGTGCCTTAGTCCATCAAGGGCACAACACATTGAGACTCCTGTCGAGTTGTTCACAACTCCGTTTGTGAACAACTCTCATCTACCCACTGCTGCTGCTCAACTTCTCAAGGACTTCAGTCCACTATAGTCTTCTTGCATTGCTGCAATGAAGAGTAACATAGGGCATGGAGGGTTGCCACCTATCACTGCATGATGCCCATCTCTCACAATGAACACGGGCTAGGAGGACCGCCCATATTCTGCTGTAGATGTCCTTCTCTGCACGACAAATCTAGTGCTGCTCAAAATGTTCCTGGCTTATTAGACCCTTGAGCTCTTTAATTGCCACTCTAGAAAATACTTTTGTCCATCAAAGTGCTGCACACCGGGCTCCAACTTGGGCACTATCACGTTGCCTTCCAAAAAACCATAAATGCCTAGTCCACTGTCCACACTTGGTCCACTCTCATGTTGCCCTCCAATAGACCACGATTGACCAATCCTTGCTGTAGCATCTACTCCTAGTTATGGCATCCAACACCTAGGAAACCCCTCCTCTTGGCTGCTCATAGACTCCACTAATCAATCCTCTCCTTGGACACTCATCCTTTAGCATCCAGTCATCAAACAAGATGACATCTGCAACTCCTTGCTGTTGCCACCTTGCCTTGGGATCTGTGCACTTGCAAGTCTAGTTAGGGCACCCTTAACAACCCTCAACCCTTGCTCAAACTCTATGGTAACCTTCTCCAACTGGGCTCCTCTTCTTGTTGTCCATTCAAGGCATCATAACACAGTGGTAGAGCTTGAGGAAACCTCCTTACAACACCCTACAACTTACCTATAACTCCAGCGACACAAATTTGCCCTAAAGTCATGGAAGAAGGGTTTGTTTTGGTTGTGATCTTCCTGAGACGATTGCGGTTGGGATAGGAGGTCTCTCCTAGGCATCTCAGCGCAATCAAATTCCCCTCCTTAACGCTGCTGCAACTACCATGATTTGCAGCCTAAACAACATACAAAACATCACTGCAATATGCACAAATAGTCCCAATACTCACCTTTGTGACAACGACTCCAAGTCTGCAAGAAGAATGCACCCAAAACTAGTGACAAGGCACACCAAACAGGGCTCCCAAGCCTCCTCAAGCCTACGACATCCTCCACAAGGTAAGTCACACCAAATTACAAAGATAACAAAGATAACCTTCCAGAGCTTGTGTGCTTGCCCTTGCGTCCTTGTTGCCCTAACTTGCTGTCCAAATTAGAGCTCTTTCTTTGATGTGGATACTCTTTGGATGTGAGGAATGAGGCCTCTCCTCACTTCTTTATATAAATTTCTCTAGGGTGACGTCCAACTTATTAAGAAGGGCTCTTTGAACTAAGGCCGACTTGATCTTATGACATATTCACCCACACAATTATTCAAAAATTCATATCTCCATTTCTACATGTCGGATTGTGATGATTTTCGTGCCCTTCGATTGCTCTTGGAGTGCTCTATCATTTCCATCGCTCACATGTCAAATTCTCATCATGGTTTTGGTCGCAACATCGATGGGTACAAAACCCTAAGCTTGGGTTTCAAGCCCACAAAAGACTTTTGTGTGCCAATGCCTCCACAACCCTCAAGCCAAACCCTAGGGTTTGGAGAACCTCCGACGAGACTAGCACATCTAGTGTCCATCATTATAGCATACCCTGTCGAATGAACCCTACAATCTCGGTAGTGCCTTGCCTCATCACATTTGAACCTGAAGATCCCAAACCTCCATAGTGTTGCTCCCTCTGAGGCTAGGCTTCCTATGAGCCTACACGATCTCCACTAGCTCAGCCCTGCAAGCACAATCCGATGAAGACTCTAGCCTGCCAATTTGCAGTCCATCACATGAAGCAATCTTGATCAAACCAATCTCGTTCATGCCAAAACAATGCTCGAGCTGTCCCAATGATCCATGGCAAATCAATAAAAGTCCATGATCACCAATCTGCCCTACAACAAACTGTTGTTCACCAGGCTTTCCATCAATCCACCAGAAATCCTAACCAATTTCGCTAGCAAGCCAGTCAAGACCACACCTCCATGCCTTCATTTGAACCCTTTGCTCGATGATCTAGACAACCACAACTCCCTCTAAGCTGCTTCACTGTGCACACTCTGATTCACTGTCCTTTCAAAGTAGCTCAGAGACGCTTTGATACCATGTTGTTTTTCCCAATACTAGTGTCTAGGATAGAATCTTAAATCACTGATGCTACCAAACCAAGTATCACAACAAGTTTACTTTGCACAATAGAATATAAACAACAGTAAATCTACTAGTGCACAAAATATAGACAACTTTTTACAAATTTTCAACCCAACTTTGTTTAATAAGTCAAACTAAATAATACAATAGTCTAGGGTTCTTGTACCAGGGACAACGACTGATGTAGCATGCAATCCCCAAGCCTGCTCAGTATTCTTACGATAACCTTCTAGAACTTGTGCTCTTGCCCTTGTGTCCCTAATTCGCTGTCCAAATCAGAGCTCTTTCTTTGATGTGGATACTCTTTGGATGTGAGGAATGAGGCCTCTCCTCACTCCTTTAATAGCTTTATCTACGGTGACATCCAACCTATCAAGAAGGACACCTTTTACTAAGGTTGACTTGATCTTATGACATATTTACCCACACAATTATTCAAAAATTCATATCTCCATTTCTACATGTCAGATTTTGATGATTTTCGTTTCCTCCAGTTGCTCTCGGAGTGCTCTATCATCTCCATTGCCCACATGCCAAATTTTCATCAGGGTTTTGGCCCCAACATCGATGGGTACGAAACCCCTAGCTTGGGTTTCAAGCCCACAAAAGAATTTTGTGTACCAACGCCTCCACAACCCTCAAGCCTAGGGTTTGGAGTACCGCCCAAGCTAGAAATCTCACCATACTTCACTTTTATTTCTCAAAATAAATAAGGGATCCCTTATAGGCAAATTGGCCATAGAGAAATTCAAATTTTTTACAGCAAATGAAACATGGAAAACTCGGCTCCCTGAAATTTGATTTGCACTTTCGATTTTCACTCGTGCGACCTTCCAAAATTTGACCTATTCTTTCACGTGTTGCATCACCCTTCCTTAGCCTCACACACACGACTTGTGCGTTAAGCCTCTAGCACGTGTGACCTTGTGCACTCCTTGGCTCGTGTGACCTCCTTGGAAATGATCTTGCTCACACTTGTGACTCTTTGAAATTTGGTGTTCAGTCACTCTTATGGCCTTGGCCTCCACTAAGTTTCCTTTTCCAGAATTTTCAACCATAAACTTTCCTTCTCTTCAGCCTTAATGTTAAACACACATGGACAGCCAAGACAGTATGAAAGATAAAACATGCAATTCAATTTTTATTGATAAATGATTTACATTTATAGTACATTATGTGACTCTTGGGTTTCAGATCCCAAGGTCTCTTGGACTGCTTTTGTCCATTCAACTTCCACACTAACCATTTAGGATTAGGTGTCCAACATTCCCCCCCTTAATCCGAAGGGTTATGTATGAGTCCAAGAAGAGAGCTGTAATACAACATGTGCAAAAAATGCATGGCAGCACTAGGCTGAATGTGCTCTATGAAATGTTGGTAAAAAGGGCGGTGGTTTAAGGATGACCACCAACACTGGAACGCTTAGTGCAGTTCCCGGAACTCTTCCAAAACTGGCAAGAAACTGAAGTTTTCTGCTAGAGGAAGTGATCCTATTGTTTTAAAGAGGGAAACCTTCAACCATAAAAGGGAGGCCTCACCTCGCATAAAAGGTAAAACTTCAACCTGAAAAGGGAAGTCTCAACCTGTGATGGTTCAAGGATGACCAACAACTCTGTAATTCCTGGAACTCTTCCAAAACTGGCAAGAAGCTGGTGTCTTCTGCTAGAGGAAGTGTTCTCAATCTGTGATGGTTTAAGGATGACCAACAACTCTGTAATTCCTGGAACTCTTCCAAAACTGGCAAGAAGCTGGAGTCTTCTGCTAGAGGAAGTGTCCCAGATTGCCAACTGAAGGCATGTTCAGGCATCTTTGTCTCTGGCTACAACTCTGAAACTGGTGTGGCAGGTTGTGGCTCAGGCTCGCTTGATGTGACTTTGAAGCTTGTAGATGACCATCATTTCCCCCCCTGTCAGGTACAAGGTGAGAAGATGGAGAAAACTCAACTGCAAGACTGTTCAATACTCTAGAACAAGTTCTAACATGCGTTTGGAATATCTTCTTGGCTGTTGATGCCCATTGCCAAGAAGCGATCCATCCAAGATGAATCTTTGTTCTTGCAGGACGTTTATTTTTGAAGCACCTGTGTGAAGAATGGCTGGTTTTATGACAGTGCTTACATGGATGAAGATCAAAACAGTGATCTTTCAGATGGCCAACTCGGTCACAGTGTTGGCATTTTACAATCTTTGGTTGTTGTTGTTGCTGTGGAAGAGGAGTAGAATCTGGAACAGCTGAAGCTGAACTGTCATGAGGAGCAGGTGAACTGTCATGAATGAATCCGGCACTCTGAAACTGAATGGGCTTGGCATAGTCTAGAATATGAAAGGACAAGTCCTTGTCATATCCAAGACCAGTTCTGTGCTTGTTGTGGACAAGTTGTTCCCAAGGTCTGATGATGGGCTTGGGAAGTGCAGACTGAGTTTCTGCATCTGCATGTACAGCTGCTGCTTTATTGGGTACTGAATCTGAATGAACTTGAACAATATTGACTTGCTGTTTATGGGAGTCTGCTTTATTGTTCTGAACAGAAACATGTTTAGAATGATGACTCAACTGTTGTAATTCTTCCTGCTGTAGCTTTGTCTCAAGCTGCAAAAACTCAATATTCTCTTGTACATTATGCAAACAGGTTCTAATGTCAACAAGAGAAGCTTTGCTTATTCTTACTGTACCATGATCAGAGGAATGTATCAGAGTTTTTAAGAACTCCAATACTTCACCAATTCTGGCTATTTTATTCATTGTCAAATTGCACTTGAAACTGATCACAACTTGTAGAGAAAAATCAACACTCACTCGCAATATGTCAATACAATTGGATTTTGCAACAGATTGCACTTGTCTTCAAAAGATTGCACTTGTCTTTAAAAATAGTGATGGTTCTCGATTTCAGTTGTGTTTGGTTATATAAGTATCATATTCCAACACATTTGAAATAACATAAAGTAATCAGTGCCGTATAAGGAGGAGCATGAATCGACAAGAAAAATGACCGACGCATAGGATGCTTTCATATCATATAATACCACACATTCATACCTCAACAATCATATGCCTTGCCTAGTAATATACATGATATGTACAAAAAATTAGCTGATAAACAGAAGCCACCCCTGATCTGCTAGGACTGCAAGAGAAGCCAAATCAGCTTAACCATATATACACTCTTTCAGGTCCTAGCTAAGAATAAGATCTCCAATCTTATGGAACCCACATATCGCTTCCTTCTCAAATAAATGTCAGATGCTTGCAAAACCCTGCCTTTTAGAATGAATTTAGTTAGATACTTGTTCAACACTGTCTCTAAGAACAGTTCAAACCAAAACTCCTAGTTGAATAACCAAATAACATAGAATCTTATTTGCGGCTGTCACTGGATTCCTTAAATGAGCTGCTTCCCATACTACTAGCCAAAAAAAATAAAGTAAATCTCAAGCCTGTTACATAATATGTAAAGCAGCCTTACAGCTGCTTCCCTATTGACATCTGCTTCCCCTACCGTTTTTTTTTTTTGCTGCTTTTTGGATTACTCTGTGCGCAAACGTCATGGCCACATCCAATCTTCTATGTACATTTAGGATCAAAATAGAGAGATATTAAAGTCCTTTACATTTACTAGCCAAATATATTAATACTGTACAGATAGAGCACAGTAGCACAAAGCAAGATATGTTCGCTCATACCACAGCTGCTACCGTTTAAGATTATGTTTTTCATCAGGGTTTGTCTTTTGTTTTTAAAGATTTATTGCCAACGATGGAAAGACTGTCGTTTCCAATAATACATAGAATAACTAGTGTGAGAGCAAACTACAATATCCACCCTGAGTTAAGGTAACAAACACATGTATTTGAATACGTGCATCAGGACCCACTGCATTTAAACGAAACTGTGAACAAGAGAATGTGTAACAAGAAAAGTGACTTCATACGCGTCTCTGAAAAATAAGCTTTCGTAGCGGTTATTGGATCCTTCAGTTCTGGTGCGTGATCGACCGCTTGAGTGGCAGAGTTGCTCCTCTGATTATCGTAGCGATAGTCCCCTGTTGAGCAGGCGGAACATATATCGCATTTGCAGCTGTTCTGACTGCAGTTAGGGCAACCTTAGCCTTTGGAAGATTTCTCAAAGAAAAGTGAAGCTTACACTCCAATAAATCAATATCACCAAGCAGCAGAGCAGAGAGCTCAGCCCAGACCGAGCAAAGCCCAACTGGATCGAACCCAAATCAAAGTTTATGCCCAGAAGAGTTCAGGTCTTGTATTATCTTAGCAGGAATGGTCAGCTTGAACATCCCCATTTCATGGAAGTTACGCTGTCTTCAAATGAAGGCCTATACTTGAGCGATGTTAAGCAGCGTTTGAATGCTCTGCGTGGAAAAGGCATGGCCAACGCGTTTTCCTGGTCATCGAAGAGGAGCTACAATACGTATGACTTGAGTAGTAAAGACGGAAATCTAAAGTGGTGGTGTAACCAACGCATTCTTCAAAAGACCTCAACTCATAAATAATGGAGCAAGAAAAGAAAATAATGGTGGTACAGTGGTTGGTTTTGCAGAGGAACGTCAAAGAAGGAGGCAAGGTATAGATGGATAACGTGTTTGGCGCCACTCAGAGGTACGACAGGGAATCCATTCTCCAAAACCACGATTTCGACAGCAATTTCAAGCATCAATGGGAAAATATGTACCATACCCAATATTTAAACAGTGGTCCATAGGCAACACTTTCTGAGTCTTTAACATCTGTATATGGTCAGCGCTGAAACATCAAATGGCTTTATGCATTCTTAGATGGGTATTCTCGAACTGTAACTATTATAATTCAAATCACCATGCTGCAGCCAGACACAGCGAAAGAGGTCATTGGTTTCCCATCAACTATTTCAAAAGATGGAGCAGAGCAATCAATATCTGACGATGAACCTGGGCGCGTTATGGCAGGGTAGGAGTTACAAATATATGAGTACTGCGTATGAGCAGTGATAAATGCAGTCAAGAGAAGCCGAGCACTGTGCGTATAGGAGAGAGCAGCGTATGGAGCGTTTCAAGAACTGGAATTTCAACAACGTATGGGAGAGAGCAGCGTTCTGCATGCAGGTGGAGAAGCTATAGGAGCAGCGTAGCAGAAGGAACAGGCCAGTGGAATAATAATGAGTTGTAGTTCCTCTTCCTATCGACTAAATTTAAAAATTTCCCTTGTGAGTTGTTGTTCCTTTTCTATATGCCATGGTTCCACCTGACTATTCTCTGTTAGATGTTGATGACTTTCTAACTGCTCTACTAACTCTTTCCTCTTCTGCCCAAGCGACTTATAACTCTCCTTAAGCCATTCCCTCAATGCATGCTTCACCATCTTTAACTTGGATTCCTATGCGAAGGAAGGCGATCTTAAGACTAGGGTTTTCCATTCTTGCCTTATATTATCCATTACACTGTCCTCTTGTAGCCATGCTGAGTTGAACCTAAACGGGATGGGACCTAAATCTTCCGATTGATCCATTAATAATGTGATTGGGAGATGGTCATAATATCCCTACACCTTGATTGATGAAGTGCACTCCAAACCCTTTAGCAAACAACTAATGTGGATAAGAAATCTGTCAAGTCGAGCCGAAATATGATTAATTCTAGTTTGTCGGTTCAACCAAGTATATTTACTGGCCTTTGGGAGCAGAGCAATTAGATCCCATTCATGGATTAGATCTTCCATATATTCCTTGAAGGGATATCGAACTATGCTCCCTCCTTTCTTTTCTACATATTTGAGCATTGTGTTGAAGTCCCCTCCCATTATATAGTTGTGGTGGAAATATTTCTCTTTAATAATGTTCAAAGAGTCCCAAAAGTACACTTTCTCTCCATATAGCACAAGTGCACAGACGTTGATAAAGGGGATTTGTTCTCTAGTGTCCTTCTTTTGCAAAATGATTATTATCCAATTTCCATAGAAAGAAGCGCGCTCTTTGAGGGGCCAGAGATAGGGGCCTTACAGGAGGTAAGTATGGAAATTCCATGCATATTTGAATTCTCTTTTTTGGGGACTCTCCTAGCTCTATCTCCTGCCTGGCCAAAGTAATGACTCCATAATATAGGCAAGAGATAAGAAAAAAGCCAAGGTGCGAAGCCGCTTGTCCCTCCGGGGGCAAGGAATAGGTGAACTCAGTGGTCTCACGATCAATCACCGTGCAGTGGCGAGAAAGTAGGTCCCCGGAGGGAGACGCAGTGGTCTCACGATCAACTTCACCCTCTACTATCAGGATAGCGCACGCCCCTATCAGCCGTAGAGAATGAATCTTGTCCATCCCCCATAAATGCAACGCTGTCGCTCCCTCAACCCCCGGCTATCTTAAGAGGGCCCTCGACCTAATAGTGCTCTCCCTCGACCGACGATCTCTCTATTAGGAAAGAACCTTATGTCAACTGCATGACATACGTAATATATCCCGGCCCTATCTATTCTCATTGCATCCATCCATGCGATCACTTTAGAAGAGATGCATCCGATCCCGTTGTACACACACATTTCTCGATGTCTCTCTTAAGATAGGGAGATGGAAATGGAGATAGAGAGGCGCCCTCAACATTACGTGTATCACTTTCGTTTTTCCACCAGCACTTTCTTTTTCAACAGTTATATTTTGGATCTTAGATTAGATCTTCATTGCGTCTTTTTTTCAAGGTGCGAAGCCGCTTGTCCCTCCGGGGGCAAGGAGCGGCCCTTCCTTTGTGTTACCACAGTGTATTGATACGGTGCTCCCTACGTACGTCTGGGAGTCTACAGTTGGTTGAAAGAGTGGGATTGGAAAAAAGCGGCGAATGCTTTATCAAGGAGGGAGTTCACTGTAGTCCTTCGTGCGCGGCTTCCCCACCGTAAGTCCCGGTGCTCAGCCCATCACCCCCGTTCATCTCTTCCGGAGGGTCACAGATAGAGATAGATTCTAAATCCTCACGGCCACTCCAAATCCACCATAGAGATCTCGATACGGGGAAAGGATAGGTAGGTTAGTTAAGGTAGGGGAGACAACTGCAGAGAAGTGGTACATGCCAGCAGTGAGTGCTGGTAAGAGCCACTACAACTTTGTTCTCTCTCTGGTTCTGCCTGAAACAACCGATTCCATGCGGCCAGATGGAGCGATGCCGCTGGGAGTGGGTGGGCCTTCTTTCTTGGCGACTGAATCTCCGGTCCTCTGGTGCGCTAGGGAGGACAAGGTCTCGTATATATAGGTCATGGCATGGATCGGGCAGGACATGACCTGAATGGAATGGCTCGTGAGTCTAAACATGAGATGAGAAGAGCCGGCCAAAGAAAAGGTCCCGGAGGGGCTTGCGCTTCCTAGTGCAAGGAGAGAGATTTATGACTGATCATTATATATGTCATTTCATACATGACCAGAGAGATGTGAGTGAGAGAAGGTCCGGATGGAAGAAGTTCACAATTTGATCTCTCAAAATAGCATAATGACATATATAATATATGCATGATCTGCTAAAGCGTAATTACCTATCTCATTCAGGCAGGGAGATCGTCATGAATTCGATCATGAACGTAATGACATATATAATATATGAATATGAAGGCTGCCGGCATTCGAAAGGCCCTCTCCCTCTTCGCGTTCCTCTCTTTTGGGGCCTCTCCCCCATATGAATAGTGAGTGACTCCGTCCCTACCGGTCCTTATTAGTCGAGCGTGCTTATCTTTATATACGCTATTTCCGTAACCCTAAGTGAGTCGGTTAAGCGCGAAGCCCTAACCGGTTGGTTCAGAGAGGGAAAAGTGCGGGGAGTGGATCCAGTTCGGTTCAGAGAGAGAAAGCGCATCCTAACCAGCGCATCTTTACCAGCGCAGCCTAACCAGCGCATCATGGAGCGGCGGAGCCCTAACTAGCGCATCATCGGGAGTGGATCCAGTTAGGCTGAGAGAGAGAAAGCACGGGGAGTGAACCCGTCTCCATCCTCTCCTCTCCCTTGGGGTCGAGTACCTAAAGGTCCTCTCCCTATGGTCGAGCCTGCTTACGCATCCTTAACAGTCGAGCCTGCTTACGCATCCTCTGAGGTTGGTGGATGAGGGACGCCCTGAGATTGACCAACGGGAAATCGAGCCAGCTCCGTCAGTGTAGATCACAGATCTCCACGGCTAACGCCCCTCATCGCAGTGGTTGGTGTAGCTAGCTGTTGGTTAGCCTCTGTCCTCTGGCCAATGGTGAGAGCCCATGGTAAGAGCAAGAGTAATAGCAGTGGTTCAAGGACAGTTCTTTCCTTAAATCCTTAAAGGGCAGTCCTTAATGAGAGATAGGTAAGTCCCAAAACTCTTCTTTCTAGGAGCCATGATGGTTGAGTGAGTCAAGAGTAAGAGCTCTAGTGAGTTCGTCAAGCCAATGAAAGTGATGTCAAGTCCAGATCGATAGATCTCGATAGCAACAAGCCAATCAATTCATAAAGGCCAGACACTCCACTCTTAAACTACGTCTTTCATCAAGCCAGTCCAATAAATGAAGAAAGGCTGTGTCCCTCTACTTACTCTGAAGCTTCCTACTCCAGCAGGGCAACCAATCTTTCCAATCTTCGATGTGTAACTTCGTTCCTACTACCGATCTACCCCGTCTCGCAGTCCCTTCGACCTTTCGTTGCGAGTCTAAGCTGAGTCTATCGAGTCCTTTGCACAGACCGAATCATCATACATAAGTCAAGAGACAAATGCATAAGGTGCGAAGCCGCTTGTCCCTCCGGGGGGCAAGGGCGCCCTTGAAATAATATACGGGGGCTGGAATTCATAATAGTAGGGCGTTTTAAGAATACCCCACTGTGAATAGGGAGAGTTTCCTATACACGTATTCACTTACATAATGTATTCTTTCCCACCCAGGAGAAAGGCCGACACGCCCCGACCAAATGTGTGGCCCTGCCTCCACGATGTATTCGTATAATCGAAGTGATAGCAAGCACATCTCGACTCGATGTATTCTTGCCTACGTAGTGTATTCTTACCTACATAGTGTATCCTCGCCTACGTGGTGTATTCTTGCCTAACCCGAATAATGGCCAAGGGTTTTGGTCCGGGGTCTTCGCCCAGTAAGTGTAACGTAGGGTCCAAGGTGTAAGCCAATGGTCTGGATTCGGGTTTCTCTAGTGAGAATATAAGGTGGAATCCGGATGGTAGCCACTAGATCTGGTTTCGATACTACTTATAGTATGATTCATAAACTATCCAATTCCCCCCAAGGTCTTAATTCGGGATGTGAAGTCCACTACACTAGAGGAGGGATAGAGTTGGTGACTAGGGATGAATCTCGCGGTAAAAGCACCCAACCTCTCCTTAACACCGGGTTCACTATCCTCTTAGAAATCCTCATTCCCTCTCAAAGGCCCTACCCCAACCTACAACTCCACACTCCCCTACTCCAAACTCCAAACTCCAAAAACAACTGCCACATCTTCCGATAGAGGTGACCCCAGAAGTCAATGCCGCTTGTCAATGCACTCGATTTCAGGTGTCGATGCTTTCTTGGATGTTTTGGAACCGATGCACGATATTTGATGCACCTGTTTTGAAAAGTGACTGAGCCCATTGTTGTATAATGACGTATATAATGCAAGCTTCAAAACTGACACATCTTCCGGGATAGCCTACCACAGACAACTGCCCCATCTCCCAAGAAAAGTGTTCCCATCATTCACTGACTGATCACGTACCTTCATTCCCAATATCACGTCCCCTTCATACCCATACTGACTAATAAGCTCTATTACCTGATCTTGTATCATGTCCCCATCAAGGGATAAGGTCATTCCCCATCGAGGTTCAATCTCACGTACCCCTCATTCACAGCTTTAGGACCATCATTCATAGATGGCCCAATCAACCCATCTCATGTCCCAATACGAGCCATCTCACGGCCCGATAAGTAGCCATCTCACGGCCCGATAAGTAGCCATCTCACGGCCCCAGCATTCACTGACAGATCACGTACCCGTCATATACACATCTCATGTCCCAATACAAAACTGACAGATTAGCTTTCTTACTTGATTACATCTCATGTACCATTAGTGTTGAAATCTTTCGTACCCATCATTCACTGTCAGATCACATCCCCTTCATACCCATCTCACGTACCGATCAACTCCCCATATAACGTCCCAATATGAGGAGGTAACATCCGCAGAAACTCCCCTACTACAAAAAAATCCTACCCGAACCTACAACTCCACGGCACCCAAGGCACAGTACGCCTCAAACACCTGCCCAGTCCACCGTCACCCATTCAATATGCATTATACCAGTCTCGTATAACAGTATAACCAGTATACCCGCATCCTCCCATCCCCGCATTCTACCTGCATTCTCACAGTCATGCCCGCATCCCCACACGTCAAACAACGCCCAGTACGCCTAAGGAAGAAGAAGGAAGAGGGCCCAGGACACGTATTGAAGAAACCAAGGCGGCACACAGTACACGGCTTACAAGTGTTTGAGGTGGTACCGATTAGGAGTGATTTATTAGATTGCTTCTTTAGCCCCTTTACCCTTCCCCTCGGAGGGAAAGTAACTAAAGTTCCTCTCCTTATCAGTCGAGCACCTAAAGGTCCTCTCCTTAACAGTCGAGCCTGCTTACGCATCCTCTCCCTCTTGGTCGAGCACCTAAAGGTCCTCTCCTTAACAGTCGAGCCTGCTTACGCATCCTTATGGTCGAGTACCTAAAGGTCCTCTCCTTAACAGTCGAGCCTGCTTACGCATCCTTAACAGTCGAGCCTGCTTACGCATCCTTATCAGTCGAGCCCCCTCTCCTTATTAGTCGAGTGTGCTAACGCACCCTAAAGGGTCCTCTCCCTATGGTCGAGCCTGCTTACGCATCCTTAACAGTCGAGTACCTAAAGGTCCTCTCCTTAACAGTCGAGCCTGCTTACGCATCCTCTCCCTCTTGGTCGAGCACCTAAAGGTCCTCTCCTCTCCTCTCCCTTATGGTCGAGCACCTAAAGGTCCTCTCCTTAACAGTCGAGCCTGCTTACGCATCCTTATCAGTCGAGCCCCCTCTCCTTATTAGTCGAGTGTGCTAACGCACCCTAAAGGGTCCTCTCCTTAACAGTCGAGCCTGCTTACGCATCCTTAACAGTCGAGCCTGCTTACGCATCCTCTCCCTCTTGGTCGAGCACCTAAAGGTCCTCTCCTTAACAGTCGAGCCTGCTTACGCATCCTTATGGTCGAGTACCTAAAGGTCGTCTCCTTAACAGTCGAGCTTGCTTACGCATCCTTAACAGTCGAGCCTGCTTACGCATCCTCTCCCTCTTGGTCGAGCACCTAAAGGTCCTTATGGTCGAGCACCTAAAGGTCCTATGGTCGAGCGCCTCCGGTCCTTATCAGTCGAGTCACTAACGTATTCATTTTACTTATTGGGTGGGGGGGCATAGGTCGAGTCACTTAACGTACCTCACCCTACCGGGCCTCCTATTCTTGCATTTTACCGTGGCGGAGGTTCTTCAACTACACTAGACTACTTTCTTTCTGACATTTCCCACCAGACAGACAAGAATATTTGATTTCTCCTCAATCTGGTAAGCCACTAGCCAGTCTCAATAGAGGTAGGTGTAGTATCCCACCATTTCCTTGCACGAAAGACACTTAGATCGGCAAGGACTCCTGTCTTTATGCCATTAGTACATACATGTTCTGATACTAGCATCTCCTCTACGTGTCGCATCTCTACGTTTACCTTGTCCATATTTGAAATAAATAGGAGAACTACTGGGAGTGTAAGTTCCTACGATCCAGCCAGGTTCTCCGTGCATTCTCGGTACTCGCTGGTGGTAGGCCATGCCAGGAGGTGTCATGGTAGTAGATCCAATAGGCAACCCACTAATATGTAGTCTCCAGTATGAGGTTGTAGGGTACCGCCTCACCACTTATTAACCCATGTTCGTTTCCACCTTACACCATGTTGCTGCCATACCCTTTCATGAGGTTTCTCTCTGCTGATAGCCAGGAGTCCTTCTGAACTAAATTAAGGCTCTTTCTTATCCCTACCCATTGCCATGGATAGACTACTACGCTGCTGCTACTATATGGATGGTGTAAGATATAAGATATAGGGCTGATCTAATATATATGTGATTATTATTCTCCATATTTCATATTTCCAGAACTACTGGAGTAGTGTCAGAACTACTGGTGTTTCCGTCCGAAGAATCCATGGTTTGTTCGAAAGGTTGGTCCAGAGAGATAGAATAGTCTATATTCCCTGTAGTGTAAGTAGTAGTGTAATAACTACTAGTTTCGTTTTTTCTGTAAGCTCTACCACTGCTATATCCAATAGCCTAGCTCTACTCTTCTCTGTGCTGCTTAGCCTCTCTGTAGTGCCGGGACTCTCTATGTAGGAGTTCAAAAGGTATCCTTTCTTTGCTAGCCGGTCAGCCAATAGTACCGGTGTACCTCATCAACATGAATATAACGATATTGCATCTATACGTTTCACTTTTCCTTTCTATGAGGCTAGAACTACTATATATGCTCGTACTTACGGCTTAAGACGGAAGAGCCCATTACTACGGCTAGTTTCCCGTGGAGAACTTCAACAACTAGGAGACATGTAAAGGTTACCTATCCCTATGATGACAGCAGGCGGGATGGATTCATTTGCTTTTAGGGTTGATCGACTGGATGCTGCTCTAACGTTTGGCGAGAGGAGCCAGGGAGGTCTATGTGCAGTGAGTTAATGGCTTCACATTGTGAGTTCCCCATTAGGATGGAGCAATACCGCTATAGAGTTAGAATCGCATCGATATGTCCTTGCCATTGTAAGAATTTGTCATCTATCAAATAATAGATTGTCAGAGCCTTTTCATACAAAGAAAGAAGGTTGTACCTCACCTAAGAAAGAAATGCTCTTACTAAGACTAAGTGAGTAGCTCTATATCAGAAACATGCATTTGGAACGAACAAAAGATCTATTTTGACTCCTCACTAGCATCTCTACGTTTCACTTTGCCATCTCTATGTCCTTTCCATTAGTCCGATGTTATGTGAAATCCATCTCTAAGAAATCAATTTCAGACTTCTTATTGCCATGGAACTAAGGCTAAGACTGTTGAACTAAGCTATATCATCAGTGGCAGCCAATCCATTGAAACATTCTCACTCCCAACTGATATTCCTTCTTTGTAGCAATGATAGTCAATCATTGTTAGGTCATAAAAACCATAGGGCATATACTATGAAAGAGACTAATGGGGAGGAGGAATACCATGGGAGCTGCTCTAATCCGCTATATCCCCCCCAAGCGACTACTCCGCTAATACAATGGCAGAGAGAGGCAGCTCTGAGCGTAAGTGAAGCTAGTCCCCTTCTGAGTGTCAGAAACTATAAGTGAATAAACTAGAAGTTGTATTGTCTACATTCTTTTCAATTTGGTGACTTTACGAGCGTATACACATAAGGCCTTACTCCATGGATTTGTTCATCATTCCTGGAGACCATTTCAGCAGGAAGTGTTTCTCTGGGGTATGCCCTTGCACCCTTTCCCACTTACTTCCCCATAGCTGAGAGGAAGGAGAAGAGAAGTGACCCGCGCATGAGTCCGTGGGAGAAGTCCCCTTTCAAGCCAACATACCCATAGAGGTGAGGTATAGACTTAGCATTAAGTTCCATACTGTATTTTCTTTCTTACATTACCACCACCTGTATCCATGGCCTCAGGCAGGGGGGTTTCCCGGTTGGGGCAGGCACAAAAAAAAGGTTGTTAGAAATTCCACAATGGGTTTACTACTACTCCTACAGTGAGTGATCCAATGGCATCAACAAGGGGATTAAATAAGAATCCAAATACGATATCGCATATCTACTTACCCTTTCCCATTTCAAAAGGTGATCCCTCCACAGAGAACAATAGAGAGAATATTGTGATCCCATCCCCTATAATGTAATAACTACTGGGCGTTACACATACAGCTTGAGGTCGTGGGATATCCATCGGGCGTTACATCCACCTTGAGTCCGTGGGGTGATAAGTGGCGTTCACATCCGCATGAGCCCCCTCCGGGAGCGAACAAATTGAGACGTTTCACCTTTCTATGGCAAGTGTATAACTTCCACCTTCCTCCTTAATGTGTCCGTCCAAATCAAATAAGATAAGAAATAGAGTCTCCACTAAAATAAGAGGAGAAAAACAAATTCCATATAACATCTATAAAGGTAAGAAAGAAGAGCCTTAGTCTTATCCTTAGTTCCATGGACACTCTAGTTCAAGCTAGATGCAGTAGAGACTATTAGCTGTAGAGTTGATTAGCCTTAGTCGGTAGCCCTAGTTCAAGCCTTCGAGTTCAAGCCTTAGAGAGTGAAAGACTTACGGTAAGTGCCTAAAGGTGGACTAGCCTTAGCTTTAAGGTCAGTACTAGCTAGAAAGACTCCTTACGGTTGTCTACATCCATATGGACTTAGAGTTAAAGCGCAATAGAAATAAGCCTTAAGTCTCCATTATTTGAAAGAGTTCCGTGCCTTATGGCTTACGAGAAAAGTGTCCCATCATTCACTGACAGATCGCGTCCCCTTCATCACCCGTATCGCGGTCCGACAAACTCCCCGTCTTACGGGAGAGGCTTTGATCGAGTGAACTGATTGATTGGATTCTATCAACTTATGAGTCTTACGAAAAAGCCGTTCCATATAAGGAGTCTTATAAGAAAAGCGTTCCCAACTGATGAGTCTTACGAAAAGAGCGTTCCCACCAAGCACTGACCCATCTTCTAAGAATAGCGTACCAAATGAAACCATCTGTCAAGAAAGGCGTTCCCCATATTCCCCAGATTCTACAGGCCCGCATTCTCACATTCTCACATTTCCCAGTCCCGCATTCTCCAATCCGTATTCCCCAGTACATGACCCATTACCCTCTAAGTTCCCCTACCAGTATGCATACCCGTATTCCGTTCAATCCGCATTACCCATTACCGCCTTCCCCATTCACCTCACCTTTCACTTACCGGTACGGAACACAGTGACACAATAAGGTTTTTCCACTAAGTAAGTAGGTGTTTCCGATGATGAGGTGGAGGTTCTTTCCAATGAAGTGACACGATGATGTGAGTTAGTTAGATGAGGTTCCACGACATAAGGGTTCCACGATGAGGTTCAATTAGGTTAGGTACGATGCTTGATTTTACACGATGCTGGTTCGCTGCTTTCGGTTCGCTGATCCGGTATCAATATATCATATCTCAGGAAGGTAGGCTCCTCCACTCCACTTCGGGCTGTTGTAAACTCTTTCGGCGAACTGTGGACTTGAGGTTTTCACATCCCTATGGTTGGAGTAAGTTCGTAAGCAATCAATCAATAGCGGGTAGGTTTTTATGGTGGGCTTTCGTTTCACTGTGTCCTTTTGGTTCTTCGCTGATCAACAAGATCTAATCTCTCTTCGGGGTTGACAAAATGATTGAACCTGTGCGTCATACCTACTTGTGATCGATCTATCTTACCGCCTGCCTGAGTGAGGAGATCTGATCTCGACCTACTTAGATATTCTCTCGACCTTCCTGCCTTCAACTTACTGCCTTGCCTGAGAGATCTTGCTGCCTTATCCCGCCGCCTTACTTACTGCTTCGACCTTGCGACGACCTGCCTTCGATCTATTATGCTGAGATCTCGATTCTTGTGAACTGGTGGGGTGGAGACAATGAACTGGGGATGCTCTTGCTGGATAGACCTAACAAACCGAGGAGGCTAGAATAGAGAGAAGAAAACGACCCCGCGGGATGAGATTACTTACGCAATTATGGACGGATCTTTTTTGTATTTACTTATTGGGTGGGGGGCGGCTGCTGCGGGCTGGGATAAGAAACCGGTGCTCGTTCCAAATATGGGGGCAGTATAGCGGGCAGTAGCAGAAGGAAGGGCGGGTTGTTTCGGTAGCGCTTATTAACAAGGCTCCTTTGTTGGTATCGTTTCTTCCGCGGAATATTCTTTGCTCTTTCCTCTCCTTAACAGTCGAGCGATGGCGGCCTTATTAGTCGAGCGTTCGTTCATTTTACTTATTGGGTGGCCCCTATCAAAGAGGTTAGGGAAGTTTGACTTCTCATTCAGAGAAGTACGGTGATTGGATTCGAGAAAGCGTAATTACATATATAATATATGCATTCACGCTCTATCGATCGAATATCGTATACAAATAGATATATATCATTATATATGTCATTATGCATTCATTCGTTGCTCAATATTTCAAACCTCCGCGTTATTGGGTGGGGGTGAGCAAGCGAACTCTCGACAAGGGGGCCGCCATCGGAGATGAGAAAAAAGTAAGTCAAAGTGAAATAAGTGCCGCCCATCATCACATCTATAAAATGCATATCGTTGTAAACAGGACATATTCTCCTTGCCCCACCCACTAGCTGGGCGTAACCCCACTCTATTAACACGTCTTATCAAGCGAGAAAAGAAATCCCAGCCCAGTCATTACCGGCTTCAAAGGATCAGCTATCAATAGGCTGTCAATTACCACTAGCTATCGACTATGATCGACAGGCAAAGAATCCTGGGTCGAGTGCATTGGGTAGCGGGATCGAGTAGCGGGATCAACTGCATCAACACCTCGAGTGCATCGACTAAAAGCATTAACTAGTGGCTAAAGGGCATCCGGGTTCTCATAGATAAACAAATTGAAAGAGCCTATTTCATTGAAGAGAAAATCCATTTCATTCTTGTCCCCTCAAAGGGAGCAATTTCATTAATGAAAAAAAAGGGTGAGGGTGAGCCAGCCGAACTCTCGACAGTAGGAGAGGCCCGGTAGGGACTCACCGATTCATATGGGTGAGGAATCGAACTCTCGACAAGGGGGCCGCCATCAACGTAGTCGCTTGTCCACATCGGGCAAGGTGAATGAGGCGGTTTTCTAATATCTGTTCGAAGCAAACTTAGTGCCTTCGCCAAACTTGGTAGGCGAGAAAGAAACCTCTAAATCACTGGGATAAACTCTTGGCATCTCCACGTGGCCTGGACTAAGACTACTAGCATCAAGTGCATCAACTCTAGGATCGACAGCATCGAGTATCCCCCCCATTGAGTAGCCCCCTGTGATTAGGCCCTACCATTGGATTATAGCGGATTAGAGCTTCCATGGATTCCCATTGGCTTATTCCCATTAGAGCTCCCATGGATTCCCATTGCTTATTCCTCCCATTGGATCACCTGCGGATTATTCCATTGGATCACTGCTGGCACTCAATACTATTAGCTGTAGTCTGTAGAGTAGCTGTAGTCCCCACATGCACTAAGAACTACCATTAGTCCCATGCCCTACTAAGGCCATAGAGAGTGAAAGCCAAGTGAAAGTCTCCATTCTTTTCATTTGAAACTAAGTCCCCTTCCTCTCCTTATCAGTCGAGCCCCCTAAAGGGTCCTTGCACTAGGAAGCGCAAGCCCCTCCGGGACCTTTATCCCTGAGCGTCAGCGAAGAACTTAAGCCAATCCAATTTGAGCAGCCGGGTATCGAAGCGGAGTAGCCCAGTTGAGTAGGCCTAGCGTATTGTATCATCGGATTGCATCGTCCAATTATTAGCCAAGCCCGGTGTATTAGATCCCAGTTGAGTATCCCCGCCCAGCAATCGATTCCATCCTGCGACTTCATTATAGATCAACTTCATGAGGATGCCAACCCACCCCCGAATATGTTGGCAGTTGCGGATTGAACTGAACGCATACTGAATGCGGATGGAACTGAATGCGTGGATGGTGTGGATGCGGATTGAACTGAATACGTGCGTGCTGCGCCTTGGGTGAGGTGCCCTGGGCAGGCGTACTGTGAAAGCGTGTATGCGTGGATGCGGGGTGTGGATGGGAGACTGAGAGAAGGGGAGAATGCGGACTTAATGGGTGGTAATGATGGGGAATGTAATTTAGCCTCGATGGGGAACTTAGCCCTCGCTCGACTCGATGGGTCCGTGATATGTGTATTGATGTGGCCGTGAGCTGGGAATGGATGGGTACGAGCTATTGGCGGGTTGGAACTCGCTCTCCCGTAAGATTCATCAGTGGGAACGCCTTTATAATAAGAATCATCAGTTTAGAGAATCCAATCAATCAATCAACTGGCCTCTTCAGAATAATCCTCAGTTGATAGAATCAAATTGAATCAATCTCCCGTAAGATGTTTCATTTTTTCAGGTTGCATTATATAAGTTATTATACCACAATTGGCTCAGCAACTTCTGATGTTGCACCATCATTCATTCAATCATTAGCAGTGGGTTCCTATCATTGCTTCCCATACTGACACTATGGGAGACTCTCCCTTGTCTGTCACACGATCCTATCTTCGACAGGTGAATCGTAAGCATCGTGCATCGGTTCCAAAACCTATGATAAGACATCCCTAAAAAAGACAAGAATACATCCAATAAGAAGGCATCCTCCATTGGTTCCAAAACCTACAAGAGAATACATCGAATCCTGACATGGAGTACCGGCATGGAGTACCAGCAGCATGAATTGAAACCTGGCATTGACGAGTACCAACATCGAGTGGCTCAACTACCAGCATTGAGTAGCAGCATTTACACCTGGCCCGAATCAAGTGCCAGCAGCGAGTACCAAGAATGTATGGACACAAACCTGTGCACAAACCTTATCAGTGGCTATCAACAATGATTATTTCTCGGCTTATCGGCTAGCAATGACCTCCCGACAATTCTCAGTTTTGTGAGGTGTAGAAGTTCAAGGGTGAGGGGTTCGAGGATATAGAGGGTTTCTAGTTTAGGGCTATGGGGTTCCTTCCTCCGTCGAGTTTTAGGTGTAGGTCGAGGGTGTAGGTTGAGGGTGTAGGGTCAAGGTTGAGGGCAGAGGTATATGGTTCCGTGACCACCTCCTCTTTTCAATGAGACTGGCTATGACTGTTTGGCAACGACAACTGGGCTATGGGCTAATGGCAAAGAAACATGGGAGTAGGCTATATACTTGTATATTGGCAATGGGCTACAAAAAAAACGACCACCTCCTTCCTGGCCCTGAGATGTGTCTTCGGTAGTCGAGCCAGGTGGCGATGCCTTATTGGATGTTTTGGAACCGATAGATTATTGATTCTTGGAGGATGTCCTTTTTTAGGTTTTGGAGCCAATGAACCATGCTTACTTAAAACCTGCTTTTTATAAGTTTATAAGCTGGTGTATAATAACATATCTAATGCAACCTGGGAAACTGAACCTTCTGTCAAGAAAGGCGTTCCCCAGATCCACAGTCCGCTTTCCGTCCGCTTTATGTTAAATCCGCATTCTCCCATTATCACATTACCCAGGCCCGCATTCAAAAATCCCCCGCCATTCCCAATACGCCCTTCTCGCTTTCTCCCAGTCCCGGATTACCCAGCATTCTCAAGTCCGCATTATCCCATATTCCCACATCCCGCCATTCTACCCACGCATTACCATTAACGCATACACGCATCCCCCCGCCATTCAGTTCGTATTCAGTCCCATTACCCAGCCCATTACGCTTCCAGTCAATCAGGGAGCCCAGGACGCTTTCAGGACCCAATAACGCATTACCTCGCCCAATACTATCAGCATTCTTCAATCCGTATTAACCAGTATCCAGTCCGCTTTACTTCAATCCGCTTTCCCGCTTTCAATTTACCCATGCTTTTCTTTCTTTTATTGCTGTTCTTGCTGTTCACCCATTCCCGCTTTCCGTTCGCCATAGTCAGTCCGCCGAGTACAACCCAGGATGGCCCAGTACGCATTCTCTCATTACTGCATTCTACCATTACCGCATTCCCCCCAAACAATTATCCCGCATTGACAAGAAGTACCAGGTAGACAAACAGGATAGCAGCATGCCAAACCTAGAACCTACACCTCGATCTATAACTCCACCTATCGGACTACAAACAAGATGGGAAATTACCACGAGCCGGGAATACTACAGGTCTACGCTCACCCCTGGCTCTTAGTCTACCGGGGGGTTCACTCGCCTTCGTTTCCCTAATATTCCTTTTACCTCTGGTTCTCCCCAACTACGCTTGGCTCATTACTATGAATCTATTCCCACCCAAGAACCCAGGACGATCCTCAAAATACCAACCACGAATCGTATACTCTCGCGAGAAAACGTGGCTTGGTCCCATTACGGGAGGTGACCCAGGACGATCCCTCAAATCTCGAAATCTATATGATTTTGACAGGGGTTGGTTGGGAGGATAGTAGTTTGAACAAAATATTCTATGATATTCTCACTTATCTCTCTGTGATTCCTTACTATAGCGTTCCCATTTCAAACTTTTACTAAGCGGATTCCACCTGGACCTATTACTAGTCACAACCGCTAACAAGTACTACCGAGATTCCTCTAACAAGGGCATCCCACAGGGGCTTAGAAACTCCTATAGAAAGATCGAAAACAAAACTACGTCTACCATATAGTTTGAATAAGATAAAGACAACGTGATTACCATTATCGCCCAACCCGAGGAGCCAGAACCATAGATTATTAGACCCAAGCCTGAAAAGGCCCCCGCCTGGAACAAATATGGATACCTATTTCGAACAGGGGCACATGCCTATCAATGCTCCTGGTCGTTCGTGTGACCAACGTGTGAGCCCATAGCACATTGCTCACACTGACTTACGCGGGAACACCTAGATTCCCGTTTTGATTAGAGGTAGTGGACATAAAGATACAGCCAGTCGGATACCATAGTGATACGTAAGGAGTTACATTGAACTTATAAAGGCCTTATACCTTGGGAAGGGTGACAACCAGGGAGAGCTCATAGCAAGAATGACAGACAGTAGGAGAGATCAGAGTGGGATTGACCAGATCTGCCCAGAGAAGGAAGACCTGGTGGGGCTGCGCAGAAGTAATGGTAGGTGGGATAGGTCATGGAAGTACTACTAGGTCCTCCCCGTTAGACTAAACCATGGAAGTCACTCCTAGTTGAGTTAGATATGGGCCCGGTGATAAGCCTAGGGAGGTACAGTGAAGAAGCCACCCAATAACGCGGGTAAGAGCCCATCGCATCGCATCGTGCAACACGCAGGCCCGGGGAAATTGCATTCCGTACGACCCATATCACAGATAGATACAAGTAGGAGAGAAACTGCAACCCAGAGAAGGCATATTGCTTTAAGTAGATGTCATACAAGCAAGGGAACGAGGAAGGGAGATGTCCGATGGAAGGAGGTTCTGCCTTAGGTAGTAAGAAGTGGTCAAATGAGATCTATTATATATGTCATTTCTTTCTTTCATTTCCGACCAAGAAGTAAGAGGCTTCCAGTCATGAATGTTTCGATATGGGCATATGTCATTATGCATGAATGAATGAGATATGTGTCATAATAGTTTGTCATTTTCACCTTGGCGGAGGTTTTCACATCTTTCCCTCCTATTATAGCCACTATTTACCCACTATTTAGCCACCTTGTTCTACCCGTACTTCGGGCGGGTGCACTAGGAACTCGTACTTCTTAGGTCGGACGAGATTACCTTACTGAACTGCTTTAACTCAGCGATTTGAGCTAGTTCCCTAAAGCCAAATTCGAGTTATCGACCCAGTAGAAGGCGACTGCATCAACTATCAGCTGCTATCGGCAATGAATGCCCCTATGTCTGTGCCTCACTCACTCAGTCCCTTCCCTTCCCGTGCCGTCCTGTCTCGTAGCTTCTTCCCGTCCCGTACCTTCCCGTGTTGGGTGGATGTGTCATGTGGTTAGGGTGACTCAGGTATGAAGGTCAATGTGGCTATGATCGACTCTCGGCTGACTAGGAATGACCGTTTGTGAATGATTGGAAATCGGCTGGTTGTCAATATGAGGTGGGCTATGTGTGGGGGTGTGCTATATGAGGTGGGAACACCGGTTGGCAGTGATGGGCTCTCCTCTCAGCGGGCTCAATGAGGTGGGCTACGTGGGGATTCGGCCATACTTGCGATGCGTAACCACTGGCTCTGAGCACTGTTTATGACTGGCTCTGTCGGCTATGTGAGGGTGCTGTATGTGCTGCTACGTATGGTGCTTATTGTGAATGTTGGGTATGTGTGTGTGTGAGTAGTGTAAGCTCAATGTGTGTCTGTGGTAACGCCTGTACGTAAATCCTCCTCTACGTGTATGGGCCTCGTGCTATGGGAATGGTGGTATGTGAATCGTGCTCTACTAGGGAATGGGGAGTCATTGTGCTATGTGGAATCGTACTATGGTAATGGTGCTATGGGCCTCGTGCTCTCATAATAAGGATCACCTCCGTCCATCCGTCCGTTGGCCCGCCCCTCTCGGCAGCAGATGTTGTCTGTTGTACCGCCCCACCCCCAACGATGTTCATCAATCGAATCAATCACTCCTCATCGGTGCACTCACATCCTCTACGTGTATGGGCCTCGATATATGGGATTGATCTATGGGAATCGTGTATGGTACTCGTGCTCTACTAGGGAATGGGTAGTAATCGTGCTATGGGCCTCGTGGTATGTGAATCGTGCGGGAATCATGCTATGGTAATGGATTGAATACAACTCCTATCGGCATTGATGGCGAACCTCATCAGTTAAGTAACCTCATCAGTTCGGTAACCTCATCGCCATTGTCCAACCCCGGTTCACTAGTTCTCCAGGGGCAAGTATATAAAGCAATCACCCGTGAAGAAAGTCAAATAGAAGGTAAGCATCAAGATTAAGGTGCTCTGCATGCACTATTTAGCTCCTGTCATTATATATGCGATTATGCAAATTGACTCTGTGTATTTGTAGCTCTACGTGGTAGCAGTAGGAGTGTGCCCTCCCTGTTATTAGGCCCCTCCCTGTGTCAACCTCCTGGTCTGGTGGGTAATGAGGGTCTGGGTATCGTCTATCGTGAATCGGTACCTCCTTCCTGGGCCTGATGTCCTCTCGGCTGGCATTGACCGGTGGGAATGAGGGGCATGGTCCTGCGGGTATCGGTAACTGGGTATCGGCACCTCCTGTGAATGAGGGTCTCTCTGGTATCGTCAATGATCTACGGCAATGATGCTCGGGGGTCTGATATCCTGTCGGCTGATTGGTAATGACCGGTTTACAATGATAAGCTATTGGCCTTCTGTCTCTCTTTGACTGGCAATTGCGAACATGAGACAATACTCCTTCTCTTTCTTCCCCTTCCTTCCCTTCTGGTAACAAAAAATAGAAGCCTCCTAAACCCTCTAGCAATATGACCCCTATATAACACCATATAAACCCTAAACCCCGTAGACCCCAAAGGGTAAGTATCAGGATTCTATATAGGACGGAGATAGAACCTTTGCACCCTTAGTGCAGACAAAGACCCAACTCCCTCTATAAGGTAAGGAATTCTTATTTATTAGTAAGGTACTATTAGGAAGTAGGTATTTATCAGAGATTAGAAAGTAGCTCTTAGGAAGTAAAGGTAGGCAGAGTCAAAGAGCAGTAGCTACCGATACTCGCTTGCCTCAAGCAAGAAGGTGTGATTGAAGCTTGTGTGCCCCATATACCCACCCGTTCCGTTGTCCAACAGCTCTATGTCCTTCCTTCCATCCCCGATCCGCTCGCTGTAAGTTGGGAGATGATTCCTAAGTGGGTTAAGTGAGGAGGCAGGTAGTAAATCTGTCCGAGGGATAGGCATCAACTACGGAACGCTACTCCTTGCTGTTGTCCACTAACTAACCTGTTGCCCACTAACTAACTGGGTTGGATTCAAGCAGCTACTCACTTATGGGGGGGAGACGTGTACAATATACTAATAACTAATCTACCTGTAGCAATAATTCGCAAGCAAGTAGGGTGGGTTCATAGGCGAGAATGGGTAAGCAGAAACTAATGGGGTAATGTTTCATAGTGTGTAGAGAAGCAGCTTTCCAAGCTAGAGAAGCCAGAGAATTATATCACTCCTGGTAGAAGCCAAGAATATGAAAACAAGAGGCCAGGTAAGGTCAGGAAATAAATAAAGACGGAGAGCTGCCTGGGCGGCCCGTAATGAGGTAAGAAGAATTGTAAGGAGGTATACTAACAAGAATAAGGATGCTAAGTTGTTTGCATACAGAAGAAGCATCTAAATCCTGAAGCTCAAGGTTCGTTGTCTTGATCTGAAGGGTGTAATACAGGTAATCAGGTGTGTCTATTCCAAAGCTAGTGTTGTTAGGTGAGCTAGCAGAGTTTCCTATTGATCAATTGGGGTGGGCCGGCGCCTTTTCCCTTGGTCCTTCTTTGTCCTGGTCCAGCTACTTAGAGGTGGATATAATTGAAATTCATATATCCATCCCTCCATGTCCTCCTTCCTTTGACAGAGGTCTTTTTTGTTCCTGTTTCATGAACTATACGTTGGTTCGATCGCTGCTGCACTGATTCATGGGGTGAACAGGTTACCATAAAAGTACCTGTGACAATGCCTTCATCCTTGGTGGGCTGTTAGCTCTAGACCTAAGGTGAAAGGCCCTACCTGCCTTCTCTGAATGTATATCTCCTCTCTAGTCCCTTATCACTGAAAGTCTCTCGATCTACCCGCTCTCCCTAATCTATAGCTATTGGATGGTTCGATGGCTTGGCTTGGCAGGTTAGAGGGCTTGTAGGTAGGAGCGTAATTACATATGCCCATATATGCATTTTTTGCTAAAGCATAATGACATATATAATATATGCATGATCTGCTAAAGCGTAATTACCTATCTCATTCAGGCAGGGAGATCGTCATGATCGAATTGATGGCGGCGATGGTTTTAGTTCTTCAAGTTGATGAACTCAGGCGATCTTTTCACATGATTCATCGTTACTCATGTCAACATTCTCACTTCTGATATCTCCAGGTCCCTTCCCCGATTGACAGAACGTCCCGCTACTGACACTTGGTTGGCGCCTCGCTTTCTCGCCGGCATAGTCGAGCCACTAAACGTACCTCTCGATGGCGGCGATGGCGGCCCGAGAGTTCATTACTTACTTCACCCTCACCATATGAATAGTGAGTGACTCCATCCCTACGGGCCTGTCATCAGGGAAGGACTTATTTCAAAGTCCATTTCTTCCAATCATTCATTATATATGTCATTATGCATGAATGAATTGATCGAATGGAAATGATTTCTTCCCCTCAACCTCTTTCTTCCCCTCCTTCAAGTCTTTCTTCCCTACTGAAACTGAAGGAGCCGAGGTTAGCGCGTTGTTGGGTTTTGAACAATAGAGGCAGGCCGACTAAGCCGAGGAGCCTACCTACGACAACCAAGGTGTAGACCGCGCTTGAACAATCGATTCAATCGGAGTCAATTCCCAAACTCTCCCTAACCTCCTTCCCCTACGCAAGGATGGTGATCCCCACGAACGTAGTGGTTGTCCAGCTGACCTCGTCCTTCTATTCGGCTGATAATACCTGGTTCTAGCTGGGTCTGATAAGCCTACCTTGAGTACGCTAGGATGCTTGGCATAGAATCCCTCACCATATGAATAGTGAGTGACTCCGTCCCTTGCCTCGACCTCTCAACGCCTGGCTGAGCGCTTTCATAAGGCCAAATGCTTGTGTAATTATCCAGGGGTGACGTAACTAACTATCTGTGGTAGGCTCTCGTCCTTCTGTCTAAAAGCGTGGGATCAATGGTAAAAGATATTAGGCGTCTAGCTCACCCTTTAGGGTATTAAAGGTTCATTATTGACAACATTAGGTTGTCATCTTTAAAAAAATAAAATAAAATAATAATATGGAAAACCATCAGTAAACCCCGGAGGTTCACCCAATTAGGGGCAACCATCAGTTAACCCGGATGTAAAGGTTCCCCTCATTTAGGATGGGACAGTCAAAAGTCATCTGTAACTCCAGTTAGGCTGAGAGATAAAGTACGGGGAGTGGATCCGTCTCCATCCTCTCCCTCTCCCTGACGGACCTTATCAGTCGAGCCCCTCTGGTCCTCTCCCGTTGGTCGAGCCCCCTCCGGGTCCTCTCCCGGTGGTCGAGCCCCTCCGGTCCTCTCCTTATCAGTCGAGCCCCTCCGGTCCTCTCCTTATCAGTCGAGCCCCTCCGGTCCTCTCCCGTTGGTCGAGCCCCCTCCGGGTCCTCTCCCGGTGGTCGAGCCCCTCCGGTCCTCTCCTTATCAGTCGAGCCCCTCCGGTCCTTATCAGTCGAGCGTGCTACGCACCCTACCGGTCCTTGCTTCAGGCTGTAGTTGAGCCCGTGGAATTTATTTTTCAAGGCCATTTGCGCGCGTTTTACGGCTACTTTAAACACCCAAGCTGGGATACCAGCGTAGACCTAATAAATGGTCTAAAAGGATGCGTGTAAGCAGGCTCAGGTCTTATCATTCGGGGGCATGTAGCTCAGTGGTAGAGCATTAGGGTTTAACCTAATGGTCGCAGGTTCGAGTCCTGCTATGCCCAACTGCCACCATAATTCAAATCATATACGACAAGTATAAACTTGTAGTCTAGATTTATTATGCGTGGGGACCCAGCTATAAAAAACGGAACACGAAACCATGAATATCGGAGGCCATTTCACCTTTCCATTCAGGTTAAAGAGAACCATTTGAGGTGTGGGTGGAGGGCAGATATAATGGTGGGAAATGGTAATGGTAATCAATACGGTGACTACGAGAGAATTCGGAGGTATTACTACGGACGGTACGGAACCCTCGCCTATCTCCCTCCTTTCACACCTCACATCCCTAAGGAGGACCAAACCAGGCCCAACCAACACCTCTACTTCCCCGATGCATTATCCGATCATGCATTATTGTAGACCTCAACTTCAAGAACTCGGGCTCTCTCCCACAATGATTGGTCGACCGTACATGGGATAGAGGATATAGCAAACATACTCTTTAATCTCCGCGAATGAGACAACGGGAAGCGGTTCGGTGCCTCGCTTTACGTAGCTGTCATGTCATCTGTCCCCAGACCCACCCAATAGGTCAATATCACATCCGTGCTGAGGAATTAATGAGGAGCAATCAATTCCTCTCCTTATCAGTCGAGCCCCTGCCGGTCCTCGATTTCAGGGGAGTTTTCAAAGTATCGGGCGGGCTTCTGGTTGTGGTTTCCCATATTAATTAGGGTTTCTAAATAATTCCTGAGTAATTTCATTAGGCCGACCCAATGCAACTAGGCGTGCAGCCACCTTCTAATAATCAAACCCCAACCCCATGAAAAGCTTACATCTATAGGTAGGTAATTCCACAGCATTTATTAGCACATCGGTTATCCATCCTATCTATCTTTTGTAGCAGTACCTGATCTTACCCGTATTCCTGCAGTGAAATGACCACCCCCGCGGTATGGAAACCGAACAAGCAGCTGCGGATACGCCGATACGAGAGTAAGTAATTAGTCCACCCGCCAGTCAAACTTCTTTAACTCCAAATGAAAGGTTGGTGCAAAGGCCCAACTTTAATTGCAATTGGTCGAATTGGGGCAATAGAAGCCTTTAAGTGTTGCCCCTCCCCCTAGCTTTTGAGTCTCATTGCTTATGAGTTCGGTAGATCTCTCTAATGGTCAAGCCATAATAAATAGAAGAAGGCTAGCTTCCGAGTCACAAACGAAGTGGTGGTTCTCCTTGAACGGGTGTTCTCGGGGAATCTCGTTCATTATCCCTCCGGGAATAATGGGTTGGGCTAGAGCCAATGACTTATATAGAGTAGCCAATTATGGAGTACCTCGAGCCGCCCAAAGCCGAGCCAATGGAGCCAGTTATAACCCCTTACCCACCCACCCACCGCCTCAGATTCCCGCCTCCCACCCCATACTGCTGCCTATACATCTACCCCGACCCCATGTTTCACTCTCTAGTCACAGTCAAAATGGGGTCCTGCACACAGAAAAAGCTGTAGGGTTAATAAAGGAAATAGCTAATAGTACAGGCTCTACCCACTTGCAGATATAGAAGCGAGCGGGATCGAGTAAGGGGTCAACTGACTATTCCAATCAGGCACAAGGGAAGTAGAACCAAGTGGGATTGCCCTGTCCACCAAATCTGGAGTAGAAGCAGGTTCATCATTAATCCTTATTTTCCAAACTATGAGCACTCAACTGCCCGAACTGAGAAGACGACTCCACTTTTTTATATACCCAATTTGACACTCAACTGGCTGGCTTACGTACGGCTATTTCTTCCAGGTATAGGTTTTCAACCCTGGCGCGGCACCACAGGCACATTCCCTCGCGAAGAGACTACAAGAAAAAACGCATTATTCACTCTCTAGGAAGGATTTGGCCCATCTATCTCTCTGTCTCTAATGGTTAGGGTCAAAGGCTATCCAACTCAATAGGTAAAGAAATAGGCTATACGAATAAGTAGGGGCATAGGTTGGGGGGTAGGGCGAAAGACGGGTTCGTGCGTAGAATGCTGACCTAAACCACTCAACTTGATGATCTATCAATGGCTGCTGTTGGTTCGTTTGCTGAAGTGAATAAGCTTCACAAACAAAGTGGATAAACTTTACGCGGGAGCTAGAGTTATGGTTACGCCCGGCTATCATTATTCTCCTGCCCACCGAACAAAGCAAGCAGTTTCATGCACACAATGAAGCTTGGTTCTAGATTCTAGCCCTCTCGGTGACGAATTAGAAAAACATGTGTCAGAATGAAGGTTTGAAAAAGAAGGTGTTCCACAAGTTGACTCTGGAAGACTGGTAGTTAGGTAATCATAAAAAGGATAAGGATCATAAAAAGCCGGAAAGTAAGAGTCATCGAAGGAGTTGGATCAATTGAAGGCGAATCAACTTTGGTGTTCCACCTTAACCATTCTTCACTAAAGGCGGGTGGAGGTTAGGCAGATTCTTAGTTGGGTATTCTATTCCATCTCCGATCAAGGGAGGCAAAAGATGATACCCATCAAAGAGGTGATACGAAAATAATGTGCTCTAGCAGTGATATTGTAAGTAGATGGTGAGACAGATCCAGTTCTTCTACCCAACCCATATGAATGGGGGTAGATCCGGGGTTATCCCACACCACCTACGAATTCTTCCTACGGTTCAACCCCACTTACTATTATTTCATTCTACCCGCTCCCTACCTGTTTAGGGCTCTATATATATTGAAGGTGGGTAGGGTAATGAAGAGCGCTTGTAAGTCTGCTACTATCAAGCTATACTCCTCCACCTTCCCTTATCTATCTCATTCATCGATTCATCCCTTTTCCTCCATACCGGCTAATCCCTAATATGTAAATGCTATTAGGGGCCAGACTCCTATATCTATAGATGGATTTCCAACAGCGCTAAACTCTAGCTCGTCTCCTGTCCAAAAACAGGCAGGTGGTGCCGCTTAAATAATAATAAGGGGGATAAAGCGCTTTCTTATCTGCGGTGCCCTTTCTATCTAATTGCCCAACTTATCCAATTAATAATAGTAGGGGCCGCATTCAATTTCTTCAGCTGGCCAAGTTTCTATATTTCACACAGCGGCCCCCCTGTAAACCCTGAGTAAGAAGGGGTAGTTTCTTCTAGGCCAGGGTTAAGTGAGCGAAGGAAAACCCTGAGATAGAAAGAGGTACCTTATGGGGATAAGGTGAAACCAGGTCCTTAACTCTGGTATTATCTTAACTAGCTATGCTACGGATTGGTCCTGAATAAATACTGCTGGCTGGCCAGTATATGGTATGGTAAGGACAAGGGTTGGTTCAAAAAGGTCAAACCTGAGATTTTGAAAGGAAAAGGGTGAGCGCAGGGAAGGCCACGGTAATGAGGGTAATATAAAGGTCATCAGTCAAAGGTAAAATAATAAGCTCAGGTAAGGGTCTGGTAACCCTTTATATAGATCAAAGGGGTTGGGGCTGGGTCTACTGACGGAAAGGCATACCCAAGTCAGGTATAACGGGGTATGTCCCAAAGGTTTGCCCAGAAGAGCGCTCTCTTATAAGGGGGACCTTGATAGTACTGAAAGCAGCTCGTTCATAATTGTATAAAAGCTTCGGGGAAATTGTACACATCTATAGTTTGGCTTCACAGGAATTTCTTTTCTTATTTTGCTCGTTTATAGCTGAAATATATATATATATAATTTTCCCTCCTTGAGTCCCCCTTGTGAGAAATTGAAGGGAATTTTGAGAAAAACGGATGTTAGGGCTTTCTATTAGGGAAGGAGGGAAATCCCTAAACCCTCAATGATAAGCCCTGAAAGGTCAAACCTTAAGCATGGAGAAGCCTTTTTCCTTTCTTCGTTATAGGGTCCTGATAAACCCTTCGTTCGTTATAAGGTCCGGAAAGTATGATTTGAACCCACCTAAGGCCTAGATATGGTTCTGAAAAGGTAAACTATCTCTTCTATCTATAGAAGGATCTTAGAAAGGAAGGTCCCGGAGGGGCTTGCGCTTCCTAGTGCAAGGAAAGATCAGCATAGAAAAAGGGATGAACTTGGAAAGGAGCCAGTTTACCTAGCAGCAGCTTAAGTAGCGGATCCAGGTGCACATGCATCCAAGCATGTAGCAGAGGCAACAAAGGCAGGGACAAAGCCAAGTACAGATCTACCGCCATCAATAGCAAAGGTTGGGGTAAGTGAGGCGTGGTAAGTAAAGGTTGGTTAGCCAGATTGTAGATGGAACTTACATTCATAAAGTAGGCTTCAACTTCTAAAGGCTATCATGGAGAAAGCTATCGAGAAGCTCTCCCATTCGCATTCCTAATGACATCTCCGACCGAGGATGCGCAAGCAGGCTCGACTATAAAGGAGAGCACTTTCGCTTGGTAACTCCGATAATTAGACATACTGTGAATTTCGAGCTCTTAAGACTCTGATCTAGACATAATTACATATGTAATACAACGAATCTCCGACCAAGGAAAGAGGGAATTCTGGAGTCTTTTATTATATACGTAATTACGCAATCGAAGAATTGATCAAAGAATTTCTCAGTGCGCAAGCAGGCTCGACTATAAAGGAGAGGACTTTCCCTCGGTAGCTCCGATCACTTTTAGAATTATCCAGAAAATCACATCTCCGACCGCAGTAAGGGAGTTCTATCTAGATAGGGCTGGATAAACAATCTCGGGCTGGACTCCTCCTTTCGGTTCAATCAGGGAGCATGCTTTCTCTCTAACCGGACCATCCAAACAAAATAGAAGTTCAGGATGGCCTAGCTAGCCCTTAATTTCACTATTATTATGGGGGGGGGCTATCCTCCCACCCGAAAAGAAAGTTAGGCGGGGATAGCATGCTTTCATTTTCTCAGCATCCTCCCGACATACAATTGGATAGCCGACATCAACTACCGACGAGGGTGAAGGAGGGAAAGCCTATCCGCCTAAGCTGGATGTTTGGATGGAAGTAACGAGTTCCCCATACAACTATAAAAGAAGTGGTTCTTATTCTTTTTCTGGTAAACCCGCTGCACCCCGGCAGATCTTCTCTCTCGCTACTCGATTAGCTGGCTGGAACGGAGTGGGTAGGCACCATTTATTTATCTCGTTGGGCTGGTTGAAAAGCTGGTCGAAGAGGCATGGACAGATTGATTTCTTGATTGATGAGCCATTAGGGAGGGAAGGTCATTAGAAGGTCATTGAGAGGGAAGGAAGGACGCTTATCGTTTTTACACAAAGGATGCATATTGATTCCATTGTAGGTATCTACTAGAAAACATAAGGTAAGTAATATCCCTTTATTCCCGGAACTCGGTCGGACCTAATCTATATCTATCCTTCGCAGCTACTCTCACTAGGGCTGCTCACCACTGGGAGACTATCACTGGGACTTCTAACCTCCTAAGCTACTCTCTCTCAATAGCTAACCGGATATAGGTTTTCACCCTGTAAGTACTTACCGGAAGCTAATTGAACCATACTATAGCAGTAGTAGTGGATAGGCAGAAACACAGGATGAGGTTCATGCCGCATGGGGTAGCGGGTACCGGCTTTGAAAGAATCACCTTTTGTAGGGTAAGGCCCTTCCAACAATGAAAAGCCATCCATCAATAGCGCAAACAGGCCAAACATGCGCTGCTTACTAATTATTAACCACATTCAAGAAGGTGGACCCCTAAGCGAACAAGGAATTCTGGGCGAAGAAATCAACAGCCTTATCTAATACCATCCGCTGGATCTAGAGGCCATTCTGTATAAATAGATCGATATGGAGCAGCCTTGAGTGAGATATTATTTGGAGGTAAGGTGGTGAATCAATGGATTCAACAACAGACTCTAAATCGAATGCAATGGCTGCTCAAACTGCTCCTCGTTATCGATCTCGGTATGGAACTGGATGTGGAATGGGTCCAACTGAGACTGGCGCATTCACTGGCACTCGACCTGGAAATGGATACGGAACCTGACCAATGAGATCCAGAAAAGGAAAGGATGCTGAGCGTTTTCGAATGGGAGGATCTTGAACTACTATGTCTTTTTGCGGGAGGAACCAAATGAGATGCAGAGGAGAATAAATCAGCTGATTCAGGTGCAGTAACAAAGAGAGCAGGTGAATGAAAAAATCCTTATATATAAGAACAAAATGAAAGCCATATTTTATAAAAGGGCCAAGGATAGGGTAGGGTTTTTTATCCAGGTGATCCAATTTTAAAAATGGGATAAGAGGAGAGAATAATCGGGTAAACACGGGAAGTTTTACAATCTTTGGCTGGGGCCGTTCGTTGTGAAAGCTGCGGAAAGTCATAATTCCTATTCTCTGACAAATTGACAGGGATAAATGCTGGGAGCGCCCGTTAATGGGCGATTTTTTACACACTTCATGGTAGAATAACTCTCACATACCACGGGAAAGGGGCTTACCCCTGTAGAACAATTAGAAGTCTCATTTCAGGACTATCAACAAGGCAAGTTGAAAGCTCATTTCTCTACCCTACCGGAACTAAGTAAGTTAAGACTAAGGCACCATACCCATTGTCATTCATGGACTACTCAGGAGGAATTGACCAGGGCTAGCCAAGAGAAAGTAGAAAATCCCCCCACCAAGTTTCCAACAAATGGGGAGACTGTAGACATCAGGAGATATGAGAAGTTGGTTGGATTGCTTGCTTTCTTGCACTTTCACTCCGGGAGTAAGGAGCCAGGGGTAGGTGTCTTCCAGTTTGGGGCACCGGAACTCACTCTAGTGAAACAGCAGGGACGGAGTCACTCACTATTCATATGGTTAGGGTCTCCTCTTTCTTTCCTCTTTCTTTTGGCATAGTTCCCTAGTCAAAGTACCCAGTCATATTGATGATTCAACAAACATAGCCATAAAGAAAAGTAAGTTAGTGCCCGATGCCGGGGAGACCTAGTCAATTACTAGATCTCTATGTGTTGCATATCTACGCCCGGAGGGACTCATACGAGGTGTAGAGTGTGAGGAAGCCCCCTTAAGGGCTCGACCGTAAGGGAGAGGTTGAAACTTGTCCATTAACTGTTCACCCGTCATCCCAATACACCCACTGGCATCCATCTCGTTAAACAGTTCACACGTCGCCAATAAACACAGCGAGTACACCGATGATTGAGATATTTATTGAGTGATTGATTGTGATTAATTGATTGATCGATTAAATGGATTTACGGCCAACAGATGGGGGAGTAGGTGGTGGATGAACAACAGCCAACGGTTTGGGCTTCTTGAGCTTTCTGGCTAGATGTATGTGTCGGGTGGGTGGTCCAACGGATGGAAGGAGGTGCTGCGACGACAGAAGGAGGTTGGCTTTTGGGCTGGCTTGACAAAACCGTAATGCTTAAACGTGATGCGAGCGAAAACGTGTAGTGGCTAGATGTTAAGCTTGATGAAATCCCCCGAGAGCTGGTTGAAACCAAGGCTTTACGAAATCACCCGAGAGCTAGTCCAACCCGTGATGCTTGAACGTTCGTTTGGATCGTCGAACCCGAGGGCCGGGAGAACCGAGGATGGATGAGGTTGGCGGGAGTAAAGGGCTTGCTGGCTAGATGGGGATGTGTGAGTGGCTGGGGCTGGGAGAAGGAAGAACCCCTGGCTGGCCTGCCGATTAAACGCACTACCTTGAATGGGATAATTTCTTCCAGCTAGATAGGTAGGATAGAGGGCCTGGTCGACAATGGGGTGCGACGAATAACGGGATTCGAACCCGTGTTTTCGAATTCACAATCTGACACTCTGACCTATTGGGTTATGCTCGCCCTTAGAAATGTCTATACCTCGCTATCGGATCCGAACCGATACCCTTCCGAATGCATCATGGAGAGAGAGTAAATTCGCATGATAGAGAGAGAAATGTGGATGCATCTATATATATGATATTATGCAATTTCGAAAGATCAATGTTGTTCATTTATTCCCCTAAATCCTGACGAAGGTAAGTGAAGTGATCACCCTTCGCTACGCTAACTCAGTGAAGTGATAACCTGACTTTCTGAAATGCCAATATTATATATGTAATTATGCAATTTCATTTACTTAAAAAATAGCCTAAAATGGCCATTTTCACGTGGCTCCAAGGATGCGTAAGCAGGCTCGACTGTTAAGGACCTTTAGGTACTCGACCCCAAGGACCTTTAGGTACTCGACCATAAGGGAGAGGGAGAGGATGCGTAAGCAGGCTCGACTGTTAAGGACCTTTAGGTACTCGACCCCAAGGACCTTTAGGTACTCGACCATAAGGATGCGTAAGTAGGCTCGACTGTTAAGGATGCGTAAGCAGGCTCGACCATAGGGAGAGGACCCTTTAGGGTGCGTTAGCACACTCGACTAATAAGGAGAGGGGGCTCGACTGATAAGGATGCGTAAGCAGGCTCGACCATAGGGAGAGGACCTTTAGGTGCTCGACCATAAGGGAGAGGAGAGGAGAGGACCTTTAGGTACTCGACTGTTAAGGATGCGTAAGCAGGCTCGACCATAGGGATAGGACCTTTAGGTACTCGACCATAAGGGAGAGGAGAGGGAGAGGGAGAGGATGCGTAAGCAGGCTCGACCATAGGGAGAGGACCCTTTAGGGGGCTCGACCATTAGGACCTTTAGGTGCTCGACTGTTAAAGACCTTTAGGTACTCGACCCCAAGGACCTTTAGGTACTCGACCATAAGGGAGAGGGAGAGGATGCGTAAGCAGGCTCGACTGTTAAGGACCTTTAGGTACTCGACCCCAAGAGTAAGTAACCAAGTGAGTTTACCCGCCATACGCTAGAGAGTGTGGCTATCGCGTGAGGCAAGGAAAAGGAAATAGATGATGGCTTGCTTTCTTATATTTGCACCCCGGCTCCTTAAAATATAAGTCCACCAAGTTGACAACAGATGAAAGATGATATGTCCCCGTTCCAACACCTTACCTCGTTCAATCCATACCTGAGAGAAGGAGTTCACCCGTCGATCCACTGAATGAGGTTTATTATGTTTCCCATCGTTACCTACCAGAAGAGATATCGATTGAGTTCAAGTTGACACCAGAAGAATGAGATCAAGCCATGTTGTTTCCATATGAGCATATTGATTTAGCCATGTTTACAACAGACGATTTTGTCTTTAGTTCGCCAAACCAAGTCGGCACGCGTAGAGAACCGAATGCTGCTCCTTGCCAAAGGTGGTATCCTCCCTTATAGATCTTGATATCTCTGGCTGGAGATGAAGGAAGAACTTGACACGGGTTTGCTTGCTTGGTCCAACGGAAGGAGGTTGGCTTTTCGGCTGGCTTTACAAAACCACCCGTGATGTGATAAACCGTGGCGAAACGTTAGGCTTTACAAACTAAACCGAGCGAGGCTGGTCGAAAGGCCGGTAGAAAAGGTGGGCAGGCTGGTCGAACCCATCAGATGGTTGCTACTTGCTTTTCTTACTTTATGACTTGCTTATTATCGTTACTGCGGGCTGGGACAAGAATGAATGATGAAACAGGCGGGCTTGCTAGGAAGAAGGAGAATCAACCCTGGCTAGGAGATGATAATACGGACGGGACTCGTGTGCCCCTGGAGACCCGCCTTCATCGACCTTCCACACTGCCTTCATCGAACCTCCGACCTTAGTAGACCTCGCTACTTACTTCAATCTTCTCTCTTGAGACCCGTATATATCTTCTCGCGAACTAGAGATGATCAACTTGACGGCTTGCCCTTTTATGCTAGACCGTGATGAGGCTAGAACGCATGTGGCTAGACCTGACAACCCGAGGCTGCTGGCATCACACCCGCTGTTACCAACAACGCACTGGGAGTCGTCTGATAGCCACAGTTCGTCTGAAAGCCACTGAACTGTGAACCGATAGATGTTTCCTGGAGAGGAGGTCACTTATACTGCTGACAAGAAAAGCGTTCACCAGCATTCCCCAGTCCCGCTTTCTACCATTACACTTTCAGTTCACTTTACCGCATTCAGTCAGCCCGCCATTCCCACCACATACCCGCGTTCTTACTTTCTCCCAGCATTCCCCATTTACTTCGCTTTACGTACGCCTGCCCCAGCCAACCCAGGAAGGCACAGGACGCCTCGACGGCAGAGGAAGCATTGATTCAATTGGATTCTCTATACTGATGAGGATTCCGGGAGTTCCAACTGACCCTTCTCGCGTACCAATACGAGTACGCATTCCTTAAAGCCGCATACAAGCCATACACGCCACGCATCCGCGCATTCCCATTCCGCCCACCATTAGTTTTATGCCAGGAGTCTTATGCCAGGAGTCTTAGTGCACCGATGATGGGTGTTGTCTATTTGACCTGGGTGGGACGATAGGGGTGGTCCAACAGACAGAGCCAACAACAGAGCAGGTTGAACCCCGACGGACGGAAGGAGAGAGGCAGGCTGACACGTTACCGGGAAGGAAAGGAAAGGAAGGTAAGGCGAACCTTCCCTGCATATAAGTATCAATAAACATATCTAGGCAAGGAGAAAGAGCCCTGGGAAGGATTCATAGTATGATGAAATGCGATGGCGGCCTTTTAGTTCTTCGAGTTGATGGCGGTGGTCGAGTCATGCTTACGCATCCTCTATTTTCCCTCCCCCAAAAGAGAGTTGCTCCTCACCCATATGAATCGGTGAGTTCCTACCAGACCTCTCCTTTTAGTCGAGTCCCTCCGGGCCTGACCCATATGAATCGGTGAGTCGATGGCGGCCTTATAGTCGAGAGTTCAGCAGGCTCACCCTACCGGGCCTTGCCCGATGCGGACAAGCGACTACGTTTCAATTGACTTATTGGGTGGCCCCTCTCAAATAAGTAACTAAAAAGAGTTCGGCAGGCTCACCCTTTCTTTTCTTTCATAATCAATCGTTGCGTAATATCGTATACAAAGATATATCTATATCATTATATATGTCATTATGCATTCATTCGTTATATACGTAATTACGCCAACCAACCACTATGACTGATTTGGAAGGGATGGCTGGCTTTCTTTCTAGCTTTCTTTCTGGCTGACTAACTGACTGACAGGAACTTCAATGGCGGAGGTTTTAGCAGAATACACTATTCGTTTTGCCATTTTAGGAGGCGGAGGTTTTGATAAGTAAGAGTTCAAATTCTAGGTCTAGTTTGAGGTTCTAGGGCTGGTTTCAATGAGCTGCTATGGAAGGTAACATCTGCGCACTATTTTGGATTTGTTGCGTACTCACATGCTGCTGATAAAAAAGCAGAATTCTTCCTCTCCCTCATTGATTCGGTCGAGTCCCTCCGGGCCTCTCCTTCGTAACCTCAGTCGAGTCCCTCACCTTTTTAGGGAAGGTGAGCAATAAATCGGGCCTTTGTCGAGAGTTCGGCAAGCTCACCCTACCGGGCCTTGCCTTGGCGGACAATACCTCCGGACCTTCGGATATACTTCTGTTCAATATTTGGGATCTCTTCTCTGAAGTCTGGCTTCCATAAAAGAGGGCTTTAGCTTGAGGGTATCAGTCAAACAGAAAGTAATGTAAGTAGAAAGCCAATAGGAATAGTGCCTACCCCCTCGACTAAGCATTCCTAAAGCAAGTGGTTTGTAAGCCCTTCCTTCCAATGCTCTAAGTTCAGGTCTGTGAGCCGTCCGGTCTATCAAGGGTTGTTAAGACGCCACGCTAGGTTGTTTGTTGGTTGCTGTAGGTCCAACTGAAAGTAATCCAGTAGGCATCTTCTCAAGTTAATATGCTCTAAGTGCCCAAGCCCTCCCTTACAATATAAAGAGTCTGTCTATATAAAGGGCAGTTCCCACAACTGACTGGTGGTATCTGTCCAACTTCCATTAATAAAGTAGGGTGGGTTCTCCCTAAAAGCACTAAGGTACGGAGTGGTAAAGTGGTTTGATTCAGGAAGCACTTTGAAAAGCTGGGGTTGTGCAAATACGGTAGTGCTTTTTCTAAATCATACCAAAATCATAATAAGAAAGTAATATACGGCATAAGAAAAAGGCATAAAGAAGATCAAAGAGAAGGTTCGTAGAAAAGATCCCAGAACCAACTATAGAAGCATACATGCCCGTGCCAGTAGCAGCTTACCTTCGCCCAGTTCCATACCCATAACCATCAGCAGCAGGGGAGGTCGGAGTAGTTTCAGATCCTTAAATTGCAATTCCAGGTGCTACACCGGTAGCAGAGAAAGCAGCAGCAGATTAATACGCAGATCCAACCATTGATCCAGCAGTCGATCTAGCTTTTTATATTGGCAATGCTATTGACGATGTTATTGAAGCACCACTACCACCATCAATAGCAGTTGTTGAACCAGTAGCTCTGGATCGAGAGCCGGATGCACCAGTAGTCAAGGCATAGCCAGTTGGTTCACCATCACTGGAAAAGGCAGAGGTAGCAGCATATGATCCACCACCATTAGTAGATTGGTTCGATCAGCAGCACCTGACAAGCGGCACTACCGGCACTATTCGGCTTTGGCTTTGCACCCGGCTCCGCATCTGCTAGCTTCGGTATTTCTCCATAGTCTGATGCTCATGGTAGAGATTATTAGTTTCGTGATCAAGATCGTGATAGGTATTTTAGCGATCGAAAGGAAGAGTCTGAGGGATCGAGACCCGCCCTACGGGACCAAATGCTACAGGACCAGCGTGCTTAGTGACATCTCCTTAGCCAGCGGAAGTTCCGGCTCCAGGGGGTACAGAATCAACGGCTTACAGGACTATAGGATACAGGGCTAAACTGCTATATGTTTTTGCTGATAGCACTGCTGCTTCTTCAGGTGCCTTTGCCTCCGTTGCCTCTCGCACTTACTCCCTTCCCACTACCCTTGCTTTTGGTGCTGTTAGTTCTGCTCGTTCAACCGGATCTACTGAATCAACAGAGTCGACTGGATCAAGATCAGAATATGAATCATCGAGGTCTGAATCCCGATCTCAATAATCACACTTTTCACCTCGATCACGATCATCAACACCTCCCTATAACGATCACGAAATTCATAATCCTTCCCGTTATAAGACCCATAAGAATAGGTAAGAACAACTATTAGGAGAATCATGATAATTGCTTGGATAGGTGCTCGGAGCTCGGTGAGCCACCAAATAATGGGAAACAACCACCGACCACCTATAATGGATGGAAAAACACCGAATGATAGTCAACCATTTATAGGGGTTGAACCCTCACTATAGGAGAGAGAACCTTCTATAGGGGTTGAATCAAGCACCCCCAACTACTATATGGCCACCTGAGCTATCGAACCTATTACCTAGGCTAAGGGAGAATATACTAGTAGATAACCGCCAGGGCCCTGGAAGAAATGGATATTCCGTCGTAGGATATGGCTTGCTAACGCTTATGTGCCCCTAAGCTACGACTACTGAATTATGCCCATACTACCTAGGTGGCTACTGATGCCCGTACGTACTACCTAGGCGGTCATACCTATTAATACCTATCACTACAGATACTGTGAAACAGCAGATCGAACAGACCCATATTGATAGTCATAGCCCGGGGTTGAAGCACACGTTGATCCAGTAGTTTCAGTAGCACGACGAGCGGGGTGCACGAGCAGTTCCATACGCACCAGTAGATCCTGCGGAGCTACCAGCCTTAGTAGCCATCTGACTAAGCCAGACAGACAGAGCCATAAACCCCCCGTAGGGACCAGCAAGTAGCAAGTAACCCACCCGCTGATCTTGATCCAGTAACAAAGCAAGCATCGGTTGACTCAGTAGTTTCATCAGAAGCAACAGTAGTATATTAAGCCTGCAGCAAAATTTGATGCGGTTGGTGAGTCAGTTGGACTAGCAGCTTATCCAGCACCTCCTAGTCCTGCCTCTGCTACTGAAACTGCTACGGGTGCTGCTTCAAAAGAATCTACTGACTGGTGCTGCTGTAGGCTATAGCTCTGTAGGATCCACTATTGCTGGTGGTGCTTAAATCGAATAAGCTACTCTATCTCTATCTCGTCCTGGATCTTCTACTGGAACCGGAACTTATGCTGCTGGATTAGAATCAAAACAATCAACTGCTTCATCGACGACTGGATCAAGATCATAACTAGTGGCCTATCCCTTTGTGCTAGCTACCTCAGCTGCTGGGTCTTATATAATTCATTCGTGCAGAATGACATATCTCGAATGACGTAATTACGTATATAATGAATGACTGGAATCACTGGTCGAAATGAACCAATTAGGTTTATATATGTCATTTAGTTCGAGATCTCGAATGCATAATGACATATGCCCATGGATGCATGATATGCTAAAGCGTAATTACGTATATAACGAAAGCCAGGAAGGCGTAACAGATTGAAGCCAAAGCCAGGCTATATGCCCAGTAGGGGGCCAGGGCCAGCCAAGGTAATAAGTAAGTGAAGTGGATTTGACGAATGCCGGACTTTCCGTCGGCATGTATTTATTGAAAGCTCTCTTTTTCTATATACTAGATTCTGATTTGGGAGATTCTCTTTCTTGACTTTTACTACTCTCTTTCCCTTTCGAATGCATTTCACTCCGACGGGTTCTCTCCTGAGTGAGAGAGAAAGAGCTCAGGTAGGTACTACTTTCATTATAGATAAGGGGGGAAAGGAGATAAGTCGAAAGATCCTATTTTTAGGTTGATCGATCTAGCCATGAGCAGAGCTCCTTAAGGCCGGCCTTACCGAACCCGCATATGTGGCAAAATACGGGGAGGAGCCCGTGTAGGGGTGAAAGGCCAACCAAGATCGGCTATGTCCGTCCAGTTTGAAATAGATTTCAAGCGTGCTCGTCAGTAGAGCGTGCGTATAATATGGCCCGAGGTAGATAGCACCCAATGGCCCCAGTTTGTTTGGCTAGGGTGGCCCAAAGCTTGACCAACCCCAAGGAAACTCCGAGTACAGGCTTAATCAATCGTACAGACAGACTTTGGGTGCTAAGATCCAGAGTCGAGAGGGAAACAGCCCAGATCGTACGCTAAGGTCCCTAAGCAATCGCTTAGTGGAAAAGGAAGAGATCGATCAGAGTCGGGAGTCAAATCAACTAGGGTAGTGAATGAGTGTGGGCGTCAGGTGGGGGAGGTCCATTATAGTAGTGAGGAGGCGATTATCCGAAAGGAGTGGAGACGATAGTCGACGGGAGAGCGTAGAGCGTAGTGAGGAGCTAACGGCTGAAAAGGGCTGGGCAAGTCCCAGTGACAGTTGGTGGAGCTGAAAGTGAAAGAGAGGACCTTTAGGTGCTCGACCATAAGGGAGAGGACCGGCAACGGGGCTCTCAATCTAAGGAGAGGATTTCTAAGCCGAGTTTCGTAAGGTGCCTACGCGGCAGGTAATCAGTCGGTGTCAGAGACTTTATCTAACTAAATAGCTCAAAGCAGCGTACCTCGCGCGCAAGAAGACACGGCAAACTGAACCTTTCCGAAAGAGTGCTCCGCCGGGTAGTTTTTAAGTGAGAAGTTCAGATTCTAACTCCGCAAAGCAAGTTCCAGTTTGGGAGTAACGGGAGTAACGTAAATTGGGCAAGTGCCCGTTCCAGTCGTTGGGCTAGTTGTTTTCTCAGCGGGGACAGTGGATGTGGAAGTTGGATCAGCTGTTCCTGTTCCAGTGGTTGTAGTTTGTCCAGTGGATGTGGAAGTGGAAGTCGTTTTATCCGCTGTGCCAGTGAAAGTGGAAGTCGGTGAGACTGTCCCAGTAGTTTTATCCGCTGGGCAAGAAAGAGTTCCAGTTGTTGGGCGTGAAAAGGCTAGCTTAGCTAGGTGAGGAGACGCTACGGCTTATCCGAGTTGAAAAACCCGGAGTTAGAAGTTCAGATCCGTTATGAAACCCGGTCTAAAAGGCATAAATATAAGTGGTTTTTGGCATACATAGAAGTGGTTTACCGAAAGGAATTAAGACAGGGGTGGGCTAGTGTAGGCTAGCATAGATCGGAGCTGTGCCAGAGCGTAGAAAGGAGTGAGGCTAGCTCCTCATGTTTTTCTTATCTTAAAGAAAACAAAAACACGTGGTTTTTGTCCCGGATTGGGTTTCCAACTTATGTCATGGTGTTCATGTGTGTTTCTTATATGTGATGATCTGTTATGTTTTTACTGCACCTCGTTACTGTTTATATGGTTAATGAAGTTTTGATGCACTGATTAAAGATCAAGATATGATGAATTAACTGAATCATAAGTTTACTGGGTATACGGTAGTTGCATTAACAACAGTTGCATGTACAGGTGAGTTCCCTTAACTGAAGTAGCGTATATGAATCTGATTATGGAAATGAAAAAGTTAGTGATTTTCTAATACTGATTCACCCCCCCCCCCCCCCATCCCCCTCTCAGTGTATCCCCACTTAGTTGGAAGATTGATGTATGTATGAGTCATAGGAAGGTCATACTCACTTAGTTGAGTTGTAGAGTCATGTTATTATTTTGAAAAATATTTTTGCAGACTTTGCGTGTGCTTGGGGGTGCATGGATAGATTGGTACATCTTGGCATGTACAAAGGGAGAGCTCGATCAGATATTCAGCATGTACTCAGGGGGAGTATGGATAGGAGAATGTATATAAATGGATAGAATATCTTTGCCCTTGATGTCAAAGCGGGAGAGTGAGTTGGTGTGGTTGTTGCCATCAAGCCCAAAGGGGGAGATTGTTGGCATTATGATACAGGTATGGCACAGGTGTTGTCCTTGATGGTAACTCTCTTAGATGAAAGATCATAGTATAGCAGGTAAATAGCAAGAATGAAGAAAGAAAGGTATACGCAGGTTCGCTATATGCCAAGTCACGTATACACGCAGGTTCACCATATACAAAATCACGTATATGAAAAGGTATACGCAAGTTCACTATATACCAAGTCACATATACACGTAGGTTAACTATATACAAAGGCATGTATAACATACACACGCACTTTCACAGAAGGAAAGACGCGTACATGTCGAAAAACTAAGTTTTGGTCCGTGGTATTTTGAAATTGGTCCATGGTATCTAGTCTGAGGTATTGACCCCAAGTATTGAGTCTACAGTATCAGTCCTATGTGGTTTCAAACCATGGCATTGAGAGAGGCCTAAACCTATATAAGGAGAAGAATATCATTAGGCTAATGGGAAAGTGTGCAAGTGATGAATATCTGATGAAGGGTGAGATCTAGTATGGAGTTTATGGGTATGTGATGCTTTGTTAAGGATCCACCAATGTGGTGAATGAAGGTTGATGAGCCGGGATCATGAAGACTAAAATGCATTATCATTATATGGTATGATCATTAATAGTTTAGATCTGAATACTGACACATGTCTTATCCTTTATATGTTATGTTTTGGGTATATTTGAAGTTGAAAATTGCAGCGAAGGTATAAGTAATTATTTTCGGATCTGTACGCATGTTCCCTTTGGTGAAAGAGTGTATACATGCTGGTTTGACACAACCAAGTAGTGTATACATTATGAGATTTGATATTTGAGGTTGCTATTGGTTCTAGTGGTTGTTGCAGACTTGTGGGTTCTGCTCTGTGTTCTAGCGACTGTGTTTTGATGACAGGGCTTCAGTGATTCAGTTGTTGGGTGATTTAGAGAATTATGATGCAGATATAGTTGATGGTTGTGGTGATTGTTTTGTATTGATGGATCCAGTCTGAAAATTTATGAAACGTGGTCCCTGGAAGAAAAGAGAAGGTTGTAGCCTTCCGTACTCCAGCGCTTGCGTACTGGTAAATATATTGGCTAGTACAAGAGCTAGGGTGTTGTAGCTCCCTTCTAGTAGAAGCTGGAGAACAAGAGAAGGTTGTAGCCTTCTGCAGGTGGGTGCCTGCATACTGGTATTTGTCTACGCTAGTACAATATTTTAAACATGTTTTTCTTATCTAAAAGAAAACAACAACAGGTGGTTTTTGTCTCGCATTAGGTTTCGACCTTATATCATAGTGTTCATGTATGTTTCTTAATGTGTGATGATTTGTTCTCTTTTTATTGCACTTGGTTACTGTTTATATGGTTAATGAAGTTCTGATGCATTGATTAAAGATAAACATATAATGAATTAATTGAATCATAAGTTTACTAGATATATGCTAGTTGCATTAATTACAGTTGCGTGTACATGCGAGTTCCCATAACTGAAGTGGTGTATATGAATCTAATTATGGAAATGAAAAAGTTAGTGATTTGCTAATACTAATTCACCCGCCCCTCCTCTCAATATTATTTCCAACATATCTAACACATAGTTAGCCAATGCATCTGTTAATGTGTTCATGCATCTAGAAATGTGATGAAAAGTAATAAAATTAAACCTTTTTTTCGAGAGACAAACTCAAAAATACATTCTCAAAATTTGAGGGTTTCTTAGTGAATACTATCCATTAAGTTGTAGTACAATGAGTTGTGAATCATGTGTCACGATTAACTCTCTGATGCCAAGAGTGGTAGCTTTGGACAAAAGCTTGATGACCATACTGTATTTAGAAATGTTATTAGTCGTACGACCTAAACACATACCTTGAAAAGTTAGTAACTTACCGTTAGGGTCATAGATTTCCCATGTGGCAGAAGATAGATTCTGTGTACTACGACAAGCACCATCAGCAAAACCAACATAATGGTTGGATGACATCTGGAAACCAAGTAGAGTACGAGGTAAGAAGATGAGAACATGTTTGAAAAATAAAAATAACACACAAAAACCACACTACACACCAATGTATAAAAGTATTTACATGAAAAATCACGTATAATGCCTTTTAAGTAAAGTCGTTTTCACGGCTCAGCCACATAATTTCCTTCATAATCTACTAACTCATAGGCACCTTTTTGTAAAACTCATTTAACAATATAAGGCCCATGCCACATCGGTTAGAATTTCCCAGCTCCCATTTTTTCATTCGCTTGATCATATGGTAAGACCAAGTCACCCTTAGCAAAAACGTGGGGAGAAAAAATTCTAACATATTGAGCCTTAACTCATTTCTTCTGGGCTTCAATTACTAATGCTACAATATGATGGGTTTCAACGAGCCTTTTGAGGTAAAGTAATTTTTCCTCCTCACGTGAGGTACCAGGAAGTAATTTGATAGGCAGTTTAAGTGAAGGAATTTCACACTGAATTGGAAAAGAGGCCTCTATACCTACACCAGCTGAAACGGTGTGAATCCAGTGGTGGTCTTAGATGCAGTTCAGTAAGTCCAAAGAGATGAAAATAGAATTAGATCTCAATTCTATATACGCATCTCGATGGTCTGTTGAAGCATGGTAACCAAGACTTTTTTGATCGCCTCAACTTGGAAATTGGCTTGTGGATAATAAGGAGCCGAGTTGTCATAACACAAACCCAACTAAGCAATGTGCTCTATGATCATGTAATATCAAAAATAAGATCAACGATTAGTAACGATGGTTTGGGGAACACCAAATTGAGCTATGACATGGTTGAATTTAAATTAAGTGGCATTTTTACTGTCAGCATTACATGTGGCCATTGCCTCAACCCATTTAGGTGAAATAATCAACAAATATAATGATATAACCATGCCCCCTGGCCAAGAAAGGTTGGCATCTTATGAAATCACTGTCCCATTTAGAAAAGGGGTCGACAATAACAACTGGGTGTAAGGGTATAGGTGGGGCACACTATTTACGATTGTAAATTTGGCAGAAGTGACCTTTTTGGACTGCTAAAATATAATCTTTCAAGATTGAAGGCCACAAATAACTATTGTGAAGGATTTTCTGAGCAGTAGTGTATCCTAAAATATTACCACCACAGGCCCCAGTGTGACAGTCATTTAGGTTTCTCTCAGCTTCTTGAAGTGCCAAACATCTATAAAGGATAGAATTGACACCAACACGGTACAAAGTATCGCTAATGATTCAAAGATTTGAGATTGATGTCGAATGCGATGACGTCTCCAATTGGTCAACTCTAGTCAAAACATTTACGATTGGAGATAGACAATAATATCCCCATAGCATGGGTCAAGAGTGTTGATGATAATGATATTTTTGTCAGGAATAAGCTCATCAAAAGTCGTAGATGTGGTCACAGAGGGAAGGTCACAAATTAACTCAGTGAAAACTAGTGATTTCTTTGATTTCGTTATAAAAAAGTCCAAATCAAACTCCCAAAGGAAAAAAATACACCTAGAATACTTTTCCCCCAACAACTGATGAGTCAGAATATATGTCATGGGGTTGCAGTCAGAAGTCACAGTGGTTTTCCGCAAGAAAATATAGTGTCGAAAGTGTTGAACAACATGAACAACTGCTAATGCCAGTTTCTCGACATGGGCATATCGAGTCTCAGTGTCAATAACATTTCGGCTTAATTATTAATAACGTTCTCATTTCCATCATCATCATCCTAAACCAATACCATGGTAATAGTATTATTAATTGAGTCGAAGTACAAGAAGTAATCACGACGGAAATTGGGTGATGTAGTAAAGCAGCTCTAATGAGGGTGTTCTTTAATGCATATAAAGATATTTGAGAAATTTCATGCAAAATAAATGGGATCCCTTTCTTTAGCAAGCGATTAAATCTATTGGAAAGTTCAGCATAATGAGGTACAAAACGACGAAGGAAATTGGCTTTCTCTTCCAAGCTCTGCAACTGGTGTAAAGATCATGGACGGGGAAAATTCACAATGGCCTCTACTTTGAGGGGGACAATCCGAATGCCTTATTTAGATGCACCAAACCCTAGGAGATGACTGGATTCGATGCAAAACACACTCATGTGGATTTAAATGAATATTGTAGTGTCTACAACGAATAAAAATCACTCAAAGGTGGTTAGGATGGTCATGAAGCTTAGCATAATGTCTTAGTAAGTCATCAATATACGGTTGAACGATGTGTTTAATGTCATGAAAAGCATAAGACATTGTGCATTGGAAGGTAGCACCATAATTTCTCATACCAAAAGGGATTTTTTGGTAGGCAAAGGTTACCCATGCATTGATAAAAGTAGTTTTACGTTGATCGGTGGGAAGAATTTTAATCTGGTTATAGTCGGAAAAATTGTCCATAAAAGAAAAAATATCACTCCTGACACATTCATCAATGATCTGGTCTATAAAAGGAGTTGGATAATTATCTTTCAGACATGCCCAATTGATATCAAGGAAATCCACACAAATGCAAATAGACCCTTGGTTTTTAGTCATAGGGACAATATTTGAAACACATTCTATCAATGGAATAGGGTAAATGAAACCAACCATAAGAAGTTTTTCAACTTCCGCCTTTATAGAAACTGCCTTGCTAGGGTGCATTGGGCAAACATGCTAAAAAACAGGCTTCACATTTCGATAAGTAGGTATTTAATGAACAACTATCTCAGATATATGCGAGACATTTCTTCATATAACAAAGCAAATACATCACATAATTCCATAAAAAGGGAAATGTAAATCTTGATCTCATCTGGAGAACAGGAAACCCCAAAATGGATGTTTTTGAAAATTCTTGGCTTAACAAAAATGTTGATCGGCATCGTAGGAGTAATGTTCCCCATGTTTCCTTCACACAAACATTCATGCACCAAAATAGGCATTTCAAGTGGATGAGTTGGTACTTGGGAAAGAAAGGTATCTAAACTAACGAAATTACTCCAAGACTTAGGAGAAACGTGGAATGATGATGAGCATCATTCCAAGGAGTTTCGTCAAGAGACATAACCTCGGAGATACTTTCGTCAGTGGGAAATGTCTCATTCAAGGGATCCAAAGAATCCCAAGAGCCAAGCCAAGGGGATTGTGAATATGCATCTAGATGCATACTAATATTAGCATGAGCTTCAGAAGTGACCGCTGAAGCTAAAACAACAGCTTGATAGGATTTTTTTGCTAGGTTGATTGGCATGACATTGCCAAATGTATCAACTTGACCAGGATGAGGAACGACCCAAGGATCATGTGAACTAGAGATCATGTTGATAGAAGCAATGTTTGGAGGTTGGAGGGGAAAATTTCACATAAGAGAAAAGTCTTTAAAAATACCTGACCCAACACTCTCATAAGGGATGTTAGTATTTCCCACATATGACACATTTCCATTCAAATAGCTAGAAGAGATAAATCCTAATTGATCAACTATGAATATTTTCCCCTCATGAGGAAAACGGAGCACATAGAACAACATAGAAAGCATGCAGAACATAGCACGGGTCCAACTTCAACCGAGTAGAAGGCTATAATTCAAATTAGCATCAACAACTTCTAATTCTAAGTTAACGATTTTCTCTTCCAACTTTATGGGAAATTTTGTGAGAATACCATATGGATGAGATCCTATGCTATCGAAGGCTTCTAAGGTGTTAGGGGACTCGTTGAGAGGCAAAGAACCAATAGATTTCAAGCATGATACATAGATTATGTAGGTGGAAGCACCCTCATCAACAAAAAATCAATGAATTGTCTTCCCATTGATAATGAATTGGATTGAAAAGGCAAGTTGATGTGGAATATGTGGAACATGGTTTTCTAGGTCTAATGTAATCAAACTTGAATCATTATTGTCAATTCCTCCTCTAGGGGATTGTAATACTTTCCGCTGCAATGGACAACTCTAGAGAACTTCCAAGCAAGACATCACCAAAGGCACTTGAGCTAAATCTTAGACAATATTCTAACGTTGGGTATCTTGTGCATTTGGATTGTATGATGATTTCCAAAGGAGATCCTTAGGAGGTGGTCAGATAATAGATTCATTACTAGGTCTCTCAATATGAAGAGGACCAGAAATGGGTGGAGTCGAAGTCGAAGGTGTATCAGTAACTTCTTTCTCCATAGCCTATTTGGGAGGAGTTGGATAATATTTTAACTGAGTGGCAATGTAAATAGGTGTCGTTCCACTCATATAACCCTAAGAACCTGAAGACGTAGAAGATAGCAATTTTTCTACCAATCGAGATTGCTATGATGGAAAAGGTTCTTTTAGTACATCTAGTGTCCCTTGGCTTCCTTTTAACAAACGACTGACTTCAGCACAATGGGGACAATCCTTGGAAGAGTGATCTTCCTCACAATTGAGGCAAGGATATTTGGGCTTACGTTTAGATGAATCATTAAAAAATGAGTTCAGAGGATCTTGTTTCGGGGTATCATATTTAGCTTTTACTTACCCTTCTTTTTACCTTTTGAGGTTTTGGTTGCATATATTGAATGAAATTAACCTCAGAGGTTTTACCAATATTTTGATAGGGATTCAAATGAGAATTTGATGCATTATTCAAAGAAAATTTCTTCTTTGAGGAATAAGAACACACTTTACTAGAAGTTTTATTCATTGACCCAATAATGTTGTTGACGGGTGGTGCCTCTAGAGGTTTGGAAGATGCATTATCCATAGATGGTCTCGAAGCATCAAGTAGGAGATCATATAAGATGCCAAATTGGGAATACGCCAAATATAAATATTGGGTGTGGGAAATGGCTTGATATTCATTGAGAAAATCACCCATAGATATCTCCTTGCCAATTTTATTAACAAATGATTTGGTAAACCATTTAGTTAAAAGTTCGTCGGGTATATCAAACTTGATAAGGCCATAATGACGTCTCCATTCATGGATATGATCAGAGATTTGGGTAGCGATATTTTGTTTCAAGGACGTAAGTACATGGGTACCAATTTTGTATAGAAGTGGTAACTGCAAGTGAGTAAGGAAGGCCATTTCTGAAGAGTTGTAGTCATGGTAGGTAGCTCAAGGTAACTTGATCTACCATTTTGCGGAAACACTTGTCAAGGTTCACTGGAAAAGACATAGACGAATGGAGTCATCAACCTAAGTATTGGATGAATTCCATAAATGGTAAGTCACAACATGGGTGTGGGGGTCTTCTATAGACTTTCCTTTGAATTTTGGTCAATCGCTAGGAATCTTATTAAGAACCAGAGGCCAATACAATGAATGGATTATTGGTTAATTTGTGAACCTCAACACATCTCGTAGTTCCAATTTTGCTATTAATGGAAATTATGGATGAAAAGGCATGGGGTTTATTTTATGAGGACCAACTTATGGATTCCAATCTTGTTGGTATGGGTTCTTCCCCCAAAGTGGTGGAATTTTACCATAAGGAGTTTTATATTGCCCCCACAGAGAGGTATTTGACCATACAAAGGTGGATTTTTCCCCCACAAAGGTGGGTTTTGACCACTGTAAGGTTGATAGTGACCCATCATAGGCCATTGAGAACCATAAGGTGGATAAAAAACTTGCAAAGAGTAAGGGGTATAAGGCTGTTGTTGCAACTATTGACCCTGGTGGTAAAATTGTTGACCCTGTTGCTGCATGGGTTGACCTTGTTATTGTAAGTGTTGGCCTTTTTGGTACAAGGGTTAGTTTTGTTCCTACAAGGGATGACCTTGCTACTGTAATGACTATTGATATTGTTGCACATAAGGTCCTTGTTTTATATAAGGTTGTCGTTCTTGGAAAGTTCCTTGTGGAATTTGTTGAGTTCCAGGTTGGTATTGATACGTTCCAGTTTGAAATTGACCAGATGTCCCATATGAGGGATTTGAACTAGACTGCATTTGGGGTCCTTCTTGTTGACTAAAAGGTACATTCTGAGGATGTTGTGAGATATATGGAGGGTATGATTGTTGTTATGGTATTTGGGCCACAAGAGGTTGTTGATACGGGATTTGGACTGATCCATATGGAATAGATGATCCATTAGGATAAGGTACACAACCAACATTTTGACCAACTCTGGTAGTGTTAGTTTGAGATCCAGTAATATAAGTTCCACCTCAAATAGGAGGTATATATGGAGGAGATGGTTATTTCCCCCCATGCGGTGGGATAGGTGGTGGCACATATTCTCCACTTAACGGAGGACGTAAGGAACCTCTACAAACATTAATTGTCCCAACTGTAATTTTCGGTTGTATGGGAATTGAAGAAACTATAGTTTGTATAGGAAATTGAGAGGCCACAATTGATAAAAACATATGAGAAGTGGGCATGGCGCCTGATGGCCAAATGGGATTGTGATAATGTTAAGATGCACTTGGAGTACCTAAAACCAATTAAGCAAAAGAGGTGCAACCTGGTGGAAACAAAGGTTCACTTAATATTTCACGTAGTGGTGGAGGTAGCACACTTCTCACATATGGAAAGCCTTCACATGGAAAGTTATATTTTGAGTCATCACCTACACCATGAGTGTGGGTCGCTGGGATGTTTGGAGGAGGATCTCGAGGAGAGGTTGGAAACTCACCTTCTTATGCCATGGGTGGAAACAGTTGGCGACGGGGAATCCACGATGATCGTGGAGAAAATGCCAAAGGTACAACAAGATTATCATACATATTGTATGACTATTGAGGAGATATGACCCAATATCAGAACATGGATTCAAAGGGAATAATAAATACCTCTGTGGAGCCTCATGAGTTTGTGGGTAAGATTCCTAAGATGATGAATCTCGAGGTGGAGGACGAGAAGCAAGGGGTTGAATAATCGGTACAATTCCAAGTTCAAATCCTTAGGCTTCAAGTGATTGTGAAATATGAGGATCTCCTCGTGATGGCCCTTCAGTGTCAGATGATGAAGGGGATATGTAAGGCGAACCTGGTGGTTCAGCCATGATGACTTTCTTTAAAAAGAAAAAGGAGGTGGTTGATTTGAGCTTACAATTAAAATTAACTATTCATATGGAAATGTGAGGGCAAGGATAAATACATAGGTAAGTCATATTATCGTGGGCAGTTAAATTTTAGAACTTAAAACAAGAAATAAATAAAAAAGGGTGTACTAGGCAAGATGGTTTACCAAGTATCCATGAACTGCAATATACACCTTAGCCTAACCTAAGGACTTAATGGATGATAGTCGATCTCCCCGAATGTTGTGTTCAGTGTATCACATCTACAAGGTGGCTGACTCAATTACCTGTGGCTAAGGGATAACAACCTAATGGGGTGTCCCAATATATACACGATGGTACGGGCAGCACAAGTCCATGTTAGAGTTGTCTAATGCATAACCATTCTGTGGTAGCATTCCCATATACTTTTCATATTGGAGTGCCTCTGATATACCCGAGATTATTGGAGAACTTCCTATATACTTCCTTACTGGAACAATATTTGATCCCCAGGATACAATGCAGACAGTTAACAACTGCGGCTATGTTTATAGTCATCGGAACACGTATCTGACCTAGACCTCTAAATGTTTGCATTAAGTTCCAAATGCTCCTTCGGTTAATTCAGTAAATTTTATTGTTGTTCTCGAATTATATTTCAATTTTGGGCTCAAATGGTGTCACCTGAATCCTAAGATGCAACTAAATGAGAAAAGGAAAATTTTCACTTTGATGAGTGATATACTAGCAATGGAAGAATGTTGAATCAATCAATATAGCAAACAAGAGAATGCATCAAAGAACATGCTTCCACTAACTTTATTTCCAAATGAAATATGCAAAAGAAAAAACTAAACTTCAGTTTCATTATCCAACATGCAATCTATCAAAATAAAATTTGACTTTTACTTCACGAAGATGCACTTTATGTAAATGATGTTCTCTTTGATTTCATATGCTCTAATGCAATTAAGCTTCGACTAAAGCAAAAATGAGATTTTTGATTCAAATGATCCTAATGCAAATGATGGACCAAATCAAATCCAAAAGAATTCAACGAAAATGTCTTTCACTTTTCTCTTTTGAATAAACAAACAAATACACCCTTTTGAGTTTGTAAACCAAGCAACGTAATCTATGCTTGATAAATAACAAAGATGAATCTGCAATGCAATATGACTTAATACAGTTGAAAAGAAACTTTGTAAAAGACAAACCAAAACTAATGCAATGTCATATTTTGAATGATTTTATCATATAACTAGATCTAACCAATCAATAAACCACAAAATCGATGACACTTACAAGCTACAAGTGACAATCAAATGACCTATAAACCATAAAATCAATCCAAGTTCACTCAAACACTTAAAAGCTCTAAAAGATAATAATTCCTAAGCAAATCAGACAATTAGAAAAGACATCAATAAATTCAATCATACTTGACAAGACAATACCTGAGGGGCTTAGACACACTGGATTTTGACAAGGAAACCCTCAATTTTTGCCAATCTCTAAGATCAGTGTGGTTGTTATGGCCAAAATGGTGTTGAACAGGGGATCAACGTGAGTGTTTTAAAGGAAAGCGGGTTGGTAGTGTGACTGTCAGAGAAAAAAGTGTGTTAGGAAAGGAATAAGGGAAAAAATACAAAATATTTCCACAAACACTCCAGTCCTAGCAATATAAGGTAGCAATCAGTGATTGTACAAACCTATATAGGCTCAAACTAATTAAGAACTAGATGGTTGGTTAAATTGATCAAAATATAATATGAGAAAAGAGATTGAAGAGGCTATAGCTTCCCTAGTGGAGTCGCCATTTTTTTATGAAAGTAAATCCCCTCTACAGATAGAGGTGATCCCTCTAGCTGAATGAATGGGTATAAGAACAAACTAAACAAGCTAACATACACCTTCCTACTTTATGATCAACAAATGCAGAGAGAAGGAGAAACCTACCTTGCTCTAATGCTAGTCACTCAATCCTTTTGGATATGAATTTGATTCTTTCACTCCAACCCTTGCTCTTTTCTTTCTCTTCACGTCTAAGTACCTGTAAGAATGATCAATGAACTATGCAAGATACAAGAGCATATATGGCATACATTCAATATAAACTACTTAATAGATCAATGATTATTAAGCTAAAAGCATAAACATTCACATAATTAATGAAAGTGAACATTAGATGTATATATTAATAATCTAAAAAGGGAAGCATACAACCTATGCCTTGATATTGGCGACCTCGTTTTTGTGGATGTCCAAGTACAAGAAAATACTCTTCAAGAACTCCTTCTCCAAGTTAGAGTGGGAAACATCTAAGCCTAATCTCAGTATAGAAATGCAACAATCAATGACCAAACATTTAGGGATGGAAGGGAAAGGGAGTTTGGGATCCACGAAAGGGGGAGGAAGGTCAAGATCTCAAGGGGAAATCCCATAATGATAAGACAAAGAGGTAGAAATGGGAGAGCTTGACCATATCAATAACAATCGATTTCCAACTCATTTTTCTCAAATGTTATAGTGCACGAAGCTTCTCCTCCAGTTTGGGAAAACCTCCCAGAATAGGTTAGCGTGGGTTTTCATGTCAAAACCTGCATTAGTAGCACTAGGGTAGAACAATGAAACCTGCCATCAGCACAGGTAGCCAGTGTATAAAAATGTGCTGCCCCTAAAAATTAGGTTTTTAGTTAACCTTATTCATAATTGCCTCAAGGTATTTTTCCTTTGATTCTTCGAGGAGGTTTTGGTCTGTATATCATGATGGATATGCTGCATAGTTGTCAATGTTCTTGCACTTCAAGATATGGAATAGGAAGTGAATAGGAGGTGTAACAAAACACTGTGTAACATAAGCAAGCTATTTTTGTGGTTATTTCCCTCACTTCAAAGTGAAACTAAGTCTCTCCGTAGTATTCATTTCTTCAGGTGAGGATTTTCCCTTCGACATAATGACTTCGTTCTCACCACAAGTATTTCTTAGCATTCTTCTTGTGATATGGGTTTCGATCACTTATGGTTCAATCCTGTCATTTTTGTAGGTGTTAATTTTTCTAACTATCTCGTGCTAAAGTCTCTTCTTTGTTGAAAGGATTGCAACCCTTAGATATATGTTCCAATTTTCTTTTAAGGGTTACAATACTTGTGAACTGTTCTTAGGGTTTTAGAGGAACCCTTCAGGGTTTTAAATTATACTTTCTACATTGTTTATTTCCACACCTTGATTCAATTATAAGGTAATTATTTAAATTATAATTATTCAGTGTGTATATATTTAGTGTTTTATGTATCTTGATTTCGTAGAGCATAGAACCCATTTTGTCACATACCTAGATTCTAACATATATATATATATATATATATATATATATATATTCTAATTTTTAGTTACATATTTAAAATAGGTTTGATTGAAATATTATTCCTTATGCCAACTCACTATGGCTTCCTTCTTTCTCCCCCAAATGCCTATAAAAAAGGATGTAATGAATGTATATGTTTGTTTCCCTAATGTCCATAAAGAGAACTTATAATTTATTTATTTTATGTGTTTTGAAACCACTATTTACTAATGTATAACACATGATAATTTTAGTGCCTCTAATTAATTCCTAGCTCATTTAATTAGGCTTGGATTAAAAACATTAACCGCGACTCATTTCATTTCTTTTCCTTTGTGTTATTACGCATGCAAAGTAATTTCTATGATATATACCAATACATTTTCAATACTTTAGTGTTGAACAATGAAATTTTATACAGTGATTTCGCCTGAGATTCTTATAAACTATAGGTAGCAAATCTTTTATGATATCCTTTCTCCATTCAACGAATTTCATGTGGGATTAAACTAGTTAGTCACTGAGGAGGCCTAGGGAGCTGTGAGTCATATGGAGGATGGCCACATCCTCCGCGTGTTGAAATATGGCAACAAGAATATTCCAATTTAATTTGGCCTTGAATTAAAATCAAATTTAGTCTTAACAGCTACTCGGAAATAAGTAATTTATTTATTTTCAATTAATTAGTTGGAGAAATTCAAGTTAGAAGTCTTTCTGAAGTCATGCAAGAGTTATCCCTTAAATTAAGGAGATACGATTGAGTTATATTTGAGTTGTAATTAGTTAACTCATTTTACTGAGTTAAATCTAGTTAAATTAGTTCCAAACTGTTTGAGGAACTAGTAGTGAGTTAACAGTCAGTTGATACATTAATGCACTCAACTAGTGCTTCTCTAATTAACTGAAGTTTCCCTCATAAGAAACTCATGCATGTCTATTCTGAGAAATACCCAGTTGAGATTAAAGTTCAAGGACAGTGTACTATCAATTGTATGTGTTTTCTCATGGAGAAAACTCATGCATGCAGTCAAGGATTGGTCCTTGAGGATTGCACAGTTTCGGAGGATTGGTTTTCCACTCGGTGAGACGCTAATCATCCACAAGGAACATCACAAGCAATAGGAGCTTGGAGGGTAGAGAGGAAGACTGGAGAGAAGCCAATATTGCCTCTAAGCATTTGTGAGGATCGTACTGAGAGCTGGCCAGCTGTGAGAGCTAAGGCTTTGTATAATTCCTATGTATTTCCACGATATATGATAATACAATAGTGTGGGATTTTTAGTTGACTCTTTACCGAAAGTATTTTCATGTGTATTGTGCCATTGATTCTTCTTCTTCTGGTCATATTGTTTACCTCGATCTTTTAGCTTCTACAAATTGATAGTAGAAGTAGGTTATAGTATTCTGCTTTGATTTACATTGCATTATTGGGTTAACCTACATAGATTTCCTACACCACATCCTTGTGACCTTCATGTGAAAGTGGAACATGGCTCACATAGATGTTGAGGGACTTCCCTTGCCAATCCAAGGGTGGAGAATTGTTTCCCTAACACTAATCCTATGAACTAAGTTACTCTTCCTTCCGCTCTCTATTGTTTCGTTGTTTGAGTTGTGTCACTTGTAGAGTGTTGTCATGAGAGGTGTTGTTACTTTGACGGTTGTGGGATCTCTTAGGGGTTTTCATGGAATAATATTTTGACATAGATGACATGGTGATTTACTCCAAAATGATGTTTTTAAGGTTATAACTATGGCTATTAGTCTCCTCCTTCATATTGTTTTCCTTTGTTTTATTTTCTCTTCCTTCTTGTTCGACTGAGTTAAATGTGGCTTTATTTCCTATCTTATTACAGGGTGCTCGCACATCTACTATATCCCTTCCATTTATATATAGTTCACTTGAGTCACAACAACTGTTGTAGACTATTTTCACTGCATTGTTTTCCATAGGTAACTCAAGTCCTATTCATTAGTATGCTTCAAATTTTCTCATAACTTCATTTTCTTGGTACGTTTCGTTAATGGGTGTTTGAGCTTCACTAACCTTATGCGAAAATCTATCATTATGCAAGGTTTGGTATGCTTTTCTTGCCACATACCTTATTCCATGTGAATTTTTGTTTCAGGGGTTTTTTTTCATTTATTAATTTCGTAAAGAGTATTAGGTTGGGTGTACCTGACCCACGCCTTCGGACTAAGTATCAATGGAGGAATTTGGTTTCCCGGTTACACATTTCTCTATTATAGGTGGTTGTTAATATTGGTACTTTATCTTGATCTTATTATGAGCAGTTACCCTTTGCATATCATTATGGTGCTAATAGAAGTCATGTTGAATTTTTGTAGAAGAAAAATATTGTAGGCCAACCTCAATACAGGTATATTGTTACTATTTGATGATACTTTTTTTTGTTATTCCTAATCACCTTTAATCTACATATTTCTACTCTCATTACTTTCTTATGATATTTCTTACAGGTGTGCACCAAGATGATGTAACTCAATGTTTTTTAGGGGAAAGGGCATCTCCCAATGATGAATTCGACTTGCTCTGGTACATTTCTATTCTTTATTGCATATCCTCTCAGCCTCTGCTATTCTAAACAAGGAAGAAGGGGACGAATGTGTTGTATTCTTCTTAGCACTCAGGATAATGAGCAGCTATTATCGGTAACTCTATTTGGGGGAAACAAATTAAGGGAGTAGTAGACATACATGTAACATAGGAGTTATGAGTGCATCCTACGACCTTCTATTTATTTAGATTCTAATGATATTATATGTTGAGTCTATATGTTTTTTCCTGTTCTGGTATTGGTGCTTCTAATGGTAACTATATATTGCATATATTGAGTGGTAAAACCCGCAAGGGTTTCTCATCCATATTTTTAACTTTTATAAATGGAATTCAACCCTGTACATGATGAATTTTTGTTAATTTTGCTAATATTGTGAATTCTTGATTATATTGAGAATTTCACAGTGTGAGTTGTGTTTTTAATTTTATGGTTCTATATAATTGCAGGGTTACATTTCTTTATGTTTACTAGCCTCACTTTGTAACTGGAAAAGTGAAATAATGTTTTCACCTGTGAATGAAACCTATTTTTAGCAGGATTTGATTTCATTTGGTGACATTATACTATATGCATCCTTTCTTATCATTGAATTACATTTATTATGAAATTGTTCCTTCTATAATGGGATAGATAGATTCTGTTTTCTAATTATTTGCATTAATATTATGATTTAGTTCGTATGTCTCTAATTTGTCTTGGTCTTATTGGTTGCTCATATTATACTTTAGTTGAAGGAATCCTATATTGTTGGATATTTGAGTTTGGTAAATCTCACTAACTCCAACCATCCAGCACTGCGCTATGATCCCACAGCCTCAATCGTCTATAGTCTCCTTAGCTAAGGCTAGAAAGTGATTTTTACTTAGTTTCTCTCTCTATATATATATATATATATATAATATCTGATATTATAAGGATAAGTGTCCTTACACTATGTTTTTTGATAAAGTACATGGACTCGACTCCATGCATACCAATTAACCAACCGTAGCTTCTAATCTATCTTAAATATTCAATAGGTCCTTGCTAATTCCTTTCTAGGATCCTATTTTCCAACCCCTCTCAAATTTATAATGGATGAGTATAACAACACTAATGAACTAGGACTGAAATTCTTATCATTGGGTACTAATTGTTTTCCCAATTATTATTTTTTTACCATTCCTTGACCGCTTCCGAGTTTAAGGTCTCTATGTTATGCTCATTCCATTTCTTATGAAGGTAGGGACTGGTTTCGTTTTAATAAGGGCGTATACTAGATATCATCATATAAACACATCATACATGAAGATAGATTCCTATATATTCATGCCTATTCCTTAAATAAATTTACTTTCCTTTATTTATATTCAACAATGTACCTTTATATATGCCATAATTATGCTTCCTCAAAGACCTCTAACATATTGATAATACTTTAAAATAATATAATCATAATACTGTTAAAATAAAAACAATATACTTACACAGTTAACCTCATATATTCACATATTAAGCCTCATCATTGCACATCACTCTGTCACACTTCCTTATTTGTTTTTGTTTACTATGTGAGACTATTTTCCCTATTTTATCACTAACATCATAGAACATAATCTAGGAAAATCATGCTTTGACCACAAAAATTCACAAAATAGTTTTAGAATTAATATACAATATACTTTCAGTGAAACCATAATCCTAACGAGAAATCTTGCTGGAGAATTAATCAGGAACTGAGCACATTCCTGTCGACCACGAACTGAATCCTGTAGTTTCCCCTGAGTGAAGAATGCTTGCAACTGGAATAAAAAACCTCATTGATTCCTAAATGGTATATTTTATAGGTTTCCTTGTAGGTATATTTTTTGTAGTGCCTTTCCTTTTGGGCTTGCCAACCCAACTTCGTAGGCCTTTTGTGTTTTTTTTTTATTTTTTCAAAAAAAGTACCTTCCTTTTTTATGTAGAGCCTGCCTTTTTCTCCTACAATGCTTTATTTCACCCCCAACTTACTATATTTCTCCAACTAAGTGTTTTACCATGATCTTTCTATCCCAACATAATAAATCTATTAGTTTCTAATTCTTTCTCCAAGGAATTTTAGGAAATTTTAAGGAAGGTATAGCTTGAATTTATCCACTCCAATTGTGTCCAAGATTTCCAAAATTTGAAAGTAAATTTAGCATCCCTATCAAACACTAATATTTTTTGTATTCCTTGTAATCAAAAAATATCCTCCATAACATTGTTTGTAGTCTAGTTGTTCCATAGTTAGATTGTACATGTAACATGTGCTACTTTTCCTACTGTTTCTACTACAACCATGATAGAGTCATTTTGTCATCTTGTTTCTGGGAATCTCGTAATAAATTCCACCAATATCACACCACATTTCCATTCAGGAATGGGAAGTGGGCTCAACAATCCTACTGGGTGTTGGTGTTCTACCTTCATGTGCTGAAATTATAAGCATTTAGAAAAATATTTTGTTGCTTATTTTTTCATGCTACGCTAGTAAGATTACTTCCTTGGTGTCATTATCATGTTTTGGCACCTGGGGTGTCCAACATACAATTTCTTATGATATTCGTCTAATATCATTTGTTTTAGAGCACTTGCAATTGGAACATACAATCTATTTATGTAGGTTAACAATTTTATGAATTTTTGGCATACCCTAGAATATCTCCTTTTTTCAATTCTTGTTGAATCTCTAGATAGTTATGATCTTCTTGTATTGAATTCCAGATCTGCTTCACAAAATTTTTATTGACCCTGCTATCAAATATTTTCATTAGGACATGAGCATGTTTACTTAGAGCATCTTCTACTTCATTTTATTTACCTTTAATGTGTTTGATATTGTATTCAATTTCACTAAGAAAATACATCTACCTAGCTTGCCTAGCACTAAGATATGGTTGGATGAAAAATTATTTTAAGTTAATATGATTTGTTACCAAGGTGAATTTTTCCATAGTAGGTAGTGTCTCCAAAATTTTAAAGCATGTATTACAACAGCCAATTCCAAATAATATACTACATAGTTCTTTTCATGTGGTTTTAGTTTCCTAGACTCATAGGCCACTAATGAATTTTCCAACACTAAAAATCCTCTTAGGTCTTCTAAAAAAGCAAGAGTACATACAACGAATTCCATTTCTCGATCTACAATTTTCATAATAGATGCTACTATTAACAAGTGTTTTAATTTATTGAAACTTTCTTGGTACTTTTCTCTCCATTCCAATTGTGCTCCCTTATTTTATAGAAAGGTGATAAGGTAAGCCAGTTTAGAAAATCCTTCAATAAATCTTCTATAGCATCATGAAATTCTCATAAACGATTGGACATATTCCACATCCTTACGTATGGGCCAGTTCAAAAATGGTCCTAACCTTCTCGAGATCAACAAACAATCCCTCTTAAATAATATGGCCCAAATATTGTATTATGTCCTTATAAAACTCACACTTAATGTTTGTAGAACTAAATTCTAATGTTCTTTATGCTCTTCTTCATCTTTGGAGAAAAAAATAATATCATCTATAAATAATAACACAAATTTGTCAAGGTACTTACTAAGCACACTATTCATTAAGCACATAAAGGTTGTTGGTGAATTAGTAAGACCGAATAGTAACAATACAAATTCCTAGTGGCCATATCTAGCCCAAAAGGTTGTTTTATGAATGTCTTCATTAATTATTCCCAATTGATGATACCTAATCCTTAAATTGATTTTTGAAAATATTGTTTCCCCCTTATCTATTTGAATAAATCATCGATACAGGGAAACACGTATTTATTTTTAACAATGAACTTGTTTAATTGTCAATAATCTATGCATATTCTGAATGTGTCATCCTTCTTCTTAAAAAATAACATAGGAGCCACCCATGGCGAGATGCTATGTCTAATATAGCATTTATCGAGTAGTTCTTATAACTGAATCTTCATTTCCAGTAATTATAGAATGCTCATATGATAAGGTGCTCTAGACATTGGGGTTGCTTCTAGAAATAGAAGAAATCTATATCTTTCTATGGAGTTAAACCTGGAATACCTTTGGAAAAACAATCTTAAAATCCTTAATAACTGGTAATTCATCTAGTTCTTGTTTTTATATTTCTTTTCCATTCACCTCCACAAGCACCACAAATAATTGGCACCCTTTTCTGCAACTCTTTTTCAATTGTAAGGTTGATATCTACCTAACTGAAATTGGTTTTGGTATGCCTTTGGTAAATTGTTTTTTCCCTCTTGATTTACACAGCTCATCATTTTCTCTAAACAGTTTATTATTGCCCCATGTATTTCCATCTAATCTATGCTTATAAACACATCATATGTCCCCAATGCAAGTACATTTATCTTTACCTTAGTGGGATTTGTGTTTAAATCTATAGGACATTGTCTTACCTGGCTAAATACTTTTCATTTTTTGATAGTAGCTAGTTGCACCAACCATGCATTTTTAAATTTTCAACTTTTAGCTTACTTTTTCCCACAATTTGGGGACTAATATAAATTATGATATCACTTGCATCAATTAAGACATAAACAAAATGGTTTAAAATGGTAGCTTCAATATCAATGCTAGTGGATGGGTGCTCTCCTTACCTATCCTCCAACGCTACACTTATGTTGGTAATTTTTTTGGAAATATCATTCACTTTTGTTTCTTGATGGATGGACTGGATGTTTTGAATAAACTTGGGGTTATGCAGTCAATCCCTCAACAAATGTGGTTCCCCACACCCCAAACACTTCAACAATTTTCTCTTGTTGACTCCTCCTATCATTGTATTGTTCAATTCTATGGGCTTGGACCTAGTTTGAGATTGTGTTGGATGGGTTGAATTACCTTTTTTGAATTTCTTCTACTCGTGATCCTTCCCAAAAATTTCAATATATGAAAACTTTTGTCTTTTTGTCCCCATTACAAATTTGTTTCTATCCTTTCCTTCCCAAGGTTTTCAGCCTTATCCTCTATTTTTAAACTGATGAAGACACAATATTTATTTTCTTACTGCTTCATTCATTCGTTTAGGACTGTCAAATTCAGTCCTTTCCTTGTGAGCAACTAGTAGGAAGTTTAAAAATATATGCACCTTCACTCCCTCTTCCCTAATAAAATAGACATACCATAACAAATTTATGAGTTTATCCACAAACTTATCCATAGTTAACTCCTCCAGCCTTAATTCTTGAAACTCCTTTGCTAGATCATCATAATATCATTCATTCATGTATTTGGACATGGATTATTTCTGGAACTCCTCCTAGGAAAATATCTTTTCTTCAAATATATGCATGCTTTTAACCTCCTCCCATGAAAGGGAAGCCTTCCCTTGTAACTAGTAAATGGCCAATTTGAGCTTAAAATTACTATCATATTCATAACCATTGAAATACTTGGTAATGATGAGAATCCACGCTTTTGTAGCCTCCTCCTTTTCCCCAACAAAAGTACAAGGTTTTATTTTTCTAAACTCTCCTAACAGTTCCAATTTCTAATTCATTTTCTAGGATTTTAGATTCATTTTTCTTGAACCATCCCCACTTTAGGACTTTTCTATTTCCATCTCTCCATTTTTCCTTTTCAATGGTTTTGTTTCCCCCCATACTCTCCTATTTCTATTGTCCTGTTACTAGAATTTTTAGTTAAATCATGTCATCATTATTTCATTTTAGTCACTTCCCTTCAATAATTGTTCATTACTAGATCTGAGATAAATCATCTCATGCAGTAAACTTCCCACAATATGCATAAGTTGCATTGTTGGTGGAGTAATTCCTCCTTCTAACTCCACATATATTCCTTCGTCTTCTATCATAGGCCGGTTGGTACCGTTTGTCATTTTGGTGTTGTAAATGTGTTTCACCTAAGTACCTTTTAGTCAATACAACCTAGTATTAGTATACTAACTCTTAAAACCAGTTTACAATTCTACCTATAACTATCAATCTAGCGTGGTGGTTCCCTGTAAGCTCAAAATTTAAAACTTGGGCTCTAAAACCATATGTCACATGACAAGGTTCCAACAATTTTTTTTTTTTTTGGTTAATCTAATTTTAAGCTGCATAATTGCAATAGGATTGATTGAAATATTATTCCTTACTCAGACTCACCAAGGCTTCCTTAGAATAGTGTGTTCCTTCCAGCGACAATGATCTTTTTTTCCTCCAAATGCCTAGAAAAGAACATGTAATGTCAATGCTTGGATTAAAAATATTACCTCCAACTCATTTAATTTCTTTTCCTTTGTATTATTACGTGCACATAATAATTTCTATGATATATACGAATCTATTTTCCATACTGTTATAGACATTTTTGTGCCTTGCAGCATTGAGCATGAAATGTCCATAATCTAAGGGATCCAAAGTCCCTAAACATGTTGTTCCTACCCCTAGAGGAACAAGGCTAGCAAACTACAACAATTCACAGAAGTTCTCCACTGAAAAAAACTCAAAAACAAGTCAAATCAGGATCATGTCAAGTGCTCCACTGACCATCTGCGCTGAATGTCAAGTGCTACACTGGCTACCTGCGTTAAATGTCAAATGGAACACTAGCTACCTGCGCTGAGCGTAACTGGACAAGTGGCAGGCTCGTTTCTCAATGAGTCAATGCTCAGGAAGCTTCCAAAATGACACTTGCATCAAGGAATTCGACTGGTGATGAGTAAGAGGTTCCAAATCTCCAAGTGGAAGTAAGAACCTCCAAGTGGAATCAAGAACTGATAGAGGGAGAGGACACTAGTCACTTCTCAAGTTGACTCATCCTCTCTCCAAATATCTATATATGGATCTCTCCTCCTTGAGATCTAGAGGTTGGAATGTTGTGAATGCAAAGAATTGCTGCTAGTTTGAGATTTGAATCATTGGGTGCTTAATGCTTTGAAAGGGGGTGAAGATAGGAATTTCATTTGCTGGGAAGAGGCGCTGGATTGGAGCCCTTTGGGTTGTAACTCTTCTCAAACCCTTGTTATTCATCAATAAAGCTATCTTGTTTGCTCCTATATGCTGATGTTTATTTGATGAATGTTTACATTAGTGTATTTGATTTATCTAATCCTGAATCATTTGTGAATATGAATATCTATCTTTGAGCTGTGTTCTTGTAGCTGTTCTCTTGTGATCCCGCAGGTATCAAGTAGCTGTTCTCTTGAAGCTGGGCAAGCGAGGAGGCAAGTGGCTGCAAACACCTAAAGAGGAAGAGGAGTTAGATCGAGGGACAAACGAAAGACATCGGTAGGTCCATTGATCTCCCTCTCTTTCATTTCACAAAGGAAGAAATATCTAGATAGTTGTCTCTGTTTGTTGCTAAAGTACTATCACACTTTAGGTGGATAGGATCGTCCTGCATAGGCATTTTTCCCCACAACAAAATGGCGACTCCGCTGGGGAAGAACTTGTCTTAGTCAGTTCATTTTGTGTCTCCATTATTTGTTTACTTTATAGACTCAACAACAACAATCGAACTGCATCCGTTTCACGGATTGCAAAGTAGATAGTGCTTCCTTGATCCAGTCTTTGGATGAGTCTATTATCTGAACAATAGACTCACAAGTGAGTTGATGATCCTTGTGATAGATCTTAGTACCCCCCCTCAAAGCATCCCTTTGATATTACCTTGCCTGTGTTTCTGATTTGGCCTGAAACAGTGAATTTTTGAGCAAACTGTGACCCAGAACTTGAGGGAAACGAGAGTTTCTCCTCTCAGCGCAGACCCAGTGAAGCCAGTTTGCATTTCAACGCAGTTCCCGAAGGGAGTACCTGCGCTGAATGTCAAACTGACAGTGCTGTACGTGCGTTGATCCAGTTTGGCCTAGTCCTACTGGGGTTCTCTGCCTTCTGTTGCCCTGTTTTGCTCTCTGTTTTTGCAGCCATTAACCAGCATTGGTACTGATCTGAAAACTCCTTTTCTCTGCTTGCATTCCACCTCATTTTTGTGCAAAAAGATTATGAATGTTTTTATGTGTTTTTTACCTCATTCATAGTTTTCCTTTGCAAAAGTAAAGTAATCATCCTGTAGCCCTTGATTCAGATCTGTTTGTGATCTTAGGAGAGAATTCATTGGCTGTTTGCAGATTGATTATCCATATTTGCTTTTGTTTATGGTTTGAATTTGTCTCTTTTGAATGTCAAAACAAGTATTCATTTCAAGAAATCGTTAAGTGATTGTAATCTCTTCTACCCTTGCTGATTTCGGGAAAAGTAATCTTGTTTGTATTGATCATTTAAAAGCAAATTCAAAATTGTACAAAAAGCTTTCTTTGTAGGCATCAATACTAAGAAAGCGGAAAAGAAACACCTGCATTGTGCATTTTTCATTTGATAGTTTGCATGTATGATTTAGGAAAAGTGCATTAGAGTGTGCTGATTGCTCATTGTGAAAAGATGATGTCTTTCTTTTCCCTTTGTAGTTAGGATTTTCATCTGTTGAAAAGATTATAAAGCTTGCTTATCATCTTTAGATTGCATTTAGGAAGTTGTATCCATACATCTCGTGGTGATCCTGAAAGACAAACTTTAAAAAGATCAACTTAAAATAAACTGAATGAACCTAACAACGCTTTGTAACATAACGCACAACATAGAGGTCTAGGTAGAAACGTGTTCCAGCGTCGTTAAACGTAGTGACTGTTGATCTCTAAGAAGGTGGGTGATTCCTCCTGAGGGACAATAGCGCTAATACGGACTTGTGCTCCCACGTACCGTCGCGTATATATTGGGAGACCCCTATAGGCATATATCCTTTATCCTTAGGAAGCCGTGTCGGCCGCCCTACTGATCGCAATGCAGTGAACACAGCATTCACGAAGATCGACCACCCGTACCGTAAAAAGTATTCTGTGGTTTTGCGAAAGGTTTGGCACACCCTCTGCCTAGATCTCCAGAGCAGTTTCTTTTGGCCTTTTTCAGACTCTATAACAGAAAAAGTCCATCCGAGCATTTGTCACTTCGGGCTCGTTAAAACATCGAAGGAGACTAGACTCATCTTTATCTTTTTCTCGACTCTTTAAAACTGAAAAAGAAAGTTGTGTCTAAAGCGTCGTTAATAAAATTTATTTTAAGCGGAACATAATCACCTCCTATTCCTGCGTTGATCTTTCGGTTGAAAAAATGGAGCACACCAACCAAGGAATTCCCCTTGGAGGAAATCCTAGTCCCTTCTCCTCTTGGGGAGATGTTGGTGCGCCCCACATGGCCACATTGTCGCTTCCAGGACTGATAATTGGCCTGCCAGTTTGGCTCTTTTCAACCAATGTAGTTCAGAACACCACCATTCCTGAACAGTCGAATCGACAGCTAGATGAGTCTAGAGTTAACCTCCAGCCTTCCACCTCTTCTAACTCTTCCTCTCCCCCTTCCTCTTCGCTTGAGGGAACTGGTAAAGATAAAAACCAAGTTCCTAAGGAGAAGAAGGAGAAGAAGAAGAAAGAGAAGAAGAAGAAGGAGCCAAAGGCGACTGGGGGCAAACATGAGTCATCTAGAAAAAATCCACACACAGCACTGACCGGGCCTAAATCGCCATGTGTCATATGCAAAGGAGACCACTTCCATCGAGATTGTCCCTGTATTCCCCGGATACTAAGGGACTGGTCCCCCAGATTGCACAATCCGGTAGCATCAACCTCTGATAGCCATGTTGAATGCATTCCGTCAACTAGCGAGAGTGAAGGACAGAGAGGGAGAGCAAGATCTCCCTGCAGACTGTGTGAAGGCGATCACGCCATCCACCATTGTCCATTCTTAGATGAGGCGAAGAGAGTTTTGGAAGATCGTCCGGTGTCACCGTTACGACTTCCTCCTGGATACAAAAAACTCGTGCCAAGTCCCTCATTAGTTGAGAATCCAGCTGGCCCGCTCAAGTGGTCAGCTGAAGCATCGGTCATTGAAAATGAACCCACTGAGTCCGTACCTGACGAAAGTCAAAAGGTTGAAACGGAAGTTGACCCGGTATTGCCTTCAGAAGATTCATCTTCGAATGACTCCATCACTGAAGAGAAGAAGGATGACACTATCCAGATTCTTTTCATCAACACAGACTCAGATGAACAAGGGGGCAACGCTCCCATTCCTTTATCGCAGGAAGGAAGTTCATCAGAGTGGTATCCGACCGTTTATTCGGTCCCACCACCAAGCAACCTGGTTGTGTCCTTTGACTGGAACCAACTAGGCAGACCCCGGTTGCCAGCAAGCATACCATTTCAAATTATAGTCCAAATATACAGAATGGTTATGGCTGGCACCATCATTGATGAAGGGGCATCTGTGAGTATCCTTTCCTCTATTGCTTGGAAAGCGCTTGGTTCGCCAGCGCTTTTTCCTGAAATGAGAAATCTATCAGGATTTGATAAGGGAACCAGTCGGCCTTTAGGGATTCTCCCCAATGTGCCCATTACATTGAGGAAGAAGATAGTTCAAATGAACGTCATGGTCGTTCAAGGACCCTTGGATTATAACCTACTCCTTGGACGAGACTATATATATTGCATGGGAGCAATAGTCTCCTCACTCTTTAGAGTAATGTGTTTTCCACACGAAGGAAGAATGGTCAAGCTCGTAGACCAACTTTCATTTCCAGGATCACGCATCGCAAATAGTCAAATACCAACCCTAAATGGTCTATTCACTCAAGAAATGCCTCCACCCCCAGTTCTTCTTCCAGATGAGTGTGAGTGATTCGGAAAGAGGTAACTGGAACACAGGGGGCATGCATCCTGGTCTGCTTTGGGCAGAGAAAACCTTGGGTATAAAGTAGGTTTCCGCGAGAGAATATGACTAGTCCGTACCCCGTCCGAAAAGGAAGAGGGGTTGTTCTAGAATAAGATTCTTTTGTCAAAGTTACGTGTTTGATGGTTTCAAGTCATTCACCTTTGTCCTATCTAAAAGATTAGTTGACATCGCCGAGGAAGTGTTTCATTCGCGGCAGCGAATAGAACAATCTTTGGGTAACCTGAAAGAGGCAAGCCTCACCCTTTAAAACAAATGTTTTGATGGATAAGTAGGGGCAGCTTTGAAATCATACTTTATACCTGGGGGCATGCAAACCTTTTGGAGTGCAAGCAAAGAGCGGTTATTTATCTGTTTTTTGGATTAGTCGTTTCCTAACTTGCATAAAGAAAGGATGTGGGGCAAAGGTCAAAATTTGCCAAATGAGGAGCATAGCTTTGGAGGCGAAGCTCCATAAAAAATAGAATCTCCAGGAGACATTTCTTATCTTATGACTGGTATATTCGAGCAGTTTTTAGCGAAATCGTTCATGCTCGTTAAAAAATAAGCATATGGTTGAGCAGTTTTAACGCGGAATTTATGCTCATTAAAAAATAGAAAAGCGATTGTGAGCAAGCTTTCCCTAGAGTTCAAGCTCATCAAGAAAAAATGAACCACCCGGTAAATAACCATTGTAAATGTAACCCCATCAGCCATAAAAGCCTTGGTCGTGTTTGCACCGTCACCTCCACTTTTCATTTGGCCGATCATTCGCCTCCATATGATTGTTTACCCATTTTGAGGAACAGCTACGAAGAGTGATTTCACTAAGCCATCCTTGTGACACCGCCGTGATTGGAATATTCCAAACTGTACTTGGAATCTGCTGCTGCCCTGTTCATCACTCGTTCCTCAAAAGACGAGTCTTCTTTAAGCTCTTTTCAACTGACTCGTAAAATATGAAAAGATTGCCGAGTTTTGGCCTACCAGCTCGTTAAACGACCGGAAGAGCTATCCCTCCTCTAGATTTTAATCTTTTTGGACCTGAGGGATTATTGCACAAAAAGATCGAGCGCTTGTTTAGTTCGGCTCGTTAAAACTATCGAAAATTCATCGCTTCTGTATTGTTTTATACTTTTTCGGACTTAAGGGATTAGATGACGAAAAAGGAATTTTGGAGTTAACTTTATGTACCTTTTCAGACTCTCTAAAAATGAAAAGGACCGAGTTATCCTTGTCGTTAGACTCGTTAAATGCATTAAATAGCGACAAACTTGTCTTTAGACGAGAACGAGTTTCCCTATCGCTAGGGTCGTTAAAACATAGCGATGGGCTTGCCCGAAGGGCAGGTTATAGAACAAGCATATGTTATCCTCCTCAAGCTTGACAAAAATAAAGAGGTACTGGTCAGAAATGACTAGGGAAAAATTGGGAGAAACAAGAAGACTTTGATGGTAGCAAGTCGCTCTTGAACATGACACTTTTCCTCCGTACATCGGGTTGGGTTGTTTCATTCACCGGTCACATCACCATGGTCTCGCCATACCATCCACATATTGGGGTAATGCTACCGATCCATCGCATCAGTGTCGCCATATGTTCAAGAGAAGTCGTTTCAGAAAGAGTCAACCGTGTCCCATCCACTGCCATACATTATCCTTCATCCATTCATGACCGCCACCCTGAATCATATTTCACAGATTGTTTTCACCTCATCAAAATCATTAGCTCCGTTCCGTGTCACTGATGTGGGATTCATTAAGGCCCTCCTTTGACGGATCGCTCCTTGTCGACATCAGCTCATTATCCAAGGAGTTGATCTAGGAACAACCCTTTCAGTACTTTGAAGCTTGCATGCCTCAATGGCAAGTTTCTCACTTCCGGCGACAGGTATACATCAATGACCTTCGACCGAAAGATTTTGCGTGGTGTTCGACGCCAAGTCCTTTATTCACACCACGTGAATTGTACTGCAGTACCTTGAGGGTCATCATCCTTATCGGTGATTCCTCTCGCGCTTGTTAACGGTTTACATCATTGACCGGTAATCAAGCGATGTCTTTCCATGTTCGACTTCAAAAAATTCTCACATGGATCGACTTGTACATCGAGTGAAGATCGGACGAGATTGAAGACCCCGGATCTAGTTTCATCCATCCGGGCTGCGATATATATTCAGGAAATAAAGACATTGACATGTACAGCATTGCAGCAGATAATCATCCTACAGAAAAGGATGATGATTTCAGCAAATCATCAGTCTACCATCAGACGATTGTATGTTCTATGTACAGAAAAATGAATTTATAAAGCTGAGCATGGGAAATGCCCGACTTAGCTAGATCATGAAAGAAATGTATTGTATTGTATTGCATTACAGGTCTCCTACTAGCAATGAATGAACTTCGGATCCCCCTGATAAAGCATTTCATTCGATAAACAACCTCATACTTTAGGCGGCAACTGTTATAGACATTTTTGTGCCTCGCAGCATTGAGCATGAAATGTCCATTATCTAAGGGATCCAAAGTCCCTAAACATGTTGTTCCTACCCCTAGAGGAACAAGGCTAGCAAACTACAACAATTCACAGAAGTTCTCCACTGAAAAACACTCAAAAACAAGTCAAATCAGGATCATGTCAAGTGCTCCACTGACCATCTGCGCTGAATGTCAAGTGCTACACTGGCTACCTATGTTGAATGTCAAATGGAACACTAGCTACCTGCGCTGAGCGTAACTGGACAAGTGGCAGGCTCGTTTCTCAATGAGTCAATGCTCAGGAAGCTTCCAAAATGACACTTGCATCAAGGAATTCGACTGGTGATGAGTAAGAGGTTCCAAATCTCCAAGTGTAAGTAAGAAACTCCAAGTGGAATCAAGAACTGATAGAGGGAGAGGACACTAGTCACTTCTCAAGCTGACTCATCCTCTCTCCAAATATCTATATATGGATCTCTCCTCCATGAGATCTAGAGGTTGGAATGTTGTGAATGCAAAGAATTGCTGCTAGTTTGAGATTTGAATCATTGGGTGCTTAATGCTTTGAAAGGGGTGAAGATAGGAATTTCATTTGCTGGGAAGAGGCGCTGGATTGGAGCCCTTTGGGTTGTAACTCTTCTCAAACCCTTGTTATTCATCAACAAAGCTATCTTGTTTGCTCCTATATGCTGATGTTTATTTGATGAATGTTTACATTAGTGTATTTGATTTATCTAATCCTGAATCATTTGTGAATATGAATATCTATCTTTGAGCTGTGTTCTTGTAGCTGTTCTCTTGTGATCCCGCAGGTATCAAGTAGCTGTTCTCTTGAAGCTGGGCAAGCGAGGAGGCAAGTGGCTGCAAACACCTAAAGAGGAAGAGGAGTTAGACCGAGGGACAAACGAAAGACATCGGTAGGTCCATTGATCTCCCTCTCTTTCATTTCACAAAGGAAGAAATATCTAGATAGCTGTCTCTGTTTGTTGCTAAAGTACTATCACACTTTAGGTGGATAGGATCGTCCTGCATAGGCATTTTTCCCCACAACACATACTTTTGAGAAATCAAAGTTTATATAGTGAGTTCACTTTAGATTGTTATAAACATTGGGTGGCTAACCTTATATTATATCCTTTCTCCATTCAACAAATTTTATTTAGGATTGGACTACTTAGTGAACGATTGGGCATAGGGAGCTGTCAAACATATGGAGGACAACCATGTCCTTTGAGTCCATGTGATCTTCATGTGAGGGTGGTACTTGGCTCATACAGATGGTGAAGATCTTCGCCTTGCAATCCAAGGGTGGAGAATTGTTTCCCTAATCCTAATCATGTGAAGTAAGTTTTTGCTTTGTCCACTTGTTATTGTTTCACCTGTAGAGCTCCAGCTTGAGAGGCCTTGTGAATTTGTCAGTTGTGGGTTCTCTTCAGAGTTTTCATGGCATAATATTTTGAATTATATTTGGTATGAATTACTCCAAAATGAGGCTGGTAAGATTAAAACAATGTGGCTTTGTGTATCCTCCTACATCTTGCTTTCCTTTGTTTTACTTCATTTTCCTTCTTGTCTGGCTGAGTTAAATGTGGATTTATTTCCGTTATTATTATAGGGTGCTCTCACATCTGTTGTATCCTTTCCATTTCACTATATTTTCTTTGTGTCATGACAACCTCTGGAGAATATTTTCACTAGTTATTTTCCATAGGTAACTCCAATCGCATTCATTTTCATGCCTCTAATTTTCTCATAATTTCATTTTTATCGTAGGTTTGGCTACTAGTTGTTTGAGATTCACTAATATAATGTGACAATCTATCATTCCATAGGGTTCAATAATATGTGCTTTCAACTGACCTTATTCTAGGTGAATTTTTTTATTGAGCGGTTTTGTTTCTTTTTTCATTTATTAATTCCCTAAAGAGTATCTGGTTGGGATCACTCGACCCATGCCTTCATAGCAATACTAAGTGGAGGATTATTTTTTCCTAGTGTTGGGCACTAATTTGTTCCAAAAGGATCAAATTAAACCTCTACACATTAGATTGTCAACCTGATATTCCATCTTTTTATTGCATGGCTATCCAATGTACAATTGGTGGAAGGGTAGTGTTCAGATTACATTGATTTGAGTGAGACTAATAAGAAGAAAATACTGAGAAATGAAAGGAACAACAAAAGATTTAATGAAAGAATACTTGCTTTCTACCTCTAAATTATAATCAATTTGATAAGAAAAATAAATTGTGAAGTCCCTATGTAGAAATCATAATGAAATTCAAGTTGTTTCCTAGGGAGCGATAATTGTGATAAAGGAAATTAAATGCATTTAACATAAAAACACTAAATATTTGGAGCTAAAAATTCATATTTGGTGTGGGAAACAATAGTGAAAGATAATGCTCTAAAGGAAATTCCATTTAACGCTATTTGCTACAATTGCTTGTAAACAGTAACATTAAATCTGGAAAACAATGATTTGATCTAAGAAACAATTAATCATTCAGTATCTCAAGGCAAGAGGAAATAATAATACAAAGGAGTAAAATGTTCATCCTAGGTCTTGGCCCAAGGTCACTGGAATTTAACCCTCTTTTACTTAACTCAATGCACTAGATTTAAACTGAATTGATGAAATCTTCACTAACACGCAATAGTAAATTACAAGAGAAGTTTGTAAAAACCCCAGACAACCTGTCTCTTTAGTCTCACCTTACAATTAAATGGGATAATTAACTACTTTACTGGAGTTTAATACTACTCTTTATATTACAAAATTGTTCTAAACTTGGAATGTTAAATCTATCCCAAGAATCAAGAGATTCTGAGGATGCTTTAATTCAAGTTGTGAAATCTGAAACATCTTCCCTATAATAACAGGTCATGTATAAGACTTTGATCCATGGTAAGTAGGTCAAAAATAGCCCAAACGATTTCCTCATGGCTCAAACATCCTGATCTATTCAAGGAACAACAATCAACATTGAATATTCCCTTTCCAAATATAAATCTAAATCGTGAGTTAATGACATCTTCAAGATTCAAATTGATTCACTAATGAGGTAAAATAACATAACAATTATTAATCCATTCTACAACTCTATAGAATTCAAATTATTATAATATGTGATCAAAAGATTTGAAAAACTTAGTATAATCTAAGGAAATAAGGTGAAGAATTATACCAATTCCAAGGCCCAAAATCATCGCTAGGCTTATATTTTTGCATGACCTCATGCAAAGGGATTGTTGGCATAATGTTAGGTTGGAGAGTAAGTTGGGTAAGCATGCTCTCTGTAGTGTCTAAATCCATTCCTATCTCTTCCTAGAATGCTACAATATTACCTACTTTTGCTAGCTCATACTCAACTTTATAGTTATCTGGAGGGTACCAAATTCTGGGGAATCTTTATTGACATCCAAGTCATTTGCAGTCGTCTTCTAGGACCATATGATCATAATCCCGTACCCTTCGTATTAAAGCTTGGAAATTCTTGAAACCGAGGGGTTATTTGTTCTAGATTTCATTAGATGAAATTTTCCATCTCTGTTCAGCAACACATAGAGCTTCCACTCTAATATCCCTAAGATATTCCAACCCTAATTGTAAGACACTATTATAGATAGTTTTTAAGGTAATACTAGTGCTAGGTCACTCCATAAACCTCTTGTGTTTAATAAGTGTATGCAAAGTGATTGTTGGCTCCCCTCCAACCCAGAGGTCAAGGCCATTCTCCCTTCATTGGAATGTGTTCTAAAATCTGGACCACTTTATTTATTTTTTATCAAATGAAATAAATTCTTGAAATTTTACATCTCCAATGAAGGGAACAAGGTTTTCATCCATTTTTGCTTCCAAAAACAAATTGTGCATATACATTTCACACAATAAATTCTTTGTGTTATCATCCTGTTGATGGAAATACTTAATAAAATTAGAACATTGTTGAATTCATATGGCTGGTTGGACCAAATGGCCTTAATCTTGAGTAAAATATATTGTTCTAATAAAAACAAAGCATAGTTTTTGGTTGGACATCTACAGGAAAAGACATAATAGTAGATGGAAAACACATCCTTTGACTGTTCTTGGGGTTTTTCAGGCTAACCTTTTACAGTCTTCATGTTTTTTTTTGTTGCTCTTAATTTAGCATTGGCTTCATCTTCAGTGATGCTCAATTCTTTTTATTTATGCAAGAATTCCTGATGATCTCTTTGGGGCACCACCTCTCTTAGATATCATGTCAAAGTTTCTTGTTGTTCTTCTAGATTCTTATTTAAGACCCGAATGGTAGAATCCATGATTAGAGGAGTGTAGGGATGTACAAGCTCTATTTTTTTGCTTCTGTTAATAAAAACTGATACTTTTGTTTGAGTACCCACCTCAATAACGATCACGTTAATGCTTAATACATATAGGTATGTCTGTGTTCCTAGGGAAACAAAAAGAGTTTCTTATATCTCAGTCTTTGTGGATGAAACAAGGATTTTGGTTTGTGTGTCAATTGTTTGGGTTTCTTGCTTTTTTTTTGTGGTACCTCTGAGCCTTGTTGTTTCTTAACAACTTCTTGAGTTGTTGTAATTTTCTTTGCAGTGTTCAATTTTTTATTAGCAACTCTTATTTTTTACTGATTTTTCTTCTTCTTTTTCAAACAAGATTTTTGGGAGCAATAGCGATAACCTCGGGCATTTGAGTGACTACTTCCTCAACTGAGGTGATAGCTACAGGTTATGTAAATCCTTTATCAGTCTGGGGTATAGTAGAAAAACCAACGTCAATCCTCTGTCCCACAAAATATTGTGGAGTTGTTTGTTCTGAAGAAGAACAAGGTTCCATGATCGTTGCAATGGAGTGTGCAAAATTCTCTTGAAGAAGGGTATCTTTATAGTCTCTCAAGGGCTTTAGAATAACAATAGTTGTTGAATTAGAAGGAGAAATAGGAGAGTTTGAAAATAGATTTTGTTCTAGTGGCTTTTTTGAGCAACTTGTGGCTTCCTCAAAATTTAAAAAACTTAAAAAGGTTTAGATCCTTCCAATACTTGGGTTATTTCCATTTCATGTGCTTGGGGGGGAACCTTTCTGGTGACTTTCTTGTATGTCAATAAGTCTATGGGATTAAATTTCTTTCATTTTCTGTATAATAGGATGCATGGGACTCATTGTTTTGGCTAGTTTAGATGACCTTCTTCGTGTAGTAGGTAAAGAGACAGAAGGGAAGATACTCTATTTTCTACCCTGGTTAGTTGTTACGGAGCTGAAGTCTGGGCCAGTTCCTGTGTAATTTCTTCCCCTGCCATGTTGGCCTCCTCATTCTTTACTGGCTGCTTAGGTTCTACAATAGGTATTCCAATTCCAAGTTGGACCATAGATTTTTACGCAAATTCTTCACAACTTAGGTGTACTTGGCTTAGTTCACTAAGGACTATTAGCTTTATGTGACCATGGTGGCTTACCACTAAATATTTGGCTTTCGACTTATTAACTCTTACAAGAGTCTCATGCAAAAGTTCATTAAAAAAGTAACGTAAGTTTAGAGTTACATTTCTCTTTAATACTTCCATCAACTGCAAGTGTCGAGTTTTTACCATGTTGTATTGCTTGTCGTAGGTGATATATCTTTGTATAACCCTTGAAAATTCCCTGCAGGGTTTTGGAAATGAAGATGGGTTATACCCTTTTCCTTTCCTAATCAATTATTCTCTAGGGTCTATGAACAATAATGTTTCACTCTGCAACGGGGTATGTTTGTCAACCCACATTTTATGTTCCGTAGGAAGGCCCGTAACTTCCGACAGCATCACTTGATTAACCTTGACTTTCTTGCCCTTAACTGTGGTTATCCCATTTCTCAAATTCTCGATGAATTACAAAGCAACCACATTGTCAAATAATTTCAATCGGGAAAAATATTAAGACCAATCTACTCACTCTAAAATACTTTGTGTCTGCTCGGAAACTCTCAATTGGGTGGGTTCACTACAAATCAAACACCTACCCATCTCATCTGTTTCTTAGGGAGTGATCTAGAGCTGCATTCAATAGAGTTTAACAGGTAACAAGTGCAAGGAACAACAATGTTCAACAATTACAAGTAAATGAGTACAACAATTAAAACATGAATAATAATTTTACTATGATAAATTAAACGCCTTATCATATGTGTGGTAGAAAATGAATGCAAAAGTTAACACATGCAAAACAAAACTACTACAATAAATTAAACTTCTTACCATATGTGTGGTTCTTCAGCGTCGACACCCCCCCCAATGATATTAAAGGTCAACCATGACCTTAAATCATGTGGTGAACAGTGGGCATAATTAACCGGATAGGAATAAATTAATCGCCATAATGGATGGCCATCAAAACATGAAGATAAAAGTGGAGATATGTAACATGATTATAGGGTGCATTGAATGTTGAGATTCACTGACTTGACTATATCTTTGTGAGAACCAAAGAATGGGGATAGAATTGAAGCTCCAACGATGGCTAAGACAAATTCAAACCAAAATATTACCATTAGAGAAAAATAAGTTAAAGATACACTTGGAAACTTTATATAATTGCATTCTTAATATATTAGAATAAATCATTATTCACACATACTCAACATTATGACCTTTTTGATGTAATAAATTTCCCTAATGGTTTGGTGATCCTCCTTTATTATTGAAAAGGGAAGAAAAAATAGCAAAGTTTTTATCAGGTTATTTGAAATATACTCCAATACCACAGGCATGGCCTTTGCTACCAGCAGGCGTCCATAGCCCCGACAAGGTTTCCTTTTACCCCGTTGATATGCTAGTATCCCATTCTACTGAAAAGGATGCATAACTTAATTTTGTTGATTATTTCCAAAAGGATATTGTTCTCGTGTGGTGACCAGTTAGTAACAATGCCATTTAGCAGATCTTAATGAGACGAACAAGTTGGCTCGTGATCAAACCTATTGTCCTTCGACTAAAGTGGTGAAGGCCATTATCCTCGCTTGGTGACAAGAATGGTAATGTTTCCTTATTAAGTCCTATTATCATGGAAGGTCGACCTGTAATGAGACCTCCTATCCTTTTGGTACACTTTTCTTCTTTTAATTTGATTTATTAGTAGTTTTCTGATGTTGTTACGATAATACATTAGGGAATGTGGTGGCACATCAACTTCTTAAGATTTAGGGATGGCATAAAAATTGTTGTAATAATTTTCCTTTTAGTTTGCTATTTTATTTCTAAAATTTTATTTGTTAAGGAGATCACAGGATTATAACGAAGAAAAAGGGACTTCTGTGGTGGTGATTGAAGAGATATATTATGAACAGTTTTTGTACTTACAATATGAGGATTGTTAAATTTTTTGTGAAGTTGAAAAGTCGGATAAAATATTCTCTTATGGTAATCATTGGAATGACATAATTTTGTCACCATGATATTAGAAAAGGGTTTTAAAATCAGAATAATTTTCACACAAAAACTGGCTATAACTAAGAAAATAACATTCCCAATGGAACAACAACTATGACTAAGGGAACAACAACTACGTCCAAAGGTAACATCATCTACGACCAATGGGGACAATGAGCTATGAAGAAAATGGACATCGGCAGAAAGTAATGGGAACAACAGTGAAGCAATAGTAGTTGTGACCAAAGGAATGATCATTGTTATAAAAAGAGAGAGTGATCCGGATCTTGGGGGGAGGCCCCTAAGATCTGAAAAATTGAAATGCTAGAGGAAAAGAGGAGAACACACAATAAAAAAACCACAACGACACTTATTTTATTAAAACATATAATAACTATAAATACTACATTATGGTGAACAATCTGTCCTTTTACAAAATGTGACTTGTTACTTATAGCCTCTTTTTGTCATAATACCACAAGTAAATTCCATGCTTGGGTAAATACCATGTGTGAATGAATACCATGGGTGGAAGTCACATACAATACCATGGGTAAATTCCGTGAGTGGATAAATACCATGGTTGGGTAAATACCATGTGTGAATGAATATCGTGGGTGGAGGCCAATGACAATATCATGGATAAATTCCATGGGCAGATAAATACCATGGGTGGATGAATACCATGGGTGAATGCCACTTACAATACCATGGATGAATTCCATGGGTGAGTGAATATATGGCTGGATGAATACCATGAGTGGATGCCACTTTCCATTTGGACCATTCCTCCCTCCTTAAGAAGCAATGATCCCCATTATGTGAAGTTCCCTCCTGAGAAGCCTTTGTTGAATATGAAGAGCCACAGAAGAGAAGGGTTTTGTGTGATTAACTAATAACTTTGATGAACGAAGATCCGAGGATAGAGATTCCCTTTAATTCTTGTGAACAACTATGATACTAAGAGTGTGCTACCTAGCAAATGGTCTTCGATAAAGTGTGGGTTTGTGGATGATCCATAACCATGACAAACGAAAATCCGAGGATAAAGATACCTTGTAATGCTTGTGACCAACTGTGATACTAATCGTGTGTGACCTAGCAAATAGACTTCGATGAAGTGTGGTTTTTTGGATGACCCATAACAATAAAAATTGAAGATCCAAGGATAGAGATACCTTGTAATGCTTGTGACCAACTGTGATACTAACAGTTTGTAGCCTAGAAAATGGACTTCAATGACAAGGATTTTGCGCAGTTGACCCATTATCTTGATGATGAAGTAGCAGGTGCTACATAACCGGGGGTGGGAGGATATGTCTCCAAAGAACCCAAGTCAAATGTTGTTATGCTTAAAATGATGAATGTGAAGTAGGTTCCTACTAAAGTAGGGTGGGAGGGTAGAAATCCAAAGGGAACCCGCTCCAAATGCTGCTCCAGATTTAAAATGGGCATAACTCAGTCAATATAACTTAGAATATCTATTATAACCTAGTTTTGGAAATAGAATGAAAATTCTTCATCTTCCCATGTGAATGAAATCCATATCTAGACACTTTGGAAACTTAGGTTCGCACTATAAGTGTCCCGTTGTCACAAAATTTTCGAAACAAATAGTTGATTTTAAATTAGTGATATCTCCCTCATCCGAACTATAATTCAACCAATTTACTTTTTGAAATTGGGTTATTTTTCAAGGGGAGCATAGATCTATAATCCTTTTTTTTTAAATTATACACAAACAACAAAACATTATAGGAGAATCACCATCCATGAATTGTCGCAAGAAAAATGTTGTAACATCGTTGATTTTAAATCAATGATATCTGCCTCATCTGGACTCAGATTTAGCCGATTTGTTTTTGGGATTTGGGTATTTTTTCCCAACGAATCTATATATATATATATATATATATATATATATATATATATATATATATATATATTATATATATATATATATATATATTTCTTTTTTTGTAAAATTTTCATGAAAAGTTTTATATTTGATATGAAAACTGGCCACCCAAAACTAATTCTTGTAAAAAATTGAAAAAAGAAAAATTCTTCTCTCTTTGCCCAAGAAATTTCTCTATGGACGTCGTATCATGTGCCTAAATATTGTTGAATATTGTTGCAAATACTTGAAACTGAAATATGCATCAAACGCTTATCCCCATGGAATCGTAACCATCTCTGATACAACTGATATGGATCTGGGGGGGAGGCCCCCAACATCTGAAAAATTGAAATGCCAGAATAAAAGAGGAGAACACACAATAACAAAACCACAAAGAAACAGTTTTGATTAAAATGTGTATTGAGTGTAAATACTATATTGCGGTGGACAACCTATCCTTTTAGAAAATGTGACTTGTTACTTATAGCCTTCTGTTGTCACAATACCACAAGTAAATAGCATGGGTGGGGAAATACCATGGGTGAATGAATACCATGGGTGGATGTCACTTACAATACCATGGCTAAATTCCATGGGTGGATAAATACGATGAGAGGATGAATATAAAGGTTCGATGCTACTTATAATACCATGGAGAAATACCATGGGTGAACAAATACGATGGGTGGATGCCACTTACAATATCATGTGTAAATGCTATGGGCAGATAAATATCATGGATGGATGAATACCATGGGTGGATGTGATTTTCCATTTAGATCATACATAAATTTGTGGTGAACGGGAACAGTGAGTGTAACTACTGGGAACAATGGTGAAGGAGCGAAAACTTTGATGAAAGGGACGACGACTATGATAAGAAGAGACAACAAGCTGTCATGAAAGGATGCAATGATTGAAACTACTGGGAACATAGGTGAAGGAAAGATAGTTGTGACCAAAGGAACAACAATTGCGACAAAAGGGAACAACAAGATATGAAAAAAGGGAACAATGGCTGTAACTAAGGGAACAATAGTGAAGGAACAACAATTATGACCAAAGGAATAGAAAATATGATAAAAGGAACAACGAGATGTTATGAAAGGGAAAAATGATTGTGACTAAGGGAACAACAGTGAGGAAGTAATAGTTGCGACCAAAGGAACAACAATTGTGATAAAGGAATAACAACCGTTTCCCCTTAATTCATTATTAATATTAATATTATCATTATTATTATTATTTTTCTTTTTTTACAAAGCATAAATTTCATAAATATCTATCTATCTATATATATATATATATATATATATATATATATATATATATATATATATATATATATATATATATATATTAGGTACAAAACAAAAGGATTTTTGAAAAAAAATAACTAGATGTAGCTGCGGGCTTACCTGCCAAATCAACTGTGATCTGCAAATTGGAATCATTACTTATTTTGTGGCATAAATTGGAATCATTAAGCGGTTGATGGTATAGGCATAGTTAATGTCCATTATAAAGAAAAGAGAAACAAGAACCATCAATGGTATTCAATGTCACTGTATTGTTGTCATGGAGTTTGGTAATCTCAAATGGTCCTAACCATCCCGTATGAAGTTTTCCTAGAAAATTTTGAAACCTAGAATCGTAAAATAACACCTAGTCGCCTTTATAAAATGTTTTCCTTTTAATAAGGTGATGGTGCAATTTGGCCCTTCGCTATTGAATAACAATTCTACATTGCAGGGTCGATAGGCACATCTCGTCCAGTTCATTAAGTTGTTGCAAATGATGTTTTTGTGCTTTCGTGAAATCTCATCCAACTTCTCTTGCAGTATTGAGAGTTTTACTCTCGAATTCAGTAGGAAAAATGGGCTCATTAAACAAAACAAGATGGTATGGTTAACAGACAGTGGTATTACGCCACATTGTTTGGTAGGCCCATAAGGCCCAAGAGAGCTTAGCTTCCTAGTTATGGAGGTTTGCATAATATGTTTTGGTCAGGATTTTGTTATGCTCTTAACCTGCAAAGTAATACCCAAACACAGAATATGCGAAGAAAAGATACCCAGAACACAGAATATGCGAAGAAAAGATACCCAGAACACAGAATAACAATGATTTTATTATTCAGAGAGAAATGTTCACAGGCCTCTTCGAGGGGGCAACCTCCAATAGAGCAGAGCTCGATTACAAAAACAAGACATGATACTCCTCGCAGGGAGTCTCTATCCTTTATATATGACTCATACATGCAATACCACGGGCCAATACCGTGGGTTTTATTAATACCATGTATCTAATACTACCACCCATTTGTAACTAACTGTGGTCCCGTCATTAATTGCGGGTTAACCACTTACAAATATTAATATGGGCTTTATTGATTCTTGACTAAGACGTGATCCCATGACATAAATAACGGGGTTAGGGTGGGACCCTAACATGCCCTCCCCCTTAAGAATAGTGTTGTCCTCAAGGCTGAAGCTGCGGAAACTGCTGAAGAATAGTGGCTGGTTCCCAAGTTGCATCTTCCGGAGAGGTGTCTTTCCATTTGACGAGGACCTCCTTAATCATGCGGCCGCGCAGGTGCTTGTCTCGTGTGTCTAGAACCTGTTCGGGTTGAAGCCAGATTGACCCTTCTTCGTCTAATTCAGGTAGACTGGTTTGAACTCGGCAATTGTTCCCAATCACTTTCTTGAGGCACGATACATGGAAAACTGGATGGATTTTTGCTGTAGGTGGCAAAGCCAACTTGTAAGCCACTTCTCCAATGCGCTGAAGTACTTGGTATGGTCCGTAGAATTTTGGAGAGAGCTTTTGACAACCCTTATCTTTGAGTGATGTTTGCTTATATGGTTGCAGCCTCAAAAAGACCTGATCCCCTTCTTGAAATTGGCGCTCTGAGCGATGTTGGTCGGCCTGTTGCTTCATGCGGTTCTGAGCTTGATGAAGATTCTCGCGAAGATGGGCGAGCATGGTTGCGCGGTGTTGTAGGAGTTGATCCACTGCTTGTACTTTGGAGCATCCCTTGAGATAACAAGTAGGGGAAGGCGGAAGTTGACCATAGACTGCTTCATAGGGAGTCATTTTGGTGGTGGCATGATAGTTGGTGTTATACCACCATTCAGCCAGAGGTAACCACTGTGCCCAAAGGTGTTGCTTTTCTGAGGTGAAACACCTAAGGTAGGTTTCTAGACATTTGTTGACGCCTTCAGTTTGACCATCTGTTTGCGGATGATATGAAGTACTGAGTTTGAGTTGAGTGCCTTGTATTCTGAAGAGATCCTACCAAAAATTGCTGGTGAAGATTGGGTCGCGGTCGGACACTATAGAAGTGGGCATGCCATGTAATTTGAAGATCTGATCCATGAAAGTTTGAGCAACCAAGATTGGTGTAAACGGGTGGGGTAGGGCGCAGAAATGAGCATACTTCGACAGTCGGTCCACAACCACCATGATGACTGACTTGTTCCCTGACTTTGGAAGACCTGTAATGAAATCCATCGAAACCTCCGTTCAAATTGAGGCCGGAATGGGCAATGGTTGTAAGGTGCCTGGTGTGTTGACGGTTTCCCCTTTGTGGCGTTGACAGACATCACATTCGGTTACGAAAGTAAGGACGTCATTTTTCATGCCTATCCAAAAGAATGATCTTCTGGTGCGAGCATATGTCTTCTGAAAGCCCGAATGTCCTGCAATGGGAGATGAGTGCAATTCTATCAAAAGGCGACTTTTGAGGGTAGATGTTGGTGATATTACGACTCTGTCCTTGTAGCGAAGAATATCATTCTGCCACGAGTAGCCCTTACTGGAATTAGGATCTACCTGCAATTGAGAAATGTGTTGGGAGAGCCCTGGGTGTGAAAACCATTCTCTGCGAGCCTCTTCAATCCAGTCTGGAATGGGAAGGGAAATTGCGAGCAGAGTACTTTCCTCCTCAAATTGGCGCGATAATGCATCTGCTACATTGTTGTCTTTCCCTTTCTTGTAAATGATCTCATAATCATATCCCAGCATTTTGGCTAACCATTTATTTTGTTGTGGGGAGGATAGGCGTTGCTCCAAAAAATATTTAAGACTGTGATGATCTGTGCGGATTTGGAAACGTCGCCCCAATAAGTAAGGTCGCCAGGTCTCGACTGCATGTAAGATGGCCATCATCTCCTTCTCGTAGGTAGATTGGCCCTGGACATGAGTTTCCTTTATTAGATCTACTTCACATTTTCATTTGGAGTAATTTTCATAAGTGAATTTTTATGTTTTATTTAGGAATAGTGGAGAGTGGGTGGAATAATTGTTTGAATAGAACGTGAAAAGTATTGAGTGTATGACTATTATGTAGGTGGTATAGTGAGAAAGTCACATAATGATTTAGTGAATTTGAAGAGTCAAAGTGAGGGTGTCAAGACAAGTCTTCAAATAAACAAAAGTCTTTAGGAAAGTTGATTTTAAATGAGAGAGTATTTTCAAGTCAAGATCCATTGATGTAAAAGTTAAGGTTAAATTAAGGGTCTCGGGTCAAAATGAAATTAAGAGTCATAAAGTCAAGTCAATTCAAGTCAAAAAAATTGAGTCTTTGAATGTAATGGGTGCATGATCGGCGGAGCCCAACACCCAAAGTCTCGTCAAAGTGTTAGTTGTTGCAGGTGACAGTGAATAGGATAAAGTTCACCACAGAAGATGAAGAAAGAGATTGAGGAATTGAAAGCGCTACTTGACATACTAACGGAATGGCTACAAGGAAAAGAGAATGAAGACCGAAGACATGGATGGAGAATGAGGAAACGGGTTAGATGGAACCTATTGCAAAAGAAATGGAATGCCAAGCTGATAAACAAGTTCAAAGAACTTGAAAAAATACATATTTCTTTGTTCGAAAAGGAGAGACTCAAAGGAATTGAGTCACAATAAAGAGGATTTGCTGAAACCCAGAAAGTCCATTGTGAAAGATTGGTGCTTGAAGCATCAAATGAGGCTGAAAAGTCTTGTATTTTAAAAACTGATAGCTTGTTTGTGGATGTAGGACATGTTAAAGATACTGAAGGTGAACAAATAATTGTTGATAATCATCAAATAATTTCAGATGTCAACATGAGTAATATTGAAGCAGAATTAAAATTTCTAGAAGAATGGTTGGATAATCCAAAGTTAGAATGTGACAATATGCCTTCAAATCAACAAATTTGGTGCAACGGAAGCATAGAAAATGATGATAAAGTTGAAATTGAAGAAATGAAAATGTTGTTGGAACATGAACATATTGCACATATGGAAGAAAAATGTCCAAATGTGGAACCTGAATGTAATAATGATGAATTGTTATTCCAATCTTGTATACAACATCAAGAAGAAAGATTGAAGGATCAGCAACAAAACAAAGTTTGGAATCCTGGAGGTAGAAAATCATTGAGACTTGTGGCTGTCACATTACTACAAAAAAGTGATAGACCTCATAGACAAGAGTCTATGAATTTTTCTTTTCTACACCGGGAGTTTGATGTAGGAGCATCCTGCTTCAAAAAATCATTGTATATTTGGTTGACTTAGGGGGTGTGATGTTTTCAATTTATTTGTATATTTTTAAATAAATTGAGAGAAAAATATGTGTGTGAAGTTTTAATTGTAAATATTCTCAATTATGAGAGAATATGAGTGATGATAGACTTGTAAAGATCTCATAGAGATCTTAGGGATTAACGGATCCTAGAATAGAGGATTAGTTGAGTTAAAAGTGGAATTAGATGATTTTTAAGATTTGGATGAGATATTTTAGGGATCAAGAGAGATATTTTTGGAGTTTGTTAAGGGATCTAAAACCTACTTAGGATCACATGAGGCATGGGAGGTAGAAGTGTGAGTGAGGAATGCGAATAATTCTGTAAATATTTTATTAATGAATTATTTCTGAGTTTTAATGTAGATACATATTGTGTAGGCTTCAATGCTATGGGTTGATTTTTAATTTTGAGGCCCCTTAGATTTGCTGTGGAATGGATTAAACCACATGCTCGAGGATCGTGGAAGGTTGTAGCTTTGTTGCATCACTTTGACCTGAACTCACAAGTCCCCTACATAATGCATCTTCACCTCTAGGGCCTCGGCCAATATAGTCTTGGAGCTTGACTATACTTTTTTCCATAGCCATGAAAATTTCATATGAGCTTTGATTGGTGCAATGGGGAATTGCATAATAATGTCTTTGGTGACCTCTAAGTCTTCTTGTTTTATCACTTGTTTGATCTATTAAATGTATTTCCTTATCTCTTAGAAGACCATTTCTTTGCCTTTGATTGCTTCAAGTGCTCCTATTGCAGGCATCCCATGTTTATGACATGTTAGAGAATTGAAACCATTGTGAAATCGATTATAAGCAACAATAGTACTAATAAACTATTCTCTAAGATGCATGTAGTTCTGATGCTGGATTCTTAGCTGAACTCTATCTATCTCTTTGGAGATATCTTACTTTCTTTCCAAATGTTTGGAACATCTAGATACTTGGAAGCCCACTCCTGAAGATGGTCGACCATTATGTTTGCTACTTTAAAGAGTTTTACCACTTCTTGTGCTTTCTTGTAAATGCTAACGAGAGGAGACACCAGATGTTGTAGAAGTATCATCTCAACATATAATCATTCTATGGTGTCGTTCATTAGCCCTAGTTCCTCATTCATGGTTGAATGCCATTCTATGATATTAAAGCTTTTTAAGATAACCATTAATTCACCACCGCAAGATGTTCCACCTATTGATTCATTGTAACAAGTTATTTCATTAATCTATCATTCTCATTCAACAAATATTCAAAGTTGTCCTGCGCTACTGTAGCAAAAAAAACGCGTGCCGCCATGATTGCCCTGGGATTCCTTTTGGTGTTGGAAGTTATCACCTTTTCTATAGAAAATGAGACAGGGTTCTAAGGATCATTTAGGAAGTATCTATGCCTTTGTTGCATGATCCTCTTCTTAAGGTGATCAAACGTGACACTGCATACACCCATGACTGTGTCTGCTGGTGGAGGTGTGACCCCCATCTCTCCAAATGGAAGATGACCGCCTGTGAGAGGAGGTTCTTCTAGAGAACCTAGTTCATCATCGATGGGTTGGATGGTATCCTCTTCCTCCAACTCTTCCTCTTCTATCTCCTAAGTCAAATGTTCTTCTTGCAGTCTCTGTGTTGCTTTTTCCTCTGGGGACTACCTTTATTGCTCCTCTTCTATTATTCTCCTTTATTATTCTTCTTCTTTTTTCTTCTCAAGCAACTCATCTTGCTTCCTTTTCTTCTGCTCCTCTCCTTTCATGTTCTTCTAGAATAACCCTTGTGTTCAAAGGATAAACTTTCCATTTCCTGCTACTATTACCTATCGAATCATAAATGATCCTCTTCTTAGGATCTACTTTCAATGCATGAGGGGTCATTTAATACCCACCTCCCACATCTACCCAAGTAACTGGCCAATCGGGGAAACATGCACCAAGAGGACAATATGATATGATTCAACCTCCTAAGTTACATTAAGGAAGTGGAATCGATAGAAACACACCATACAAAACTTCAACATCAACATTAGGACCCTCAGGAACCATCCCAACCTTTCTGCCAACAAGCCCCTGGGTCCCACTGAGATTTTGGAGCACTTAACCCCTGAACGCTCCCATGCTATAGGCCTACTAGTGTCCAGGAGGATCTGGACACTCTCATGACAAGGCATGCCAGTGTCCAGGGACTATTTTTCTCAGTGCTATGCCAGCGCCCCCAGGATTTGAGCCACTTTTTTCAGGCCCATAGCCCAGGTCACTACCCATAATTGAATGACACCTTCAGAAGAGTAATATAACAGGAAAATGATAGTACAAATGCAATTACTTGAATACGACCTTGAATGGACCCCTACTAGCCATGACAGACATTTCATTAAACATATCACGAAGATGTAATCTACAGGTGTAAATAACAAATCTGAGCATAGGGGTCTCATACTTAGTTGAGAATCGCTAAGAAGCACTGATGCCTCAACACATTAGCTACCATTTCATCCATTAGGTCATAGATACAATGTTCATTCATTTACCAGTAAAAACATGATGATAACCATACCTATATATTGTCATAAAACATATACATAACTTGAACATAATAGAAACAGAAATACCAAGAAAATCACAACCATATAATCCACATATAAACCAATATAAGACTCATAGAAATGCAAGGAGAAATAACTTCATATTCATGATGCAAAATCCAAACTTGGGATGGGACTTCCACATTCCACCTGACCGTAGAATGGCTGAGCCAAATATCTCTTCAACCATTCACCCCTGTGCCATATTCCAAGCATGAATATGGGATCTCATAGAACACATCAATCCAAAACCATCCAGGGCTTCCAGAGGCCATCCACTTCAACCCATAAAACAATGATTCCACCTCACGGTCGGACATCACAAAACCATCATCAGATTGGTCTCTATCCAAGCCTTCCAAGGCTCCAGAGTGATTGTCCAACTAAGGCTTCCAAGACAAGTAACATATCCCACAACTTATTCCGGGCTTCTAGAGAATTTGTCCAACCAGGGCTTCCAGGACTAGTAACTAAACCTACCAAGGGCTTCCAAGACTAGTAAGTCAACCCACCAAGGGCTTCCAAAGTATTTTTCCAACCAAGGCTTCCAGGACTAGTAACTCAACCCAAGCTGTTATAGGGCTTCTAGAGCATTTGTCCAACCAGGGCTTCTAGGACTAGTAACTCAACCCAAGCTAAGGAAACATGAGAACCAACCAAAACAAAACAAGGAAATAAATCCATAATTACCATGGCTATCCAGGAAATGGGAAGGCTAGGCAAATCCACTGTCAATCCCGACCATCCTCCATGCTAATGACATATCATGACCAATAAACCACATGCATATGCCATGCATGCAAAAACTAGTGAGGAAAAGATACATGAAACTCGATACCTGCAAGAAAAACCTGTTGTAGCTGCTGATCCCGATGTCCTCTTATGATTTCTTGCCCTTCCTTTGCCTTCTTACTCCAAAAATCCAAGTGTGCCACACCCTTCAAGAGTGCTCCAAGAAAATTAAAGTATCCAAGAGTATGAGAGAGACAGAATAATGAGAGAGATCCAAAACTAAACTGACAAAAGTTTACCAACTAATCCTCAGAAGCATTTTTATCAATGAGGACTCTATTTTCTTTATTTTCCATTATTTTCCTTCAATTTCCTCACATGAAACCTATGACCTTTAAACTCCCTTTTCTCCTAATTTCCATTATTTCCATAAATAAATGTGCCAAAATGTCATTCTGCCTTTCCAAAGCCTTAGCCATTGCCTTTGCGAATTTCCTTAGCCATTAATAACCAAATGAACACCCATACTAGGATGTCTTGCCCAACATTCAGCTTGGAACAAGTGTCCCATGAACCATGGTTATTAATTTTCCTTTATTAACTTTTATTACATGGAATTTTCACCAGGGCTATTACGCAACCCTCCCCCTTAGGGGAACACCGTCCTCGCTGTTCAACAATGCCTATAACCACAAGGTTGCTGTAAGAAAATCATACTACCAATGGAGATTTATAACTTAGCTCGTTGTAATATTTACAATGATCAAACCATTGGGAAGCAAACTAGCATGAAAACATAACATCATAATGACATGACGCCCATACCGCTTATTAGAGATTTATAACATAGCTCATGGTGGTATTTACATCCATATAAATATGTACATATACCAAACATCAACAAAACATGTACCAAAACATATACCAAGACATATACCAAAACACCATACCAAAACTTCTTTGCCTCAATCGACAAACAAAGAAGGATACATAGCCCATGTCTGATCCACCATCTTCCACATAGCTTCATCGGGCCCAAAGTACTTCCATTGCACTTTAACTTTCTCAATTTCTCAGTTCCAGAGCATGAGCACCTTTTTTTGAAATATACATTGAGGTTCCGGCTATAATTCTCCATCTGGCTCCACCTACAATACAGACCATTCAATCACATGATCAACATCTTTAACATAATTCTTAAGAAATGACACATGGAAAACATCATGGAATTTCACCTTCATAGGTAGTGCATGTCGATAGAATACTGGACCAATCCTCTTAATAATATTGAAGGGTCCATAAAACCGGGGTGCTAGCTTAACACATGATCCAATCTGTAAGGATCTCTTCTTCGATTTGATGCATAAGTACACATGTTCCCCAACCTGGAACTCCTTGAACAACATGTTCTGATCTGCATAACTCTTCTGCCTATCCTGTGCTGCCTTTAAATTTTTCTTGACTAATTGAATTTCCTGTTCTATGTTCGCCAACATGTCCGGTCCAATCAACACCCTGTTAACTGGATCACTCCAACTGATAGGAGTATTGCAACTTCACCCATACAATGCCTCAAATAGACTCATCCTTAAATATTCTTGATACCCATTATTGTAAGCAAACTCAACCAATGGAAGATACTCTTCCAACTTTCATTGCTGATGCATCACATACATCCTCAACATGTCCTCCAATATCTTGTTGACCCTATCTATCTGTCCATCTTTCTACAGATGATATGCTGTACTGAAGACCAACTCCGTGCCCAAACCTGCAAACAACTCCTTCCAAAACTTGGAGATGAAATTTGCGTCCTTGTTTGACACGATCTTCTTCAAAACGCCATGCAATCTAACCACATCTTTGATGAAATAATTGTGCTACATCGCTCATTGGGAATGTAAACTTCACTAGAATGAAGTGCGCAACCTTTGTCAACCTATCCACAATAACCATGATAGAATCATGCTGTCTCATTGTCCTCAACAAACCTGTGATGCAGTCCATGGAAATGGCTTCCCATTTCCATTATGGAATCATAATCGGCTGTAATTGTCCACCTGGATGCCTATATTTTTCCTTCACACGTTGACAATCAAAACACCTTGCCACATACTCTGCCACATCCTTATTCAGATTTGGTTAATAATAAAATTTCTTCACTGCTGTCAGTGTCTTTTGATAACCTTGGTGACCTGAATATGGTTTCACATGAAACTCTCTCAAGATCACCTTCTTGAACTCACTGCTATTTGGCACATATATCTTGTCTCTGAATCTAACCAATCCATCTGCTGTAAGGCCATAGTCAACATATTGTGCACTTGCACCTGTACCTGTACCACTACCTATAACTGTACTTATACTACTACATTTACATGTACCTGTACTACTACCTGTACATGTACATGTACTTGTACCTATACTACTTTCGGTACCTGTACTTGTACCACCACATGTACCTGTGCTCTGCTACAACCTATGCATAATATCCATACAACTGACATCCTACTGACTTGCCTGCAAGATCCTATCCTGTAAGTCTGTCCCATAGGAGCTCATAGCTGCTAGTGATTTACCTATATCCTCCTACTAAGAGCATCTTCCACCTTGTTCTCTTTACCTTTGATATAAATGATCTTGAAATCAAACTCACTGATCGTGGCCAACCACTAAGCGTGCCTACCATTCAGGTTTGGTCGATCAAATAGATACCATAACTCACTGTGATCACTCATCAACACAAATATCCTTCCCAGAAGGTAGTGTCTCCACATCTTGATCCAAGATCTTTTACTTCTAGATGCATCAGAATTACATGAAACATAGCTTATAAACCATGGAACTTAAAAGCACATAAAATAATGCAGAAATAACACGATAAGAAAGAAACCATGACACAAAGATTTTATTACGGAGTTCTTCCAATTTGGACTACGTCTCCGGGCCCTACTCAATAGTGGGGAGGCCTTCTTTCATTAAGTGGCATAAAAAGAGATAAAAGTACAAGAAACATTCAATTACAATCCTTATACCTCAAAGATGGAAGATGAACGAAGAATGGAGAGCCTGAATTTAGAAACAGACAGTACTACCGAAATCCTGGCGAAAAATCGTGCAAAAACACCTATCCGAACACCCAATTTGGATAATCGGGCTTTCTGTATCCTCTTGGAACCGCCCTGCTGCTCAAGGCAAGGTTTCGTCCCCTGTTGCCAGGTCGGGTTACTGCTGCATACAATTATGAACTATTGGCCATTCTCCCCCTTTTCCCTGTGCTGTTAGTCCAATATATATACTTGGTGGCTAACCCCCTCAATTCCTAGGCAGTTCCCAATATAGGACAAGTATTAGATGGTGGGTTTGTTTCAGGCAGAGATTCTCGGGCACTTGAATAATACGTGGTAAAAAACTTGTTAAACATAGAAAAACAGTCCACGGACTGTTTTCGCATTAACCCTTAAACGACAGAATAATCCATCAGCGTAGTTAGCTTCATCGTAAATCACAATCGGTGTTTTCCAACGGCATACAAACCCAAGCCTTTACAACGGGTGCTCTGTGATAAAAATGGACTTGACGGCTTATTAAACACAGTTCATAATATATTGGGCCTCATCGCAAATCGCAATCAGCAGGAACCGGGGTTGGCACTCCATACTACTGCTCCCCTTTTGCGAACTGTGATTATGATATGTTGCATAGAAAATAGACGCTACCGAGGGCCGATTCATAAACACTTGATCCCCTCCGATCCACGATATGTGATATTGCAATCGCAACCGAGATCTTGCCGGGGGCCGCTTCGTAAACACTTGCCTTTTGCGATTATCGCATCACAACTTTTCTTGCCTAGGGACGATTTGAAACCATTGACCTATGCTTTCTACGATAAGTGAAATATGAGACCAATGGTGGCCTGCCACTTGGCGCTTTCCCATTCACTAAAGTTTTTCCACGTCATCTCCTCTTGCCACATGTCTAAGTCAAACACAAACTTTGACTTGCTCTAACTTCTTCATACGAGCTCGGATTTGAGTGTCGTTCACACCATTGGAATCAAGATGACGAGCACCTCTATTCGATGCTAAGTTCATAGAATTTCTGCCACTTTGATTTTTGAGCCTTATGACCATGCCACTGGTACTTTTTAGAGATCCACCTAGATCAATCCTCCCCACTAAGAGCTTTTGGATGGCCAAAAATATTTTCAGTCAATTGGAAAGTGAGGAAATTGCTCCCTCACTTTCTCTTTCTCCATCCATCGAGCTTTACTCAAATGCATTCCTTTGAAGCCAACTCGAATGTACTCCACATCTCCCCGTCGTGAAGTTCTGGTTTTCCTGTCAAGAATGATATCTTTGGGAAACTTGTCTAGATACTCTGGTGCAAAATCGTCCACTGTAGGAATCTGTGCAACCTCTTCAGTATCCATAATCAATGGAGGTTCATAAAGCTTCAGGTTTTCAACATTCACTACTGAGTACATTTGCATATAAGCAGGCAAGTCAAGATGAAAAGCATTGTCTCCAATCTTTGCCAATATGGTGAAGGGACCATATCGAATGGGTCTCAATTTCTTCCCTTCTCCCTTCATTCTATCCTTGCTAATGTGGAGCCATACCTTGTCCCCAACTTGAAACTGATGGTCAACTCGGTGCTTATCATGTCGAGCTTTATACCGAGCCTAACTCTTCTCCAACTGCTCCTGTACTACTTGATGAATCACCTGTATCCACTGAATAAACTTCCGTGCTTTGTCCCTATCATCTCATCCATTACCATCCTCATCTTTCCCAAATACCATGTCTAAGGGATCCCTTGGTAGGTAACCTAAACATGTCTCAAATAGCGAGCTCTGTGTGGATGAATGTACTGCTCGATCGTATGCAAGCTTCCGATAAGGAAGATGTTCATCCCACAACTTGGGATGTTTTCCACAATAGCCTTGTAACAAGTGTACCACAGTGCAGTTAACGACCTCTGTCTGCCCATTGGTATGTGGTTGAAATGCCGTACTTCTTTTCAGGTTAGTGTCCATCATTCTCCACAAGCTGGTCCAGAACTCTCCAAGAAAGTGAGAGTCTTGATCTGACACAATAGATGTGGACAACCCAAAATGGACCCAAACATGCTAAAAAAAAAGATAAGTAGTCTGCTCAGCAGTGAATTGATTTTTACAAGGCATTACAATACACATTTTACTAAAACAATCCACGACGACATACAAATAGTCGTGACCTTTCCTAGACATAGGAAAACCACCTACAAAATCCGTGGACACACTTTGCCATGGTCGACTTGGAATAGGGAGTGGTGTGTAGAGCCCAAGTTTTCTATTAGAGGGCTTTGAAACAGAACACAACACACAACCCTTTACAAAACGAGTCACAATGTTTTTCATATGAGGCCAAAAACAAAACCTCTGTAAATGACATAAAGTTTTTTCAACCCCAAAATGACCAGACACAAGAGAGGTATGAGCCTCTCGGATTACATGTACCCTTTAATCAAGGGGTATGCACAGTTTGCTAAGCTGATACAATAGTTTTCCCTACAAATAATAATTTTCCACCTACAATCCACGAGTCAGTTTTGCATAAATATCTTTAAAATCATTATCGTTAGCATATTTTTTAGCATAACCTTCTAACGATAAAGAAGCATTTTGCAAAACTACAGATGCAGAAATAGGAGGGCGAGAAAGCATATCTGCTACTTTGTTGCTAGCGCCCTTCTTGTATTTTATTACCAGATGAAACTGCTGGAGGAATCCCATCCATCTGAAATGATGGGCTTGTTGAAGCTTGGTCTGTGATTGAAGGTATTGCAAGGGTTGATGATCCGTATGGATGATGGTCTCCTTGCTGATCAAGTAGTGTTTCCACTTCTTTACACTCTAAACCAAGGTGTACAACTCCCTGTCATACGTGGGATAATTCACAACAGCCTGGGAGAAAGTCTCCGAATGGTAACATACATGCTTCCTTTTCTACATCAATACAACACCCATGGCATATCCATTGACATTTGTTTCAATCTTAAAAGGTTGTTGAAGGTCTGGTAAGGCTAGCACTGCTGTTTTGCTGATCTTCTCTTTTAGCATGTCGAAGGATTTCTGCTGCTTTCCTCCTCGCTGAAAGGCCTGCTTCACTCTTGTCAATGCATGTAAGAGGGTTGTGATAACAAAGAAGTTCACAATGAACCTTCTCCAATATTGTACCACACCCAAAAAGCTTCGGACCTCTGTAACATTTGTGGGCTCAGGCCACTTCATAATCACATCTACTTTAGAGGGAGACATTTTCAATTTCCCATTACCAACTATGTTACCTAAATAAACCAGATAGGTATTCCCAAACTCACACTTTGATAGATTTACATATAGTTTTTCATTTTTTATAACATCAAACACTTTTTTCACATGACATACATGTTCATCCCATCTCCTACTATACACAAGATTATCGCTCAGATATACAAGCACAAAATTATCAAGAAAATGCCTAAACAAATAATTCATTACCCTCATAAACGTGGCCGGAGCATTGCACAGTCCAAATGGCATCGCCATCCATTCGAACAACCCCTGTTTGATGTTGAATGCGGTCTTCCAAATGTCTTATTTTGCAACTCTAACCTAGTGATATCCACTACGCAAATCTAGTTTTGTAAAGTAGACATCATTTTTCAACTGATCAAATAATTCATCAATGCGAGGGAGAGGGTACCGATTCTTCACCATAATTTTGTTTAGCGCCCTGTAGTCTACGCATATTCTCCATGTGCCATCTTTATTTGGCACCAACAAGATTGGTGAGCCGCATAGAGAAGAACTCGGTTTGATGACCCCTTGATTTAGCAACTCCTACCCCTGTTTCTTGATCTCCTCCTTCTTGATAGAAGCCATCCTGTACATGTCAATATTTTGTAAAGGAGCATCCTGTTGTAAATGGATCTCATGTTGGATTTCCCGTTTTGGGGGAAATCCTTCTGGTTCCTAAAACAATCCATCATAGTCAGAAATAATTTAAAACAATTATTTCTTATGATCAGGATCACAACCTTTGAAAGCGTCAGCTGTCTTGGCCTCTTTCACTCTCACTACCATGAGCAAGCACCCTTTACTAGAATTAACCAGTCGTTTAATCTGTCCTGCACTTACAAGGCTAGCACTAACTTTTTTATGATGAACTCTAACTATATATTCTGCTTCGTCCTTTGTGAGGTGGTATTTATTTTCGTACCAAAAGAAAACTTCCTTTCTATCATATAGATACGGACTTCCCAAGGTAATTCCACAAATATCCAAAGGCACAACATTCAACTCTACCTCATCAAATAATTGGAAGCAATAAAAAATATGGCCCTACACTGCTTGGTGACTTGTAATTTTGCTTTAATGCTTACCCAACCAAGTGGGTATGGACTCGAATGAGGCTTAGCTTCGAGGCCTAACTTTTTCACTAAGGACTTTGAGATTAAATTTTCTTGGGAACCTGAATCGAACAGAGTTTACACCTTTGTGTGTTTTATAATAACTCTGCTGTGGAATAGTTCAATTATCTTTCGCTCATTACTTACAGGCTCATTCAAATAACTAGTACTTGCAATTGAATCTGAATTATTATTAACAGGAAGAGTACCTCTTGTGCCCACGGCTGTGATCAATGTCTCATCTCTAGAATCTGATCCAAGGTATTTCTTCACTATTGCCACTGTCTTCTACTTGCCCTTTCCTCTGAATCTATTTGGTCTTAGCTTCAAATGTAGCTTCCAACATTGGTCCTCGTCATGACGTTCTCTCCTTCAATGCGTGAAAGATGGTGTTGCTCCATCCTCTTTCTTGGCTGTGACGGTCTTGTTATCCTTCCCCTTGACTTTCTTCTGGAATTTGCCATACTGAGGGTTGAATGGTGTTTTCTTGGCTTGATCATCTCTGTCATTCTTGCCTCGATTTTCAAGATGAATCACCTTTATGCTAGCCGCATCAATTGTAGTAGGCTCGAACAATAATAATGAGTGTCTTATGTAACTATGTAGCGCACCAAAATACTTAGTTACAATCTTGGGCAAATCTAATGAGATGCCAAAATTCAATGCTTGTTTCCGAAATTATTTAGTGAAGCTTTGCAAATTTTGGCCTTTATCTTGCCTTATATATTTCCATTCCCTTAGTGCCTTTTGTTTATAACCAAAGGGTAAAATTGGTCTTTCAATGCAGAAATAAAATTGGATCAAGAGGAAAGAAGGTTACCTGACTTTTTGCTGCCCTCCTGCAACTTTCTCTCCCACCAAACGAGAGAAGTGTCACTCAATTGAAGAGATGCTAACTGGACCTTTGATTCATCTTCTTCGATCTGCTGAATCCAGCAGTAGACTTCTATCTATCTTATCCAATTATTAAGTTTTTCTGCACTACACTCTCCATTGTACATGGGCAGGTCAAACTTTACATATAGTTTGAAGAATGGTTTCTTAGATGTATGTTTGGAATTGCGATTAGAGTGATGAGAACTATCACTTGAAGAAGGAGAGGGAGGATGCTCTTCTCCACCACCTTCATGATATGCTAATCTATTGTCATTGGCATCTTCCTTCTCGTGCCCAAGTGCCTTCTCATACTCTAAAAACAGCTGGTCCACTTTCTTTTCCATATTGTAGAATACCTTGCGGAATTTTTGTTCCTCTTCCCAACGATCTTCTTCATTTTCCATGTTTCTTCTTCGTTGTGCATGTCCTGCTTCAAGATCAAAGGACTTAAGCATTCCTTCTCCTTTTTGCAACTTGTTCCGGGTTAGCATATACTCATGCAATTCACATCAACAAAGACTTGCTCTGATACCAAACTTGATCCAAGATCTTTTATTTATAGATGCATCAGAATTACATGAAACATAACTTATAAACCATGGAACTTAAAAGCACATAAAACAATGTAGAAATAAAATGATAAGTAATAAACCATGACACAAAGATTTTATTATGGAGTTCGTCCAATTTGGACTACGTCTCCGGGCCCTGCTCAATAGTGGGGAGGCCTTCTTTCATTAAGTGGCATAAAAAGAGATAAAAGTACAAGCAACATTCAATTACAATCCTTATACCTCCAAGCTGGAAGATGGATGAAGAATGGAGAGCCCAACTTTAGAAATAGATAGTACCACCAAAATCCTGGTGAAAAATTGTGCAAAAATGCCTATCTAAATGCCCAATTCGGATAACAGGGCTTTCTACACCCTCTCGGAACCTCCTTGTTGCTCAAGGCAAGGTTCCGGCCCTTGCTACCAGGTTCGGCTACTGCTGCTTACAATTCTGAACTATCAGCCAATCTACCCCTTTTTTCTGTTTTGTTGGTCCAATATATATACTCGGTGGCTAACCCCTTAAATTCCCAGGCAGTTCCCAACAAAGGACATGTATTATATGGCAGGTCTGTTTCAGGTAGAGATTCTCAGGCCCCTGAATAGTACAGGTTAACAACCCTATTAAACGTAGAAAAAAATTCCACAGACTATTTTCGCATTAACCCTCAAACGATAAAATAATCCATCGACGCAGTTAGCTTCATCGCAAATCGTAATTGGAATTCTCCACCAGCGTACAGACCCAAGACTTTACAACAGGCACTCTGCGATAACTGTGGATTTGACGACTTATTAAATACAGTTCATAATATAGCGGGCCTCATCACAAATCCATACTATTGCTCCCCTTTTGCGAATTGCGATTGCGATATATCACATCGCAACTGGACTCTGCCAGGGGCTGATTCGTAAACACTTGATCCCTTTTGATCCGCGATATGCGATATCGCAATCGCAACCGAGATCCTGTCGAGGGCTGCTTCGTAACACTTGCCTTTTGCGATTGTGATATGTGATTATTGCATCGTAAATTTTCTTGCCTAGGGTCGATTTGAAACTGCTAACCTCTGCTTTATGCAATAAGTGAAATATGGGACCAATGGTAGATTGCCACTTGGCACTTCCCCATTCGTTGAAGTTTTTCCACGTCATCTCCTCCTGCCACATGTTCAAGTCAAACATAAACTTTGACTTTCTCTAACTTCTTCATACGAGCTTGGATTTGAGTGTCGTTCACACCATTGGAATTAGGATGATGAGCACTTTGATCTGATGCTAATTTTATAGAATTTCTACTACTTTGAGTTTTGAGCCTTCTTACCATGCCACTAGTACTTTTTAGAGATCCACCTGGATCACATATTCAATTCATGTATGATCATTTCCAACTCAAGATCATGTGTGGGGTATTTCTTCTCATGCTCATTCTATTTTCACGACTCATGGCATACCACCTATCCATATTCATAAGGACTCCACCAAGTCCTTTCTTGTAAGAATCTGTGCATACTACAAACTGTTTGTTCGAATCTACTATCTTTAACACTGGTGCATGTGTCAAAAACTGCTTAAGTTGCTCAAAACTTGCCTCACACTCCTCTGTCCATTCAAACTTCTTACCTTTCTTCTTCAATGATGTAATAGGATAAGTGACATGTGAGAACTTCTTGATGAACCTCCGGTAATAACCTTCCAACCCCATGAATGATCTCACCTCATCTACATTCCTAGGAGCTACCCACTCCATGACGACCCTTATCTTTTCTAGATCTACTACAGTTCCCTCCTTGGAGATAAAATGTCCCAAGTAATGTACCTCAGTCTGAAAGAAACTATGCTTGATGAGCTTAGCATACAACTGATGCTCTCTCAACAATCTCAACACTACTGCTAAATGCTCGACATGATCTTCCTCATTTTTAGAATATACCAATATGTAATCATTGAACACAATAAAAAAATTATCCAAGTACGGATGCGACACACTATTCATCAAGCACATAAATGTAGCTAGAGCATTAGTCAAACTGAATGGAACTACAACAAACTCATAATGCCCATACCTGGTCTGGTAAGCTATCTTGCAAATGTCCTCCACTTTGATGTGTACCTGGTGATATTCAAATCTCAAATCAATCTTCGATAACACTGCTGCTCCCTTCAATTGATCAAACAAGTAATCAATCCTTGACAACGAATACCTATTCTTGATGGCCACTTTGTTCAACTGCCTGTAGTCAATGCATAATCTGAGAGTACCATATTTCTTCTTCACAAACAATACCTGTGTGCCCCATGGTGATACACTTGGCCTAATGTATCTCTTGTCCAACATTTCCTTAAATTGTAGCTTCAAATCTACCAACTCAAGTGTGCTCATCTTGTAAGATGCCTTTGATGCCAGAGATGCCCCTGGAACCAACTCAATAGAAAAATATACCTCTTTGTGAGGTGGAAGCTTAAAATATCCTCAGGAAATACATCTTGAAACTACTATAGAACTGGGTACCTGCTCAAAACATCTACATCCTCAAATTCCTTACCTTTGTCACTAGAAATGTGCACTACGAATAACATACATCCTTTCCTGCGACTGCACTTTGCCTGCATAGCTGTTACCATCCTAACTGATGTGGTTTTCTTCTTTCCTTGTAAGACTCTTGGTTCTATATTGTCATTCAAGTACTCAATGGACTTGTCATAACAATCCATCTTGGTTTTATGAAGGTACAAACAATCCATGCCCAACAACATACTGTACGATCACAATGGTAATACATTCAAATGTGATACGATAGGAATACCATTCAAATCAAATGCACAAGCTCTTACCTAATGGTGAACTTACTTTTTTATACCTGTAGCCAACTGCACTACCCAATATTCTACATGCAATTCCTTACTCAAACCACACTTATCCACCAAGTCAGGACTAACATAGATATAATTAGATCCAGGGTCAATCAAAATAGAAATAACTTGATCACAAAGCTTACCATCCATCTCAATGATAGATGCCTAATGGTATGCCTGTTTGTTATCCAATGATGCATAAATATGAGGAATGCTTTGACCAACATCCCCAACAATCTGTGCCTCCTGTGCACTATATATCTGAGGCCTACCACCTTGATTTTGTGAACAATCTCCCATGCGATGATCTTTGCCACAAGTCCAACACTCTATAGGCTTCCAACTTGCATCCTTATTCTTTTCTTCTAATCAAAATCCATGTCCTCTGTCAAATGTATTGAACTTATTTGATGGTGCTGCATTCTATTTATTACCTGTGCCCTAAGGTCTTACTTGCTTCTTGTCCAATTTTCATTTGTTCTTTGAATTACCTTTCCAGTCTTGCTTAGTCTCATATCTATGCTTCGATTGTTCATAGCAATGCTTTATATTTCGAATGGCCTCCTCCAATGATCTAGGCTCATCGAAATCAATTCTATCTTTGAATGACATTGGTAATCCACTAGTGAATCTATGAATCTTGGCCTTCGCCTCCTTGAGGTGAGGCACATACACCAATACCTCCAAGAACTTGTTAATATACTCATCATCTGTCATAAATCCCATCTTTAACTCATAGAATTATTTTTCCCTGTCATCAAAACATCTCCACAATATATACTTCTTCTTGAACAACTGCTCAAACTCACTCCAAGTCAAGTCTTCCTCATGTATACCTCTGACATTCTTCACATCTTCCCACCAAATGTATTCTTTACCTTTGAGACTGAATGTAGCTACTCTAGATTTCATGTTTTCTGAATAGTCATGAAACTTGAAGAACTTCCTCATACCAAGCAACCATGCCTCTGCATCCTGCGATTTCTTCACCTCTCCATCAAATGTAGGTGTATTTGCTTTCTTAAACTCATCTGTAAAATACCCCTTATTTCTCCTCCTGTAAGGATGATAATGATATTGATAATCATGCCTGTCAGAACCAAGAACTAGAATGGTACATGTGTCTATCCCCTCTCCTATTCAGAGTGTCCAACAGTCTGCCATCTCTGACTGTGTCATCTCTATTTGACCTGTGACCACCATGCAACTGATGAGCCTCATAAATGGGTAGTTATATGGGCCCATTTTACCTCCTAACCTAGTCAAACCAACCATTCTCTTAGCTTATTGTATGATTTTCTGAATGTTGAAAAGTGTGCAACAAGAAATGCTTGTTGAGAATGCAACAAGATGATGGAGCTTAGTGAAAAGAGTCGCCTTCACTAAGTGGGCCTGCAGGCAAATTATGGCGCAAGTTCTATTTTTGATCATAGTTTGGGTGATCACAGTATGAGTGATCACAGTGTGGGTGATCACAGTGTGGGTGACCACAGTGTGAGTGATCATAGTGTGAGTGATCAAAGTCTATTTTTAGACTGGCTGTCAAAAATAGAAAAGTCAAATATTATTGTCTCATAATAATATTTGGACTATAAACTTGATCTTATTCTCTTGGAGCACTTCAGGATGAGCTACGAATGTGGTACATGCAGATCCCAGAAGGAAATACGTGGTTACCTATGGGATGACTAATATTTGCATGCAGGACTTCAGTTAGAACCCAAGTGAGTTGAGTTTAGTGGACTGGAGGTGCAGTTGATGGAGTTGTGTTCAGTTTAACTTTGTTAAACTAGTTGTATTTAGTCTAACTGATCAATAGACTAGAGATGAATTGGGTGAATTAGTTATTAATTAATTCACAAGTTATTAACTCATAATGCAACTATAGAATACATCAGTTAACTTAGTTGCATGTCAGTGCATGTTCAGTTCAACAGGGACAGGTGTTAGAGGATCAGATTGCTATCAGTTGTGACTATAGTTGTGCATGATGATTTGCACAATCAGAGGGATTGAGTATGCCAATGAATTGGCCAATATCAAGAATTGTAGCCTGTGCTCACGTCCAACAGAGTGTGAGTGATTATTTGCAGGTCAAATACGAGTTTGGTAAGCCATTCTCATCAGTTCTTGAGCAGGTATTGAGCAGTGGAGGCAGGCAAGCAGCGGGGGAGATTTGGAGATCAAATCTGAGCTGTATTGTGTGTAACAGGTGGAGATACTTGTGAGAAGTATTATGCTTTGTAATGTTACATGATTCAATCAATATAATATACAGATAGTGTGAGGTTTTTAGCGAGATGCTTTCCCCGGGATACATACTGTGTTTATGAGTTTGATTGATGCTTCTATGTGTGCCTGTGAATGTTTCTGCTTCTGTAAATTGATGATCAACGTAGAGGAGATTATGTATTATACATGTTCCGCTTATAATTGTATGATCAGGATAATCTCTGTGAATATGTGTTAAATTATTCAAAATTTCTACACTGATTATATTTATGCTTATAGGGTGAGTTGAGTTAGTTATTATGCCATGTGGTCTAACATGTATTTAATGCAGATTATTGATGGATTTCGAGGTCAAAGTCAAGGATTTAATGGTCAAACTGCAAAAATAACTCAAAGTAGATAGAGGAGAGGACTTATAGGAGGGAATCCCCCTCATTTATTGCTCCTCACTTCGAATTCCCCTTCATTTAGCTCGGAGTACAAGCAGCCGAATCATGCACTAAGAAGGCAACCGAGCAAGTGGAAGATGATTGATAGTTATCTCGAGTTTTGGGAGCCAAGCCTCCCTGATTTTAAGGAAGCTATTGGTAGCTTTATATGTATAATTAGAGAGGCCTAGGGCCTCACTAGGGTCGACTTTTTTTGCTTATGTAAACTCTGCTCAAATTTCGAGCTTACTATTTTGTGACAGTTTTATGTAATCTTGCTATTTTTTGATAATGAAGATGGAATCCTTTTTGAGCTAGCACTGAGTTACCTCAGAGGGCTGAAGCTCTTGGGTTAGGGCCCAATCCAAGCATCCAAGCCTCTCTTTACTTGTATTTGTATGTTTTACTTCAGTTTGTAGATTAATTTGTTGTTCGCTGTATTTCTTTTATGGTTAAGAATAGGTTGCTTTTGATGATTTAGTAGTTTGCTTCCATTTGTGCTTTCTGTAGCAGGTCAAGTAGTGATCAGAGAAGATTCAAAAGGCTAGCAAAAATGCCTTGGCCTCTCTTCCTCCCTCTGGGACCATGATTTGAGGCAAAGACTCTCTTGCTGCCCCCAAAACACAGATTTTCCTCATTCCTAGGACTTCTAGTGTTTGCAACTCTCTAGTAGATTGATAGTCTAGTTTTGCTTTGCTTTAGATCTTCTTTATCATTTTCACTTTCTGATTTTCACTAGTCCTTTTGCATACTTTCCTTTCCCACAACATTTCTCAGCATTTCCTTTCACACATCATAGTTTAGGCCATTTTAATGCAAAACTCTGTTTTTCCTAGGATGCACTCATTTCATTGGTTTCTTGATTTTCTTGGTTGAATCTCAGTTTCTATGCAGTAGATCTCTTCCAGTAGTAGTCTAGCTTACTAGCAATCACACCCCCATCTAATCTATGCCTTACAGGTCTCCTAAACATCACCTCAATTCTGCCCTAGTTTCCTTCATTTTTCATAGAACTTCTCCCTCTCTCCTCGAGCAAACCCAATCATCTTTCTATCTTTTGGTGATTCATGATAGACCTTATGCACTCTAACACCTCATTCCAACCTTCATCCACCTTTTCCACCCACTCTCACACCCTCAAAACAACGAAAATTGCTCTCGGCCTCCTGTAGTTTCCCTATTTTCCTCCTGTAGTTTTCTTGTGTCCTCTTGTAGTTTTTCCTGTAGGCTTTCTTTTGAAGGCCGAGTGTGGGAAAATCCTCCAGAAGGCCACCTAAGACCTCCTAGGACCCATCCACACCATCCTACATCCTCCCAAGCTCCAAAACCGCCCTCTAACACCACCTTTTCGCTGCCACACTCACACACAATAAATTAGATGCATGTTAAATTCACATAAAAACACATAAAAATCCAAAAATATGTTTTTTTCTTATTTACTTCCAAAAATAGCATGGTTAGATGTTGTTTACTTCCTTGAGTAGGTAATGGCATTGCTTTCATGGTTTTCATAGCGTTTTTTGCAAAAGTAGAATTAGCTTGTTAATTAGGGTTTACTAGGTTTTGCTTTACATTTCGGTCTTTCTCATTTCTACAGTTAGAATAGCATCAGTAGAGTAATCTTTCTTTACTTTCATCACACATAGAGCTTCTTCTGAAATCTATAGAAGTTGGTTTGAACTCCTAGTGATCTCACGTCGGCTGACCAAGTGACAACCTGCGGTGAGAACTAGTACTTGTGCATATAGCACCGACACTTCCAAGTTTGTTACGAACTACCGGGTTGATAAAAGTAAAGTTGGCAGCCCAGGAGTTGCAACATTATTGCTGCAATACTGGCGTTCACCACTTTTTGGCACCATTTCCGGGAAGCGCCAGAGTATTCTATGATTACTGCTTTCTTCTATTTCCTATTGCAACATTATGCTAATAGTTTATTTTGGCAAAAGTAGATTAGTCATTTATTTTCTTTCAATTCTGCATTTCCTTGCTTTCCTTTTCAATTCTGCAAATTTCCATTCAGCAAGTTCATTTCAGCTAGTTGCAATTTGTTTGTTCAATCACAATTTCAGTTTCTACAGGTACTTCCAGTGTGGGGAAAAGGAAACAAAAACCAACCAAAAAGATTTCCTTTCATGCCTCGTAGGAATAGAGATAACTCAGGAAAATTTTTGCCCAACACCCCCACTTCTTCACACAGCCAACCTTCTCTCTTCTTCGGTGGCTGCAATCAAGAAGAACCCTTAGGTGAACAGCCAGACATATTTGAAGAACCTATAAGGGAAGAAGAAGAAGAAACCATTCCTATGGAGCTAATGGATGAAAACATAAATGCTAGGGGAAATGGAGAGAGAATAAAGGGTACCTTCCCCATTCAGGAGACCAATGGGGACACATCCTTCCTGGTCCACACCTCCTCCTTGTTCCTTCACATCTCAATATCATGCCCAACTAGCCATCCATTCATTTCAATCCTATGCTCAGCCGCAACCTCAGTGGAATGCATCTCATCAGGGGTGGAGGCCCCAATACAACTCTCTTCCCGCTCTTCTGCCTCCACCACCTACCCAACCACAACTGTTACCTTCTGCTCCACCAAGGCAACCCCAAATGCTTGCCCAACCAAATCCGAACCTGAACAACAGACATGCTCAACAAGTGTATAGTGGGGAACCATCATGCCCAACTTATGCTGTGGAGATTCAAGAAATTAACTTGTGATCTGGGAAAGTTCTCCTAGATAGCCAGCCTCCACCTAGGGAGGTTGAGGAAGATAAAAAGGGAAGCGAACCTAAAGCAAATCCACCCTTTCCTGAGAGAATATCCATGACAATCTAGCCTACCCCAGAAGAGACTGAACTCCTGGGAGAATTGAAACATTTATGTGTGAAGATACCACTTCTCCAAGCCCTAAAAGATGTTCCTATCTACAATAGGTTGATCAAAGAGAAGTGCTTTAGGCATCCAGGAAGGTGCAAGAGAGATTCACCAACCATTAATGTCATAGGACAACTGTCCGACCTGATGTTGGAGCAGATAATCTATTCAAAATATCTGGACCCTGGAAGCCCAGTAGTTGATGTCCACATCAATGGCATAATGGTCCCACATACCTTGATTGATCTGGGACTCGCAAGGAAAATTTTAAGGATGGAAAATTTTCTTGAAGTTTAAAAACATTGGCGAATCTCACTAATCCCTAATATGCAAACTATAAAATTTTTAATGATATATTTGCAAAATTATTCAAATTTATAATGATTTTATATATGGTCTCTATATAATGTTGGCGATTTTTAAGGTAAAATAATTTTATATTCTAAAATTTGGGCGAATCATCTTTTATAAAAATTGGAAATTAGCGAATCGTTTTTTGGAAAAATCATGGAAAATTAGCCCACTGGGCGAACATTAGCCCCTAAAATTTTCCATGTCTGGGAGCTACCATTAATGTGATGACAAAGGACACAATGCTCAAACTTAACCTCCTAGGCTCCTTGGGGAAGACCACGAGAGTTCTGCAGCTAGCAAACCACTCCACAGTGACCCCTAAGGGGATTATGGAATATGTGATGGTCTTCATTGATTCTTGGGAGTACCCTGCTTATTATTAGTTCTCCAGCCAAAGGTAAAGCTCACTAGGTATCCTCTCATTCTAGGAAGACCCGGGTTGGCTACAGCTAATGCCTACATCAGCTACCGAGCTAGGAACATGACCATAAAAAATAGGCACAGGTCCAAGTAGTTAACCCTATATCCTCCTGCCCAACCCTTGCTAGAACATGATCTACCTCTCTGGTTGGAGGAGGAGGATGAGGATGAAGTTTATTCTGCACCACTTTGCACATTATAAATTGCCATGGGGGAAAACCACAAGATGAGGATGATGTGATTGAACATTTGATTCAGAATCCACCCCCCAGTGTATCACCATTAGAAGACATAGTAAGAGAAATCCAAAACAACCCCTCAACTGATCTCTGTGTGGCTAACCCCACTTCTCTCCATGTTAAAAACATAGAGTTTGGCCGAGGAAGAACATTGAAAATCAATCCATCCCTATCTACTTCCTAGGAGAAGGAGCTATGCAGCATACTGAGAAAACATCTAGATGCCTTTGCCTAGAGTTATAAGGAGATGAAGGGAGTGCACCCTTCAGTATGTACTCATCATATATACATCAAGGAAGATTGCAAGCCAGTCAGGTAGCCTCAAAGGAGGATGAACCCAACACTTAAAGATATTGTCAAGGAAGAACTGCAAAAATTACTTGATGGAGGATTCATCTATCCCATCTCTGACAGTGAATGGGTCTCTCTTTTGGTGCTAATGCCAAAGAAAAATGGTAAGTGGAGAACCTGTGTCGACTATCGGGAATTGAACTAAGCCACTAAAAAGGACCATATTCCTTTACCTTTAGATCAAGTGTTAGATGGTCTGGTAGGGAAAAAGTTTTTCTCCCTCCTAGATGGGTTTAGCGGGTACAATCAGATTCAAATCAGCCCGGAAGACCAAGATAAGACCACTTTCACTTGTCCTTGGGGTACCTTTGCATACCAGGTCCTTCCTTTTGGTTTGTGCAACGCTCTAGCCACTTTCCAAAGAGCGGTATTGAGTATATTTTCTGAACTGGTTCATGATGCAGTAGAAATATACATGGATGATTTTACTCCTTATGGCTCTGACTTTCAGGAAGCTTTATCTAACCTAAGAAAAGTTCTAGATAAGTGTATTGAGATGAACCTGTCCCTTACTCCAAAAAAATGTGAATTTTTGATGACTGAAGGGACCGTGCTAGGTCATGCAATATCTCAACAAGGACTGTAGATGGACCCCAACAAAATTGCCATCATTCAAAGGGTCCCACCTCCTCAAAAGGTGAGAGATGTCAGAAGTTTCCTAGGTTTAGCGGGATATTACAAGAGATTCATTAAAGACTTTAGCAAGGTAGCCTCTCCTTTGTTTGGCCTCCTAGGCAAAGCTGTTGAGTTCATATGGTCGGAAAACTGTCAAGAAGCCCTAGATACCTTGAAGAGCAAGTTAGTGACTGCCCAAGTTCTTAGAGGCCCAAATTGGGCCCTGCCCTTTCACATTCACACAGATGCCTTGAACAAAGCAATAGAAGTAGCTGTAGGACAAATTGATGAAAAGTTACCTTATGCCATACACTTTATAAGAAAAAAATTGTCAAAGGTAGAATTAAACTATATAGTGACCGAGAAGAAACTCCTAGCTGTTGTGCATTCCTTAAACAAATTCAGACATTATATCACAAGCTATCAAACCTTTGTGCACACTGATCATGCTGCAATTAGATATTTAATGAACAAACTAGATGTAAATGCTCGCATTATTAGATGGTTGCTTTTACTGCAACAGTTTGATTTGACCATTATTGATAAGCCTGGTAAAGAAAATGTTGTTGCTGACTTTTTGTCTAGAGTAAATTTGCCTGCAGGTGAAGAAGGAATGGTGGATGACCAAATGCTAGATGAACACCTATTTGCTATATCAATACTCTCTCCATGGTTTGCTGATATAGCAAACTACTTGGTTTCATCACAGTTCCCACCACACCTATCCTCAAAAGAGAAGAACAAGACAGTAAGGAAAAAGATATATAACCAAAGAAACAACCTTTAGGGTATTAAAGCTTGCAAGGAAACAGGTTATGGATAGAGCATAACTTGAAAAGTCAGCTCATATAAGTACAAAGGGCAGCTCACAATTTGAAAAGGTTTGGCTCTCAAAAAGTTGGCTTAAAAGTCAACTCAAAAAGTTGGCTTAAAAGTCAACTCATATTTTCCCTTTGTCCAGATATTGATTTTAGACAGGATCAATATCCGGACAAAGGGCAGGGTATGGGCAGGTCACAACTTGAATATTTGGTGAGATCAGACACCAAAATAAAATGTCGAAGAACATCTTTTTCTTGTGGGACGCTTTGTTGAAAAATCCCACTTGTATTAGATTTACACACCACCACTACACCGAACTCCAATAAACTACGATGGTTCAAGGATGAATCTATAATGACCAAATTTGGTCATTCTAGAGTCTTCCTTGAACTAATGGAAAACCACCATATCATCCGGTCAATTTTAACTCATTGGACAACCGTGTGGTTGGGTGTTATGTCAGCTCCCCTCGGGACCACATTTCATTTTTTTTGCATTATAGTTATGTGGCAACCTCCGTTAGGAAGGGTCAAAGCTGTAATGTATCCTTAACATTCTAACATCAGGTGTTAAAATAATCCGGTACTGTTTAACTAATTTGGACAGCCGTGTGGTTGGGTGTAATGGCAGTTACCCTCGGGACCACATTACATTCTTTCACGGATTCAAGTAATGTGGCAACCTCCGTTAGGAAGGGTCAAGCTGTACTTAGTCTTTACATCCTAACATCATGCTTAAACAGTAATGATAACTTATAGTTTAACTCATTTGGACAGCCGTGTGGTTGGGTGTCATGTCAGCTCCCCTAGGACCACATAAATTCTGGAGAGTCTTTTTGTGGCAACCTCTTAGGAAGGGTCAAGCTGTAATGTGTCCTGACATTCTAACATCAGGTGTTAAACTTTAAAAATCATAACTCATAAAATTGGATTCTATGTTGCTTTACGGGTTCCATGAATGAGTTATGTCTGGTTTTCCAGTTGTACCCACACCCAATAGCTGGGATACGCTAAAAACTGTGTAGCCACCTATGCTCGATTTGTGGAGGAAAGTTTTTCCTTCAAGCGTGGGCGGGTTATGCAAAAACTGGGTAGCCACCTACACTTGATTTTAAAGTCCGTTTTTAGGTTGAGCGTGGGCTGGAAGGTTTCGGATCTTTATAAAGGAGGCCCCTTTTGCTCAAACTGTCTTCTGCTCCAAAATAGATCAAATTTTAATCTTTACAGTTTAACTCATTTGGACAGCTTAAAATAATGTGGTTCCGATTGAGCTAACCATAGAATAGCTGTCCAAATGAGTTAAACTGTAAAGATTAAAATTTGATCTATTTTGGAGCAGAAGACAGTTTGAGCAAAAGGGGCCTCCTTTATAAAGATCCGAAACCTTCCAGCCCACGCTCAACCTAAAAACGGACTTTAAAATCGAGCGTAGGTGGCTACCCAGTTTTTGCATAACCCGCCCACGCTTGAAGGAAAAACTTTCCTCCACAAATCGAGCGTAGGTGGCTACACAGTTTTTAGCGTATCCCAGCTATTGGGTGTGGGTACAACTGGAAAACCAGACATAACTCATTCATGGAACCCGTAAAGCAACATAGAATCCAATTTTATGAGTTATGATTTTTAAAGTTTTAAACCTAATGTTAGAATGTCAGGACACATTACAACTTGACCCTTCCTAAGAGGTTGCCACAAAAAGACTCTCCAGAATTTATGTGGTCCTAGGGGAGCTGACATGACACCCAACCACACGGCTGTCCAAATGAGTTAAACTATAAGTTATCATTACTGTTTAAGCATGATGTTAGGATGTAAAGACTAAGTACAGCTTGACCCTTCCTAACGGAGGTTGCCACATTACTTGAATCCGTGAAAGAATGTAATGTGGTCCGAGGGTAACTGCCATTACACCCAACGACACGGCTGTCCAAATTAGTTAAACAGTACCAGATTATTTTAACACTTGATGTTAGAATGTTAAGGATACATTACAGCTTTGACCCTTCCTAATGGAGGTTGCCACATAACTATAATGCAAAAAAAATGAAATGTGGTCCCGAGGGGAGCTGACATAACACCCAAACACACGGCTGTCCAATGAGTTAAAATTGACCGGATGATATGGTGGTTTTCCATCAGTTCAAGGAAGACTCTAGAATGACCAAATTTGGTCATTATAGATTCATCCTTGAACCATCGTAGTTTATTGGAGTTCGGTGCAGTGGTGGTGTGTAAATCTAATACAAGTGGGATTTTTCAACAAAGCATCCCACAAGAAAAAGATGTTCTTCGACATTTTATTTTGGTGTCTGATCTCACCAAATATTCAAGTTGTGACCTGCCCATACCCTGCCCTTTGTCCGGATATTGATCCTGTCTAAAATCAATATCTGGACAAAGGGAAAATATGAGTTGACTTTTAAACCAACTTTTTGAGTTGACTTTTAAGCCAACTTTTTGAGAGCCAAACCTTTTCAAATTGTGAGCTGCCCTTTGTACTTATATGAGCTGACTTTTCAAGTTATGCTCTGTCCATAACCTGTTGCCTTGCAAGCTTTAATACCCTAAAGGTTGTTTCTTTGGTTATATATCTTTTACGGTTAGGGTGGACTTTCAGGGTTGGAGGCAGACAGGTCACAGGCACAGATTTACTTAATCAACAGGCCCAAGGACTTTTGGAGATGTTTCATGGGGTTTTGAGGAGCTTCTATGGGATATGATGGCATTCGCTTGGCATAGTCCATCATCTACACAACTTGTCTTTCGTTTTGTTGCATTCTGACAACTTTCAAAAAGTAGGGTTATTATTGGGCCTAACTCAATTAATTACGCTTAAGGTGGCATTCCAAGAAGAATACTTGAGAGAACACCTTAGTGTAATAACTCGTTGGAAGCGGAACGAGAATATCTACGCCATGGAATAGTTAGAGTGATTTTCAGTGACCTAAGAAGGCATGTTGACCAATTTACCCTTTTCCCACATTAAAAAAAATATTTTAATTGAAACAAAAAGAGGGAAAAGTGCTCAATGATTAAAATAATAATAATATAGGAGGTTCTAGAGGGGTCCATCAAATCTATAAAAAAAGGAGGAGGATTCCATTACAACACATCTTGGACTTGATATTTCTTCTTGTATGAGAGGTTGAGAACCCGGTTCTCTACTTCATTTGTAGCCCTAGGACTGAAATGTTAGGATATTCCGACACATAGGAAATAGTTAAGTACAACTTGGTCTAGTATAGAGTTAGGTATAGAGTTAGGTAAAGTGTGTTTCTTTACTATGTACATTTTGTAACTTACAATCCGACGGTCACGATATGTAGTGATTCGACGGTTCATTCTCTCCTCGGTATTATCGACACTTGATCTGTGGCTTAACACCCGATTGGTCCATGATCTCTATTTAAAGAGCATGGAGGGTCATTTGTAGGTTAACCGTTCATGAGAGAAGCTTATGTAAATTTTCATTCTTTTATTAATAAATTGCCTGAAGTGGCCGCGTTGGCTCAGGCCATGGACTGTTTCCCTCTTTGAGGGTTTTAACCACGTCAAAAGTACTGGTGTATTGATCTGCGATCTGTTTGTGAGCGGTGTCCTTTGGTGTTCTATCTGAGGAACTTACCCTGTAAATTCCTACATGGTATCAGAGCTATTTGAGGGCCACGTCCGTTGGTGATCCAAATCTGAAGCCGGTAGAACTGCATCTGACTACCGTTTCCTAGATCTACTGTTTCTGACTGCTTTCGGGCCGAGAGGACTGCTCTGTTGTGTTGGGAGCATCTGTTCCAGTGAGGAACCCCTTTCGTTTCACGTGAAAAGGTTTCCAGTAGCCCTAGCTGCGTCATTTTTAAGATCTGGAGGTATACAGTGTTTATTTGCAGTTTACAATTATTTTCTCTCTGTTTATTTCGGTTTTCAGTTTATTTAGCTTTTTTTTATTACCGGATCTATACCTTTCATTTCTGCGTATGCTCTTTTCCCTGCGACTCTGTGCGATCTGGGCAAATCAGAAACAGAAAGGAAGGATTTTTCTCATGCATATGCTCTTTTCCGCTGCGCCTTAGTGTGATCTCGGAAAATCAGAAACATTGAGGAAAATATTTAGTTTCCGGCTAAAGCTAACTTCGAGCCGCAAGGTTCGTTTTTGAAAATATTTAGTTTCTGGCTAAAGCTAACTTCGAGCCGCAAGGTTCGTTTTTTTTGTATGTCCGTGTTAGGTTTTGTGTTTTTTGTTTTGTAAGGAAAAAGAGCTTTCTCAAAGCAAGCACGCAACCCAAAGCATCAACCCCCCCCTCTCTCTCTCTCTCAAACTTTTTGTATAACTCACTTGGTGCAAAGCTTATTTATGAGAGTAGAGGTCTTAGGTTCAAGTCTCCATTTTGTGGGGGCGGATTTTTTCATTTCCACACATTCCCGCACTTCGTCGGCGACTTTATCAAATTTTCTTCAAAAAGCCATAACTTCTTCATCCGGAAGCCGTTTTCAGAACCGTTTTTTTTTAAACAGCCTAATTTTTCGAGATCTTTCCATTGAAACACTTAGTTTCAGCATCTATAGCTTCAGTTTTTTTAAAATGGAAAGTCCATGCCAAGTTATTCTTGACAGCACCAACTACTTCCAATGGTGGTCCTACATTGTGGATTTACTTAGAAGTAAAGGTCTTTACAGAATAGCCACAGGCCAAGAGACCAAACCGAAAGATGAAGACAAGGCAGCTAAATGGGAAAATAGGCAAGACCAAGCACGTGGGTTGATAGAGATGTCTATTTCTCTAGATCTTAGATTCCATATTGCAGAACTTGATACTCCTGATGAAGCAATGAAACAGATTACTAAAGTCTTTGGAATTAAAAATGAACATAAAGCCCATCAACTTGAAAATGAATTGCTTACATTGGACCCCAATAATTTTTCTTGCATTGAAATTTTTTTGTCCAAGTTCAAGACCCTTAGACTTCTCTTGGAAGGTGTTAAGGTTAAGAAAGAAGATAGTAGCCTTATCTACTCCATTCTTACTAAGTTGGGACCAGCCTATTCTGTGTTTGTTTCCACCTTCCATTCTACAAGAGAAGCCTTCATTTCTCAAGGACAAACCTACAAGTCCCCTTCCTTTGATTCCTTTTTTGATTCTTTAATAAGAGAACAAGAAAAACTCTTACACCTTGGTCTTCTTCATCTTGGAAACTCTTCTAAGAAAGCGTTAGCCGCCCAGCAGCAACCAAATCCAAAGAATCCTAAGAAGTTGTATCCTAAAAAGAATGGTCCTAAACCAAACAAGGGTCCTAAGCAATTTCAGCCTCAAAATGAAAAATCATTTCAACAAAATGATAAGACAAATAAAAACAAAGGGAAGAAGACTGATAAACATTGCAACTTTTGTAATCGAGATGGCCACTTAGAATCCAAATGCTTTAAGAAGATGGAAGCCTTGGAAGCAACAATGAAGAAGCATAACATCCATTTGGAGCACTCTTCAACTTCAACTTCATCTTCAGGAATGGCACTTTCTGCATGTGGTTGTCAAGCATCTCGGTCTGGCTATGCACTAAATGTATCTTCTTCTTTTCATTCTCATGAGTGGCTCATTGATTCTGGAGCTTCTTATCACATGGCCAAAAACAAAGCCATGTTTTCTTCTTTAAATGATTGTAACACCAAAAATATATATGTTGGTGATGATAGATCTCTTAGTGTTGTAGGGACTGGAACTGTTCATCTAGACAATGGTCAGTTTAATGATGTATTATGTGTTCCAACCTTATCCTGCAACCTTCTATCTGTATATTAGATAACCCATTCATGTGAAGGTAAAATCGTTGAATTTTCACCTCACAATGTTGTAATTAAGGACCTAAGAGATCCTAGACAGATTTTAGCTACTGGCATTGCTGAAGATTCTACAAGGTTGTATAAGTTTCACAACTTTGGGTCATCAAATCTTCCCTCAGTGTTTGTTGCTCATAATGATGAAGTGAGCAAACTTTGGCATGAGTGATTTGGTCACTTAAACTATCGCTCTCTTCAGAATCTATGTAAAGAAAATATGGTGACAGGTCTTCCAATGGTATCTTGCAGAGATGGTGTTTGTTCCGGATGTGTACTCAGAAAACATCATCGGGACAGTTTTGAAAAACGTGCCTCTTGGCACGCCTCAGCCCCTTTACAGCTCGTGCATAGTGATTTATGTGGTCCACTTCCAGTTGCTTCATTCTCTGGCTACAAGTATTTCTTAACTTTCATTGATGATTTCTCCAGACGCACTTGGGTATACTTCTTAAAACTCAAGAGTGAAGTATTTAACATGTTCTTGGCCTTTAAGGCCTTTGTTGAAAAACAATCTGGACATCAAATTCTTAAGCTAAGATCTGATAATGGCGGAGAATATGTTAAAAACACATTCATCAACTTTTACACTGAGAATGGAATTCAAATGCAACATACTGTTCCATATACTCCACAACAAAATGGTGTAGCTGAAAGGAAGAATCGCACCTTAAAGGAAATGGCTAATTGTATGCTTCAATCTAAAGGACTTAGTCTTAATTATTGGGTAGAAGCAATTAACTGTGCAAATTACATAATAAATCGCACTCCTACTAAGGTTTTAAAGAATATCACTCCAGAAGAAGCATGGAGCTCAATCAAACCAGATGTAAGTCACTTTCGTGTTTTTGGAAGTGAAGCATGGGCCCATATTCCAGATGAGAAACATAAAGCTTTAGAACCTAAGAGTGAAAAATGTATTTTTGTTGGATATTCTGAAGATGTCAAAGGATATAGACTTATTCCACTTAAGTCCAAAAATGTTATCATTAGAAGAGATGTAAAGTTTGCTGAAAATATATCGGCCTACGAGCCTAGTTCGACGGATGTGCCACCTCTCCCTATCTCTTCTACTTTTGAAAATATTTCTTCTTCAGATGATGAAAGCGAGGATGAAAATCCTCCCCCACCTTCTCAGGATCCTCCTTCAGCTCCTCAGCTTCCAAAATGGGTCCGTGCTACTCGGGATGCAGCAGGTGATCTTGTTGGTGATCCTACAGATCAGCGACGTACACGTTCTCAGTTCGAGAGAGCCTCTTCTTTACTGCAAAAGCTTCAGAGAATTATGATCCTGACACCTTTGCAGAAGCGTCAGGCCATCTAGATTGGGAAGCAGCTATGAATGAAGAATATCATTCATTATTGGCAAATGATACATGGCATCTTGTTCCTCTACCAAAGGGACCAGATGGGAAAGCTGATAAACATAAAGCTCGTCTTGTTGCTAAGGGTTTTTCACAAGTTGAAGACGTTGACTACACTGAAACCTTCTCCCCTATTGCCAAAATGAACGCTATCCGCCTTGTTCTTTCCCTTGCTGCTTCTCTCAAATGGGAAGTCCATCAGATGGATGTTAAATCTACCTTCTTGCATGGGGACTTGCATGAAGAAATCTATATGGAACAACCTATTGGCTTTATACAAACAGACTCCAGCCTTGTATGTCGGCTTAAGAAATCCCTTTATGGTCTCAAGCAAGCTCCTCGAGCTTGGTATGCCAAAATGGATAACTTTCTTTTAGAAAATGGCTTTTCTAGGTGTCATTCTGACAATACTGTCTACACCAAGAAAGTGGGCAAGTCTCTTATCATTCTTGTTCTTTATGTTGATGATCTTATCCTCACTGGTAGTGATCCCAACCTTATAAACCATGTGAAGTCTAGCCTTAAAAGGAAGTTTGAAATGACAGACTTAGGACACTTACATTATTTTCTCGGTCTTCAAGTCTTGCAATCCAAGGAAGGTATTTCCCTTTCCCAGTTCAAGTATGCCTGTGATATTCTACGCCATTTTCACATGGAAGACTGTAAGCCAGCCCCTTCTCCCTTCAGTCTGGAGTCAAACTTTCAGTCACTTGTACTTCTCCTGAAGTTGATGCTACCTTATACCGTCAACTTGTAGGAAAACTTTTGTATCTAAGCCATACTCATCCTGACCTTTCCTTTGTTGTTGGCCTTGTTGCTCGGTTTATGCAAAACCCACGTGAAAGTCATTGGAAAGCAGCTAAAAGAATATTTCGTTATGTTCAAGGTACAGTTCAGTTTGGGATTCATTACAGTGCCGAAGCATCTCCTCTATTGGTTGGTTTCACTGATTCCGATTGGGCTGGTGACCCTGATGATCGGAAGTCTACTGCAGGTTATGTGTTCACTCTTGGTTCAGGACCTGTTACATGGGCTTGCAAGAAACAAGGTGCCATTTCTCTTTCTTCAGCAGAAGCAGAGTATCGTGGTGCCGTAGAGGCTAGTAAGGAAGCCTTGTGGCTTCGTCAGATCCTGTCAGAGTTTGGCTTTCAGCAGCAGCATCCGACTACACTTTGGTGTGATAATCAAAGTGCCATTCAACTATGCAAAGATCCAGTCCAACATCAGCGCAGCAAACACATTGAACTGCACATGCACTTCATCAGAAAGCTCATTCATGACCATGTTCTTGAAGTGCAATATTGTTCAACAAATGATCAAGTTGCAGACATCTTTACAAAGGCTCTCACAGAGGCGAAGTTCACTAAACTTCGATTTATGGTTGGAGTTCAAGAAGTTGTCACTAAGGGGGGATAGGCTCTAGTGCCTCCTTCCTTCTCCTATTGTGTCATATTTGTAAATCCTTCAATCCTATCCCAAGTTGTTCTTAAGGGGGATGTTAGGATATTCCGACACATAGGAAATAGTTAAGTACAACTTGGTCTAGTATAGAGTTAGGTAAAGTGTGTTTCTTTACTATGTACATTTTGTAACTTACAATCTGACGGTCACGATATGTAGTGATCCGACGGTTCATTCTCTCCTCGGTATTACCGACACTTGATCCGTGGCTTAACACCCGATTGGTCCATGATATCTATTTAAAGAGCATGGAGGGTCATTTGTAGGTTAACCGTTCATGAGAGAAGCTTATGTAAATTTTCATTCTTTTATTAATAAATTGCTTGAAGTGGCCGCGTTGGCTTAGGCCGTGGACTGTTTCCCTCTTTGAGGGTTTTAACCATGTCAAAAGTACTGGTGTATTGATCTGCGATCTGTTTGTGAGCGGTGTCCTTTGGTGTTCTGTCTGAGGAACTTACCCTGTAAATTCCTACATGAAACCCTCGGGTGATTCAATGAGATTGGGTGAGTACCCATCTCCCCTTGGTGAATCCATCCAGAATTCACAGGAGAACTCAATAGTGACATTTCAGTTCAATTTTGGAGGGCCATCACAGCATTGGTACAGATCCTTGAGACTGGTTTTCCATCTCAGCTATTTTATTGTATCAACATGTAAACCCTAGTTTCTATTATAATAAAAGTTGAGATTATTTATGTTTATCATGTTATTGAATTGCATGCACTCTATTTGTTCTATTTTACATGGAAATCTTTTGTTAATTGAATGGTGATTTTATGGAGAAATTTTGGTTGAGTTAGATTTCTACAAAATTAGTCAAATATCTCATTTGGGATATTATACGTCGATCTCAAGTGGGTTAAGATTCACTTTGGAGATTATGGTTTGAGATCTAGCTCAATGAAGAATTATAAAGACGACCTAAGAGAAGTTAGAAGATACAACACAATTGCAATTCATTTGCTAATTTGAGAGAGATATTTTCTCAAGTGAGGAGTGAGAGACTTAAGTGTTGGACACCTAATCCTAAATGGTTAGTGTGGAAGTTGAATGGACAAAAGCAGTCCAAGAGACCTTGGGATCTGAAACCCAAGAGTCACATAATGTACTATAAATGTAAATCATTTATCAATAAAAATTGAATTGCATGTTTTATCTTTCATACTGTCTTGGCTGTCCATGTGTGTTTAACATGGTATCAGAGCGGGCGATCTCCTGCCCTGCTCCATTGTGAGCCACCTGTTTCTGTGAGCCACCTGTTTCAGCGCTGCCATTCCTCTGTTGTGAACAGTCCTGGCCGTCTGCCATATTCTTTTCAAGCGCTGCCTTATAACGCCTCTGCCCTGAGCACTGCGCTGCTCTGCCTCTGCCTGGGATATGCTAGTAATTGAATATCGCTGCTCTGTCCTGTCTATTGGCTGGCCCTGTCTGTCAGTTTGAATAATTAAATTCTGTCTCTGCATCAGAAACGCCTGTCGACCTCTGCGCATTCCATTTTTACTACAACTCATTATTATTCCACTGGCCTGTTCCTTCTGCTACGCTGCTCCTGTAGCTTCTCCACCTGCATGCAAAACGCTGCTCTCTCCCATACGTTGCTGAAATTCCAGTTCTTGAAACGCTCCATACGCTGCTCTCTCCTATACGCACAATGCTCGGCTTCTCTTGACTGCATTTATCACTGCTCATATGCAGTACTCATATATTTGTAACTCCTACCCTGCCATAACGCGCCCAGGTTCATCGTCAGATATTGATTGCTCTGCTCCATCTTTTGAAATAGTTGATGGGAAACCAATGACCTCTTTCGCTGTGTCTGGCTGCAGCATGGTGATTTGAATTATAATAGTTACAGTTCGAGAATACCCATCTAAGAATGCATAAAGCCATTTGATGTTTCAGCGCTGACCATATACAGATGTTAAAGACTCAGAAAGTGTTGCCTATGGACCACTATTTAAATATTGGGTATGGTACATATTTTCCCATTGATGCTTGAAATCGCTGTCGAAATCGTGGTTTTGGAGAATGGATTCCCTGTCGTACCTCTGAGTGGCGCCAAACAGGTTATCCATCTATACCTTGCCTCCTTCTTCGACGTTCCTCTGCAAAACCAACCACTGTACCACCACTATTTTCTTTTCTTGCTCCATTATTTATGAGTTGAGGTCTTTTGAAGAATGCGTTGGTTACACCACCACTTTAGCTTTCCGTCTTTACTACTCAAGTCATACGTATTGTAGCTCCTCTTCGATGACCAGGAAAACGCGTTGGCCATGCCTTTTCCACGCAGAGCATTCAAACGCTGCTTAACATCGCTCAAGTATAGGCCTTCATTTGAAGACAGCGTAACTTCCATGAAATGGGGATGTTCAAGCTGACCATTCCTGCTAAGATAATACAAGACCTGAACTCTTCTGGGCATAAACTTTGATTTGGGTTCGATCCAACTGGGCTTTGCTCGGTCTGGGCTGAACTCTCTGCTCTGCTGCTTGGTGATATTGATTTATTGGAGTGTAAGCTTCACTTTTCTTTGAGAAATCTTCCAAAGGCTAAGGCTGCCCTAACTGCAGTCAGAACAGCTGCAAATGCGATATATGTTCCGCCTGCTCAACAGGGGACTATCGCTACGATAAGCAGAGGAGCAACTCTGCCACTCAAGTGGTCGATCACGCACCAGAACTGAAGGATCCAATAACCACTACGAAAGCTTATTTTTCAGAGACGCGTATGAAGTCACTTTTCTTGTTACACATTCTCTTGTTCATAGTTTCGTTTAAATGCAGTGGGTCCTGATGCACGTATTCAAATACACGTGTTTGTTACCTTAACTCAGGGTGGATATTGTGGTTTGCTCTCACACTAGTTATTCTATGTATTATTGGAAACGACAGTCTTTCCATCGTTGGCAATAAATCTTTTAAAACAAAAGACAAACCCTGATGAAAAACATAATCTTAAACAGTAGCAGCTGTGGTATGAGCGAACATATCTTGCTTTGTGCTACTGTGCTCTATCTGTACAGTATTAATATATTTGGCTAGTAAATGTAAAGGACTTTAATATCTCTCTATTTTGATCCTAAATGTACATAGAAGATTGGATGTGGCCATGACGTTTGCGCACAGAGTAATCCAAAAAGCAGCAAAAAAAAAAAAACGGTAGGGGAAGCAGATGTCAATAGGGAAGCAGCTGTAAAGCTGCTTTACATATTATGTAACAGGCTTGAGATTTACTTTATTTTTTTTGGCTAGTAGTATCGGAAGTAGCTCATTTAAGGAATCCAGTGACAGCCGCAAATAAGATTCTATGTTATTTGGTTATTCAACTAGGAGTTTTGGTTTGAACTGTTCTTAGAGACAGTGTTGAACAAGTATCTAACTAAATTCATTCTAAAAGGCAGGGTTTTGCAAGCATCTGACATTTATTTGAGAAGGAAGCGATATGTGGGTTCCATAAGATTAGAGATCTTATTCTTAGCTAGGACCTGAAAGAGTGTATATATGGTTAAGCTGATTTGGCTTCTCTTGCAGTCCTAGCAGATCAGGGGTGGCTTCTGTTTATCAGCTAATTTTTTGTACATATCATGTATATTACTAGGCAAGGCATATGATTGTTGAGGTATGAATGTGTGGTATTATATGATATGAAAGCATCCTATGCGTCGGTTATTTTTCTTGTCGATTCATGCTCCTCCTTATACGGCACTGATTACTTTATGTTATTTCAAATGTGTTGGAATATGATACTTATATAACCAAACACAACTGAAATCGAGAACCATCACTATTTTTAAAGACAAGTGCAATCTTTTGAAGACAAGTGCAATCTGTTGCAAAATCCAATTGTATTGACATATTGCGAGTGAGTGTTGATTTTTCTCTACAAGTTGTGATCAGTTTCAAGTGCAATTTGACAATGAATAAAATAGCCAGAATTGGTGAAGTATTGGAGTTCTTAAAAACTCTGATACATTCCTCTGATCATGGTACAGTAAGAATAAGCAAAGCTTCTCTTGTTGACATTAGAACCTGTTTGCATAATGTACAAGAGAATATTGAGTTTTTGCAGCTTGAGACAAAGCTACAGCAGGAAGAATTACAACAGTTGAGTCATCATTCTAAACATGTTTCTGTTCAGAACAATAAAGCAGACTCCCATAAACAGCAAGTCAATATTGTTCAAGTTCATTCAGATTCAGTACCCAATAAAGCAGCAGCTGTACATGCAGATGCAGAAACTCAGTCTGCACTTCCCAAGCCCATCATCAGACCTTGGGAACAACTTGTCCACAACAAGCACAGAACTGGTCTTGGATATGACAAGGACTTGTCCTTTCATATTCTAGACTATGCCAAGCCCATTCAGTTTCAGAGTGCTGGATTCATTCATGACAGTTCACCTGCTCCTCATGACAGTTCAGCTTCAGCTGTTCCAGATTCTACTCCTCTTCCACAGCAACAACAACAACCAAAGATTGTAAAATGCCAACACTGTGACCGAGTTGGCCATCTGAAAGATCACTGTTTTGATCTTCATCCATGTAAGCACTGTCATAAAACCAACCATTCTTCACACAGGTGCTTCAAAAATAAACGTCCTGCAAGAACAAAGATTCATCTTGGATGGATCGCTTCTCGGCAATGGGCATCAATAGCCAAGAAGATATTCCAAACGCATGTTAGAACTTGTTCTAGAGTATTGAACAGTCTTGCAGTTGAGTTTTCTTCATCTTCTCACCTTGTACCTGACAGGGGGGGAAATGATGGTCATCTACAAGCTTCAAAGTCACATCAAGCGAGCCTGAGCCGCAACCTGCCACACCAGTTTCAGAGTTGTAGCTAGAGACAAAGATGCCTGAACATGCCTTCAGTTGGCAATCTGGGACACTTCCTCTAGCAGAAGACTCCAGCTTCTTGCCAGTTTTGGAAGAGTTCCAGGAATTACAGAGTTGTTGGTCATCCTTAAACCATCACAGATTGAGAACACTTCCTCTAGCAGAAGACACCAGCTTCTTGCCAGTTTTGGAAGAGTTCCAGGAATTACAGAGTTGTTGGTCATCCTTGAACCATCACAGGTTGAGACTTCCCTTTTCAGGTTGAAGTTTTACCTTTTATGCGAGGTGAGGCCTCCCTTTTATGGTTGAAGGTTTCCCTCTTTAAAACAATAGGATCACTTCCTCTAGCAGAAAACTTCAGTTTCTTGCCAGTTTTGGAAGAGTTCCAGGAACTGCACTAAGCGTTCCAGTGTTGGTGGTCATCCTTAAACCACCGCCCTTTTTACCAACATTTCATAGAGCACATTCAGCCTAGTGTTGCCATGCATTTTTTGCACATGTTGTATTACAGCTCTCTTCTTGGACTCATACATAACCCTTGGGATTAAGGGGGGGAATGTTGGACACCTAATCCTAAATGGTTAGTGTGGAAGTTGAATGGAAAAAAGCAGTCCAAGAGACCTTGGGATCTGAAACCCAAGAGTCACATAATGTACTATAAATGTAAATAATTTATCAATAAAAATTGAATTGCATGTTTTATCTTTCATACTGTCTTGGCTGTCCATGTGTGTTTAACATTAAGGCTGAAGAGAAGGAAAGTTTATGGTTGAAAATTCTGGAAAAGGAAACTTAGTGGAGGCCAAGGCCATAAGAGTGACCGAACACCAAATTTCAAAGAGTCACAAGTGTGAGCAAGATCATTTCCAAGGAGGTCACACGAGCCAAGGAGTGCACAAGGTCACACGTGCTAGAGGCTTAATGCACAAGTCGTGTGTGTGAGGCTAAGGAAGGGTGATGCAACACGTGAAAGAATAGGTCAAATTTTGGAAGGTCGCACGAGTGAAAATCGAAAGTGCAAATCAAATTTCAGGGAGCCGAGTTTTCCATGTTTCATTTGCTGTAAAAAATTTGAATTTCTCTATGGCCAATTTGCCTATAAGGGATCCCTTATTTATTTTGAGAAATAAAAGTGAAGTATGGTGAGATTTCTAGCTTGGGCGGTACTCCAAACCCTAGGCTTGAGGGTTGTGGAGGCGTTGGTACACAAAATTCTTTTGTGGGCTTGAAACCTAAGCTAGGGGTTTCGTACCCATCGATGTTGGGGCCAAAACCCCGATGAAAATTTGGCATGTGGGCAATGGAGATGATAGAGCACTCTGAGAGCAACTGGAGGAAACGAAAATCATCAAAATCTGACATCTAGAAATGGAGATATGAATTTTTGAATAATTGTGTGGGTAAATATGTCATAAGATCAAGTCGACCTTAGTTCAAGGAGCCCTTCTTGATAGGTTAGACATCACCCTAGAGAAAGCTATATAAAGGAGTGAGGAGAGGCCTCATTCCTCACATCCAAAGAGTATCCACATCAAAGAAAGAGCTCTGATTTGGACAACGAATTAGGGACACAAGGGCAAGAGCACAAGTTCTAGAAGGTTATCTCTGTAATTTGGTGCGAGTTACCCTGTGGAGGATGTCACAGGCCTGAGGAGGCTTGGGATTGCATGCTACATCAGTCAGATGGTTAGAGTATCTTGTTGAGGGTAGATTGGTTGTCAAAGGACTAACACCAAGCCCCAGTTTTGTATTCTTGTACTAGTGGACTAATATAACGAAGAATACTAGCAGGCTTGGGATTGCATGCTACATCAGTCGTTGTCCCTGGTACAGGAACCCTAGATTATTGTATTATTTAGTTTGACTTATTAAACAAAGTTGGGTTGAAAATTTGTAAAAAGTTGTCTATATTTTGTGCACTAGTAGATTTACTGTTGTTTATATTCTATTGTGCAAAGTAAACTTGTTGTGATACTTGGTTTGGTAGCATCAGTGATTTAAGATTCTATCCTAGACACTAGTATTGGGAAAAACAACATGGTATCAAAGCGTCTCTGAGCTACTTTGAAAGGACAGTGAATCAGAGTGTGCACAGTGAAGCAGCTTAGAGGGAGTTGTGGTTGTCTAGATCATCGAGCAAAGGGTTCAAATGAAGGCATGGAGGTGTGGTCTTGACTGGCTTGCTAGCGAGATTGGTTAGGATTTCTGGTGGATTGATGGAAAGCCTGGTGAACAACAGTTTGTTGTAGGGCAGATTGGTGATCATGGACTTTTATTGATTTGCCATGGATCATTGGGACAGCTCGAGCATTGTTTTGGCATGAACAAGATTGGTTTGATCAAGATTGCTTCATGTGATGGACTGCAAATTGGCAGGCTAGAGTCTTCATCGGATTGTGCTTGCAGGGCTGAGCTAGTGGAGATCGTGTAGGCTCATAGGAAGCCTAGACTTAGAGGCAGCAACACTATGGAGGTTTGGGATCTTCAGGTTCAAATGTGATGAGGCAAGGCACTACCGAGATTGTAGGGTTCATTCGACAGGGTATGCTATAATGATGGACACTAGATGTGCTAGTCTCGTCGGAGGTTCTCCAAACCCTAGGGTTTGGCTTGAGGGTTGTGGAGGCATTGGCACACAAAAGTCTTTTGTGGGCTTGAAACCCAAGCTTAGGGTTTTGTACCCATCGATGTTGCGACCAAAACCATGATGAGAATTTGACATGTGAGCGATGGAAATGATAGAGCACTCCAAGAGCAATCGAAGGGCACGAAAATCATCACAATCCGACATGTAGAAATGGAGATATGAATTTTTGAATAATTGTGTGGGTGAATATGTCATAAGATCAAGTCGGCCTTAGTTCAAAGAGCCCTTCTTAATAAGTTGGACGTCACCCTAGAGAAATTTATATAAAGAAGTGAGGAGAGGCCTCATTCCTCACATCCAAAGAGTATCCACATCAAAGAAAGAGCTCTAATTTGGACAGCAAGTTAGGGCAACAAGGACGCAAGGGCAAGCACACAAGCTCTGGAAGGTTATCTTTGTTATCTTTGTAATTTGGTGTGACTTACCTTGTGGAGGATGTCGTAGGCTTGAGGAGGCTTGGGAGCCCTGTTTGGTGTGCCTTGTCACTAGTTTTGGGTGCATTCTTCTTGCAGACTTGGAGTCGTTGTCACAAAGGTGAGTATTGGGACTATTTGTGCATATTGCAGTGATGTTTTGTATGTTGTTTAGGCTGCAAATCATGGTAGTTGCAGCAGCGTTAAGGAGGGGAATTTGATTGCGCTGAGATGCCTAGGAGAGACCTCCTATCCCAACCGCAATCGTCTCAGGAAGATCACAACCAAAACAAACCCTTCTTCCATGACTTTAGGGCAAATTTGTGTCGCTGGAGTTATAGGTAAGTTGTAGGGTGTTGTAAGGAGGTTTACTTAAGCTCTACCACTGCGTTATGATGCCTTGAATGGACAACAAGAAGAGGAGCCCAGTTGGAGAAGGTTACCATAGAGTTTGAGCAAGGGTTGAGGGTTGTTAAGGGTGCCCTAACTAGACTTGCAAGTGCACAGATCCGAAGGCAAGGTGGCAACAGCAAGGAGTTGCAGATGTCATCTTGTTTGATGACTGGATGCTAAAGGATGAGTGTCCAAGGAGAGGATTGATTAGTGGAGTCTATGAGTAGCCAAGAGGAGGGGTTTCCTAGGTGTTGGATGCCATAACTAGGAGTAGATGCTACAGCAAGGATTGGTCAATCGTGGTCTATTGGAGGGCAACATGAGAGTGGACCAAGTGTGGACAGTGGACTAGGCATTTATGGTTTTTTGGAAGGAAACGTGATAGTGCCCAAGTTGGAGCCCGGTGTGCAGCACTTTGATGGACAAAAGTATTTTCTAGAGTGGCAATTAAAGAGCTCAAGGGTCTAATAAGCCAGGAACATTTTGAGCAGCACTAGATTTGTCGTGCAGAGAAGGACATCTACAACAGAATATGGGCGGTCCTCCTAGCCCGTGTTCATTGTGAGAGATGGGCATCATGCAGTGATAGGTGGCAACCCTCCATGCCCTATGTTACTCTTCATTGCAGCAATGCAAGAAGACTATAGTGGACTGAAGTCCTTGAGAAGTTGAGCAGCAGCAGTGGGTAGATGATAGTTGTTCACAAACGGAGTTGTGAACAACTCGACAGGAGTCTCAATGTGTTGCGCCCTTGATGGACTAATATTTTTCCAAGACAATATCCATCCATAACATAACAACACCAAATAAAAGAAATAAGACACCTAGCTTGAGAATTTGTAGGCTAGCCTAAGATTAATGTTTTTGTAACTTCATATTTTATTGGTTTTGTAACTTTGTATTTTATTGATATTTTAGCATTGGGAATTTATGTGAGCGGTATTGGATTGCAAGGAAATAATTTTTTATCTATGTTTCATATATGGGGATCTGCAGTTCGGAGGGATGTTTGTGAGGTGGAGGGATTCGAAGGAGCGAAGTTATATATGATGCAGCAACAATGGGGAATTTGAAGCTACACAACGTCATAACCCTTGCAATCTCAGATTCTACAGGGTCCTATTTTTTCTCCAGAGGGGTTTTTGATCTATCAAGAGTATGCTCTCGGTGAAAAATACTCTTGCCATCATTGATAGGAGGGCCACAGTTCGATTCATGTTTGCTTCAACAGGGAGTATTTTAAGATAGAGGGTTTGGTTCCCACTTGCTACAATAGGGAGTCTTTTAAGATAGATTATGGAGAACATTTTTTCGTAGTAGGACTTGGGTTTGACCAATCAGAAGACACAGTCCGTGGAAACATGCTTTTCTTGGTTGAGGAATTTTTAAAGAATTCCTCTCTTCTTTTATTTCATTCTCTCTATCAGTCCTCATGTATTTTCCATCATTCAATTATCTGTTGGTGGGAATCCTCATCTCAGAAATGGTTCTGATCAAGAGGCTTTTCTTGGATTCCTTTCTGCCATCACATATGATCCACACCAATCATTGCACACTTCTTGGAAACCACACATTTCATTCTTTGAGTGGGAGGGAATCAAATGTAGTCAATGTAGATAGATAGTTGTTTCAATAAATGTTTCAGGCATGGAATTTCAAGGCACAATCTCGCCTCTGCTAAAAAATCGCTCCTTTCTTAGGATTCTCGACCTTAGCAAGAACAAATTCCATGGTCACATTCCCTATCAATTCGGAAATTTGTATCGCTTAAAGAAGCTTCCCTACCTTGGAATGAACTCCAAGTTTTATTCCTCCCACTCTTAAAATGTGTCGTAGTTTACATAAATTCTCTATGTACACTAACAATCTCACAGGTACAATCTCGACATAGTTGGGAAACATATCCTCTTTGGAACACATCGACCTGGGTAGCAACAACTTTCACAGGAGTATTCCATTTGAATTGGGCATGCTAACCTAGGTGAGATTTATAAATCTATAGATGAACAATCTCACAGGACAAATTCCATTGCCCTTGTCTAAATGCTCCAGTCTTGAAGTATTCATTATTGAGGCTACCCAGTTTACTGGTAACATTCCTCCTGAGCTGTGTACCAAGAGCACTCATATGGGTGGTAATCAGTTTAATGGGAACATTCTTTCTTCCCTCTTGAACTGCACAATCCTTCAACATTTTGATGTAGTGTACAACCAACTCAGCGGAGTAGTTCCCATGGAGTTTGGTAAGTTGATGCAGCTCAAGTGGCTTAACTTAGGTAGTAATAACCTGCTTAGCAGCAACACTACTAGCTTGCCTATTCTTACTGCCCTTACAACTCACAAAAGCTATATTTTTTTGTAACCATTTTAAGGGACATTTTCCCTCTTCCATGGGTCATCTCCCTACTAAATTATACTACATAAACTTTGGAGTGAACGAATTAACAAGAGATATACCTTCACATATTGGAAACTTGACTAGTATACATCAATAATTTTACAGGGCCTATCCCTTTTACACTTAATACCGTTCAAAACTTTAACAGCTAATTATGAGAGAAAACTATTTACAAGGAAGCATCGCTTGAAATAACGGGAAACTCAAATGCTTAGGGCTTTTAGGTCTCTTTAAAAATAATTTTGATGGAAGAATCCATGATTCTATTGCATACCCACAACAGCTAAGATATCTAGATCTTTCTTATAATCAATTACCAGGTAATATACTTGCAAATCTGGGGAAATGTGTGAATTTACTAAATCTAGAGCTATAATACAACAAGCTCATTGGGAAAATACCTTCAAAAGTTGTAGGGATTGAAAATTTAGCTTTGTATTTCAACCTTTCAAACAAGTTATTACATGGATCTATGCCTTTAGGATTAAGCAAGATGGCTATGCTTTAAGCTATAGATATTTCTATGAATCAATTGATGACAACATTCCAAGCACTATCCAAAGCTATAAATAACTAGAGTACCTGAATCCTTCCCATAGTGCCCTTGAAGGTCCAATTCAAATCATAGTTAATGAACTTCAAAGCCTTCAGGACATGGATTTATCCTACAATAATTTATCAGGTGGAATACCCTTATCATTGGAAAAGCTTAAAATGCTTCGGCACTGTAATTTTTCTTTCAACAAATTGTTAGGAGCAGTCCCTCAAGGAGGAATTTTCAAAAATCTTAGTGCCATGGAATTCATGGGAAATCCTTATCTCTGTGGACCTTGGGTAAGTTTGCCACCACTCCATTCTCATAAACATCAAAATGTTTGAAATACAAAAATAGTTACAATAATTATGGTTATTGTTGTCATGGTTGTTATATTCTGCTTGTTTTTTGGAATCTTTCGGATTGAAAATAGCAAGAAACATATTCATAGAGAGGACAAGACATGCTTCACTATAGGGCATCGAAGAATTTGATATGGAGAGATCATGATTGCAATAAATGAATTTAGCGATGGCAACATGTTAGGAGTTGGTAGTTTTGGGAAAGTGTACAAAGGGGTTCTAAATGATGGCACAATCATTTCTGTTAAGTTTCTCAATTTGGAAAATGAGGGGGGGTGACAATGGTTTTGACAAGGAATGAAATGTTTTGGGTAAAGTTAGGCACTGAAATTTTATTAGAATCATAACATGTTATTCAGACCTCCAAATGAAATCTTTGAAAAATGGAAGCTTAGAGAAGTGTTTATATCCTAATGGCCAAGATGAAAGTAATTTGAGCTTGTTTCAAAGGTTGTATATAGCAATAGATATCGCATGGGCATGGCATATCTCCATCACCATTGTTTCGTGCAAGTACTCCATTGTGATTTGGAACCTAGCAATGTGCTTCTGGATGAAGATATGACAACATATTTAACAGAATTTGGCATTGGTAGTATACATTTTGCAAATTATAAGGATTCGGAGATCACTTCAACACATGCACTCAAAGGGTCAATAGGCTACATTCCTCCAAGTATTATGAGAACTAAATAGCATATCAAAAAAATGTTAGATATTATATGAAGTAGATATCATACTAAGCAATGTTGTCAATGTCTTGTTTTTATTAAAGTTTGTATATTATAAACCTTACGCTGAGAATGTTTCAATGTAGAATATGGATTGGGTTGATGTGCCACAACAAAAGGTGATGTTTATAGCTACGGAATAGTGTTATTGGATATTTTGACTAGAAATAAGCCCACACACAACATCTTTGTGGAAGAAATGAACTTGTTGAAATGGGAGGGTAGTGATTTTCTAAGCCAAGTAAAAGTTGTTGTCGATGGGAGTCTATTGAGGAGGAAAAGTATGGGCACTATAGAAGATAAGGAGTTGAATTTCCTCAGTCAACTCGTAAGTCTGGGCTTTCTCTGCACAAAATAATCTCTTGAAGCACGAACTACTCATAACAGCATTGGTAGAGGCAAAAGTTCTTCTAGTTTATTGTAAGGGAGTAGTGGATGAAAAATTGAACCATGAAGTAATTTGATCCATTGTCAATTGTTTAACTAAACCATGAAGTAATTTGAGTCATTTGTCATTAGTTCCATCTAGTTCAAGGCTTATTCTTCTCTCCTCTATGCAGCTTATTTGTAGTTCTATTCCCCTCTCCTTTATGTGGCATGTCTATTGTAACTTGTTGGGTCCATGAGCATGAAAAATAAAGTGAAATATGTCATAAATGGTGTTTTGTAAATGTTTCTACAACTATAACATCCCATGTCCTTATTTTAGAGAAACTTTATGTATATCAATCTTATTGTTCAATATTCTTCTATAGCTATAGTAAAATGAAAATGTTCAGGATATAGATAGAACAAAAGGTTTTGTATTTGTTTTAAAGGATGAAAGAACATGTCAGCGATTTTTTTTTCCACAAGCATTCATGAAACATGAACATGTTGACCAAAATAAAGCTTAGACTATTTTTTATATGTTCCTCCTTTACACTAGCACTATGAAGCCACAGTTGTATCAGAAGATCAATTTGTACCAGACACAATTCTACCTTATTCCCAAAACAGTTAAGAATTAGTTTGGACACCTAATTTCCATAGGAGGTAGTTGTAGGTTGAAATTTGTAGCACAATTATTATAATTAGTTCAAGAATTGGATTTGAATTACGTTTTAAAATATTCTTGTGACATGGATTTTAAATAGGCCTATTATCTCTAATATTCCATGAATGTAACTCTTATGCTTTTCAACACAACATATGATTTGCAACATGATAAATATGGATTTTAGATGGATTTGGGGGTTTTGTTTGTTTATCAGCATGAACTCTTTCAAGCACGAACACTATGAATAATCCGTTTCCGAAATATTCATTTGTTAATATGGAATAAAATTGTTGAGAATATACACAAGTGAATCAAATTTTTGTTTATTTCCATAGATTGGGGAATCAAATTTCTATTTATATCAATAGATTGGACCCCAGTAATGTGTTGCTCATCAGGATTGTTGTATTTCACAATTGGGAGTCTATATGGTGATGATATGAGAAACATGAACTTCCAATATTTCACTAATGCTAATCTTGTGTCTATTTTGACAAACACTTGGACTCATTAGTCTCCACACAATATCCCTATACCCAAAAAAACATAGTTGATATAATTTTGAGACATGATTTTAGCATGATTGGTGACTACCGCTGGAAAGTTTGCAGGAAACTTTGATGTACAGTCTAGGGTACTACGTAAATATTATGTTGAGTTTGGAGATATTTTCCTATTACAACAAGAGTTTTATGTTGAGAGAGCCTTTCTAGAGGATTTTACAGTCATGCTTCAGACTAAATGTTTCAGTTTTGAATCTCTAGATGTAGAGTCAGGGTCGGTAGGGAAAAAACACACATGCTTGCATCAAAAATCTGTTGATATCAATAATAACTAGTTGTAACATTCCCATTTCCTCAGTGGTCAAATGGAGAAGACACTTGGAGCCACTGTTGGGATCGAAAGAATCCTAATCTGTGCTTATTGAGGTGTTGCGCATATGATTTTGTTTTCCATTTATTCAGGCGCAATGAGGAAAGTTCCTTTTGTATGGACAAATAGGTATGGCATAAAATGTTTGAAGAGAAACAAACCAACAATGAATTCAGTCTTTATAAGAGAAAATTTCATCCATGCATGAAGGTCGTATAATCCTACTCTCAGGATACACCATAACACAAGAAATTCTGGAGATTCATATTTTCTTATCTAAATCACAAGATACATTAGGGCTTACTTATCTTGTTTTATTGGAAGAACACATATATAAACCTTATGTGCCTTATTTTGGATCTATGAAGAACTAAGGCTTTTAATATGACTAAAGCTAGTAGTGAGGGAAACTGTAGAAGCAACAACAAAGCATACTTCTTCATAGTGTTTCTCCATACAAAGGATACTTACAATTTTTTTTTCATGCATACTATTGTGCCTCATTTGTAAATAAATTTGTCCTTATGTGGCATGAAATTAATTTAATTTTGCCTATATATATGATAGAAAGAGCATGAACTGGTTGGAAGTGAACATTGAGGTGTCCTTTGTCCTTTTCCTGACAGCAAAACTCAATTACATAAAGAGCATAAATAGAATTTTGTCATAGTATAAAATCATTTAGAAAGACAAGGCACAGGATACAGAATTAGAATTAGTTCCTTTATGCTTTCACCTATAACGCACAGGCTACAGATCTTAAAGACAAGATTTTTTCTAAAGTATTAGTGGCTATACAAGCTCTGGTTTGTTCAGGAAAGAATATAATGAAAATCACTAACTAGTTTTGTCAGTTACACTTTGCAATGTTGTTGAATGGCTATAGTATTTTTTTCACCTCGTTCAATTAATAGTAGTGAAATTAAGGAAGGTAAAGTAAAGAGGTCCATCACAATTTAGACTAAAATATCAGTTAGATAGAAAACTCCTACATGTTCCTACAACGGATTGTACCTTTTAGTCCCATTGACCAATATTTTTTATCACTCCTTGGACATTAGTAAAGTTATATCTTCTTTTCTTATCTACCCAAAAAGTATAATGTGATCATGGTTTTGAGGACCAACTCATTTCCCTTGTGAGATTTACACCAAGTAAACAATAGCTATGCATGTATTTATTAGGATCATGAAATTTGAGGTGGGATATAATGGAGAATCAAGCCTCTTTTTCATGGGTAGGTAGCCTTATTGGGAAAAGTGTTTCGTTATTTCCATGAATATTGACCATGTTAGAATTTCTATGTGCCAATGAGCTTCTTGGAGCTTGTGGACTATTCATTGCTGAAAAGTTTATTTCTTATGTACTCCATTGCAAGCATAGATTATGATCAGACTAAGCATATGGTTGTCCACGTTGAGTAAAACCCAGACAAAACGTTGATAGGGGTTAGCATCCCAATCTGAGACTAGCATGGAAAGATAAGGGTGAGCTAGATTTGCAACACCCTCTTTGCCATCATCATGGTTGGAGACAAAAGAGGTTTAATTTGGTCAAATAAAATTCAAAGAATTCTTAAGACTAAGCCCAAAAATATTAACATTTTGTAGGCAACATATCCAAAGCTTGAAAACCACATTTAATCCTTCGAAAGATTATCTTGTAGTAGGGATCTGAAAGTCCCCTTATATGCATGACACTACTGTCATTGACGTTTGTCTAGGATGGATAAATCATCATACCTGTCTGAAATTTCTAGTAGCCATACAATCGTATTGAACACATTTGATGTTTCTGGGCCCTCAAAGATGTGACCAAAAGTATTCATGCGTGTTGTGCACCTTTGGTTCCCTTTGGGCATCCTCAAGATCTCAGTACTCGTGGTTTTTATGGGACAAATGGGTATGAGCCCTCTTGCTAGAGACATAAGTTGTGATTCCTTGAGAGTAATAGCTTGTATGATATGGTTGAGAATTTCGATTGTAAGTCTCGAGGCCTACCATGGTTTGGCTGAGTTGAAACTGAGGACAAGTGGCATCTGACTCTTGGGCTGCAACAATCTTATTTCCACAAGAGTTTTTCCTAACAACTTGAACCAAACCTTCCTTCACACCAATATTGGGATGGGGGTCTAGATTAAATGTAGGAGCTTGAGGGTGTTGAGGTTGTGGGGCATGAGGCTTTATATTTTGAATTCTATGGTTAGGACTATGGCATCTGACATCGGCATCAAGCAAGATAATGTAACACAGAACCTGCTCAAACATCTTTGTGCATAGAGGTATGTATGCTTACCATAGTCAGTTCTTGTAGCTATTGTAGTGGTTGTTTAGGTGGTTCATTCAACTTATTTTTCCTATTAATAAAGTGTTTACTTCACAAGTACCAGTTGTTTATGTATCCTTTATGACATTTTTTGTCAATGTTTTATGGTCAAATCTTGTTGGCACTAATCGTATTTTCAATCACAGGTGCAATGGGATGATACATGTGCAATTCCATGACCAGAAAGATTTTTTCCTTTAGAAATATATCTGTTTGTGGAATCTCTTACTCTAAACCCTCAGCCAGTTCATAGGAAGAAAATACCTCCAAAATATGTGTTTCCTTCATCCACAAACTTATTAATGCTTGGTATACATTTTTATTAATTATGTGATATGTAAGTTTTTATTGATGAATTCAATGCACAACTATCACATGCCTTGTTGCTTCATAGGTTCTTGTAAAACCTCAGTTGACTCCATTCGTGTGATCTAGTATCTGGAGACACTGCAATTCCAATAGATGGAGGCATGCAGAGAAAGTGAGGTGGAAAGAATTCAAAAGCCTATTTTGTGGGGATCAGAAATGAATGGTGTTAAACTAGGCTCTAGCCTCTCAAACGCTACCACTAGGATCCAAAAATTAGGTGGTGCTCCATAGGTTTGAACCCGCATTCGGTTATCTCGTAATGGGAAGGTTTTGGTTCCTAATATGGTAAATATATCCTTATTGCCATATTTAACTAAAATTGAGCTACCCACATTAACACAATTGCAACATAATACACATTAACACTCCGTAATTCCAAATTAGAAAGCACCCATCCATCGTTTCTAACAATGTATGTACTTGAAAGTTAGATTGTTAAAATATACATATTTACTTATATGCCACCTTCCTTGACAAGACAACTCAATTAAATTGGCTCAAATTACACTGACTAGTTGTTAGATGGTTCCTCTTTTGACAATATCAAGACAACTCTTGATGTTGGTATAAACTGCTTCATATATAAATGTGTACCCCTATTAATTCTCCATTCAATTTCCAATTTACATAGCTAGTTGTCCTCTTCCCAATAGCCCTAATACTAAATAGTATCTCTTTGAAAATATTCTCACAATCTGCGCTACAATTAGTGCTCCTTCTTATAGCATCAGTTTCTGATAATTTCCTTATCCCTAAAATCCCATGGCTTAAATGTGATGACTCATAGTATCAAAGGTATACAAAGTAGTTTTCAACCATGTTGTTGTGGTGAAGTAAAATTGTAAGTGCGGACACGAATGAATTCCTCTAGCCCTATAATGGGTCTAGACACAACACATACATTATATGGAATATTTCCTTAGGTTAGCATCAATAAAGGGGTCCTACCTCTTGCTCGCTTATCCTACTTGATGATGTCCTTTCTTGCTCACTCCAGCAATCTCTTACTTCCTTCTTCAAGGTCCTGAAACAAATAAACAAAAACAACACACAAACATAATAATAAACAAATTGCAATTCAACCTACTTAACGAGTCAAAAAACATTAAGACATGGATATGTAATATTATAAAACATGTATGAAATCAATCGATAGTTGCATATATTAATATCAAAGAGAGATTACAACCATTTGTCTTGACGTTGTAGTCTTCCTCTAACAAGGTCAGGTTCCACACACTTCTGCTAGCATTCCATGATGACTTCAAACAACAATACTCCAAACCAAAACACACTTCTCCCTCAACATAACTAGAAAGATAGAAATAGTAATAGCTTGCTTGTCTACTCCAAAATAGTATACTCAAAACAATAACTCTGCCAAAACTATCAAATGTGACTATAACATTCACGCTAGTTTGTGCTTGGGAAGAAGGGAGGTTTATATAGGAAATATGGATGGGAGATGGATCCTCTTCCCATGGGAGAAGGACTTATCCCTTGAGGTTGTTCCATCATTATAGGGGAAAGGAGCCCAAACTGACATCCTCAACCCCATCTGGCCAAACCATTTAACAAAATTTCGTTACGGAGCTTCTAGAGCTGGAAGCTTCGGCTCTAATTTAAAAAAAATTCCATAACAGGACCGGTGCAGCCAAAACATAGCTTAGTTTCTCCAATCGGCATGAGGAGTAGTGCTAATATCTGCACATCGACATGAGGGAGACAGAGGCCATTAGCACCGGTCTTGTAAATTAGGCAAAATAGAAGTTTTAGGGGAAATGGTTCAAAAGGGAAATGATCTGCTCATGAAGACAAACATAATGGGAGTTTCTTCATGAAGGAAAAGCATGTAGAGTTCACTATAGAGGTCCTCCAGGATCAAGTAATGGAGAGTATAGGGACAGTGACAAAATGTTGTGTAACAGATGCCTCCTAAAGCGTGAAGGTCGAGATGGAGTGAGGGATAAAATTCTTTATAAATCGGTGCAAGGAACCGGTTTTCTATCAGAAAACCTGCAAGAAACTATAGATACATATACATAAACTGAGGTCTCTGTCAAATTATACATGAATCGTGTCATGGACGCATCCATCGAGAGAATGATCATGTAAATGGATCTAAGTATGGGCACAGCTATCCATTAAACAGGATCATAATGAAACCAAGTTATGGTTGCAACAATCCAATAATGAGAAGAACAATGTAAACTTTGAAACGAAAACCGATACTGTTACCTATTTCGTAGGGATAGAAAAAAGGTGACCCGATTTTGAAAAGGGGTGATACAGAACACACATATTTTTCTTAGAGCATAGTTTTTGGCACTTTAATTTTTTTTTTGTACATTACGTTTTACAATGTTAGTGATTTGTGTGCTAATTTAAAAAAGTGGCGATTCTGCATCATGCCCTTTTTTTAAAAGACCTATTTTTTTATTTTAAATTTTCTAATATATGAAATGTAAATAATTATTTTCTCAATTTAACAATTTTTTACACTTTTTGACACTTTAAATTGTTAATGTATTAAGTGTGGGTATTTTTTTTAAAAGTTCCATTTTTGTACACTTTAAAATTTTTTATGTTAACCTTTTTTTTGACATAAAAAAAAAAATATAAAAATATATATAAAGAAAGCATAAAAATTGTACATGTATATATATATATATATATATATATATATATATATATATATATATATATATATATATATATATATATATATATATATATATATATATATATATATATATCTCGTAAACAAAAACAGAATTTAGAAAAAAAATATAAAATTAAGTAAAAATAGAAAAATTTGAAAAACAATAACAAAAACTAAAAAAAATTAAAAATATTAAAAAAAACTAGATTTAAAAAAAAATCGAAAATTAACAAAAATTTGGTTACATGTGTTTCTTTTTCTATTGGAATGATTTTGTGGGCTAATGTTGTAGATGTAACACTCTTTTGTTTTATCAATAAAAGACTTTTGTTTCCACCATTGCAAAAAAAGTGTAACACTGCAGCCAAACATTGACAAACTTTACATTTATTTAATTTTTTTTTTTTTTTATGTTTAAATGTATTTCTTTAATGAAATTGTTTCTTTAAATATTTATTTAAGTTTTAAAATTAAGATTATTTGTTTAATTGATTTGTATGGAGTTTACTATCAACTAAGGGTCGAATTTAAATTTCATACAAAAAGTTTTAAGAATGAACATCATCTCACTATTAAATAAATAATTCTTCCATTTAACATTAAAACTTACTCTATAAACTTCCCCGCTATTAAATAAATCATTTTTCCATTTAACATTAAAACTTACTCTATGAAATTCATCCACTATTAAATAAATAATTCTTTCATTTAACATTAAAATTTACCAAAATTAAACATAAAATCATCCCTAAAAATATTAATTTTATTAAATTTAATAGAATAATATTAAAACAAAACAATAGGCTCTATTTTTATCCTTCCCTCAACTTTACTCTAACCCTATCATCCAGAATAAATAATGTACAGTAATTTCCAAAGCCTTTCTAATCAAGACATCATGAAAACAAAATATGATCATTTTCATCCCATGAAGGATATACATTGAACGGTTAACACAACCCAAAATATGTGGTTGCACTCTAGATAAAATCCTCACATTCAATACTTCAAAAAACTTGCCATCTAAAATTCATGAAAATTCTATGTAGCACGTAACAACGTGCATTGTACCTTTCATAGTCACTCTTCAAAGCATTAGAAAATTTAGCAAGAATATGTGTTTGCATCGAGTGTGAGTCTTTTACTGCTTTAACCGAAAAAACTTCATGCCCTTAAACAGATGAAATAGATGTTTCACAAAGCAGATGGTTCTTTATCTCATTTAAGCAAAGTCTCAGTTCCAGCCTTTGTTGTTTTAAGCAAACAATTCCAATTTCATCCATCTGAAATTCTTCCTACAATAAAGTATCAGTTTCACCTTTTGTTATTTTGAGCAAACCTTTGGCTTACTATGGCATTTTCCAGGTTTTGGTATTCCAAAGAGAAGAAATGTCAACAGACGGAGTAAGAGAATAATGTGGTTGTCAAGCGATCAATCGACCAATAGACTACAAACAAAAAAATTTCATTTGGCCCTTCATGTCTGTACTCGAATCGCCCTATTGAAAACTACCAAAGACATGCTAATCCAATACCTTCTTTGAGAGATCATCGCTAGCCCACTGATACCTATTGTCAGAATCATTGACTTCCATACTATTGATATCGCTATTAACTCCTGTAGACTAACGTGCAAAAGAGATCGAGGATGGCTCTATTTCCCTTAATACAGATGGGCTAACGAGGGCCTTTGAAACTGCATATGAAGGGTGGAAAGTAGAAAAATATGCATTTGTTGCAAATTTCAGCTTTGAAGAAATAGATGGTTGTGGCATAGGTTGATTACATAAATTAGAAGGTGGCAAACCTAGAAACTACTGGATCCCAACTGTTTATTCAATATTGCCGTCACACTCCATTACTGTTCAAAGAATTTTTTTTTTTTTTACTTCCATACATAAAACTATACACACATACCACGTTGATATTTCTCACACACACACAATTATAATATATATATATCACTGTATGCCGAGCAATAAAATTAAAGTTTGCATTGTAACAAATGTATGGGTTATGTATATCCTTACCCGCTCATATAAAGGGTTATAATTATCTCCCTTTATGCAATCTTCCATACCAGTGGTTCGATAATAATTATACATTGATTAAGCTTGATTTGTGGCGTAATACCAATCTGCGGTTACAAACCCAAGGTATAAACAAAGCACGGTAAGAGTTGTTAATCTTAAATGTTTGGATTTATGGCAATTGCTACCCATGAACTGGTTTAAGACCCCGAGGAATCTGAAGCTGTGGCGCTCTGTTCGGCCTCGGCGTTCAACCAACTGGCGTGAATAGCATCGACCATTTGGATTGATGAACGGTCAGATGACAGGCCGTCATGTGCCATTGCGTGCCCGGGGCTCCAAGCGCCATACGGCCTGACATCTTGGGCTTTGCCATTTCGCGCCTGATCTCTTTCCAAATTCCAACCTGCTAATCGGACGGTGATAAGAGGCTGATCCTGATCTAAGGCTAGGATTGAGCCACGAGGCGGTAAGATTGTTTGAGATATTTTAAGTGGTGTTTTCCCTTCCGACTGTTTCTGGTTTTCATTATAGAATGACTGTGTGCCGCTTACAGCACTGTGGCGATCTGCATTATCCCGGAACCTTTCGGCTTCAATGATCAGCGCACAACCATTTGCCTATGCCATTCTTCTCGGTATCAGGTATAACTTCCTTGTTAACCTGGTTCCGCCTTTTCTTGTAATTGTCGGTTGCATGAGTCTCTGCGACTCCAGTCTTGGTTATGGTTTATGCTAGTTTTCCTTTACATTCTCTCAGTGCTTTTGTTCAGGGTTCTCAGTTTATGGTTTGGTTGTCATGCTCAGGTGGATGGCTCATCGTCTAATCATCGATGACGAGAAACTTCTCCACACCTTTGCTAGCCCAGTATCAGGTAAGACTCATGCGTTGCCAGAGTCTCCTTTGTTCGACTTATCCAGGGTATCGGCTGAACCTTTGTTCACTTGGGCAGGGATGTCGGGAGTCATGCTCTCGCATTTGGAGTCCCTTCGCCATACTCAAGGGTCTCCTTGCTTGACAGTTTTTCTGGTCCCACTTTCTACATGACTGGTTTCCTTGCCCTTACTCAGGCAGGAACCTCTGTTAAGAGGCGCTGCATGCCGAGCATGACTGTTTAACTGTCTTTCATTTATTAACTTCGCCTCTGAACACAGGCAGTGTTTTTGTTAAACGATGATATTGGTCTGTATGGAACTGTTTCCTGGTTTAGACTTGATTGAGAAATCATGAATGAGGCACGAGAATTTCTTAATAAGTTTTTAGCTCTGTTTTGTAATGGTTTCGGCTTACCCGCCTTCTCTGTAACCGGACTATGTTCACAGGCTTAAGTTTAATTTGTAATCATTTCCCTCTCAGAGTAAATCTAGATTTTCCTTTAATGATTAGTTCATCTATTCGTATGGTTCAGCTTTGGTAGCCTCTGCTGGCTAAGCACATGCTTAAGCTCAGCTATGGCGACTCTTCCAGAGTGGGGACAACTGGTTAATGTCGGCTGTGCATGCATATGGTTAAAGTTATTTTCTCGTCCCATGGCGACAATGAAGTATCTGTTTATTTATTATTCTAACCGTAAATGTATGTGTCCCTAGTCAAATGACACAGTTACGTGGTTTGTAAAGGAAATGTTGTTGATTTGAAACTTGGTCTCGTTACCAGCAATCAGTTCGGCCCGCGGTCCCATTGACAGAGGGTTAGGGTATTTCGTCGTCTTTCTTTAAACGCTGTTATAGTTTAAAATATGAACTCATTTATTCTGTGTGTCATACCAGATTTTCTTTCCGTGTTCATTCTCATTAGAATACAAGTATGCTAGAGTTACTTTTCAATTCTTGAATACAGAGAATGCTAGAATTTCTTTTCAGTTCTTGAATACAGAGAATGCTAGAATTTCTTTTCAGTTCTTGAATACAGTGAATGCTAGAATTTCTTTCAGTTCTTGAACACAAAGAAGGGTTTTACAGTATTCCTTTCTGTTTAAAGTTCTTACTTCCGCCTGTATTACAAAGTTCAGTTAGATATGTTCAACGCTTGTATTTTCGAACATAAGATACAGATTCTGTCTCTGTCGGTTACATAGAAACTAGTTTTTTTTAAAAAGAAGTAAACAGATTGCTTTCCATTATTTCTATTTGCTTACCACAGAACCATACAAGGAATTTCTCAGTTGATATGCTTAGTAAGCTATACCTGTTTAGCAGCAAACCTGTTCGTAATGCTTGTCAACCTCCCGTCCGTAGGAAGATCCTTCTTGATCTTCCACCCCCAAGCACTTATGCAGATCCTCTTGTCTGCAATTTCACTGGCTACGCCAGGTCTCGCTATCTGATCCTAACAAGACATAGCGAATTCAGGAAAATCTCTTCCTTTCAGCCATGCTATCTGGTCACTACCAGACATAGCATCTTTTTTTTTTTTTTTTCCCTGCCATCTGATCCTAACCAGACTTGGCAATCTTCCCCTTTTTCCTCCTGGGGTCTCAACTGCCTCCTAAAGGTAGTTAGGTTTTTTTTATTTAACTACCTCAACAGTTATTAAACACAATTAATCATATACTCAAATAAAATAGTGATAACACAATTAATTATCATAATCATTAACAACACTAGCAACAGAGTTTTTATACTTATCAAACAAAGTTTTAGCTCACAGTTAACTTTACTATTTTACCAACATTAACATTTCACGAGGAGCATTACATCTCCCCCTCCTGAAGTTCTACATCGTCCCGATGTTGCTGTTCATTCAAAAATAGTCTGGGATAAGCTTCCCTCATACTCTGCTCATCCTCCCAGGTGACCTCATCAGGCCTAAAGTGCTGCCATTGCACTTTAACCTGGTTGATGACCCTTTTCCGCAGCTTGACTCTTCTCCGATCTAGTATGTTCACTGGTTCGACCATGAACTCTCCTTCCGGTTCCACCTGAAACACATAGTATTCAGATTAGCTGCTTACTAACATTCTATTTCAGTTTACGTTTATTAACAGTCTTTTCTTACCTGAATGTCCTGCCAACTTATTATGTGCCTAGGGTCATAAACATATTTCTTTAAAACTGATACATGGAAGACATTATGGACCCGGATATGGCTGGGTAGGGCTAGCTGATAAGCTACCAGCCCCACTCGCGCTAGAATTTGGAAGGGCCCACAGAAGCGAGGTGCCAATTTGGCACAAGCATTCCATTGGAGAGTACTTTTCCTAGCTCAGATTCTGACATACACATGCTCACCCACCTGATATTCTTTAAATGTTCTCTTCCGATCTGCAAAATTTTTCTGCCTGTCCTGAGCTATTTTTAAATTAGCCCGGACTCTTTTGACCATGACTTCCATCTCTTCCAACATTTCAGGACCCAGCAAGAGTTTGTCCTCCGGTCCACCCCAACTTGAGGGTGTGCGGCATTTCCGGCCGTAAAGCACTTCGAATGGACTCATCCTCAAGGATGCATGATATCCATTGTTATAAGCAAACTCTACAAGGTGTAAATACTCCTCCCATCGCGTAGGTTGTTGCATCACATAAGATCTCAGCATGTCTTCCACCACTTGATTCACCTGCTCAGTCTGCCTGTTAGTCTGCGGATGATAAGCGGTGTTGAAGTTCAATTGCGTTGCTAGACCTTCAAACAAGGTCCTCCAAAAAACTGATGTGAATTTAACATCACGGTCGGATATTATTGTTTTTGGCAGCCCATGAAGTTTAAATATATTCTGCATAAAAACATTTGCGATTTGAGCCGCACGATATGTGGATGGAACCGGTATGAAGTGAGCTGATTTACTGAGTTAATCTACTACAACCAATATAGAATCATTGTTCTTTTTGGATTTTGGCAATCCCGTAATAAAGTCCATGGTAATGGTCTCCCACTTCCATTCTGGTACGGGTAATGGCTGTAGTAAACCCGCAGGGTGCTGATGTTTAGCCTTAACCTATTGACACTCTAAGCATCACGCCAGATATTTTACCACATCCCTCTTCATGCCTAGCCAGTGGTACTCCTTCCGAAGCGAGATGATTAATTTTTGGTAACCCGGATGTCCTGCATAAGGACTTTTATGATATTCATCCAAAATCTTTTCTTTAATACCGCTCTGATTGGGTACATAAATCCTCTTCTGATAACACAAAAATCCGGCTGCATTCAAGGTGTACCCTTGTTGTATTAGGTGGGTATTTAAATCCTGCACTAGCTGCTTCTTTTGTAGGTAAATCTGATCTTGTGCAGCAGCCTCGTCAATTTCTTTGTCAAGGGTGGACCGTCCTTGACTAATACCAATTTCATAAATGCAATGCACTTTTCGGCTCAGTGCATCAGCTACTCTATTTTCTTTTCCTTTCAAGTGCTTAATTTCAAAATCGAAATTTCCCAAAAAGTCCACCCATCTTGCTTGTCTCGCGTTTAAGGTTGGTTGACTAAAGTAGCTAGTCAAACTATGGTGATCAGTCATCAGCAAAAATTTTCTCCCCACTAAATAATGGCGCCACACGTATATCTGGAAGGGTTCTTGATACAGAGCACCATGAGAGGGGTAGATTCGTTACCTCAAGAAGATCTCAATAAAATATTGTTATCGGGAAAAGTGTCTATTCAAAATGACCCTATCCCACTAAGGTGTGACAATGACCTTAGAAACAAACAGAGAAAACTACTTTCGTATTCTTCTTTATGAACTATAAACGAAGAGGAATAGGATGAACCAACCTGTGTCTTGCGCTAGTCCTTTGATCCAATCTCTCTCCTCTTTGAGAGCTTCTAGCTACCTGCTCCCTTACTTGCCCAGCTTCACCAAGTTCCTGTAAGATCACAGAAGAAGAAAACTACACAAAGACATGGATTTATATTCATAAATAGATTAGGATCAGATTTAAGCTAAACATGCAAATGTAACAAACATCAATGATACACAAGCATATAGGAGAAACTCAAATAGTTTTATTGATATAACAAGAAGATCGAGGAGGAGTTACAACCGATGATTCCTGATCCAGCATCAACCTCCCAGCAAAGGAATCCCCTCTTCACCTCCAACAAAGCATAAATCACCCAATACTCTGATATCTATCTCAAAACCAACAGCAATTCTCTGCAATGTACAAAATTCCAGCCTCTGGATCTCTGGGATGAGGGATCCATATATAGATGTATGCAAAGAGGATGAGTCAGCTTATGATCTGACTAGTGGCTTCTCTCTGTCAGTTCTTGCTTCCACTTGGAGACTGAGAGCCTCTTACTCATCCTTGGTCGAACTCAGTGAGGCAAGTGTCATTAGGGAAGATTCTAGAAGCTTCCATTGTCTATCCACCTCGGGGAATGACACTGCCATTTGTCATTTCCCGCTCAACGCACCCTGGTAGTGCATTTAGGTGCGTTGCAACGCACCTAGCTAGTGTAATTGGGTGCTATGCAACGCAGCTAGCTAGTGGAGTAGCTGAAATGATCCTGATTTGACTGATTCTGAGCAGTTTCTGGTGGAGAACTTCTAGGAGAAGCTGTAATTTTTTGACCTTGTTCCTTTAGGGGCCGGAACAACACTTTTAGGGACTTAGGATCCATTGGTTTATGGACATTTCATGCTTAGAGCTGTAAGGAAAAAAAATGTCTATAACAGTTGCCCCCTAAAGTATGAGGCCATTTATCGGGTGAAATGCTTTATTAGGAGGATCCGAAGTTCTTTCAATGCTGGGAGGAGACCTATAATAAGATACAATACAATACATTATCTTCATACTGTTTTGATGATCTAGCTGAGGCGGGCATTCCCATGCTCAGCTTTATAAATTCATTTTCATGTACATATGACAGACAATCGTCTGATGGTAGACTGATGATTCTGATAGAGCCATCATCCTTTTGGTAGGATGATTATCTATGCTGCAATGCTGTACATTTCAATGTCTTTATTTTCTTGAATATATATCGCAGCCCGGATGGATGAAACTAGATCCGGGGTCTTCAATCTCGTCCGATCTTCACTCGAAGTACAAGTCGATCCATGTGAGAAATGTTTTGAAGTCGAACATGGAAAGACATCGCTTGATTACCAGTCAATGATGTAAACTGTTAACAAGCGCGAGAGGAATCACCGATAATGATGATGACCCTCAAGGTACTGCAGTACAATTCACGTGGTGTGAATAAAGGATTTGGCATCGAACACCACGCAAAATCCTTCGGTCGAAGGTCATTGATGTATACCTGTCGCCGGAAGTGAGAAACTTGCCATTGAGGCATGCAAGCTTCAAAGTACTGAAGGGGTGTTCCTAGATCAACTTCTTGGATAATGAGCTGATGTCGACAAGAAGTGACCCGTCAAAGGAGGGCCTTAACGAATCCCACATCAATGACATGGAACGGAGCAAATGATTTTGATGGAGGTGAAAACGATCTGGTGATATATGGTTCAGGGTGGCGGTCATGAAAGAATGGAGTGTAATGTATGGTAGTGGGCACGTGTTATAGACATTTTTGTGCCTTACAGCATGAAGCATGAAATGTCCATAATCTAAGGGATCCAAAGTCCCTAAACATGATGTTCCTACCCCTAGAGGAACAAGGTCAGCAAACCACAGCACTTCAAATCAGTTCTCCACCTGAAAACACTCAAAAACAAGCAATTTCGGGATCATGTCAACTGCTCCACTGAGCATCTGCGCTGAATGTCAACTGCTCCTCTCTGTACCTGCGCTGAATGTCAACTCTAATGAAGGCTACCTGCGCTGAGCGAGATTGGACAAATGGCACATTCATTTCTCAAGGTGTCAATGCCCAGGAAGCTTCCAAAATGACACTTGGATCAAGGAATTCGCCTTGTGATGAGTAAGAGGATCTAAAACTCCAAGTGGAAGCAAGGATCTCCAAGTGGACTCAAGAACTGAAGTTTAACTAAAGTGGGAGAGGACACAAGTCAGCTTCACACCAGTCTCAAGCTGACTCATCCTTTCTCCACTTCTCCTATATATAGAGCTCTCTCATGAGGTCTAGGGAGGCTGGAATTTTGTGAATGCAAGGAAGTGCTGTTGGTTTGAGGTTAGAACTATTGGGTGATTGCTTTGAAGGAGGTGAAGAGGAGATTTCTTTCTGCTGGGAGGTGTTGCTGGATTGGGCCTCTTATGGTTGTAACACTCTCAGAACTTTACTTCTTCCATTAATAAAGCATTTGAGGTTCTTCTATATGCATGTGTCTCAATGATGTATTGTTATACTTGTGTATTTGATTTATTCTAATCCTTGAATCAATTATGAATGTATGCTTCTTGTAGTTTCCCTCTCTTGTTCTCTTGCAGGATCTTTGTGTAGCTGGGCCGGTGAAAGAGCAAGGAGCTGGGAGCAAGCAGCAAGGAGAGAAGATTGGATCAAACACTAAGCGAAAGACATCGGTTGGTGGATCCCTTTCTCCCCTTTTACTTTCATAAAGAAGAAATCTTAGATAGCTTTGCTTTCAGTTGTTGCTGAGGTACTATCACCCTTAGAGTGGGATAGGGTCATTCCGTATTGGATACTTTTCCCTACAACAAACATGCGACTCCACTGGGGATCGTATCTTGTTGGTTGTTTGTGTTTTAGCTATTCATTTCTTAAACACAGGGAGTACCGAATCGAACTGCATTTGGATCTTTCAAATGCAAAGTAGAGGGCAGCTACTCTAGCTCAGTTTCTGGGCATGTTTATGATTTGAAGAGCTGATCCACAAGGACTCTGAACAGCTCTTAGTGATAGCTTTTCATCCTCCTTATCATCCCTTAGTGTGTACTTGACTGATAGCTTCTGATTTGGCCAAAAACTGTGAATTTTTGAGCAATCTGTGACCCGGAAACTAAGAGAAACGAAAGTTTCGTTCTTCAGCGCAAGTGCTGTGAAGGCAGTCTGCATTTCAGCGCAGTTCCCGAAGGGGCTACCTGCGCTGAATGTCAAACTGACAGTGTACCACCTGCGCTGAACCAGTCTTGCCTTGTGCTACTGGGGTTTCCTGCTGTTTCTTGCCCTGTTTTCACCTTTGTTTTTGCTGCCTGTTACCAGTCAATGTACCTATCTGAAACCAACTTTCCTTGCCACTATTCCGCCTCGGTTGTATAAAGAAACTGTGTTTGTTCTTTGTGTATTTCTTACATCATTTACAGTTTCCCATAACGAAAGTGAACTAGTCTTGCTGTGACCTCTTAGATCTAGACCTGTGATAGGTGTCTTTCTGATCTTAAGAGTTAGTTTGTTTGCTGTTCATAGCTGATTGATTGAGCTTTTGCTTTCGTCATATGGTTTGAATTTACATATTTCTAGTGTCGAAACAAGTAAATCTTAAGGTGTCTTTTGATTTTGAAAAGCTTGTTTGCTTTCACTTGAAATTGAATTCGAAATTATACAACAGCTTTCTTTCTGTATTACATCAACATTAAGAAAGAGAAAAGAAATACCTGCATTTTGCATTTGCATTTTTGATAAGTTTGCATGATTGATCTAGGAGAAAGTGCATTAGTGTGTGCTTGGTGATCTGTGTGAAAAGATAATGTCTTTCTTTTCCCTCAGTAGTTAGGATTTTCAAAGTTAAAAGATTATAAAGCTTGCTTGTCATCTTAAACTGCATTTAGGAATTTGTACCAATACATCTCGTGGTGATCCTGAAAGACAAACTGCTAAACAAGATCAACTTAAAATATATTGAATGAACCTAACAACGCTTTGTAACATAACGCTCACAGTAGAGGTCTAGGTAGAGACGTGTTCCGGCGTCGTTAAACGTAGTGACTGTCGATCTCTACGAAGGTGGGTGATTCCTCCTGAGGGACGATAGCACTAATACGGACTTGTGCTCCCACGTACCGTCGCGTATATATTGGGAGACCCCTATAGGCATTTATCCTTTATCCTTAGGAAGCCATGTCGGCCGCCCTACTGATCGCGATGCAGTGAACACAATATTCACGAAGATCGACCACCCGTACCGTAAAACGTATTCTGTGGTTTCACGAAAGGTTTGGCACACCCTCTGCCTAGATCTCCAGAGTAGTTTCTTTTGGCCCTTTTCAAACTCTATAACTGAAAAGGTTTAACCGAGCATTTGTCACTTCGGGCTCGTTAAAACATCGAAGGAGACTAGAGTCATCTTTAGCTTTTTCTCGACTCTTTAAAACTGAAAAAGCAAGTTGTGTCTTAAAGCGTCTAATAAAATTCATTCAATTCGGAAACATAATTCCCCTTTTGTATTTTAGTTGATCGAGTAATCCGCAACCGTGGAAGAAAGTCAATTGAAACCCCGTCGTTCGCAAAGACTTGCGAGTCAACCGTCTTTGTCTCCAGAATCGAAAGTAGTACGGACAAAGCGAACTCGTTTAACCTGTTCAAAATCTCCTTTGAAAGTTAGAACACCTGTTCCAACCACAACTGAGATTCCGGTTACTCCAAGCATTTCTGGAACCCCTGCCTCTTTTGAAGAAGTTCAACAGCAACAGAGGGACAGTAACACTGATCCTAGTCTGGGGGCAAATACTTGTCTAACTGAACCAGTTCCATCAGTAACCGGTCCAGAGAGTTTTGTTCCTCAAACAACTGCCGCTGTCGAAACAACCACTTCTTCGGCACCAGAAATATTTTACGGACCTGACGGTCTTCCTCTTCCACCTGGTTTGATTGCAATAGAGGAAATTGTAGAAGACCCGCAAGCAAATACTCCAACTCATTTTGGAGTAGGTGTCACTCTTTTTCCTTCTGCATCAGAAGTTTGTCCATCACCAGTGGAAGTTCCTACAGAATCGCTAGGCAATTTATTGGATAGACTTAAAATGTCTGAGCAACCGTCGACATCAAGGACTGTGTCAAATGACACAGCGACGGCAGAACCCCCTGCCGCCATTCCGACAATGTTTGCCGGTGTACCATCTGTCCCAACTAGCACTCAACTGCTAGAAGGAGTCCATCCAGGGACTATTTCGACAGTGTGGTCTGTTCCAGTTTGTTCCTCCGGAGTAATATCCGGTAATTCTTATGTTGAAACTAGACAAGTTGATCCTTATGGAGGTCAATTTGGGCCATCCAGTCCCCAAGGGCAGACCATACCCTTGAGTTCCGGATTGCTACCGCATGGGGGGCAGTATGCCCTTTCATTACCCCCTCCGGGAGGGTACCCATACGGCAGTTCTCAACCATATTCAGGTTTAACTGGAGTTGCAACAAGTGGTTGGGTACCTATGTTACCCCAACAGCCAAGAGTTGTATATTCTATGCAACAGTGTATACCTGTGACGAGCATCCCGACGACGCCAGCTATTGTAACAGTGTCGCAAGTTCAAGCGATGCCTGTTGTGTGTCAACCTCAAGTTGTAATGCAACAGCCCCTTGACCCTGGGACACAACCACAATCGCCAACTGCCGGGACGTCACAGGTACAAACGGGTACCATTACCTCACATCTTGGTCCGTCGGTTAGTATGGCACAACAGAACATGGCCTCGCAGCCATGGATGGTGCAATACCAACAACCACAATTCCAGCAGGTGTACCAAGGATCTGAGCAACAGATCTTTGCGAATAGTGGACAACCGTATATTCAAAACGGATTAAATCAACCACTTTACAGTGGCCAAGTCCACCAACCATATCAGTCATATCAGCATCAATTGCATTATGCTGGTATGCAAAGGCCTACTGCTCAGGCGATTCCATCGTATCCTGGGTACGCCTCACCAAACCTGAATCAACAGTTGCCATTCGTGGCAACTCTAGAATTACCAGATTTACATCGTTTGACGAACGATCCAATCGCCTATGCCCATTGGTGGCCAGCGATTCCTCATAAGCTTCCTTCGGACATTCCTAAATTCAATGGAAATCCTGGCGAAGACCCGTCGAATCATGTGATGACTTTTCATCTGTGGTGTTCATCGAATACCTTGAATGATGATTCGATAAGGCTTCGCCTTTTCCAGAGGACATTGACTGGTCCAGCGGCTAAATGGTATATTGAGTTACCTAGAGCCTCTTTCGACAATTTCAGTTCCCTAGCCACGACTTTCTTAACCCACTTTCAGTTACCTATTAGGTACGAAACTGGAACAGAGATTTTAACCAATTTCAAGCAGACAACGGCCACACATATATCTGATCATATACATGAGTGGCGACGTCATCGCAGAATGGTAAAGACTTATGTTCCGGATCAACTATTAGCTGAGTGGTTTATAAAGTCGCTTCTTCCTGCTATAACGGAAGATGTGGCCAAGGGAGGGGTCGTAATAGAGGAGCAGGTTATTGCTCGTGCCCAGTATTTGGACTTAGTATATACTCAGTCTGGCACACTCTATGATAAGATACCTGACGCCCCCAGACCGGAATTCTCAATCCCTCCTCCTCCTGGATCGAATAATGACTCTCATGCCGGTGATGGTGTGATTGGCACTGCAAACGCAAAGTCGACAAGGGATTCATCCAAGAAGGCCCGTAAGACTTCGAATCAGAATGCGAACCAAGAGATTCTTGCTTCGGAAATAAATGCCATATCAGCAGATAAAGGCAAAAATTCCAATCAACCAGGGAGCAAGAAGAATCAAAACAAAGGGAAGAAGAAGAAACAAGGAGAGTCATCTCCTCGAAAAACTTCTTCAAGCCCTCCTCGAGATAGGAAACCACCTTTTGGGTGTCAAATATGTGATGAGGATCACTGGACGAGAGAATGTCCATACAAAGCTGAGCTTAAAAGATTCTTTAAGAGTCCGCAAACCTCAGCTGTGTTAACTGATCCGTTTCCGAATCGAGGAACAAATCTGGTTGCTAATCAAAATGCTTCCCAATCCCAAGTGCTTATGTTGTCTATCTCAAAGCAGCAAAATGATGCTTTGACAAGGAATAAAGATTACGGGAATCCACGGCTGTCGAAAAACAAGGCTAATGAACAACCTAGTAGTTCGACGACAACTTTGACCGAAGTTGTGCCACCCATCATTCCTGAACCAATGATAAGGTCGCCAAAGGGAGGAGTACGCAAGTCGACATTTAATCCTCGTGCCAAAGTAGCACAGAATCATAATATAGTAGAGGACTTGGCCCAATCGCCGTCCGCTATGTCGACACTTGAAGTACCGCAAAATTGCCTCTCCCAAGAGCAGGCTTTATTATCAGCAATAGGTGGGGTTGGCCCAAGGGATTCCAATCTTGTGGCCTTTGATCATAAAGGATATGACCCTCAGTTACCAGCTCAACTAGCTTTCCTTATTCAAGTGAAAGCCCTCAACAAAACCGTTCATCGAACAATTATTGATGAGGGGGCATCTACATGTATTATGTCGATGAGTTGCTAGAAAAACTTAGGCTCACCACCCTTGTCGAGATCGTCAACGACATTGAAAGCATTTGATGGATGATCATACACTCCATACGGGATTTTAAGTAACTTACAAGTTGAACTAGGGGGCAAGACAGTAGGAATTGATGTTGAAGTGATTGATGGAAACCTCGATTACAACATCCTACTGGGAAGACCCTGGATATATGCCATGGCTGCAGTTGTGTCGACCTACTTCAGGAAGATTGCATTTCCCTTTCAAGGAGGAATTACAGTCGTCGACCAACAAACTTTCCTCCCCGACAGTTCACAAGTTACGGGAAGCATTCCAATTATCCATGGAAGCAATCATTCGCTCCAAAATATTGGAGTAGGTCTCCTCAAAGACCCTGCCTTAATGGGTACTTTTGCCCTATCGCCTGCAAGTAATCTGGCGGAAGTGGCCACAATGGAAACCTACAATATGAAATCTTCTATATCTAATGGATTCGGAAGATTCCTAAATATTTTGTCAGCATGGATCATCGCCCTAATAGAAATACTGTAAATACAGTGGGCTCCGAGGACGGTTCTTATCTCGTGTCAACCTCGTTAAAAAATGAAACAAGGAGTTGAGGATGGTTCTTTTACTGTGTCAACCTCATTAAAAAATGAAACAAATCCCCTTTCCAAATCTCAAAGGTAAACCTTCATTCCAACCAACAAAGTTGAATGCAATGAAGCTTGGGGGGAAAAGATATATAACCAAAGAAACAACCTTTAGGGTATTAAAGCTTGCAAGGCAATAGGTTATGGACAGAGCATAACTTGAAAAGTCAGCTCATATAAGTACAAAGGGCAACTCACAATTTGAAAAGGTTTGGCTCTCAAAAAGTTGGCTTAAAAGTCAACTCAAAAAGTTGGCTTAAAAGTCAACTCATATTTTCCCTTTGTCCAGATATTGATTTTAGACAGGATCAATATCCGGACAAAGGGCAGGGTATGGGCAGGTCACAACTTGAATATTTGGTGAGATCAGACACCAAAATAAAATGTCGAAGAACATCTTTTTCTTGTGGGACGCTTTGTTGAAAAATCCCACTTGTATTAGATTTACACACCACCACTGCACCGAACTCCAATAAACTACGATGGTTCAAGGATGAATCTATAATGACCAAATTTGGTCATTCTAGAGTCTTCCTTGAACTGATGGAAAACCACCATATCATCCGGTCAATTTTAACTCATTGGACAGCCGTGTGGTTGGGTGTTATGTTAGCTCCCCTCGGGACCACATTTCATTTTTTTTGCATTATAGTTATGTGGCAACCTCCGTTAGGAAGGGTCAAAGCTGTAATGTATCCTTAACATTCTAACATCAGGTGTTAAAATAATCCGGTACTGTTTAACTAATTTGGACAGCTGTGTGGTTGGGTGTAATGGCAGTTACCCTCGGGACCACATTACATCCTTTCACGGATTCAAGTAATGTGGCAACCTCCGTTAGGAAGGGTCAAGATGTACTTAGTCTTTACATCCTAACATCATGCTTAAACAATAATGATAACTTATAGTTTAACTCATTTGGACAGCCGTGTGGTTGGGTGTCATGTCAGCTCCCCTAGGACCACATAAATTCTGGAGAGTCTTTTTGTGGCAACCTCTTAGGAAGGGTCAAGTTGTAATGTGTCCTGACATTCTAACATCAGGTGTTAAACTTTAAAAATCATAACTCATAAAATTGGATTCTATGTTGCTTTACGGGTTCCATGAATGAGTTATGTCTGGTTTTCCAGTTGTACCCACACCCAATAGCTGGGATACTCTAAAAACTGTGTAGCCACCTACGCTCGATTTGTGGAGGAAAGTTTTTCCTTCAAGCGTGGGCGGGTTATGCAAAAACTGGGTAGCCACCTACGCTCGATTTTAAAGTCCGTTTTTAGGTTGAGCGTGGGCTGGAAGGTTTCGGATCTTTATAAAGGAGGCCCCTTTTGCTCAAACTGTCTTCTGCTCCAAAATAGATCAAATTTTAATCTTTACATTTTAACTCATTTGGACAGCTTAAAATAATGTGGTTTCGATTGAGCTAACCATAGAACAGCTGTCCAAATGAGTTAAACTGTAAAGATTAAAATTTGATCTATTTTGGAGCAGAAGACAGTTTGAGCAAAAGGGGTCTCCTTTATAAAGATCCGAAACCTTCCAGCCCACGCTCAACCTAAAAACGGACTTTAAAATCGAGCGTAGGTGGCTACCCAGTTTTTGCATAACCCGCCCACGCTTGAAGGAAAAACTTTCCTCCACAAATCGAGCGTAGGTGGCTACACAGTTTTTAGCGTATCCCAGCTATTGGGTGTGGGTACAATTGGAAAACCAGACATAACTCATTCATGGAACCCGTAAAGCAACATAGAATCCAATTTTATGAGTTATGATTTTTAAAGTTTAACACCTGATGTTAGAATGTCAGGACACATTACAGCTTGACCCTTCCTAAGAGGTTGCCACAAAAAGACTCTCCAGAATTTATGTGGTCCTAGGGGAGCTGACATGACACCCAACCACACGGCTGTCCAAATGAGTTAAACTATAAGTTATCATTACTGTTTAAGCATGATGTTAGGATGTAAAGACTAAGTACAACTTGACCCTTCCTAACGGAGGTTGCCACATTACTTGAATCCGTGAAAGAATGTAATGTGGTCCCGAGGGTAACTGCCATTACACCCAACCACACGGCTGTCAAAATTAGTTAAACAGTACCGGATTATTTTAACACCTGATGTTAGAATGTTAAGGATACATTACAGCTTTGACCCTTCCTAACGGAGGTTGCCACATAACTGTAATGCAAAAAAAATGAAATGTGGTCCCGAGGGGAGCTGACATAACACCCAACCACACGGCTGTCCAATGAGTTAAAATTGACCGGATGATATGGTGGTTTTCCATCAGTTCAAGGAAGACTCTAGAATGACCAAATTTGGTCATTATAGATTCATCCTTGAACCATCGTAGTTTATTGGAGTTCGGTGCAGTGGTGGTGTGTAAATCTAATACAAGTGGGATTTTTCAACAAAGCGTCCCACAAGAAAAAGATGTTCTTCGACATTTTATTTTGGTGTCTGATCTCACCAAATATTCAAGTTGTGACCTGCCCATACCCTGCCCTTTGTCCGGATATTGATCCTGTCTAAAATCAATATCTGGACAAAGGGAAAATATGAGTTGACATTTAAGCCAACTTTTTGAGTTGACTTTTAAGCCAACTTTTTGAGAGCCAAACCTTTTCAAATTGTGAGCTGCCCTTTGTACTTATATGAGCTGACTTTTCAAGTTATGCTCTGTCCATAACCTGTTGCCTTGCAAGCTTTAATACCCTAAAGGTTGTTTCTTTGGTTATATATCTTTTAATCTTCTCCAGCCTTCACTTTCTCCCCGTACATATTTGTGTGTCCCCACCTACAAGAATTTTAGCAGCCTCCCAAACATGTTTAGATTTTCTTCCTCACATAACTTCTTTTATGAAATTTAATTCTCAACTTTAGAACCTTGAATACTTTCTGCCCCATCAACATATGGTATGACCCCATGCTCGTGCTCTATTATCTTCCATCATAGATACATCTTAACTCTGGATCTACCAAGCACCAAGAGGGATCAAATATCTTTTCATTCTAAAAAAGGTTTGTATCTCAAGATATTTGATCCCTCTCGTCGTTTGATATATCTAAAGTTAAGAACTAGGATGGTTTAATTATTATCTAATAATAATTATTTAATATTTTGTGTAATTTGACTGAGTCAAAATATTACATAACATGACATTACAACATCTCTTCCATATTGGGCTGCAGAGTGCCTCTCGGTGCAATCATTGAATTTCTCTTTAACTTTGAATTTTTTCTGGATGTAGGAGGAAGACCACCTCAGTTCTTAATAGGAATTCCAATTATCTTTAGTTAATCATCATCTATAAGGTTCTGGGGTAGGAAATATTCACTCCCCAGTCGACTAGATACCTAATAGTTGTGTGAAGTTTCCAATCCATCATGATTGGGATGTTAGCTAAGCCTTCTCTCCATTATTGTAGCGGCTATAAAAATATCAACTGATAGGTCCTTGTAACATTGTTTAAGCTGGATTTTAGAAGGAAATTCCCAACATCCTACCATAATGTATCTTTGATATTTGGGAGCCAGAGCTCGTTCCTCGGTACTTTCACCATGTTTCTCTCTCCAATTAGCAATCTGAATGATCTCAATTTCTCCTTTCTTCCTTGTCTCTATGAAGAGAAGCTTATGCCTACCCTTTTTTAATACATGTGGCTTTAGCCACTAAAATTGCATTCAAAAGGATAGCTTTGAAGAACACATCAAGTCTATACCACTTATTGTCATATGCTTCCATTTCTCCCAAAACTTCATCATACTGAATGAGAAGCTTTATTTGATGAAGCTCTAGATATTGCATTCATGAAGAAAGTTGGGACCCTAAGTCTTCCTTGAACATTTTGAGTTTTAAGTGGTGGAAATCTCTTCCTCTAACTAGTCTGACATGGTTGTTGGCCTAAAATATCTTTACCTTATTGGTTTAGTTATATGAGCATAATAATCTACAGGAATGTTCCAAGACTCCATTCTATGCATTGAATTTCCTGTGCCATAGAAATCTCAAGAGAATATAGGAAGAAGATGATATGTAAAGGCTTAAAACTTACAACATCATATAAATATTCAAGGTAGTAGATGTTGGCTAGCATGTTCCCACATGCATCCTTTAAGGAAAAATCATTGGATATAAATGGAAATAAATTTGGGCAAAAGGTTGCCTAGCTTTCTATTGACATGTAGTGGAGGGAAGTTGGCAGAATGAATGACTTGACCTAATCATGTTCTTTAAGTTAATAGATAATCTAGTGAGTGACAGGTGGGTGGAGATCAGAATTAGATGGAATAATGGAATGATTTTTAGGTTGACGGATAGAGTGATGGAATTACCTAATAGGAATATAACAAAGTGACAAAATATATGATTTTTTAGGGAAATAGAGCAAGATTTCCATATGAAGATGGGAAAGGAGTAGACTTCCCTGTAGTTATTCTCTTACCCAACTTAAAGACTAACTCAATAAAATAATAATAAAATGACCTACAGACCAATGCAGTCGACTCACGGGAGTGTATTGTTTATTTTATTTATTTTCACATAGGGATATAGGTAGAGTTTATTTCTCATATTTTCTAACTTGACATAGGAAGGGTTACAAAATTAGGTTCAAAAGAGAAATGAATAGAATTACATAGAGTGACTCAGAGGATTCAGTGACATGTGCTGTGAAAAAAATTTAATTGACCTGAGCCGACTCGATGAGACTTAGACTTCATCTTGTGCACAAAAAGTTGTCTATAATTTTTCTCTCTTGAAATTTCATTTTAATATAATTAACACAATAGTTCTCAATAAATTATGAAGATACAACACCCCAAAAGGAACTAAAAGGGCCTCATGGGAATTCCCTACCCTTAAAAGAATATTTCGAAGAAATATTCTGATATCCCTCTAAACGACAATGACAATGCTATTTAAGGTAGTCAATATTTTTAAAATGGCGGGAAAAACTTATCATAACTTAGTTGTAAAACTAGTAATGAGGACAACCATCACTGATTGCTATTTACGAATGCAAGTTGATGCATTTCCATTATACAAGGAAAACCGTGCCACTTGGAATAACCCACTGGTAGTCGCTAAGGAGGCAGGATTTCACATCTTCCAAGTGCCTCTAGGTCTTAGACTATTAACATGCTTTCTTTCATTTGAGGAAGATGAGTTGATAATCAAACAAAAATAATTTTAGGTTGTATTCCACGACCAACATACTCAATATGCTTGCAATCTCTTTTTCTTGTTATATTATTCTACTTCTTTTTAACTGACTTCTCAAAGAAAAGTAGAATATTATTTATGTTATTCTTTGGTTTTCTGCCTCTTTTTTTATTTTTTATTCAGAGATGGTTGGGCTCAGGGCTAAAATACATCCTCACATTTAGTTGGCGTCCACATTCTCTCCTTGTATGTTCATGGACTTGAAACTGGTTTTCATTATGAAGAGCTTATTTCATCATAGGGATCTTTCGTCTTTACCCCATTTTTGTTGTTGGGTTGAGTGGGGAATTCTTAGAATCCATTTTTTTTTAAATAACTTACATCTAGCCAAGAAAAACTTAAACTGGGGTAGTGCGTAGGGTTTCCAATTATGCTCCCTTAAGAGTTCATTTCAACATAATTAATGCAACCATTCTCAATAAAATATGAACATCCTACACCCCAAAGGTGCTAAAAGGACCTCATGGTTTCTACCCTACCCTTAAAATAAGCTTCCAAACGAATATTCCAATATCCCTCTAATTGAAAATGACAATGTTTGTTAAGGTACTCAATATTTTTAAAATAGTGGGAAAATCCTATCATAATTAGCTGTCAAACCAGCAATGGGGAAAACCATCATTGGCTGATAACTGCGAATGCAAGTTGATGCATCACCATTATTCAAGGAAAACCACCCCAATTGGAATAGCCCGCTAGTAGTTTGTAAGGGGGATAGGCTTTCGCTTCTTCCAGGTGCCTGTGGGTCATGGGTCGTTAACTTATTTTCTTACATTTTATGAAGATGAGTTTTTAACCAAATAAGAGAAATTTTAGGTTGTACTCTAGGACCAAGGTATTCAATATGCTTGCATTCTCTTTTACTTTTCATATTATTCTACTTCTTTTTAATTTACTTCTCAAAGAAAAGTAGAATATTATTTACACTATTATATTTTTTTTTTGCATCTTTTTTATTCCGAGTTGGTTGGTATGAGGGATAAAATACAACTTCACATTTAGTTGGTGTCCACATTCTCTCCTTATATGTTCATGGACGTAGAACTATTTTTCATGAAGAAGAGATTATAGTATCTCTTCCAAACTAGTCAAGAATTTATGAAGGTGAAAAGGATAAGTATGTCTTTTTTATTTTATTTTATAATTTTTGCTACCAAGAACTATGAAGTTGTTGCGTACTTATTTAATATTCACATGCTCTAGAATGCATGATATTAAGCTACAGTAGTAGCTGGGAAAATTTCTAGTCATGATCTCTCAAAAGAGGCCTCATCTTTTGGCATAAATTCCAAGGTTTCTGGGCAGGTTGACAAACGTTGACTGCAAGAAGACCGCAGGGTGTTGACTTTGGTTGACTGAGTTTTGATCTTTGTTTTGGGCTGACTTTAACTTATTGAAGAGGTCGAGTTCCTTGTTGGTTTGAACAAGCTTATTCGAGACCATTTGATTATTATTTTAACTTTGACCACCATTGACTGGGCTCGCTAGGGCACATTGACGATTGTTGACTACTGCAGAATTGTTGACCAAATTAATTTGATCAGATTGGACCTCATTTCATTGGTTTTTCTGTCTAAGAGCCACTTCTCAAGGTAACATTAAGAGTGGCCCATACCTAAACACTATCTAAAGCTGATTTATAAGTTATTAAGTTGCTTATTAAAGAGAAAGGTGATAGGGTGTCATATCCAAAGGCCAACCAAGCCTGATAAATCATCAATTGTTGCTACAATATCTAAGCTTCATAAGTCTAAATATTAGCTCTTAAAAATAGAATAAAGGTATAGACTAAAACTTGGAATTCTACAAAAATATGGGAAGATCGACTTTCCCATGAGTCATGACTTCTTTGCCCACTAAGAATTCTTGAATATCTCTGGTCACCTCCACGTTGATACCTATGCTTTTTCACTTAATAGTGTGTACACATTTGGTCCAATCTTCTGTGCTGAAAATTATCATACATCAAGGCATATTGCAAAATTTATTATGGTTGAAACTTGAGCTTGAAATTTCCTTCGCAGATTTACAAGTAGGACCTATTTCGAAATACCCCCTTATTGTATGCATTTATTCTTTGTTGGGATTTTTTTAAAATATGTTTTTAATGGAACTTGAATTTTCTTTCTACAAGATTGGTGGAAATTGACAAATTCTAAATTTCTTGGTTTGACTATATGATTGATTGCACTTTAATTTGTAGGATGACATGAATTGTGCATAAGACTGAATTTCTTTGTGTCAGTGGCTTCTTGAAAACTTCCTTGATGATATGGAATTCATGTCAAATTTTTTTGATAAGACTATTATAGATTGACTTCATTTGGTGGAAAATACCTCATTTGTGTGTATTACCTACACAGAAGCAATTCAACTTCTATAGAAAGTTATGAATTTTCTGTACGTTGGGTGTATGCATAGATGCTTACAGTTTTGAGTTTCTATGCTTTCTAAGTTTTCAGACACAATAAAGGCTTGAGAAGTGTGGCATGTGGTTGAAAACAAATAGGTTATAGATAAGAAGTTTGACAATGAGGTAGAGTGGGGCATTGATTTAACATCAGAGCATGAGAGGTGTGTAAGACAAAAAGACCACCTTGACATTATGTTAAAATCGAAATGGAAAATATTGTTTTTCTTATACCATTTACATTTTTAAAATTTCATCTGGGCATTTGGGAAGGTGAAAATATGGGAAATTTTGTTGATGTTTTACTGTCTAACTTGATGCAGATATTTCATAGAGGAAATATTTATAAAGTCAGGAATTGTGTACAACCATCCAAAAGACATCAAGGCATTTTACATGTGGATCACTGATGATGGAAAGAATGTTGCTTTCATGGAATTACTTGTGCCTAAGGTATGATTATTTCTTCTTGTAATTCATTATAATATGATATGGTTTTGCTTATTTGTTTCTGGATATAAACTGTGTATGAGTGAAATTGGTTTCTCCAAGAGCACCTTGAAGTTGGTTAATGATAATAAGTCTAAGCATATGGTTGTAGTTTTATGCTCATTGTTTTGACTAAATTTACACTTGTGTATTCTTCACAAGTTGGGGAACTGATTGGTGGGAGTCAAAGAGAGGAGTAATATGAAGTTATTGTAAATAAGTAAAAGAACTATGGTTTATTTCATTCTTTGTTAAGTATGCATTTGAAATTGCATACTTTTCTCTTTGATATATTATTTGTCACCAAAAATTGTAAACAACTAGGGTCAGATATTGTAAGAAACTTGGAATAGATATGTGTAGGAAACAACAAGAATGACAAAAGTAGGAAAGGAAATTTAAATAAAAAAGAAAATACTTAAGAAATATTACTTATCACAAAATTACAATTTTAGTCATAGATTGTAATTTTTAGATTCTTGAAATCAAGTTTCAAATATATCCAGTTATGACATCATGATCCAAATTCAATAAGTTGCTCCTCCCTTATCATTATGTTGTTGTTGTCATGCATTCACCATTTTGTTGTTGTTAAACTCAAATTCAAACCTGAAGCATGTGACATAGCTTACAATAAGTCTCTTCCCTAAGTTTTTAAGGCATTTTCACAGCTTTTGTATTTCAAAGGATGCTTCATAAATATTTATTCTTTTTTGTACTTGAGGAAGGTCACTATTGTCCTCACTAGACTGGTAGACAACATGATAGAGCCTTTCATGTTTGTTGATTTTTTTGTAAAGTTTTGTCAACTACTATCAACTCCTCAACCACTAAAACTCTAGCTTGTTGTTGGAAATAGTACCAAGAAGAAGTGTTACTAGTCATTTATCCCTTTTAGCCTAGTAGGCACATTAATGACTTTTGTCTTGGTGAAATTTATGATTTATATTAATGTCATGGGTGGAAGAGATACTTAAAAGTGTTGTACCATGTACTTTTATAATATTAAAGTCACTTGTACTTTATAAAGTGACTTTATGTGTAAATTACTAAGTGTAATTTTCTAATATTAAAGTCAATTGAAAAATCACTTTAAGAGAAAAATAGAGAAAGGTACACAACTTGAAAAAGGTACTGGGAGGATTTAAAGTAATGGGGCCAATGTGTGATGGGGGTCATTTGAGAGAATTGATCTCAACCACACATCTTGAGATTTGGAGATTAAATCTCATTCATTGAATCTTAGGTTTAGGGATTCAATATTTTCTAAGAGACAAAAGGAGAAAAGTTAGGTTCATTCTTCACTTCACACTTGAGATGAGGAGATGATGAGAGGAGAAATTCAAGGAGAATTTGCAACTAGACAAGAAGCGTTCGATTTTATAGGAGGGAGGCAACCATAGGAGGCACAAATTCCAAGGAGAGGAGCATGAAAATCGAGTCTCTCAACACAAAAAATGAGGCAAAAAACAACATATAAATTGAGGCTAGGGATCACAAATTTCGAGGGTTGTGGCATGCATTTTGAGGGAATTTTCAACATGACTTTTGAGGAGGGTCTCTGCTATCACTTGGCACAAATTTCGAGGTTTTTATAGTCACTTCCAGCACAGATTTGAGTCTACTTCAACGCATTTTTTGAGGTAGAAAATCAGCACATAAATTAAGGTAATCTGCCTCATACTCAGTGCAAAAATCGAGGAAAATTCAACATGAATTTCGAGGGCACAAAAATCGAGGAGCTAAGCTATGGGAAAGTGTAGAAAATTTTGGGCATGAAAAAATTGTAAAATCTGAAAATTGTCAATGGGCACAAATTTCCAGAAATTACATTCAATGTTTCATCTGAAGGGAAATAAGTTTTGTGTTTAATTTTATGTACTTAGACTAATTTCTCAAGTAATAAAATCCACCTTTGAAGACCGTTTTCCCCAAGATGTTGTGGGGTTTTTCCAAGGTCACCTTGAAGAAAAATAAGTGTATCACATGCTTGAATGCTTGCCTAAATTTTGTATTAATTTTAGCTGATAGGAAAAGTGTAAAATAGTAGAATTACTCTTTGAATCATTACAATTAATGCATTCTGAAATTTATATCAGCATGAAAAAACATGTGGGGTTGGATAAATAAACACATGCAAACGTGTAAATTGGGGTGAGGGTGTAGATCATTACTTTTCTAAATGGTATCAGAGAAAAGTTGAGCCACGTTCAGGCCTAAATCTTCATTTTCAGTCAGCTGATAAAGAGGGCAGCAAGCTACCAAAGTCTTCAAACAATGAACCATACCTTTGAAACTTTTCAAGAAACCCAAATACTTTAGCATTTTAGAGGGAGATTGATTATAGCTTCCAGATTTGTTCATTTTGTTGGTTGTGGGGAGATGGCTACTAGGTTGAGAGTAGAGGACAGATTGATAGGGGTTGAAAACTTTGGCTCATGGAAGGATCATATTATGCTTTTATTGGAGGAGGTGGAAGTGTGGGATGTTGTTGAAGCAGTTGTGCAAGCACCCACTTATCCATCTTAGTTGGTAGAGTTCAACAAGAAGAAAGTGAAGGAAAAGAGGATCCTTCTAGATGCCAACAAGGACCATTTATTCCCTCATATTACATGGATGAGATATGCATATCAAATGTGGTAGTCCTTGGTCTCTTTGCACCAAAGTTCTAATGAGAATAATAAGATGGTGTTGAGACAACAACTACGCAACACCAAGATGACCAAGACCGATAATATGACATATTTCCTCACCTGAGTCTCACAGGTGAAGGATGAGTTAGCTACTATTGGAGAGACTGTTCCAGAGGAGTAGTTGTATGGATTGATTTAGATGGGTTCACCAAGAAGCGGGATATTTTTATCCACAACTTGGTGGCCAGAGAGCACTTTCCTAGTTGGAGGAGCATGTGGGATGATTTCATCCAGGAGGAGATCAGGAGGATCATGAAAAGTGGAAGCGAGAGTGGTGGGGGAGGTGAAGAGGAGAATGTTTCTCTTGTGGCAAAGGGCAAGAAGACCAAGAAGATAAACAAGGGGTCTTCTAGTGGAGTAAAGAAGGATAAGGGGAAGCAAAAGGCTAAGGAGAAGGACATGGTAGAAGTGAAATGCTTTTATTGTGGGAAGATGGGTCACTATGTTTTTTAGTGTCCCACCAAGAAGGGTAATAAGAAACAAGGAGTTGCAGCTTCAACAAATGTGGATGATTTTGTGGCTATGTTTGATTAAGAGTGTGTTTTGGTGGTGATTTTAGCCACTTATGTCTCTTCTTCCTGTGCATGGTTCATAGACAGTGGAGCATCCTTCCATATGACCAGAGTTAGCAAGCACTTCACGACCCTTTTGGAGGATGACATTAACTTGGAGGTTGTGCTTGGAGACAACTCCAAAGTCAAGACAGAAGGTATGGGGATAGTTTCATTTCAGAGGGACTCATCACCACCTCTGAAGGTGAGAGATGTTCTTTATGTTCCAGGGTTGAAGAAGTGTTTGATATCAGTCTCTAGCTTGGAGGACAGGGGGTATGAGGTATTGTTTCGGATGGGACAAGTGCTGATATATCCTAGAGGATATAGTAGTGTGATTTCAGCTTGTAGTGGGATACTATATAGACTCATGTTTTAGCCTCTTTGAGCTATGGTAGTGCATACCAGTAGCAATGATCTATGTGAGCTATTACACAGGAGGACGAACCAATTGCACTAGGGAGATTTCAATATGTTGAGGGAGATGGTTACCAGGTTGTCATATTTCAACACTGAGCATCATGATATGTGCAAGGGGTGTTCTTTGGGAAAGTACACCAAGACATCTTTCCAGAGCAGTGACAATAGAACTACAGGTATCCTTGATTTGATTCATTCTAATGGTATGTGGTCCTATGTCCCATGTCTCATTGAGAGGATACAAGTACTATATGACATTTATTGATGACCACTCCAAGAGGAACTGGATTTACTTCCTGGAGAACAAGGATGAGGTCTTTCAACGATTCTAAGAGTTTAACGCTCTTGTGGAGAACCAGGCAGGGAGGAAGATCAAGGTGTTGAGATCAAACAATGGGGGTGAGTATACTTCAACATAAATGAGATATTTTTGTGGGAGTGTCGGCATTAAGAGGGAGCTTAGTGTGCCTTATAACCCTGAGCAGAATGGGGCGGAAGAGAGGAAGAACATGACCATTGTGCATGTATCTAGAGTTATTATGCATGATTAGAGTTTACCTTTCTTCTTGTGGGTTGACGTGTGTAGAATTGTTGTTTATTTGCATAACAAGAGCCCACACAGAGTCTTGGGGAGCAATAATCTTGAGGAGATATATACCAGAAAGAAGATGGAAGTTGGGAACATCAGGATATTTGGGTTCCTTAAATATTCACATGTCCTTGAGGAGAAGGGGACGAAGTTGTAATCCACAGTAGAGAGGGGAATACTTATGGTTTACAGTGAGACCAACAAAGCCTACTTCATATATATTCCTACATAGAGGAATATTATCCTAAGGAGGGCTGTGACATTTTAGGAGGAGAGGGATTTGAGGAGGTATTGGGAGGTTTATCAGGTAGAGCAGTAGGATCCTTAGTGGGGGGGCACACCACAGGTTTCAGGTGGTACATCAGGATCTGTTGAAAAGTGTGCAACAAGAAATGCTTGTTGAGAGTGCAACAAGATGATGGAGCTTAGTGAAAAGAGTCGCCTTCACTAAGTGGGCCCGCAGGCTATTTTTGGCGCAAGTCTATTTTTAGACTATGTCTCTTTTTAGACATATGGATCATGTCTATGGATTGCAGGTTGCTGTTTATGGATGATTGGTCAAGTTGGGAAAAATATATGGACTTCTATTTTTGATGAAAGTGTGTGTGATCAAAGTCTATTTTTAGACTGGTTGTCAAAAATAGAAAAGTCAAATATTATTGTCTCATAATAATATTTGGACTATAAACTTGATCTTATTCTCTTGGAGCACTTCAGTTTGAGCTACAGAGGTGGCACATGCAGCTGTCAGAAGGAAATACGCTTTTCTTATGAGTCAGTTGAGTTGTTGCATGCATGACTTCAGTTAGAACTCAAGTGAGTTGAGTTTAGTGGACTGATGGTACAGTTGATGGAGTTGTGTTCAGTTTAGCTTTGTTAAACTAGTTGTATTTAGTCTAACTAATCAATAGACTAGAGATGAGTTGGGTGAATTAGTTATTAATTAATTCACAAGTTATTAACTCATAATACAACTATAGAATACATTAGTTAACTCAGTTGCATGTCAGTGCATGTTTAGTTCAACAGGGACAGGTGGTAGAGAATCAGATTGATATCAGTTGTGACTATAGTTGTGCACCAGATCTTGCACAATCAAGGGATTGAGTATGCCAATGAGTTTGCTCACGTATTTGCCCAGTATTGCAGCCTTTGCTCACGTCCAACAAAGTGTGAGTGACTATTTTGAGGTGAAATACGAGTTTGGTGAGCCATTCTCATCAGTTCTTGAGCAGGTATTGAGCAATGGAGGCAGGCAAGTAGTGGAATAGATTTGGAGATCAGATCTGAGCTGTATTGTGTGTAACAGGTGGAGCTGGTACTGGATTGCTTGTGATAAGCATTGTACTTTGTAATGTTACATGATTCAATCAATATAATATACAGATAGTTGGGGTTTTTAGCGAGATGCTTTCCCCGGGATACATACTGTGTTTATGAGTTTGATTGATGCTTCTATGTGTGCCTGTGAATGTTTCTGCTTCTGTAAATTGATGATCAACGTAGAGGAGATTATGTATTATACATGTTCCGCTTATAATTGTATGATCAAGATAATCTCTGTGAATATGTGTTAAATTATTCAAAATTTCTACATGGTATCAGAGGTAGATAATTGTAGAAAAAGTTTCTACATGGTATCAGAGCTGCTTGATTTGTAGAAGAGATTTTTACAGGATATCAAGCGAGGATTGATCATCAAATCTACTATTTAGGAAGTGCTTACATTCTATTTCTTCAGGCAGAGTCTGTAGTCGGGCCAGATAGCCTCTGGATTCATCCTTCCTTTGGAAGGTGAGATATCCGGTGAATGCCCATACAGTCGATCTCTGTACAAGAAATACTTTGTTCTCACGAATTCTAGATCGGAAGCGGTTGAGTTTTGAGCTGGTGGAATTCGAATTTAATTCCAAAGCAAGAGATAAAACTCAGAAACATTCAGTGTGAGAATGGAGACAGTATGCCCCAGTATCTCACGAAGTTCACCCAATGCCGGGATGAACTGGGAAGTGTGGGGTGACTGTTAGATGAGGATGGTGAGTCTAGCACTCCTTGACCTTCCTAAGAGTTGGCATAGCTACCAAAACTTGGTGAATGGAAGGGAGAAACTGCCAAATTGGGAACGACCATGGTCGGATTTGATGCAGGAGGAGATTAGACGGAGCACCAGAGACGGTTCTTCATCCATGCAGGATGAGGAGAATGGTGCCTTAGCGAGTAAGGCGAATAAGGGGAAGGTTTCTCTTTCTGAATCCAGTTCTTCAAATGATGGGAAGAAGGTTGACAAGGCGAAGGTGAGATGCTTTCGTTGTCATGAGTTGGGTCATTATGCTACTAATTTCCCAAAGAAGAAGTCCAAGAAGGGATCCAAGGAAGGATCTGAAGTTGAGGCAACCTCACTTGCTTCATAGTTTGAGTTGGACTTCACACTCTTCGCATGCATGGTTTCATCCATGGTGGGAAGTGGTTGGTTTCTTGACAGTGGAGCTTCTTTCCACATGAAAGTGACAAAAGTTTGTTCAATACTTTGGAGGAGAAAGATCTCCAGATACTCATAGGGATGGGTAATGATGAGAAGTATAGTGTCTCAGGTGTAGGCACGGTTATTTTTCAGAGGGAGCATGGAGCTCGCCTTACCTTGACCGATGTCAAGTATGTACCAGGACTGAAGAGAAACTTGGTGTCGATCGCGATGTTGGAAGACAGAGGCTATGATGTGGTCTTTAGTAAAGGAAAGGTTTTCCTTAGACACATCATCACTAGACAGGTGAAGCAGATTGGTTCATGGGTCAAGAACCTGTATGCTCTTGAGGTTCAAGATGCATGCAAAGCCTTGAGCAGCGAGACAACTGATGGAGACTTGGTGGTTGAGAGGGAGCGTATATTACCTCTCAACATGTAGAGCCAGAAGAAGTCTCAGACGATTGTGGAGGAGCCACGATTGGTGCAGCAGCTTCAGGAGGTTGTGGAGGAGCCACAACAGGGGAAGCTGAGAGGAGATAGAGTAGAGACATCTACTCATCCAGAGACCTCCAGTAGGGGGAAACTTTGAGCCAAATGGGCTGAAGGATCGCATGCAGGCATACCTCTAGTTAGGAGGTGGGGTGATGTGGATTGATTGTCCCAAGGAGGAGGGGCAGGATCCTTGAGGTACCCAACCTCTTGGATGAGACCTTGCTACGGGAGCCTTGATGTGTAGTAGCAGGAATTGACTGATTGGGTAGAGACAGATGCGGATGGAGCGGCAGAGAGAGCGACAGTGCAGGGAATCCTAGGACAGCGCATAGCTAGCAGGCTGTAGCAATGCGAGAGGCACAAGTGTTTTGCACAGTGCTAGGTGGCACAGAGAGGTGTGCAATGGTGCGAGATGCATGGAGATGTTGCAGTAGTGCAGATGTCAGAGAGAGAGCACTTGTCAGCAGCAGGTAGAGCTTCAACATCAGAGGATGTTTCTATCCCAACAGGGAGGTCAGTTGGGAGGTGCAGTGCGGATGCAATGCTGGGAGATAGAACCAGCAGCAGCACAGATGCAGTCAGAGATCAAAGTGACAGAGGCTAGAGCAGTCAGATACTGAAGAGCACAGAGATGCAGAGTTTCAGTCGACAGAGGCAATAGCAGTCAGAGACTTTGATGACAGAGCAAGTCGACCGACCATATGTGTTGCATGGAGAACATTCCAGAGTTACAGGATTGGGTTTGAGAGGAAGCCTTTCTTGTTGAGAGGGAGTGTTGAAAAGTGTGCAACAAGAAATGCTTGTTGAGAGTGAAACAAGATGATGGAGCTTAGTGAAAAGAGTCGCCTTCAGTAAGTGGGCCCGCAGGCTATTTTTGGCGTAGGTCTATTTTTAGACTATGTCTATTTTTAGACATATGGATCATGTCTATGGATTGCAGGTTGTTGTTTATGGATGATTGGTCAAGTTGGGAAAAATAGATGGACTTCTATTTTTGATGAAAGTGTGAGTGATCAAAGTCTATTTTTAGATTGGTTGTCAAAAATAGAAAAGTCAAATATTATTGTCTCATAATAATATTTGGACTATAAACTTGATCTTATTCTCTTGGAGCACTTCAGTTTGAGCTACAGAGGTGGCACGTGTAGCTGTCAGAAGGAAATACGCTTTTCTTATGAGTCAGTTGAGTTGTTGCATGCATGACTTCAGTTAGAACTCAAGTGAGTTGAGTTTAGTGGACTGGAGGTACAGTTGATGGAGTTGTGTTCAGTTTAGCTTTGTTAAACTAGTTGTATTTAGTCTAACTAATCAATAGACTAGAGATGAGTTGGGTGAATTAGTTATTAATTAATTCACAAGTTATTAACTCATAATACAACTATAGAATACATCAGTTAACTCAGTTGCATGTCAGTGCATGTTCAGTTCAACAGGGACAGGTGGTAGAGAATCAGATTGCTATCAGTTGTGACTATAGTTGTGCACCAGATCTTGCACAATCAAGGGATTGAGTATGCCAATGAGTTTGCTCACGTATTTTCCCAGTATTTTAGCCTTTGCTCACGTCCAACAAAGTGTGAGTGACTATTTTGAGGTGAAATACGAGTTTGGTGAGCCATTCTCATCATTTCTTGAGCAGGTATTGAGCAGTGGAGGCAAGCAAGCAGTGGAATAGATTTGGAGATCAGATCTGAGCTGTATTATGTGTAACAGGTGGAGATGGTACTGGATTGCTTGTGATAAGCATTGTACTTTGTAATGTTACATGATTCAATCAATATAATATACAGATAGTTGGGGTTTTTAGCGAGATGCTTTCCCTGGGATACATACTGTGTTTATGAGTTTGATTGATGCTTCTATGTGTGCCTGTGAATGTTTCTGCTTCTGTAAATTGATGATCAACGTAGAGGAGATTATGTATTATACATGTTCCGCTTATAATTGTATGATCAAGATAATCTCTGTGAATATGTGTTAAATTATTCAAAATTTCTACATGGTATCAGAGGTAGATAATTATAGAAAAAGTTTCTACAGGATCAAGAGGTTCACCTTCTTCAGGGGTAATAGGTTCACAGGGTACATTTTTTCCTACCACAAGCTCACCTAGTGCAGGTTTGTCAGGCACAATATCTTAGAGTTCAGTATCTCCTTTGGTTATTTCAAGGCCTTCCTCGTCAGGAGGAGAGGCACTAGTTGAGGATTTTCCTAAGCCAATATGGCTTGGGGAGACACTAAAGGAGGCTCAAGAGACATTGAGGACATACAACTAGTAAGTGACATATAGTATACTGCTAGAGAGGTTGGGTGGCTTTGTGGTAGATGTTGAGGAGATAAAGGCAACTATTTTTTAGGAGGATGCTAGACAACATATCTAGAGGGATGCAATGGTGAGGAGTATGCCTCTATCATGAAGAATGATTTCTGGGAGGTAGTCCCACGACCTGATGGGAAGTTAGTTGTGACTTCCAGGTGGCTCTAGAAGGTAAAACATGTTTCATATGGAAACATTGAGAAGTTTGAAGCACAATTTGTGGCATGGGGGTTCTCACAGGTAGAGGGAGTTGACTATGAGGATACCTTTACATTGATTACTCATTATACTTCCATTAGAGAAGTGACATCTATAATAGATGAGATGGGCTGGAGGATTCACTAGATGGATGTGAAGATTTCCTTTCTCAATGGTGTTATATAGGAGGAGGTGTACATTAAGCAGCCTTGGGGCTTTGAGTTGCATGGAAGGGAGTCTCATGTTTGTAGACTGAAGAAAGCCTTGTATGGATAGAAGTAAACATAGAGGGCATGGTATGAGAGGATAGATGCATACTTGCAATAGATGGGATTCTAGAAGAGTGATGCATATTTGAACCTATACTTTATCCTGGTAGGTGACAATCCACTCATTCTGGTATTGTATGTGGATGAATTTTTTATCACAGGGGAGGACAGTCTCATCTAACACTATAAGAGAGATCTTTCTTTAGAGTTTGATATGACTGATATGGAGTTGATGCAATACTTTTTGGGGTTGGAGGTTTGGCAGGAGGATGGGCACATATTTGTGGGCAAGGGTAGGTATGCAAGAGATATCTTGAGGATATTAACAACTCCTTCCCACTCATCAGCATAACACTATTTTCAAGTGCTCCCTTGTCATCTTCATCCTTCAATGGCAGTGGTGTATGTTTAGTTCCATCCTTCTCCAGAGTATAAGTGTTTCTCCTCCCATCATGAATAAATTTTCGATCAAATTGTCATTGTCTTCCCAGTAATACATGGCATACATCCATGGGCATTACATCACATAATATCACATCTTTATACGTACCAATTTGTATCTCAACCTTGCATTGTTCTGTCACAATAATATGATGTCCCTTCTGTAAACATGAAACTCTATAAGGAGTAGGGTGTATTGTCTTTACCAACCCTAGCTTGTCCACCATCTCTATAGAAACAAGGTTATCAGTGCTTCCACTATCAATTATCACTTTACAACATTTACCTTTAGATTTGCATGTAGTTCTGAACAAACTCTTCCTCTGAGCTGGTTCTTCAATCTCCTTCTCTGTCTTAAGCAAGGTCCTTCTCAATAACAGGGATTCTCCTACTTCAGGGGGTTCTTCCTTTTCCATAAGTAGAGGTGGTTTTGGATTTGCCTCAGCCACATTCGCATTCCTCTGACTTGCTGGTTTATTATGAGGACAGTCCCATGACACATGTCCCCATTCTCCACATGTATAACACCGAACATCTCTTCCTCGGCCTCTTCCTCTGGGCGCAAATCTTCCTCTGTTAAAATCTCCCCTCTGTGGTGGTCTGCTACTTGAGCTGCTTGCTTCATGCTGATGCTGTTGTCCCCTTGGTATGGTAGTTCCTCTACCTCTTACTAAGCTTCTTCCTCTATTCCTCTGAGTCTGTTTTCTCAACATCTTCTCTTCTGCCTTCAAACCTGCTTGATAGGCATCTTCAATAGTCTTCAAACTCAACAAGCTGATCTCATCTTGGATGTCATACCTTAGGCCATTGATATATCTAGCTACCTTCTCCATGTCATCTTCTGTATGTCCTGCTCTAATACTCAATCTATAAAACTCTTCTATGTATTCCTTAACAGACAGTCCTTTTTGCCTTAAATTTTGTAATTGTTTTGAAAAGATTTAACTGATAATATTTAGGCATAAATTTGGCTTTCATTTTACTTACCATTTTGTCCCATTTCTTGATCTTGGACTTTCCTTTGCTCGTTCTAGATGTCTGTAGTTCATCCCACCAAATAGCTGCATGAACCTTCAATCTGGTAATTGCAAATTTCACCTTCTTTTTGTCATCAATTTCCTCTTCATAGTCAAAATATTTGTCCAATGAATTGATCCAATCCATTAGCTCTTTTGTATTGAGACTCCCTTCATACATAGGAATTTCTGTCTTTGCTTTTCCTCCTACTTTCGACAACATCTTGATAAGTTTGGTAGTTTCATCGTCCTCCTCTTCTTCTTCCTCAGAAGATTTTTCTTTAGCACTGTCAGCTCCTTCAACAGGTATTCTTCTTTGAGCAGTCTCAATTGTTTCCATTCTTGTACACAGACTCTAGATCTCCTCTAACAGAACTGCATTTGCTTTAGCTCTTCCTCGACCAATGCAAGATCCTCTCCTTGGTGGAATTTTTTTTGCTGCAATCAACCTTAACTTCTGCTCTGATACCACAAATGACACAGGAGGAAGTAGAACTCAAGAAACCCCAATAATCACCCTGCGGTTCACCTTTTAATTATAACCCGACCTTTCTCTTTTATATCAGAATACCTTCGAAAACAAGCCAAAAACAATGAATTTTTACCTTGGAGTTTAGAGTGCTCATCGTACACCGATAAGTCAATGCGCACAATCCTTTATGACCGTCGATCTGGATCTGGTTGATCTGACGGTTGTAAGAGATTTCGGGCGGAACAACAAATCAGGTTTTAACTGCCCGATAAACGGCTTTCTATCTCTTGTCTGCTGCTACATGTCGAACATTCAGTGGGATCGGGTGGCTGCCCTTCGAAACCACTTACAACCTTCAAAGCGCCCGAAATACCACTCACTGTAGCGAAACTACTTTCACGATCCAACAGTTGTGATATAACACGATCTAATAGCCACGATTTAATCGCTCGATCGCAAGTTGCAATGTCCACTTGCCAGGCTCCTTCCACTCCAATGCACCGATCCGATCAGTCTTACGGACCCGATAAGGGTATATGTTCCCGTCTATAAATTTCAAGTCCGGATTTCAAATCCGACTGTGTTTTGCGCTTCTGAGAGAGTGACCTAGTGTTGTTTTCAACAAAGTTTAGCACGTAACAAGTGCACGGAGTAACAACGTTCAACAACTAAAAGTAAACAAGTACAAGAGTTAACACATGCAAAATATAGTTACTTCGATAAATTAAACATCTTATCATATATGTGTGGTAGTAAATGAATGCAAGATTTAACACATACAAAACAAAGTTACTGCAATAAATTAAACATATTATCATATGTGTGGTTCTTCATCCCCAAAATAATATTAAAGGTTTACCATGACCTTCAATCGTGTTGTTGATAGCGTACATAATTAACCAGATATGAACAAACTAATAGCCATAATGGACAACCGTCAAGGCATGAAGATAACAATGGAGACATGTGACCTAATTATAGGCTGCATTGAATGCTGAGATGCGTTGAGAAATGGAAACAAGAAATTCTAGTTTAATTTGTCCTTGATTTAAACTGAGAATTAAAATCAAATTATATTCTCATAGCAACTTGTAAATAGTTAATTAAGTTTAATTAAATTAATTTGCTTAATAATTTGGAGTAGGAAGTCTTTCTGAAGTCATGTAAATGTTCTCCCTAATTTTTAGGGGTCTAATATTAGTTTAAATTGAGTTACAAATTAGATCACTCAATTTACTGAGTTAAGTTCAGTTAAATTAGTTCTAAATTGTCTTTGCAACTAATAGAGGACTAATAGTGAGTTGGTGCACTAATACATCCACTAGTGCTACCATAGTTAATTAAAGATTCCCTCATTAGAAACTCATGCATGTCAATTCAGAGAAAGATCCAATTGAGACTAGAGTGCAGGGACCGTGTACTATCAGTGGTATTATTTAGTGGAGTGCAATTATCATGCATGGATGATAGATTGATCATATGTCTGGATTGCATAGTTTTGGAAGCATGAATTACCTTTAAATATAGGTTATTCATTTCAGGAATTATGCAACAGATTAGGGTCTTGGATAGCTACTAAATAGGCTAAGGATTTGGCTTGAGCTAGCTTTTGAGCTGAGAGAGTTGACCATACTTGTGCGTAATTTTTCTAGTGAGAAAATTCTTTGTCTCTTCACTCATATTTATGATATATGAAATACAGATAGTGACTTTTGAGAAGTGTCTTTCCCCGGATACATCTTGCGTTATGTGTTATTGATTTATCTTCTTCTTGTTCATATTATTTTCATTGATCTATTGGGTTCCGCTGGTTGAAAGTAGAAGTAGATTCTTGTGCTGTGCTTTATTACATTGTGTGATCTTGTGAATCTACATGGTATCGGAGTTGAGAATAGTATTCTAGAGGAGATTTCGAAGATTTGAATTTTGGCTTACAGGTGAAAATCAAATTTGCAATATATAATTCAGGATCAACATATGGCATTCTATTTTTTCTGGCACGAGTATGCGTTCACTAATAGAAAATGATGAAATTAGTGACTCGTTGACTATAAAAGCTAGTCACCGCAATTATTTCAAGTAAATTACTATTAAATTTGAGAAATTTTAAGTGACCGAGCTAAAAATGACTAATTTAGTTTAGGGATAAAATATATGACTAGATAATAAGTGACCAAACTAAAAGAGACTAACTAAAATGACTAATTTAGTCCAGGACTAAAGTATATCATTAGATAATAAGGGACACAATTAATAATGAATAACGTAAATGACTATTATAGTCCAAGAATAAAAATATGACCAAATAATAACTACAAAAAGTATATGAATTAGTCATTTATGTTAGTAATTTTTAATTGTGTCACTCTCGAAATGGAAAATTTCTATTTTGATACTGAAGTGTTTCATTTTACTACAGAGGTCTCTGAATCCACTTGCAGTGTTAAAATTTAGAGACAAAGCGGTCTTAGAATCCATCTACAACATTAAAATTCTAAAAACCCTTTTGTCTCTAAATTTTAAAATGGATTCAGATTTTCTCAACATCAGTTTGATCTTCTTTCATCGTCGGTGAAAGGCTCTCCTTCACCAGTTCGTCCAAGGAGGGCAAGGCGAGTGGCACTTGAGATGAAGGACAAGAAAAATAAACAAACTGGAGAAATTTGTAACTCCTAAAACTTGTAAAAACCCTAAGAAAGTCATAATACATTGCATGTCTTTCTCTCATCTATAGGATGAAAGGGAAACCAAACTCAAAGTGAGACAACCCAATAAGAGTTTTTCATCCCCTCAGAAATGGCCTCGAGCCCTAGGTTGGATAAAACTAAAGGACCTGAACAATGCACAATTGGAGCAGGGGTTAGGGCCTCTGAATCGCTAGATGACTGCCCTATCAGGTTATTAACTTTTCTTTCTAAATTCCCTATAGGCTCAAAATTTGAGGCATGGTGACCTTTTAATCTAACTTCCAAATATGAATGGATAGAATCCTTGCACTAGCCAAAATTTGTTGAAAACCCCCTCCTCCAATGCATAATCCACCAACTCCTCCTCCTTCATGTGGGTCTGATAGTAAGAAACCAACATCTCAACTGAAAAAACATATTTGATGAGTAGTTGTGTGTCTTCAAAGGGTTTATCATGATAATGATCTTTGTACTTAAAAAATATACATCATGTGAATAAAAGTATCATGGTTATCATTTAATCTTATTTTGCATTTTGACAAGGATATCAGAGCCTAACATTCTCTAGATACCATTGACTCTTCGTCAAAAATATGCCTCGCTCTAGTGAGAAACTCCAGACCCATTTCTTTACCTGCAATATTTCCATGGGCCTATAGGGTTTCTCCATAATTATTTAATTCCTCTCCCATGGTAGAGATGTTGTGATTTCCTCTTTAACATTTTGACTCTGTAAACAAAAAATAAAAAAATTATAACTATAATTAATAATTAAACCAATCTAGATCCATCTTAACTTTGGATCTACCAAGCGCCAAGATGAAGGAATCAAATCTTTCATAAGGTGCAGACATGAAAAAATAAAAAAATTGAGAAAACAAAATAGCTTGCAAATTCAACTACCTTTTTTTTCAAAAAATATTAAAACATTTATAACATTGGATAACTTTTTAAAAAATTAAAATATTTATTATATTTGAATAATATTTTTTTAACATTATCGTAAAATAAGTTTTGGCAGCTTTTCATTTGGAATCTCGTTTTCGCACTCATCAAATAAATTTAGTTGTGTATGGCCAAGGGGGATTGGCGAGGGTATGCCCAAGGAGGATTTCCAAAGTAGCGGGATTTTCCACTGATACATCAACCTTGAAACAAGAATATGAAGAGTTTAAAAGGGATATGGAAGATACCATATTGAGAAAAATGAAGTAGAGGCTTTGCAAATGGAACAAATCATTGGATTGCTTCATTGTGAAAACGTGGCATCTTTCGCCAAAGAGAGGGATAAGATATATTACGAGAAAAGGCTATTTTTTGGAAGTCATTCTTTGACTCCCTTACAATCATAATTTTACTATCCAATTTCTTGAGAGGTAATGGAAGATCATGTTGAGATTTCTTCTTGTCAAACTTGATAGAAGTTCTATTGAAAGATGGTTTGCAGAGGGACACACTACTTGTCTCGTGACTAATCAGGTGCTAATCAGTAAAGAGTTCAGACCGAATAGCATACATCAAAGGTCTATAGAAAAGTGGAAGGATAGAAATACAATGGTCACAATAAATTCATTCAAACCTAATCTGGATTCTGATGACGAGAAGACTATGTTGTATGCTCTTAATGAATTAGTAAGGTTAAGCGAGGAGAAAGAAAAGCACAAACAATGGATAGGAGCAGAAATTTACATTCGTAGTTTAGTTTACCTTCTAGGATAGAATAAGGCATTGATTAGGAACAAGATGGTAGCATTGCTTTGTAGCTTGATAAATGACAACATTCATAATAAGGTGAACATAGCTGAGGTGGATCATGCTATTGATTTTATTATTCGTTCACTTACACATGATATTGGAAAGGGTGTGAAAGTCATGGAATTTCTCTTAGAGCTTTCAAAGTATATGGTTGTGTGTGAACAGATTGGCAAGGTATGAGGTTGTATCCTCCTCCTTGTTACAATGTCAAATAGATAGTTCAAATTAGGAAAAGATGATGAAGTGATGAGGTTTGTTTGGGGTAAATGAACAAGAGAGGTGATGTCAGCAACTCAAAAATACTTGAGTCAGACCTTCTCAGAATGCTATCAAGGTATGGGGTATGCATGTCCTCAAGTAGAAAATGGCAATGGAGTTGCTGAGAAGGGAAGATACAATGCTCAGGCTGAAGAAGGAAGAAAGTGCTTACCATTCCAATTACAATGCCTCTAGAAATACCTAGAAATGTCTATGATATGTGGATCTTACTCCTCATTACAATAGTCATGTTGATCATCATCCAAGCTTTTATACTTACCAATTACTTAATTCTCTATCCTACAAATGTTCAACAAATTTTCAATTTACAAATCACAAAACATTAGATCCAATGATCTCAGAAAATGTTTATTTTAGATTGAATTCTGGCAATACTATTGTTAAAGGTCTAACTTAGGGCAATTTTATGATTCACAAACTAAGGTTTCTTATGCATTAATTCACAAAATAAGGTTGAAGCGTATTTCTCAACATTTAAGTATTTCCTTTGTTAGCCTCATGTTGCAACAGGTTTCATATTTCATGATTGACAGTGGAAGTGCCAAAAATGTTCATCTTTTTCATGCTGCAAAAGTTCCATTTTTGAAAGATTTCTCAGTTAAGGGAAAGCCAAACAGCCTAAGCTTGGTTACCCTAGGTTTAAATTGTTTGTCTTAGATGATAGAGAAAGAAAATCTGTCCAAACAGTTTAAGCTTGGCAGGTTAGTAGCTAGGTAGAGAATGAAGGCGCCCAACTGTCTAATCTGGGCCCTTGGAAGCAATAAGGGTAGTTTTTAGATAGGAGGGCAGTTAAAAAAGAAAAAAAGAAATTAGGGTCTGCAAGTCCAAGTGCACCCTTCCTGAAGTAACAAAAAATGCTAGGTGTATTAGGTTGGGTAGGTAGCTTGGGGTTGCAGAAACAAGATCATCTTCGGTTTTTGGCCTTGACTAAGAAAGCTTAGCTCATCAGTGGCAGAGGTAGCAAAGCAGTGTTTTGGTGGTAGAATTCTGGAAAGCATGTCTAATTTCCTTTCACTCCCCCTCAAAGTTTCTTACTAACACCCCCAAAGGACCTTGGGATCTGCCCAAAAAGTCCTGATTCCATTTCATTTTTGTGAAGCATTAAGTCCAAGTTTTGGCTTTCTTCATGAAAAGAAGCCACATTTCTTGTGTAAAAATGTTTTCATCTTCTACACAATTTGTATGTCTATCATCACTTCATAGATTTATCATCATTCCCCTTACATTTTCATTTCACAAACTCATATTAACTTCTAGTCCTATTATATAGCTCCCTAACTGAATTTTCATGTCCCTATTTTACAAAAAATTATATAAAATCCCAAAAATAATAATATCCCCACCCCTTGGCACTATAGCCATATGTTCTACAAATATGGGGAAATGTCAATTCCATCTGGGACTTACATTTAACCCTCCCTGTTTGTCCCTTGGGATCAGTTAACCCCTGGTTGAACTGATAGCCATTTATTCCCCTCCGCAGTCATTTTTACAATGTTAATGTTTGAATATGATATTAAACATTAAACTAAACATTTAACCCCTGCTCGCATATAAACCCATAAACCCACTTTCCTAAAGCCCCCCCCGCTGAATCAAATAAATTAAAAAAGGAACAGCGGGCCCCGTCTCTTATCCTTCCGCCGCCTTGTCCGCCCCGCCAGCTGTTAGATCTAGCGTGCCCAAGATCTACGGTGGGCAGGTGTTTTCACGCCCGAACATGCCGAGGGTTAGCGTCCGGGAGATTGGCAGTTTTCCCGTCATACTCCCTCCACGCATCACCTCCTCGGCTGTGGCGGAGCCCCCTCCTCCCAAACCACCCAGGCGCTAAAGCGGTGCACCATGAAACCGCTTACTGCCCTGGCCTGCATGACATCAGTGCCACGTTTCACCACGCATCACCTTTCGCGCCTCCACTGCTGTGCCACGATTGTTGCCACCTCATCCCTCACCTCCCCTTGCCCTACCACCGTGTCATTGCCACGTCACTGCCCCGTCAGCTGCCACGTCATCCATTCGTACCCGGGACCCGCCGCCAAAATGTCAATTTTTTGCTTAAAAGAAGTGCGCAAACGACCGTTGTATTTCACTTCTATTGGTTCATTTGAAGGCTCCGGTTCACTGTTTTATTCATTTCCTCATTCCCAAAGTTTGAAATCAACTAGACCAGCTGCTGCAGCCTGCAATTCGACTTCATAACCTACCTTCGCTCCAACTCGCCCACTTTCAGTGCTGTTTAAACCAGGTATTTGTCATATCTTCCCCTTTTTCGCTCCTATTTTTCCTTTTATCCACTGCACATACTGTAAGCCTGCGAATTTCCCCAATTGGCAGCTCTGCCATGCTTAAATCTTTATTCAAAACCACTGGAAACCCTTCACTTCAGAAAAAGCCTCGTAAACCTTCTGCCCATTTACAATTTCACTGGTGAGTTCCGTTTAGAGCTCGGCCTCCAGGAAAAATCTCGCAGCAGCTCAGCATTGCCCTATTTTACCTTATTCCACTGCTTAAGTCAGTCCACTGAAACTATAATTGTCCTCGGCCCCCTTTGCATTGTTTCTCACAGTCTCTAACTCCAGAGAATTCACTAAGGGAAGGAAAGTTGACCCAAAACTCCGCAAAGTTGGTCTCTCACATCATTAATCCTCCTTTCAGCTCAAGCATTCAAAAGTTGCATAATGGCCACTCCATCAGCTCTGAACATCGCTCCCATGAACCCACCAAGTAAAGAGCTTGAGTCAATGGCCTTGGCTGACACAGATTATCTTATTCAAGACCTGGTTGCAAATAGAAATCATTTTCATACCTACTGTCAGCTAAGAAACAGCTTTATAAATAACACTGACATGTATGGCATATGGGAGTCCAATTTGCCACATTATTTCCTCCCCTCTGTCAATATTTTTCCTGAGATTATTCACCTGTGTGCTGCAAATTATGAGCCAAGTCAGAGGGCTGTTAAGTCTCCATCTGGGAGCATACTTTTTCATATCACACCTGACTCCATCAACCAGATGTTGAATTTCAAACAGACTCAGATACTATTTCCCTTCTCCATGAACAACTTGCTGGAAGAAGCCTCCTGGCACCCTGGCCCCAAGATTGAAAAAATTTCTAAGATATTTATGAGGGCAGATTGCCAACCTAAGGAACCACCTCCATTCCTTTATGACCATTTCAATGAGGTGGGCAAGCTACTTGTAGACATGATATCCTATGTGTTAGCCTTCACAACAAGTGAGCATGTGGATGAGACAGTGTTGGTTCTGTTGTCTTCATTCAGCCAAGGACAGCATCCTGCTATCAAATATAATTATGCCAAGTTCATAGCAAATAAAATCCATGACCAACTCATTAAGCTAGATAGGCAGGGAGTTTTCAAATATTCCTCCTACATCTATCATTTGTTCATGTATTACCAATCTGAATGCTTCCAATGCCCCATCAAGAAATTGGATTCAAAGGGAGAAAGAAGATCTGTTGTCTTCTGGTCACCAGTATTTCATCAAGTCCAGCATTCTCCTTACTCATACTGTGAGTTCATTGACCAGTTTGTTTATCCAGTCTCCTACCTCTTAATGAAAGCTCCCCCTCCCAGAATAACTTATGAGATGCAGAAGATATTGCAGCTATCTAAGAACTACAAATTAGGTGATTGGTACCTATACCAAGATCACACTGTCATCAGAATCTATGGCTGCGAGCTTTGTCCTTACAGGCTCCCAAGATATGTACCAATGAGGCTGTTTGCTTTGGAATACTACAGGCAGCTTATTAATTCAGACTTGACTCATTTTCACAGCACCAAGAAGAAGGATCAACTGAAATTTAGAGACCACCTAGGCCCCTTCATCATGAATAAGAAGGAAGGTTGGCAAGATGCTGACCTGATACTCAAGGATCAACTTAAGTTGAAAAGAAGTTTTTGGTGGGTCCCTCCGCCAAGGTGAAAAAGGAAAGCCTCAATTTTGAACCAAGGCTTGACATCTGTCACTTCAGTTGGGAAAAAAGTATCCTTCCCCACATATTCTGCTCTTCTTCACCTCCTTCCCCATATCTTATGCTATTAAGAGTCTCCTTACCTTCTCTATATTGCATGAATGATATCTGTTTCTATTACTAATGTGGCTGTACTCCTAATTCCCGAAGGCAATATCAGGGTCTGGAAAGTCACCAGGTTGGAAATATAACCAAATGGAAGCGAAACCTGACCGATCAAGAAGTCATTATCATACTTCCCTTCTTAAGAAGGGAGTCGTTAGAAGGACTGACTGACCAAGATATTCTATATGTTGCCATCAAATCCTGTCTTTTTGAGTGGCTTCGGCACTGTCTCTTTCACCGCGAGAACTAGGGACTCTATGCATGCAATTTGACTTTCAGCAGGGGTTTCTTTTGAGAATCCATCACCAAACAGCCACTTGATAGACTTCAAGAGATCCAGCAAGTCACCATGAAATCCTCACAATTAGTCTTAGATGAACGAGCCCGCTTCCCTCTTCCGGGCTCCTACAGTTATTTCATTTACTTACTTCTTCCTACCGGGCACATCCGAACGGGAAACTCCCAACCGCCTACATACCTCCCCTTTCGTGGCACAGTCTTGGACAAGTGAAAATTCCTTCAAGCTCAAGGGACACACACATATGCTTAGGACGTGGAGAGAGTCTTAGTCATAGGACGTGCAAACAGGAAACCCAGGCTCCCGTGGGATTACTCCTAACATTCCAAAGTGGGGAACATTAGCTAGATTAGAAAAAGCTCGTGAAACAGCCAACTTGTGTCTCAGTCCTAGCATTGCCGGGCCCCCGCCCCAAGTAGGTTTGTATGCTCTCCGATCGATCAGGTTAGATCCAGCTCCCATCCCACAGTCATAGACTCAGCGATAAGTCATGCTTGCTCCTTCTCTAACCCCCGCATTCGGTTGCTAGCCATCTCTATTAAGACGATCGGAAATGCGCGGAAAAAATGGGCCTAATAAAAGAAAGCCATGAAAGTGAATGGAGGAACGAGTCCGAAAGCGCTTTCCACAAACAACTGGCAATCACCGATCAATAGGTAAAGAAGAATCCAAGTTGATTCCGCCCGGCCTTCCATCCTAAACACCGGCCTTATATCCTTTTCAACTTCTGCATCAAAAGCACGAAGACGACGCTACGGCTCTAACGGAACGAGCACCCCTACGCGTTCCTCCTCCTTCCTTCAGGTGTTTCTCTCGCGGGATACAGAGGCTGCACGCACGGCTCCGATGAGAAGTTCTGGGGCTTCGCCTGCAGAAGCACTGTCCGTTGGATTGGGAGAGGAGAGCTAGCTACCGGGTCTCTTCCCTATTGGTTGGTGCAGGCCGGAGATATATCATTGGTGGCGTAGCTTCGCCTACTAATAGATACATTGGTCCAAGGCGTAGCTTCACCTAATGGATGGAGGCATATATATATTGGGTTCTATTCCTTCCTGGTTCCTGGCCTTATGTGTTCAATTCGGATTCCTGCGGATATGAGTCAAAATGATGGGATTGCTTTTTCTATGTCTGGTTCGTGCTTGGACTTCGTACCCCTAGCTATTATGGACTCTGTTCTCTGGGTCTTGCTGCTCGATGTTGGCATCTGCTCTTCCCTGTCCCCTCCGCTTCTATCTCTTCCCGGCCTTCCTTTATGTTCTCCCGCCGGGCTGAATTAATAATAATAGGGCGATATTATATAGAAAAAGGCTCTTTTTCACTCGGTACGACAAACGAAGCCACCGTCCGTCTGGTTCGAGAAGTGTATCCAAATTCCCCATTGATTGTCCGTGCTGTGCGTTCTTGAATTTCATTAGCTGGAGTTATTCTCTAGGTGTGTATAGGAACTTTGAAGTGTATCCTAGGTGGTTGCTTCCCATCATATAAGTGGTTTCTTCGCTTCGAAGTCAAGTGAACGTCTCCCCTTACTACCATCAATTGAAGTCCATTCAATTGGTCCTACAAACTATGCTGCCTAAGTGAGAACGGACGAACGAAGAAAAAGCAGCCATCTGTCCATGCATGTGAGAATGAACGAGCGAATCAGAAACTTCAATCCTGGTCAGGCGAGCACATAATCGAACTGAGGAAAAGGCCCGTGTTTGGTTCGGGGCGTAGCTCGCATTTTGGTTTTCTAAGGATGGTCTGTAGAGGGCAGGTGCCGCATTTGCTTGAAGTCCGGGACATGTTGCGTTTATCAGATGTTGGTCCTAATTGCATTTCCCACTATAGTCCAGCTGGGGCTTCACGTCGTGCTTGATCATTTGTGTCCTGAGGCGTAGTTGATTTCAAGATTGTCCGAGACATGCTTCTGATTGACTAGTAGTGATTGATTAGCCGGTAGACGGGATGCGCTTTCGGTCTTATGGATAAAAAAAACCTCCCACCCTACCCGAATCATGGTGTATGTAAGGCGCTTGCTCATGATATGTAGTTGCGGTGGGTGTAGCTGGGGGATCCGATGCTCTGTGTGGTCCGCTGAGTGAAGTTACGCTACCCAATCTTCCTGTCATAGGCTGATGATAGCTGCCAAATGCAATTTGGCTAGGTGGGTAATGCCATAAATGCTATTAAGAACATAAGATCCATCCATTAACAAAGTGCATGCAGAATATACCATCACACGCTGCCAGCCCCCATTTCAAGTATTCTCCCCCTGCGGCCCCAGCCAGATATTTACGTCTATTAGGTATTTACCTGATTTTCGCCACAGAAGCAAGTACCAATGATACACCATTCGTTATTCGCGTTGTTCAACCCCTCCCTCCGTCCAATGCACACGAATAATGCATCGAAAGGCCCCGAATCCGAACCCCCCGCACCGGCTCTATTGCTGGTTTTCAAAATGGAGAAGGTAGAAGTGGATATTTGATATACACTAATACCGCGGGCTTGGATGCTCCTAGGCGGGGTGGTGTAACCGGAGAATCTGAAATTGGCTCTACCTCTGATGCTCTTTCTCTCTATGCTATTGGTGCTTTCTATTCTTATGCTGGCTCTGGGTCAACTCGATATGCGAACTCCGATTGCCACAAAGTCATCCAGTGGAACCGGAACATGAATAGGCTCTGTGACGAGAGGAGAGGGAAAAGCAGCAAGAGCAAGTCCAGGAGCAGGAACATACCTTCCAGGAGCCCTCGTATGGTTCCATATTATGCACGAGTTACAGTTACTGAGTACGTTCCTATCAAGGGTCAAGATGCTTCAGATCGAGATTCAGGAGCAGATTATCCAAGCACATAGGTAGCATTTGGCCTAATGGCACCCCTTTCATTTCGGGAGTCTACAGCATCTCCCCTAGGTCGAGATTCATAACCCACAAAGGCTACGGTAGCATAATCGGTGACAGAGCAAGCCACAGAGCCAATTACCTATGAGCAGATTAAGGAGCTCTTCTCGAATTACTCCAGAGCCTCAGGACAAAAACGAAAGGCCCTCGAGCAGTGATACTGCCATCATGAAAAGCTACAACAGGAGTTTCTAAGGCTGAGATCAGAAATCTGTTAGAAGACATGAAAACAGACTTGCTAAATTCACTTTCAATGTAGCTCGATACCCTTAAGGCTAATAAGAAGCAAGAAGAGATGGAGAGGGAGACAGTTTTCTGCCCCAATTGCACAAAGAGACATGTTAGACATGAATGCCCATGAAATGTTGTATCAATCTGTAGCATCTGTGCGGACAATCATGATACAAGCAACTGCCCCCAGTGACCAGGCCTCCAAGCAGTTTCTCAAGGTGCAGATCAGAATGTTGAGTAAGTCTGCTTTATAAATCTTCGTTTTCATACTTTGGGTTATACACACCCTTGAAAACTGCTCCATAACTGGACATACTTATTGGATCTATTCCAGACATACTTATCTATATATATATTCCTGGTTGGCACCTTGACTGGATCTATTCCGGTTGGCACTCTTTCTGGATCTATTCCAGACATACTTGTTTATCGAATCGCGGCAACCACTATTGATCTATTCCCGAAACTTATCTGATCTATACCCACCCCAACCAAGATCAGACAAGTAGGAGCCAAGATCAGACAAGTAGAGCCCAGATCCAGTCAAGTTTCGGTATAGATAAAGAAGTTTCGGATAGCAGAAAGAAAGGTAGTCCCACACTACCAGTTTCCTAGATAACTGCTCTAAAACTGTTCCATTTACATAGCAAGAAACAGATTGGAAAGAGGTCAAAAAAGCAGTAGTGAAGTGATAAAGAAGTGGGAAATAAGTGAGTGGATGGGGTCGGAATAAAACAACTGCCCAAGAGGTGGAATCCTCAGTTCAAGAGGTATAAACAACTGCCCAAGAGGTGGAATCCTCAGTTCAAGAGGTATAAACAACTGCCCAAGAGGTGGAATCCTCAGTTCAAGAGGTATAAACAACTGCCCAATAGTGTGTCGAAAAAACTGCCAAATGCTAGGTAGAATAGCCCCTGCCCAATGGTGGGTTGGGAATAAAGGACTGCCTAAGAACGGGTGGGGAATAAGGGACCGCCCAAAGGTGAATGGGGAATAAGGGGTGGAAACAAGGACCATAACAATTGCGAAGACGTGTCCTGCTCAGTCCAATGCTTAAACCATACCCAGATTCTTTCAAAACTTATCAGTCGCTGGTTTCGTCCAATCAATTCTCATCTTGGGGGTACAAAGCATAATGTCTCTAGGCAGTCCGGCTAGACAGTCAAGTGCATAAAGCTCTAGTCATTGCCAGTCAATTTTCGTCAGAAGGAGTCGATCATTTCCGGTTGTAAGAGCCACGTTCCCAATTTACAGTCATAGCTGGGCTGGGATACTCGGCTGGGATGGCTGCTGCGCTATGAAACTGCACTATTCAAATGAGCTAATCGGCTTGGCAAATCAGTTTAGATAACGGGCTGAGCTGGATACTGTCAGTGCCTAGAAGCTACGGTAAGTGCTAGAACTCTTGTCAGTCAGTCAGTTTAGAATGAAGCTCTTTTATTTTAAGCTCTAATCACTCAGTAGAACCTCTGGTCGGTCATGATAGTCGATCAGTACTAGGAGGTCCCGATTACCTGTTGGCAATACCCCGGAGAACCTAATTTCCCACCGGTCAGTCCCAGTCGGCAGACACTGGGATAGGCATTGAATGGATGCCGAGAGGAGAGCCAAGAGGAGATCCAGGTGTTGAGCACTCGATTACAGGTGTTGATTCACTCGATCCCGCTACTCAATCACTTGATTCAGGATTCTTTGCCACTAGTCGAGCCAAGAGTCCGATCATTCAAAGGAGGTATTGTGCATCTTTTCTTAACAACTCATTAATTTGAAAGATTATATTAGAGAAATGTCAAATAATTTTTTTGTATCACCCTATGTGCCCCTAAATGATTTTAACATAGTTCTAATTGACTTGGAGATTGAAATGAAGGATCACTTTCATTTTATCCATGTTGACTTTAATTTCATGCATACATATGATGTGCCTCAACAATATTCCAATTAGTGAGGAAAATAAATACTTTTCAATATTGAGATATAGATGAAGTTGTCTATGCCTTTCTAGGATTACTTTTAGCTATTGTACATGCTCTTTTAGAATTTGATAAATAGTCTAGTCATATAAATAAATAATTGTTGTTTTATATATGCACCCTTTGAAAGATTTGAATATGATTATCAAGAAAATGGCTAGAGAATTATTTAATATGAATGGCATGATTCTAGATAAAAAGAAACCAAAATATGAGACAAAAATTTCCTTTTCATGGTCCTCCTCTATAATGGGTGCATAACTATAACTTGAGAACCCACATGTGAATGAAAAAAATTACGAATTTTTCCTTAGGCCTTAGATATGGTCTCAAGCTTGTCACAGACACAAACACACTAGGTTCCATCAACTTTCTATCACTTTTTCATAATGGAAATATTCAACACTGGAATCTATTAATGACATTGCGTTTTGAGGCCAAATGTAGATTATAATATTAATCCATCAATAAGAGAATTATAGGCCTCTCCTAGTATGGATCATGGTCATTGATAACTAATACAACTAATATACATGGTATACAAATTAGGGTTTATGATCTACTGATTCAAATATGCAATCTTCCTAGAAAATAGAAAAGAATGAAAACATGACTTACTTGCTGATGTAGCCCATTCAGATCATCCCTTTCAATACACTTTTGTCTTGACACCTGGTAGGCCCTTTTCCTCCTTGATCTTGGAGAAATACCCTTTTATCCACTAGTTGCTAAAAATTCATTTTCTCCTTCATATGCACTTAATATCGACCCTTAAAATCCATCTACTCATACATGTTTTGATCCATTAAGATCACTATACAGTCAACCACATTTTGCTTCAAAACTAATAGTCACTAGGTCCTTCTAGATGAATATATGCTAGCCCTCTAGACATGTTGTTCACAACTTCATCTGTGAAAAAACTTCCAGATAAAATTCTTGGAAACTTCCTTCAATTAATAGAAGCTCTATTGGGCTTCAAACCTTCAACAAATTCTTGTTTCTTCCTATGATCATTTGAGACCTTTCTTGGCCTCCCTCTTCACCTAGCTTGAGATCAGCTTGACCCCTTTTTCTTCATGTATTTGACCTCTATAACAATTCATGTTGTCAACCTCTACTTTCTAGTCTAGCATAGGGTCTCAACACTATTTTGGACTTGGCCCTTACACAACATATACACTTGGTCTATTACAACAAACATTTAGGCTAACAACAAACATAAAATCCTTTTAGCCCTCTCCTCCCTGTCTAGAAGTAAATCGATCTAATTCTTTGCAGTTTATTTGATGGTTTTTCTCTCAAGGATGATTTTCCTTGATCAAACTATGTTCATGAATATCCTCACGCTTACTCTCAGCCTCTTCTTCACCACTTTTGTTCAGACAAACTTCTCCAGCATCATATAAACATGGGATAGACCTTATGAATTGGCCTTAAATAAAGGCATCAGAACTCAACCTTGCTCTCCTAACCTCAAGATCTTCTACAACTATGCTTCTCCTTCAACCCTTCACTCTTCCTCCATAGAAAAGATGGAAGAATATGATTGTTCGCCTAGTTTAGGCCCTAAACAAACACGGATAAATATCAACCATCAAAATCCTCTGTCATGTTAGTGATCTAGAAGTGGTGATGTTCTCCAAATATAATCTTAGCATCATGAGAAAAACTTGGCTAACATATCCCTTTCATATAATTTGTTAGAACTCACCTTATATTACCTTTATTTATCCTTTTCCTTCGATCACATAAGAAACCTCTAGATGTAGGATTCTAGCTTCTTTACCCTTAAAATAAATAATTATTTATTTTAGGTCCTAAACTAACATATTAGACCTAAAGTCCCACTTTTGGGTAAATTTCCTAAACAACTTTTAGTGGGTATTCTTCTCCTAAATTCTTTCCAAGCTACCCAAAATTCCAACACTCTATCTTAGTGACAATGGTATTTCCTTCATGCTTCTAGCTCGATGATTTTCCTTGCATGTGCCTGACCATCTTCACATGAGTCATGACTTTCCTTCAATTCCCATGGTTGTCCTCTCATGAGTCATGAATTTCCTTACATACACGTATATTTCCTAATATGTGCCACGACTTCTTTGTATTAGGATTATATTTTGTCTTGGATGGTGCCCGATTCTCCTCATGTGCAACATAACTTTTCAAGTGTGATCCATCATTTTTCTTGCAATACCTATGAATTTACTTGCACCGCCATGAATATTCTCGCATGGTCCTGGACTATACTTGCATGGGATAGAAACTCAATTACCTCATTAGAAATCGAAGATTGGAACTTCTATAGCATATCTCACAAAATTTCGTAGTTTCCTTCTAAAGCTAGAATCCCTCTAAGTCTACACAATATTCGATGGTTCACATTTCTTCCTACACAAACTTTGATCCTCATGATCTTCAAAGTATTTATCATAACATGTTTAATTTTTCCTTAGCCCCTACTATTATGAGTCTTATCACGCACACAATCACACTAGGCAGCCTGAACTTTCTACCACTATGCACAATGGGAATCCTCAACAATCAAATCAATTAAGTACATAGATGTTTGGGCCCAAAGCTAGATTATTTTACTAATCCATCTATAAAATAAGTTTGGAAAATCCCATCTAGAGAACATGCCATCTATCACTAATATAACTAGTATACATAGTACACAAATTGGGGATTGCAATCTTCTACTTCAGATCTACAATATTCCTATAAAATAGGAAAGAATGAAAACTTAAATTACTTACTGATGTAGCCCTTCTAGATAAGTCCTTTCAGTAAACATTTTCCTTAACACCTAATAGGTCATTTTCCTCCATAATCATAGAAAGATAACCTGCTATCAACCAACTTGTAATAATGTATTTTCTCCTTCAAATTCACTGTACATCATCCGTTAAACACCAACTACTCACAAAGATCTTGATACATTACAATCATTGTGCAATCATCCACAATTGGATTCATCACCCATAGTAACTAGGTGCTTCTGGAGTATTGTACATTAGACTTTAATACATGTTGTTCAAAACATCATTTTTAAAGAAACATCGAGACAAAATGCTCAACCACTTCTTTTAATGAATAAAAATCCTATTGGAGTTGATCCCTTTCAATAGTTCAAGTTTTTTCTTGTGGTCATATGAGATCTTTCTCAACCTCCCCCTTTTCTTCTTGTATTCAAAATCTATAGAAATTGAGGTTCTTGGGCTTAGGTTCTTGGTCCAGTATAATGTCTTCTCACTACATGAGCCATCACCCTTGTTCCTACAAGAATTAGATGATCCTCCTTTATCACGTAAGAACACATGATTGTCCCAACCCCTGGTGGGTAATGAGCTTCCCTACCTTAAAGGTTGTATCCACTATTATATCTCACACATCATGCTCTTACCCCTCGAACTCCAAGAAGTCAATTAAAGAAAAATCATAAAAGGAAAGGGGATATACATAAGGGTGGAAAAATCAAGAACCTCATGTACCATAAGTTCTCCCTCCTATACATTATATACCCAACTATGGGCTTCCCTTGTATTAGCTACCCTTCTACCCCTATATTTTACCCAGGGATGCCCCTTTCATTCCCTATTCCATTCATATATTTATCACATGCCACCACTTTTTAAATGATGTACCATGGACATACTATCACCTTTAGAAGTAGAAACCACCTAATAGGATACTTGGTTAACCCCATTTGGTGCTTGGATATTTTAGCACATGCCAAAACTGACTATGGAAGGGAATTCCGTTATGAAGTCCACACCTGTTGTACAAGGGTTTTAGGCTCTTTTACTCGATATCCTTGATGAATTGTTATACTGGAAGGCTACGGGATGCATTGGATCTTATGTAGTATTTCAAGTGGTCTCCTTTTTGGGTTTGGTCTCCCTATACGGGGAGCTAACCCTCCAGAGGGATACAATGGCACATTTAGAGTGTGTATTCAAATCCATGGTCCTCCATAACATTATAAAACACTCCATGGATCCCGAAATATGTTCACAAATTGCTCGAGATTCACCTTTTGGATGAGGAATATGCACGGGGTTCACCTTTGCCCAGTCGGCCCCACAATTGTATCATGCACTTGGAAGATGACCCAGGACCTATATTGTGATCTAGAATTAGTTACACCATCATTTGAGCCCTTACAGATGGTTTACATGCATCTTAAACTTACTTGGAGACCCATGAGGTCACTTGTGTGCCCCTACACCCATTGGGAGCACCACATGTTTATTATGTGGGGAACAAGGGGCGAACCCCTTTTGCATTACTTTTGGGAGTCATATTCATTATTATGGAACTTATGGACTTCATAATACTTCTTAGAGAGCCTAACAACATGTATTATTGATCTTTCAACCTCTTGAGAGGTTTTTCATTTTTCTTATGAACTAATTTGGTGGACTTGTCACAAAAAGATAGTTATTTTCACATTATTTTTATTTTAGGGGCTAATGTAGGCTCAAGAAGCTAAATCAAACTCATTAGGAGTGTATAAATAATAATTATGAGAGTTCATTTCCCACCATCACTTGGTTTGGAATTGTATCTCTCTTGAGATTTTTACTATTCCTTCTTGGAGGACGAAATTTTGAGCATGGATGAATTTTGATGTACGGATTGTCTTTTCTTATCTTGGAGCTTCCTGACTGGAATGCTTATTACTGTTTCGTTATATTATCTCACATGTAATTAAAAATTTAATGATATTTATTCTTTTACTTTGTCACATACATTGATGATGCTATTTTGACTATACTAGGGCTAGTTGTTGCATGCATTTACTACGAAATTGTGGAATTATGTTTCTTTATAGTACATATCTATGTATGGTCCATGTATGTTTAACAAATTCTCCTAGCGATAATTCTATGGTTGAATTTATCTTGACAAGCAATATTACCTTGGAAAGCAAAGAGTAAAAGATTTAAGAACACTCTCCTTTTCCCTAATGACAAGCAAAGCTATCCTTGAAGCCTACATGAGCTAGAAATGAAGTCGTCCTCATATTATTCTTGGCTCTAATCTCCTGAAATGATTAGGCTCTAGTATACCATATTGTGATCACTTAAACAACCAATTTTCTTCACCTCTCCTTCTTTATTCTAGGTCTAGCCTCATTAGGGTCCCTGTTGGGTCCCTATAATACTAGTGATTACCCCATTACTATTGTAGTTATACCCCTTATTTATATTTTTGTGCCCCTATTACCCCCATGTTGTTATTTCTGTGCCCCATAGAATCCCTCTATTGTTATTTTTGTGGCTTTATATTATTATTGTTAGGTCGGCTGGATTATATTGTGACTCCTTAGACTCCTATATATAGAAAGGAGGTTTTGTCATTTGTATCATCCAAGAATTGTTCATTTATGTAATGTAAAGGAGGTTTCCCCCTAGAAGAGGCTGAATTCTAAGGCGTTGATCTATCTTTTCTATCTTTTCTTGAGCTGGTTTCATAACATTTGGTATCAAAGCTTTGGATTCTAGGGTTTCGCTGCTCCAAACAGGTCATCGTGGAATTTTTGATATAACTTTTTTCTGTGACGTTTCAAAAGTCGCAAAAGAAACCCATTTGATAAGAAATCGTGCTAAACCTTGGGTCATAATTTCAGAGCTTTTCACACGATATTTGCGGAGATATGATCTGAGGAAGTTGGTCTTTTTGCAGACTCCTGAATTACATTCAAAACAGGTGACCTAGGGAAAATCATCATAACTTTCTATCTGGGGATTGGATTGAAATTTCGTCAGAAGGTACAGAAAGAGGATGGACTGTAGTTTCTTGTGTGTGTGTTTCAGATCCAAAGGTTGAAACAGTGACTCGAGGCACGTCGTACAATTTCGCTCTACTGAACTAGTCTAAAAGCAAGTCACTGTGGGAGATTTCACATAACTCTTCCTTGGAGAATCCAATTTGGTCAAAATTGTGGCATTGGAAAGAGGACGCAGAAGGCTACTACAGGTCACAATTTCAGAATTGGATGATATGAAATTACAGAGATACATCAGATTCAATATCAGGCTTCTATAAAGTGAAAAAAGGTGTGTAGTTTTTTTTAAATTTTTGTGTAAGCTTGGTTTAACGGAATTCAAAGGGCATAGTAAAGAATTATTATCGGTAACTGATGCCCCAAGGAAAGAAAATGAAAACACCTCGTAAGGAACCTGAAAGCTCTAGCATGACTCATGAAGAAGAGGAAGAAATGCTACATGATATATCAAAATTACAAGAACAAGTGCAACAAATGTCACGCTCACAAAAGCTAACAAAAGCTAAGATAAATGGTGTGGAATCTAAGATAAATGGCGTGGAAGCTAAGATGGACGATTTGAAGATAGATTTGAAGACATATTTGAATAGAGACATGGCAAATTTGAAGACAGATTTGAAGACAGATTTGAAGACAGACATGGTAGATTTGAAGACAAATTTGACAAATTTTCTACAAGAAATACTTACTAATGGTGAAAAGGTTGTAAAGGAAACTCATGATGTGAACAAAAGTAATGTTAATCATGATTCCATAGACCTTAACGTTGGATCGAAGACCCACCATATTCCAAAAATCGATATGGGGAATTTTGATGGCAAGGATCCCGCCACATGGATATTACAGATGGAGCAGTTCTTCGATCTCAATAATGTGCAAAACACACAAAAGGTACGTATGGCAACTGTATATTTGGAACCAAATCAGTTTGTATGGTATCAATGGCTTTGCTCTCGTAAACAATTTATCACTTGGGCAATTTTTACGGAAGAATTGATAGCACATTATGAAGATACAAAAAGCAACACTGTTTTTAGCCAATTGATAAGTCTCAAACAAAAGGGTTCAGTAATGGAGCACATTGAGGAGTTCCAAAAATTGAACATAAGGGTAAAAGATATTCCAGAGGAGCATAGGATTGAAGTGTTCATAGGGTCTTTAAAGGATAATATCCAACAGGATGTTCGCCTTTGGGAACTTGATTCATTAGAGAAGGCATTCAGGTTAGCAAGAAAAATGGAAAGAAAAATTATGGCAACCAGGAAGCATACCACTCACAACTATAAAGACGGAAGTGTTGTTGCCCCTAGTCTTCCACAACCTATAAGGTTGACACCACAACAATTGGAAGAAAAAAGAGCAAAAGGGCTTTGTTACAATTGTGATAGCAAATACACTAAAGGTCATAAGTGTGCTGAGAAGAAATTATTCTACATAGATTGTGAAGAGGAAGAAGAAAAGGAGCAAGAAAGGTCAAAAGAAGAAGATATACTCCAGGAACAAAGCCTAGATGAAGAACAAATAAATCCGACCATATCTTGTAATGCATTGGTGGGAATTACCACTCCTCAAACCATCAAGATAGAAGGACAAATCAAGAAGAAAAAGGTAATAATGTTGATTGATTCAGGAAGCACCCATAATTTTTTTCATTGTAGGGTAGCAAAAGAATTGAATTGCTTCCTATATCCAGCACCAGAGTGTCAAGTGATGATTGCAAATGGAGGAACAATAAATTGCTCTGGAAGGTGCCATAATATCAAGCTATCCATGGGAGAATATGTATTGACTAGCCCAATGCTTTCCATTCCAATGGGAGGTGCTGATGTTGTACTAGGAGTCCAATGGCTACAATCCTTGGGTACAATAGCTTTTAATTTTCAAGAACTTTTCATCAAATTTTCTATGGAAGGAAAGGAAGTTGAATTAAGGGGTATTGCAGGGAAACCAGGAAAGATAATAAGCTCTAATGGTATGACAAAGCTTCTAAAAAAGGAGCAAAGAGGTGTAATTGCAAATAGATGTTTCCACATCGGAATCATCTATTTCTCCAGATCTCCAAAAAGTCCTGGACAATCATTCCAAGGTATTTGAGACTCCCAAAGGTCTCCCACCTATGCGTGATCATGATCATGCTATTCATCTGATTCCAGGAAGTGTTCCTCCAAACATTAGGCCGTACAGATATCCCTATGTCCAAAAAAGTGAAATTGAACGTATCATTGCAGAAATGCTAGAGGTTGGTATAATTCAACCAAGTCAAAGTTCTTTCTCTGCTCCAGTAGTATTGGTGCACAAGAAGGATGGATCATGGCGCATGTGTCCGGATTATAGGGAGCTCAACAAGCTCACTATTAAAGATAAGTTCCCCATTCCTATCATTGATGAATTACTGGATGAATTGCATGGATCAATTTACTTCACCAAGTTGGATCTTCGTTCGGGATATCATCAAATCAGAATGAAGATTGAAGACATTCCGAAAACGGCATTTAGAACTCATGAGGGTCATTATGAATTTTTGGTCATGCCTTTTGGCCTTACCAATGCACCTTCAACATTTCAAGGTTTGATGAATTCAATTTTCAAACCATTCCTTAGAAAATTTGTGTTAGTATTTTTTGATGATATACTAATCTACAGCAAGTCTTGGAAGGATCATGTTGAACATGTTGACAGGGTGCTACAACTATTGGAGGAGAAACAATTATATGCAAAAAGATCCAAATGTTTCTTTGGAGTCCAGGAGGTGGAATATTTGGGTCATATTGTATCTCATGAAGGAGTTAAGGTAGACCCTAGCAAAATTAAAGCCATTAAGGAATGGAAAATTCCCACATCCATAAAGCATCTGCGAGGATTTCTTGGGTTGACAGGGTATTATCGCAAGTTTGTTAAGAATTATGGGAGAATAGCAGCACCTCTAACAACATTATTGAAGAAAGATGCATTTTCATGGACTCTAGAAGCAACAAAGGCCTTTGAACATCTTAAAGAGGCAATGTGCCAAGCACCGGTCTTAGCTACACCGGACTTCACAAAAACCTTTATTGTGGAATGTGATGCTTCAGGAAATGGAATTGGTGTTGTTCTAATGCAAGATGAAGGACCCATTGCTTTTGAAAGTCGTCCAATCAAGGGAAAGTTTTTAAGTAAAGCTATTTATGAGAAGCAAATGTTGGCAATACTCCATGCACTTAAGAAATGACGACCTTACCTAATGGGAAGAGACTTCAAGGTAAAAACGGATCATGATAGCCTTAAATACTTTTTAGAACAAAGATTATCCTCTGAAGAGCAACAAAAGTGGGTCACAAAGATGTTGGGTTATGACTTTGAAATCATCTACAAAAAAGGGAAGCAAAATGTGGTGGCAGATGCACTCTCAAGAAAGGATGTTGATGTGGAAGCATTGTTGTGCGACATTTCTATTATCCAACCAGATTGGATAAACGAAGCAAGGGAGGAATGGAAGAATGATGAAGAAGTGTGGGCACTTATTCGAAAGCTACAACAAGATTCCAGTACGTCTGATACATTTAGCTGGCAAAATGATTCATTATGGTACAAAGATCGCTTATACCTCTGTAAGAATTCCCAGCTAAAACAAAAGATTCTTATGGAATTGCACACTTCTCCCTTAGGAGGGCACTCAGGATTTTTAAAAACTTACCACAGGGTTAAGAAGGAATTTTTTTGGGATGGCCTTAAATCAGATATTCAAAAGTTTGTGGCGGAATGTTTGGTTTGCCAACAAAATAAAGTTGAAACAATTAAGACACCGGGTCTATTACAACCTTTATCCATTCCAAGCCAACATTGGGAGGAGGTTTCAATGGATTTTATCACAGGTTTACCCAAGTCTGAGGGAAAGAGTGTCATCATGGTGGTAGTTGACAGACTTACCAAGTATGCACACTTTTGTGCATTATCACATCCATTTAAAGCCAGTACAGTTTCTACTGCATTTATGGAAACAATTCAAAAGCTACATGGAAACCCAAAGATTATTGTAAGTGACAGAGATCCCATTTTCACTGGAAATTTTTGGACAGAATTATTTTCTTGTCTTGGTACTCAGTTAGCTCATAGCTCATCTTATCATCCTCAATCTGATGGGCAAACTGAGATAGTAAACAAATGTTTGGAAGGATATCTTCGTTGCTTTGTATCTGATAAACAGACACAATGGGTCAAATGGTTGCCTCTGGCTGAATGGTGGTATAACACTTCCTTCCATACAACAACAAAAATGACCCCATTTATGGCACTTTATGGGTATCAACCACCATCCATCACATCATATTTAAGAGAAAATTCTAAGGTTCAGGCAGTGGAACATCACATCGAACATCAACAACAAGTCCTCCAACTCTTAAAGGATAACCTCATGTTGGCACAAAATAAAATGAAACAACAGGCAGATCAACATCGCAGTGAAAGAAGTTTTGATGTAGGTGATTGGGTATTCCTACGACTACAACCATATAAGCAAATGTCCCTAAAGCAAGCTAAGAAGGATAATAAATTATCACCAAAGTATTATGGTCCGTACAAGGTGTTGCAAAAGATTGGTACTATGGCATACAAATTGGAGCTTCCTGCAACTTCTCGATTGCACCCAGTTTTCCATGTTTCATGTTTAAAGAAGGTTATAGGCGACAAGCTCCCAGTTCAAACAATATTGCCAAAACTTGACGAGGAAGGAAAAATTATATTGGAACTGGAAGCAGTCACAGAAACAAGAACTCGACAGCTACGAAATCGATCAATTTCAGAGTATCTTATCAAGTGGAAGAACTTATCCGCTGAAGATTCCACATGGGAGGATGAGAATTTTATGCAGAAGTATCCACAACTACTCAAGCGTTGAGGACAACACTTTTTTGAAGGAGAGGGGCATGTTGGGTCCCTATAATACTAGTGACTACCCCATTACTATTGTAGTTATACCCCTTATTTATATTGTTGTGCCCCTATTAACCCCATGTTGTTATTTCTGTGCCCCATAGAATCCCTCTATTGTTATTTTTGTGGCTTTATATTATTATTGTTAGGTCGGCTGGATTATATTGTGACTCCTTAGACTCCTATATATAGAAAGGAGGTTTTGTCATTTGTATCATCCAAGAATTGTTCATTTATGTAATGTAAAGGAGGTTGCCCCCTCAAAGAGGCTAAATTCTAAGGCGTTGATCTATCTTTTCTATCTTTTCTTGAGCTGGTTTCATAATAGTCACTAGGGCATCATTCTCCCCACAAAGCACAAAAGAAAAACTTTGATCCCTTGAAATCTACTGCACTGATGTGTCTCCTAGTTCACCTCCAAATTTTACGGTCTTATGATGGAGGGGTTATGAGATATCCCAAACCCTAGTGTCGAGAAATGTTTTTTCCCTAAGTTTTGCTAGGCTAGTTCCTCATAGAGATCATTTTGCACCTTTAAGTGAAGATCACTTCTTTGATCCCCTTCTCCCTTTTTTTTAGGTCATGTCTATCATTGGTTGTTAAAAGCATTCCTCTTGACCTAACCTATTTCCACTTTGTCCCATGTGGTCCCATATCTTGTGAAAATCCACTCTTCAAAAACCACTTGGGAAACCAACTTCAACAAGCATTTTAAGGTTTAGGAAGCTTCTTTACAATTCACACTCCTTCAACCTAGCCCTTAAATCCTCACCGAATTCTCCTAAAAAGCCTTGTAACTTCATTAAGAAGTAAGCAAGTTCCATTCTTAAGCGTCACCTTAGGAAAGGGTCCCTGAGATCACTTCACATCCATCTTAGTTGATCTATCCTTTATAAGTGGTTCTCTATATATCAGGTCTCCCCCCATTGGTGAAAGCCCATAAATAGTAGGAAGCTTTTTTTGTGGTGACAATGGGCTTTAACTTCATTGTTTCTCTTGACCTAACAAGTTCCCCTCTAGCCCCCCCTGCTAGATTAAGTGATAACAAGCCCTAAAACGTTGCCCTTGACCTCCAACCCTCAAGATATTCTACATGCATGTTTCTCCTTTAACCTTTCACTCTGCCTCCTCCTAATAGGTGGAAGAATATGATTCTTGGTCTATACTAGGCCTTAAATAGACTAATCTAGATCTGAGCCCTCCAAAACCTTGGTCCTCTTGCTAATCTAGTAGTTGAAACCTTCTGCAAAGCTAATCTCAGACACATGAGAAAACCTCAACCTTCCTAGTCACTCTTAGAATAGGAGAGATCGCCTCTCTCTTACACAAAATGTGTGATACCTCAACTTATATCTCCTATATTTTTTCCTTTTTTTTGGGTCATTTAAACATATAGACTAATGGTTTTATCTTATTGACCCTTTAGAATAAAATGATTTATTTTAGGTCCTAAATTAGCATCTTCAGTCTAGAATTCCACTTTTGGGTAACTTTCCAAACCAACATGTTTTGGTGGGTATCATTCTCAAAAATACCTTCCAAGCTACCCAAAATTCCAGCATAGCCTTCGTGACTTGCCACTTCATTTATGATTTCATATGCGAAGGGTGTTAGAAATTTATCTGTGATTGTTATTTATTTAACCCATAAAAATATAAACAAATTCTTAGGTCTTTGCGTAATTTTTTTTTTCTTTCAAGGAAATAAGATTCACGCTTTCTAATTTTTTATAGGATGGATGATGCCAGTAGCTAGCATCCATTCTATCTCCTTTTGAATAATGGGTTTGTATTTATTGGCTAATTTGTACGAATGTTTTTTTATTTGCTTAGTTGCTAGGATGAGGTCAATTTTCCTCTCGCCAATTTCTTTGACAATTTTTTTTATGTCTTTCTAATATCATGAAAATACATCATGGTATTCCTTACGAAGGTTAAAATAATGATGTGGTTTTCTTTTTGGACCAATAGTCACCTAGTTGGGTCATTTTTAGCTGATGATTGTTAGAAATATCCATTTCTTTGAGTTTTATTTTAACATCCATCCATTCAAGGACCTTTACCTCATCGAGCCTATGGTGTCCAACATTCACTTCTTGATAGGTAAATGGAAAATATGGTTTCTTGTGTCTGTATTCCTATTCTTTTGATATATTTAATAATGTTGTAATATTTTTTCTACTTCTTTCAATTTTTTATTTTCAAATGGAAGACTTTCCCTTGGAATTTTATATGTCCATGTCTATTTAGGAAAATTCTCTTTCAAATGATGATTGACATGAGAAATAATTACATGTTAAAGTCACCAGGTGGTCATCTTCAATTTCTAATTTTTCTATTTTTGAACCAGAGTTGTTAGAAATAAATTCTTTAATGTAATTATCTTCTTCATATTCTTCTTTATGAGTAAGTTTTAACTGGTAATATTTTATAAAATTATTCTTTAATTCATTCAACTAGATAATTTCCCCTGAATCATCAATTTTAAACCATTTGTTTCGTATATTGTTGAGAGTGGTGGGAATCATATGTGTCCAAACCCTCCCATCTCTTTGTATGATTCTTTTATATTTAGCTTCACATAGTTTAATAGATTTTGGTTGTTGGTGATAATTTAATTTTCCCAAATTTATCCAAAAATTTGTTGTAGTAGTTATGGATATTTGAAGCTAGGGGGCATAGGTATCCAACAATAATACTACCTCTCTAGTGAAACTATAGAGAAGAATTTGTACCCTCCTTTTCTCATATATTTACTTGGACAATTCATCAATTTGAGTTGAAGGAGAAATTTTCTCTTTAAATTTTAGTGAGGTACCATATTAATCTTTTACGTTGTTTGGAAGTAGTGTTATGGATTGTCTCTCTTTTCCTTCATGCACAGTTTGGAATAATTTCACTATGAAGCATGGCTTTTTTTGTGTAATTTATATTACTTTGATTTTCTATAATTCCATAGCTTTAGATTGATAGTTATCAATATACCATTCATACGTCTCAATATCTGAATTCTTTGAAGTGGAAAGAAGGGATCATATAGGGATTTATCCTACTACGTTGGGATCCACATATTTCTTATCCTCTTGCATAATCTAATATAAGAATTTTATTTTAGCTCCATTCTCTATTAATCGATCCAAGGCTTTCCTTATCAGGGGTCCAACAAAATTACAATCCTTCTATGATTTCCATTCAGAAATATTTTCTCACTTTTGAGGGGAATAGTAGCTTTCATGTTATAATGCCATCACTGTTTCTATGTTCATAAATCCAAGGAGAGGGGTTGTTAAACAATTTCTCTGATTATGAAATTATATTGTGACGTTTTCATCATTATTATTAGTTATTATTGATTACATTTTCTTATCATTAAGATTAATTCCAATTAACAAGTAGAAGAGAATACAATATGTATGCAAGCTACCAGGGAAAAAATCCACTCTAGGGGAAAACCCAATCAAAATTCTTCCTTCAGTAGATTCAAGATGAGACGACCAAGTTGTTTACAACTTAGACTCAAGACTACCTCCATCAAGTCATATTCCTTTCACTGTGTTTTCATACTACGACCCATATCAGTGTGTTAGATCCAAATTTTTGTCACTGAGTTTGCATCAAATAATTGCCACTGAGTTTTCACCAAGATGTCATTGTAGTACCAATGAGACAGGAATCTTATGAATGTAATAATACTGAGACCTCATCATAGCTAAAACACCAAGAATTAATCTCTGAGGTGACTCAAATACCTTTTCACTGTTGTAACATTAACCGCTTATCACTGTGGTTATACAGAGACAAAGAGTGCATCGAGACTAAGTTAGGCATTGTGACCTTCTTACTACGATGAAACCTTCTCACGGTTGTGACATCAAGACTGTAGCAGTACTAAAACTTAATCCACATTACCTTACTATGGTATCATAAATCCATTTCATAGGAAATATGAGCTTCAGTGCTTGCATCGAGATCCTTCCCATACCCTATCCGCGTTCCTATACTGATAGTGAAATATTTCTTCTGAAATACTTGTTTGAACAAAATGTGATTTGAGTGACGGAATTTAGGTTTGTATATATAGTAGTATCCATGAAAAATAAGCTAACATGATAGCTTCAACATTTGTTTCTCCATTTTAGGTGAGGTCACCATGATTTGACTTGAATGTAGCCAACTTGATGATGATCTATTTGAAGTCATCTTGAAGAAGACATGATGGAGGAGTCTTTGGCTAAGAAAAAAATTGAATTTGATCCAAATAAATAATCTTGAAACATAAAATGGAGGCTAGACCTATAACAATTGACCCAAGCATTAAACCCATGCTTTAACAAAAATTCCTTTTTCTTTTCTTATGAAAAATATTACATTTTCACTAAAGTACAATTTATGAATACCAAACTTAGCTACATTATTCAACACTCCCTCTTAACTAGTGGGGTACTCACATTTACTTATAATGAAATAGGTATATGGAAGATGCCAAAACACATCATCTATGAAGACGTTTAGTCACCACAATTACACAGACTAGATTCCTAACCAGAGAAATCTATACATTGGTCTGTCAACAATTTAGCCACCGGAATTCCACAAACTAGAATCCTAACTAGGGAAATATATTCAAGTGGGGCTGAGATGGACTCGATATTTCAGCACCTCTAGGCATGATTAGGCTTATTCTCTAACCATCACAAAGGGACCTAGGTGCATATCCACGGTTAGAGCTCTATGACCCATGCCACCCTCCCTACATTGGGATGTAGACATCAACAAAAAGTGTCGACCAAATTTCCTCAAAGGAAATACTTCACTCACAAAGCCTCTCCTTATTCCAACACATTAAGGAGAGCAAATCTCTCCCGATCAAACTGATCAGTAATCAACATGATATCAAAAGCTTTGAGCGATTTAGTTGTACAAACACAAACCCAATCAATAGTATACTTTCACATATTCATAAACAAAAACCTTCGGGGTTTTCCTAATGTTTCTTCTCAACATGGTAGGCCTATCAACCAAATATTTATTTTTCAACAACATATACTTCAGAATTCATTCTCTGATCAAAATTATGCTCTCTCTCTCAACTAGGGAGATTTTATCTATCCAGACTCTCTCTTAAACTAAGGGAGATATCTTCTATGTAGGCTCCCTCTTAAGCCAAGGAGATCAGCTTCTTCTTATCGACAATGGAGAATATTTCATGGCTTCCATTCATCTCAACAGAGTTATCATTACCATCACCATTCATATAATTCTTATGACATCAACTTTTCTTTCGATCTTCTTCATCACCTTGAATATTATGTACCTGCACATGTTAGATAACATGTACAACAAAAACTATAGAAGCAAAAAATTATCCATATCAAAATATTATAATAATGGAAGCATTTTACAAAGATAATAAGCATGAGAATATACTAAGTTAATACTTCAACTTCTTTCCCGGGTCTTGTTACAAACCCTAAATCACATTCACAACTTATCAAGATATCAAACTTATTATATCTATGACATGATCTTTAATATATAAAACCCTAGAAACAAATTATATTAATACTTCTACAACTTTCAAATTTCATATGCTATACTTCCTACTAGGATTTCATGTAAGCCCTAGATTTCATATATGAGTTCCAACAATCAAAACAAATCACAACTTAATCAACATTATGATTAGCATCTCTATAGTTTGATGTAAAAGGTAGATTTCTTAATTTTCACAATCTTAACAATCATTATGTAAATAGAGCTCATATTGTCATATAAAATATACTAGAGAATTTTAATTACTATTAGGGTTTTGCTACAAAACCTTAGATTTCTCAAACAACATTGTCCTAGAACATCAAACTTTGACTAGTACTTGCTTCTATGACCATCAATAATTAGATTAACACTCATATCTAGCAATTCATTATCATTCATAAGCACATCATATGGCATACAACGTTAATATTTTAGTGTTTCTACCAAATGGATACATGTATGCCTAAGGCTTCAATCCTAGGATCTTACTTTAGATACATAACAAAGGTTTTCCTTATAAACCATAAATATCTATGGTTTCAATTCATAACATAGTAAACCCTACTTAACAAGAGCTTCAAAGTTTCAAGATTTCAAGAAACATAACTTCAACCCTAACAAGTTAGGGTTTCCATGATCATACTAAAACCCCAAGCATGATATCAAAATCTTCAAATAACAATAACCCTTCTGTTAAGGTTTTCCAAACATCCAGCGTAGGGTTCTATAAGAAAAATTAAGGATGTAGGGAGGGTAGAACTATCAAGTGATGAATTACCCAAAAGAAGAATCATAATAGACAACTAGATATAACAACGTTAGTAATGTGATGCCAATTACAAAAATAAGATGAGCATAATTTTAGGACAATTTTGTAAGGTGTATGGTTTAAGACATACCTGGAGATTGGGAAACTTTAAGAGGATTCCTTGAAGTGTCTTCTTTCTATTGGTCCATGATATTTTATACTTGTATTACATACTTACAAGCACAACATGTGATACCAGGAACATGATTTAATTTCTTAAGTTAGATTACCTACATAGCCATGGAGGATGGCATTCTATCAAAAAATATTCTTTCTTTTGAACAAGGAATTTTGCTTGGAATCCTAGATTAATTGTAAATCTAAGTGGGAGAGGATTAAGGTTCTAATATGTTATCTAGAGAGTAAACTCTTACTCCTAGAATAGTTATAAAAATGATCATTACTAGAAATCTAAAAGATCATAAATGTACCTTGTGTTTACGTACCTTATTTGACTTATTGCAAATGCATCTTGTTAAATACTCACTTGATTTCCTTGAGTTGGTACCTTGTGCTTGAACTAGAGAGATATCCACAGGTAGATCAAACTCCACAATTGAACTGATTCATAAGATCATTTTAGAAATTGATTGAGCTTGTCTCACTGTGGTAGATCGAAATATTGTGGCATTCGAATTACCTTTTGAGATTATGTATCCTTAGTTGCTTCTTTTACGAGTTCTTTACTCTAAAATAGATTTGAACTTTACTTGTTTCTTGTGACTTGTGTTACTGTCCTATAGAGCGGAGTTATATCCTTGAATTTGTAGCCTTTGTTCTATGAACCCATTGTAAAATGATCTGAATAATTTTACTCTTTAATTGTCATATCTGAACTCTATACTGAGATTTGCATTTAAGCGAAGTTCCAACTTTTCTAGATTGTGAATTCATTCATCTTATTTTCCAAATTCCTTTACTATGGTATTCTCCTTTCACTGCTTGTGATCAAACTCTCTAAGATAGTTACCTCATTGTGATCTACTAAAATATTATCTCTTTGCAATATTATCTCTTTGAAATTTTCATCTGAACCAGTTCGGGTATACTGAAATCCTTCATCTTCTTTAAGGTGCCTTGATATGGTGAATATGTTCATCAAAACAAATGAAAACAAAATATTCCATTTGTGTCCATGAATATAGCTCAAACTATCTTTGACTAAGACCATAGTATTCGAACTACCTTTGACCATGACCCATAGATCTAATACGATGTTTAGAAATCCAACAAGTGAGGCAGTTAAACAATTTCTCTCATTATGAAATTATCTTGGGATGTTCTCATCATTATTATTACTTCTTATTAATTATCTTTTATTGTCATTAAGACTAATTCTAATTAGCAAGTAGAAGAGAACACAAAATTTAGGCATGCTTCCAGGGAGAAACCCCAACCTAGGGGGAAACCTACTCTAGGGAAAAACACAGTAAAAATTCTTACTTCTGTAGATTCAAGATGAGACGACCAAGACCCTTACAACTTAGACTCAAGACTACATCCATAAAGTCATCTTCCTTTCACTATGTTTGCATACCATGACCCATACCACTGTGTTAGCTCCAAATTCTTTTTACTGAGTTTGAAATGAATACTTGCCACTAAATTTTCACTAAGACATCACTGTAGTACCAAGAAGACCGATATCTTACCACTTTAATAACACTGAGACCTCATCATAGTTACAATACCGAGACTTTATTTTTTAGATGACTCCAAGACCTTTTCACTGTTGTAACATCGAGCCCTTATCATTGTGGTGGTACCAAGGCAAAGATTACATCGAGACTATGTTATGCAATGATACCTTCTTACTTTGATGAAACTGGTGTTGACTTCTGTAGCATCGAATGTGATCTAGCCTCAAGATTTTGCAGAGAGGCTAAGACACATGCATTCTCTAAGACCCAGAAATCGTTCGGGAAAATTCCATGTAGAGATGGTTTAGTTAAAATAATTAATCATTTTTAATGTATTCCTATGTCTAAACTTAGGAAATTTTATTAATTAAAGGGTATTAATTAAATCTGGTGTGAATCTTCTAAAAGAAGATGAGGATCTTGTCTGACTGAATCTTATCCTTTGATTATGTTTTAATCTTGGTCATTAGTTCTCCAACGAGATATTATAAGAAGGAGCTTGAGGGGCACTTGCAGAACAAACTCAGATAGTGAGATCTAGAGATCGAATTTCTCAAGAGTATCAACACTGAGTTGTCAAAGGGAGATAGAATGATCTTCTTGTAGTGAGGGGAAGGGATTTTTCCAGTTCTAGAGAGGGCAAGTTAGAGAAGGCAATGAGAGGTCCGGAGAGGTAGTGCAGTGCCACACAGAGGCAATGCAGTGGTTCAGAGGGATTCCACAATTTTACAAGGAGCAATCGAGATCTAGTGTTGGAAGCCAGGGTGTGAGACCGGAGTGCCACAGAGTCCAGTAAATTGATCAGTTGGAACGGTGACAAAGCTCCTAGAAGATATGACACAGTGACTACGTGAGGCCATGCAAAGACTGCCCAGAGGTAGTGTGGGGCTAGCCATCCAGGGCCTAGATCAGAGTCAGATTGTGAATGGTAATGTAAGAATATTTCTCACAACCTCTTTGCCAGTATATTCTCCACATTAGATTGGTAGTTTCAGGATCTAATGATTTTTACTTAGATTACTATTGCGTAATAATAAAATCCTCAGTTGCTACACTAGTTTTCCCAAGTTGGGTTTTTCTGCGGACATTGGTCCAAAAATAACGATGTAATTTTGTGTGTTCATTTATCTCCTCTGCAATATTTTTTTTTCCTGAATTATTTTATGTTGTGAAAGATGCATTAGATTTTATTTTGATCTTAACTGTGTAACATTACAAATCACTTGATTAAGAAATTAACATGTAGGATAGATTTAATCAGTTGTTGTAGTAGGGATCATGTAACTGATTTTTCAGATTGTGCGAGAGCACAGATCATAAGGTAGAGAACTCAGTAGCAGAAGGGTGGAGGAATTTATAATCTTTATAGAGGCAGCAATTCAAAACCCTCAGTAAGAGCACAGTCCCTCAGGCTGGGAGGAACAATTTATGAGGAAAATTTATTTATATGTGAGAATATATTTTCCGGATCAGAGGTTACCAGAGGTCGAGGGAGATGCAATATTCTGCTTGTAGAGAAAATATTCAGCTGGGACATATTTATTTTGTAGTAGTCTTCTAGTTAAAAATAATGTCGGGAGGAAGGAAGAGTGCACATTGAGGGAATTATTTTATCAGGGGAGTTATATCCCATAAGTTTTAATTTTCCTAGTAGAGCAGCAGTAGTTGTGAGTAGATCTTCCACTCGAGCAGGGAGTGCACAAAGCCATTCAATAGTTGTTCAGAGGAGAAGATAAGGAATTCAACTTTTTCCAGAGATGGTTATAGATGGGAAGGATCCATGGAAAAGCAACAAATTAGATCCAATTGCTGCAAATTTCTCACATAGAATAGTATCCTTGCTATGAGAGCCCAACAAAATTAGTACTGGGACGATCATAATGTTAGTAGATGTAGTTAGCCATTCAAATAATAGTTACATAGCTTGTTGCAGTCAGTTCTCAGAACACAGTTGCAGAACTAGTTACAGTGACACAAGCATTGTGAATTGCCCAGTTGCAGTATGTAGGTGCACTTCTAACCAGGAGATTCTCACCGTAGAGCTTCGCAGTCTAGTTTCTAGTTCTAGAGGGCTCTGTGAGTTTTTAGGTGGCAGCAGAGAGATTTCCCATAGGGATATCAAGACTCAAAGGGAGTCTAGTTTCGAAGGGAGAAACCCTATGGATGCTAGTACTTCAGGATCTGGGGAGATCAGATTCATTATTGCAGTAGTTTTAGCAGTATTGCAGAAGCATCACCAGAGTAGTAACAACAATAGTACGAGTAGATCAGATTTTGTGATGATGACAACCATACCTCAAGTAGTGAGGTGGTGTTATTTTCTTTTGTAGCCCAGAGTGCTACAATATGGGAAGGATTCTTGAGGAGGACCACCTCATGAATCAATACCTCACTAAAGGGAGCCCATAGCATGCAGTAGTAGGATGGATTAGTGGTAGTTGGTGTAGTCAGGTGGCAAAGTGACATATGTAATAGGTAGCAGCAGTCAGATACTGGGTAGCGCAGTGCAGTCAGCATAGGGAAGAGTTAGGAACAATGCATAAGGTTGAGTGATAGCGCAAAGTCTAGCAATAGTTAGGACTTGGGTGATAGATCCATCATACTAATCATAGTTGGTTTAATATTTTGGATGTTTTTCCATTGTAAATCTTGCAGTTGTAGCAACAACCATTGGAGAAGGCTGTAGTGCAGATGTACTATCAGCAGTGGTTTAGAAGGGCTAGCAGCAACACAGGTACAACAATCCGAGTTGCATAGTGGTTGATGGCCAAAAGAGCTAGACATCAACAATGCAACAAGATATAGTGCAGAGACAGAGTGATGCTTTAGTGGGTTGCAACACTAGAGTACATTCCTCACTAAGAGGGAGTGTTTATTTCTATAGCGTCAGACATTCTCTAGCCTCGAGATTTTGCAGAGAGGCTATGACACATGCATTCTCCAAGACCTAGAAATCATTTGGGAAGATTCCATCTACAAATGGTTTAATTAAAATAATTAATCATTTTTAATGTATTCTTATGTCTAAACTTAGAAAATGTGATTAATTAAAGGATATTAATTAAATCTGGTGTGAATCTTCTAGAATAAGACAAGGATCAACTCGTAGTTAATATTAACCTTTGGTGATGTTTTAATCTTGGTCGTTGGTGCTCCAAGAAGATATTATAAGAAGGATCTTGATGGGCACTTGGAGAACACACTGAGATAGTCAGATATTGAGATCGAATTTATGAAGCATAGCAGTAGTGAGTTGCTGGAGAGAGATCGAGTGATATTCTTGCAGTGAGGGGCAGGTATAGTAGACTAGAAGAGATTTTTCTAGTTATTGAGAGTGCAAGGAAGAGAAGGAAATGAGATGTCTATATAGTCAGCATAGTGCCATGCAGAGGTAGCATAGTGCTTGAGAGGTTGTCCACAATTTTGCTAGGAGAAGTCGAGATCTAGTGCCAGAAGACATGTGTGAGACTGAAGGGCTAGAGAGTCAAGTTACAGTGAGAAAATTGATTAGATTGAAGTGTGACATATCTCCTAGAATTTGTGACAGAGTGATTGCATGAGGCCACACAGAGAATATGTAGAGGTAGTTTGGGGCTAGCGATTGTGATCCTGGATAAAAGTCAGATCTCGAGTGACAGTGTGGGAATATTTTTCACTACCACTTTGCCAGATTATTTTCTATATCATATTTCTAGTTTGGGCATCTAATGATTTGTACTCAGATTAATACTTCATAATAATAAAACGCTCACCCTCTACATCGGTTTTCCCAAGTTGGGTTTTTCCACGTACATTGGTCCAAAAACGACAGTTTAATTGTGTGTGTGTTTGTTTATCTCCTATATAGTATTTTATTTCCAAATTATTTTATGTTTTAAAGGCTGCAGTAGATTTTATTTCGATGTTTTTTGTGTAACACTATAAATAACTTGATTCAGAAATTAACAAGTAGGAGAAATTTAAATAGTTGTTGTAGCAGGGAATCAGGTGATTGGTTTTTCACAACCTTCTCACTGTTGTGACACTGATACTGTAGTAGTACTAAACCTTAATTTGCATTAGCTTCTGTGGTATCCAAACTTCATTTCAGAGATAATCCAAGATTCTGTGATTGCACTAAGGTCCTCCTTGTACCCTATTCGAGTTCCTATAGTGACACTGAAAAGTTCTTCTAAAATACATTCCTGAAAAAACTATGATATGAGGGAAGGCCTCTAGGTTTTTATATATTGTAGTCTTCATGAGAAGTAAGATGATGTGATATCTTGAACAATTGTGTCTTCATTTTAGGTGAGGCCCTCAAGATTTCACTTGAATGTAGCCGACTTGATGATGATCTGTTTGAAGTTGTCTTGAAGGAGACTTGATGGAGGAGTATTTAACTAATAAAAAATTTACTCTGACCCAAATGAATAATCCTAAAACCTAAAATGGACACTTGACCTATAAAATTTTACCCAAGCATGAAACCCATGCTTTAACAAGTCAATTCAATTATAATAAAAATCCATTTTTCTTTTCTTTTGACAAATATTACATTTTGACTCAAGTACAATTTATGAACACCTAACCTAGTTACATTCTTCAACATGACCAAACTTGGTTAAGTTGGTATTCCCTCGACTAGGTCAACAAATTAAAAATCAACTAATGTGAGGATACCAAGATTGGTTTTCAAATATGTTTTAAGGTGTGGAGAGGCTCTAGGAGTCTCAGATCTACTAGTCTTAGATAGTTGGTAATTATTTTGAAGTCATATCCTCCAAGGTTTACCTAATTTTGTTTATTGATTATGTTTACCTGTGATCCAAGGTCAACAAAAACTTGTTCTATCATATATTTCAATCTATCTCAAGATCAACTTAAGGGTCCTAGTTATTGCAATTCTTATCTTGGGATAATTTCGTAATCCTAAATATGTCAGTTTAACCTCAGATTCTTTGAGTTGGTGCAGGATACCAATTAAGTGATTGATTTATTGTTCACCTTTTAGAAAATCTAAAAATTATTCTATGACATTGTCTCTAGTTCAAGGTTTATTTCTACCTTTATTTCTGAAAAGGGAAATCAATTGGTTCATAAGATTGTCGTGATTCAAAATATTTAGCTATGGGTCAATGAAATTTTTTCATTGGATTATTTCTAATGCACTGTGTCATCCTTCTTGTCCTTTCCCTGATGTGGTGAGGACATGCGAAATGTTTGGGTTTAGAAAATTCTTATTTTAGGACAGAGTGGAGTAGATTTCTAACTCTCTTATTCATTACGTTTTCAAGGATCCTTGGGTAATATTCCATAGAGTGGTCACTTAATCCACAAATTTTGCAAAAGAATAGGTTGGTTTTGTTTTTTACTAGATAGTTGTGTCCCATGTACCCCTATTTACAACAATTGTAACAGTAAGGTTTTCCTTGACTCTCACCTCAGCCATGTACAAATAGTCCATTAAATACACATATGTTATTTTGATTCTCTTGATATCCTCCATGGTCCTACTGGTCATTTCCTCTCTCATGATACATATTTCCTTAACATGACTAGGTTGTTTTACCAGTCAACTAGTCAAATTGTTTTGTGTTGTAAATAGTATGTTAGTTGGGCATATTAAAACCATTCAATAGAATTTCATGTGTAGTTCAGGTGGATTCCTCAGATATTGAAAGAAAACATGGCTTTGCATGCTTTATTTTGTGGTGACATTCTCTCATACTATGATTGAAGATTACTTAGAAAACATTACAGTATATGTATGTATGTACACATAGAACATATTTGCAATATAGTCTACAAATTTGAAGGTTTCCCTCACGCTCACTTCACTACGTTAATTGGTGTACCACAATTCATTGTGTCATAAGTTAACATTCATAATGAATTACTGTAACTACTCAAATTTTTGTTCAATTCACTTTTCCGTCAATGAGAAGGTCAACATCTAGTCATCATCTATTTCTATGTGTTGTGGCTTTTTTAAAGATTCTTGATGTGTTGTGATTTCATGAATTTTTGAGGGTCCTCTCATTCATTGTAATAATCCAACAACATACCATTGCACTAGAATAAATTCATTGACCATATATGCTATTATATATAACACGTATTTAAATATTTTTTGTATTCATGGATTGACTCTCCTTGATTTTACTTAATTTATTTCATTTTTAGGGTTGTAAAATGATTAACATCTTGAGCTTTAAATAGTGTAAGGAAATTGTCTTTATTTAATTTTTGGTTGTATGGTTATTATGTCCCTAGCACCAGCCAAAGAGAAATCCGCGAGGGATGAACACCCTATAGATGCTTGATCTTCCATAAAGTTCATAAACCAAGGAGGACTCATTTTCTTAGGGCACTGATGAACTATTTCATTTATTTTTCCTCATTGTTGACATCATTGGCATCCCAAAAATTTTCACACATAAACTAATGCTTCCTGTGGTTATTTTTTCCATCATATAGAGGAATTAGACTTAGTCCCATATTTTCATTTTTTGTGAGGATCTTGTATTAAATTATCTAAGACCAAAGGTGGCCTAAATGGAGTACATAGTTGTGTAACTCAAGTTGTTTGTGTGTCATATCGCTTTATACTTTGACATACGACTTTTAGAAATTTTGTGTTAGGTACCTATACGACTAGTGTAACCCCTTATTGTTATTATTACAACCCCCTTATTATATTGTTGTGCCCATTTAGTCCACATATTGTTATTATTGTGCCCCATAGAAGCCCATTATTGTTATTATTGTGCCCTTACATTATTATTGTTATGTTGGATCTAATTATATTATGACCCCTTAGACTAGTATATATAGAAAGGGGGTCTTTTCATTTGTATCATTCGAGAATTGTTCATTTGTGTAATGTAGAGGAGGTTTCCCCCTCGAAGAGGATTATTTTGAAGGCATTTATCGATCTTTTCTATATTTTTGTGAGCTAGTCTCATAACATTTGGTATCAGAACTTTAGATTCTAGGGTTTCGCTACTACAAACTGATCATCGTGGAATTTTCACTAGAACATTTTTTCTATGATGTTTTAGAAACTGAAAAAAAAAAACATTTGAGATTAAATCCCACTAAACCTCGAGTCCAAATTTCAGATATTGTCTCACTATATTTTTGGAGATATGATCTGAGGAAGTTAGGGTTTTGGAATGCTCCAGAATTCCATCTCAAACAGGTCATCGTGACATTTTCGCTATAATTGTTTTTCTACAAAGTTTTAGACTTTGAAATTAAAACCCATTTGAGAAAAAATGTGGTGAATCTTGGGCCAGAATTTCAAATCATGTCTTTTTATATTTTCGGAGATATAGTCCCAGACATTTAGGGTTTCTACAGGCTCCTAAATTACATCCCAAATAGGTGACCTTGGGAAAATCATCATAAATTTCTCTTTCAGCATCAGATTGAAATTTCGTAAAATGTTATAGAAATAAGACGAACTTTAGTTTTCAGTGTATCGGTTTCAGGTCCTAAGGTTGAAACAGTGACACGTGGCACTTAGTACAAATTCTCTGTACTGAACGAGTCTATTATCAGGCCATCGTGGGAGATTTGACATAACTCTTCCTTGCAAAATCCAATCTTGATTACACTTGCGAGGTTGGAAAGACGGCTTAGAGGGACACTGCAGAATGCAATTTTAGAACTTAGAGATCTGAAATTGCACAACTACAGTCATTTCAAGATCGAGCTCCTAAAATCAAGAAAAGGAGATATGAGCTAGTTTGATGGGAAAGATATGTTAAATTGGATCCTACAGATGGAGAACTATTTTGATGTACATGAGGTGAAACTATTACAAAAGGTTTGTATTACATCTTTATATTTAGAACTGAATCATTTTTTATGGTATGAAGGGCTTTGTTCTCATAAACCACCTATCACGTGGTCAATTTTCATGCAAGAAATGATAGCACATTATGAGGATACAAAGAGAAACACCTCCTTTAGCTAACTGATAAATTTCAAACAAAAGGGTTCAATGGTAGAGCACATTGATGATTTTCAAAACTTGAATATAAGGGTAAATGATATTCCAGAGAAGTAAAGGATTGATGTCTTCATAGGGAGTTTAAAGGATAACATTCAACATGAGGTTTGTCTTTAGGAACCTGATACATTGGAGAAGGAATTCAGGTTGGAAAGAAAAATTGAAAGTGAAATTATGGAAACAAGGAATCCCACCACTAACGACTATAATTATGGAAGTGTTTTTTCTCCTAGCCTTCCACAACCTACAAGGTTTACACCACAAAAATTAGAAGAAAAAAGAGAAAAATGGCTTTGTTACAATTGTGATAGCAAATACACTAAAGGTCATAAGTGTGATGAGAAGAAGTTATTTTACATAGATTATGAATAGGAGGAAGAAAGGATAAAGAAGCATTAAAAGAAGAGGATATACACTAGGAACGAACCCCAAAGAAAGAGGAGATGAATCTGACAATATCTTGTAAAGAATTGGCAAGAATTACCACTCCTCAAACTCTCAATATAGAAGGACATATCAAGAAGAAAAAAGGTTCAAGAAGTGAAATATGACATCGAGAAAGAAGAAATGAATATGACCATATCTTGTAATGCATTTTTCAGAATTACCACCCCTCAAACTATCAATATAGAAGGACACATCAAGAATAAAAATGTTCAAGAAAGTGAAAGATCACATTGAGCATCAAGAAATGAATTTGACCATATCTTGTAATGTGTTGGAAGAAATTACCACTCCTCAAACTTTGAAGATAGAAGGACATATCAAGAAGAAAAAGGTTCAAGCAGTTAAAAATCACATCGAGCATCAACAACAAGTTCTCCAACTTTTAAAGGATAATGCCACTTTGGTGTAGAATCGACTGAAATAATAAGCAGATCAACATCGCAGTGAAAGAAGTTTTGACATAGGCAATTAGGTATTTTTAAGACTACATCTCAAGAAAGCTATTTATGAGAAGGAAATGTTGGAAATACTACAAGAACTTAAGAAATGGAGGCCTTACCTAATGGGAAGACACTTCAAGATAAAAATGGATCATGATAGTCTTAAATACTTTTTGGAACAAATATTATCTTTAGAAGAACAAAAAAAATGGGTCACAAATATGTTGGGTTATGACATTGAAATCATCTACAAAAAAGGGAAGCAAAATGTTTTTGCAGATGCAATTCGAAGAAAGGATGAGGATGTGGAAGCATTGTTTGGTGCTATTTCCATTATCCAACCAAATTGGATAAACAAAGAAAGGGATGAATGGAAGAAGGACGAATAAGTGTGGCCACTCATTCAAAAGTTGCAAAAGATCCTAGTTCAAACAATTTGCCAGAACTTAACAAGGAAGAAGAAATCATAATGGAACTTGGAGAAGCCACATAAGCAAGAACCGGATAGCTACGAAATCGATCAATTTCAAGGTATCTCATCAAGCGGAAGAACTTACCCCCTGAAGATTCTAGATGGGAGGACAAGAATTTTATACAGAAGCATCAAGAACTACTCAAACATTGAGGACAACACTTTTTGAAGTAGAGGGGCATGTTAGGTCCCTATAGTACTAGTGTAACCCCTTATTGTTATTAGTACAACCCCCTTATTATATTTTTGTCCCATGTAGTCCCCATATTGTTATTATCAAGCCCCAGAGAAGCCCACTATTGTTATTATTGTGCCCTTACATTATTATTGTTATGTCAGCTCTGATTTTATTATGACCCCTTAGACTCCTATATATAGAAAGGAGGTCTTGTCATTTGTATCATCCAAGAATTGTTCATTTTTGTAATGTAAAGGAGGTTTCCCCCTCGAAGAGGCTTATTTTGAAGGCGTCTATCTATCTTTTCTATCTTACTGTGAGCTGGTTTCATAACATTTTGGACTGCCATTTTGCACTTCTAAATTTTTACTTCATAACTCAAATTTACCAGTGGGATATCATTCATTTAACAAACTTTGTTGAAGTGCTTGATGAACCAATTTGTCTTTGGAAGCAAAAAATTTTCTTATGACCTTGAATTTTATTCTTTAATATATATTAATTTCTATATGAGGTATGTTTGTGAGGTCTCTCATATGCATAAGTATGTATTCCTTTTCCTCATTATTTACCGAAGTCTATTTGATAAATGAGATTTCTAGAAAAATACGAGATGATATTTTAGATTTCCTTGGTCATCACTTCTATACCAAATAGAAGAAGGTTTTGAGTGGATGTGGGGGCTTTGTTTTAGGAATTCTTTTAATCTAGGACTTGTTATATTCACTATGCGAAATGTTGCTATTTCTGGTCTAGAGTCATCCACTTCCATGTTCTTTATATGACTTCTTGTACTAAGGCTTAATTAGATACTGTGACTTCTCAATGAAGTTATCTGGTCTACAAAACGCCAACCAAGGTGCTCCTTGGAAACCTCAGATGAGTCTCATGGATCCTTGATCTATTTCTCTAGATTATTGTCTTATTTTGACTAATAGATTATTCTTTCCTTGCACATATCCTATCACTTGTGTTGTCTTTTGTCCCATTCAATTTTCTAGATATTAGTCACTTGTTTCTATTGTTGCATTCACCTTTGGCGTTGTCTCTCTAAATCTTCATTGAGAGTGTACCCTCATACATTTTTGAGCAATCGTGTTCGTCCCATGTCAGCTACTTGACCTCATTTGACTTTTTCATCCTCTCTCTTCTTTTCTTTCTTTCTTAATTTATCTCATTAATTTATATTCCCCCAACGTCGTCCCTAACTTACAAGTGATCAATGGTTGGAATTTCGATGAAAAAGTTCATTTTCTTAACATGTATTCCCATATTTCTCTAGTATCTCCATAATGAGTTTCAATAATTCCTCCTAGTCAAATAGGTACTTGGTGTAGTTGGACATTGGCAATAGGTCTAAAGGGGATTTATACTTGATTATGTCTCTGAGTTCTTTGTTGAGGAGGAATTTGTGTTACAAGGTATTTATAGTATAGAAAAAAACTTCATGGAAACCGTTGTGGAAGATTTCCTTGATTCTATTAGTCAAAGTGTGTTCTTCAATCACTTGCTCCTCCCAAAAAATTGTTAAGTATTTTCTTGACCCACTTATGCAGATTTGGTCATCCCCATTTTGTTAAATTTAACATTAAGGCTACATCATTGATGGGTTAGTGAATTATATGGGTGATAAAAATATTTATTTAATTATAAGGGGATTGATTTGATTACTTTTTAATGGGTTTCTATGAAAAAATGCAACAATGCTTCTACTATTGAAGAGTGATTTCTATGAGCATAATTCTTCTAATACTTATCTATATTTGTCTCCAATTACTCCTATATATACTCCAAACTCATCATTTAAATATATATATTTGAAAAATTATGTCTAGAACTTGCAAGCGAGTAAATGCTATACTATGGGGGAAGAAATCCTATACAATATACATAATGGGAAAGAAAGGAAAGAGATAAATAATTAGTGTAGAGCTAGAAGAGTAAACCTTATTTTATATTATACATCAACAACTAACAAAAAACTCTTCATGTTGAGTACACACATAATTATTATTCCACTATATATTTACAACAAATATAGTACTAATCAACTTGGTCGCTTAACTGTACAAGGATTTGACCAACATACAATATAGACTAAATGTAGTTGGGTATGTTGACTTGAAAGGAATAGTTCATTAAGCTGATAAGTCCATGCAATAGATCCTATATTCTATAGTAACAAGTTATTTTAAACATTGACCTATCAACTTTTGGTGGACCTTGTCCTTCAAATAGTATCAATTATAGGGGTAGATAGGAAGAAACATCTAATCATGTTATTCTAAACAATATTCAAATTATGTTGACTTGCATTACACTACATTAAATTTTGATGCAAAACCATATTGTCCTAATTGCACTGAGAATAGTCACTCTAATATTAAGTGTGTTATTTTCTTCTTAAAATTTTCATGTGCCAATAAATACAAATTCATTGAGGGAGGCTCTTGGACATAGATGGATTCATATTTTGGAATATTATAGCATAACAATATGTTGTATCATAAAATCATTTGATAAGGGATAACCATTAAACCAATTGGTATTATTGATCTCATGCAAAGAATCACAAATAGATTTCCATAAAATTGTTTACAAGATTATTTTATATTGTTATTGGGGATGATAATCCATGGTCATTTACAATTGTTTTCCCTATAGCTCAAACAATTCATTGTATAATTTGTTGGGATCATAATTTTTCATAATGGGATAATGAATACCACATAATTTAAATGTTCGATCTAGGAAGAATAAAAAGAAGGTTAGCATACATAAAATAAGTATGTTTGTAATGGTGATCAAATACCACCATGATGATTTTTTTTTTTTTTTTGGAGGTCTATTATGGAGTCCGTGATAAAGTTAGGCTACACAGTGTCAATGATTAGTAGTGCCAAAAATTCCCTATGATATTAGATATTTCACTTTTGGTACTTTTAGAGGCATCACGTTCAAATACAAATGTGTCGATGTATTTTTTCATCATTTCCTTATAAATGAGCTCTTATCTTATTTTTACATTTTCTAAAAGCCTAAGTAGTTCATTACTGGAGGTGAATTCATTTTTTCTAACATCCATTCTTTTAAAGTAGAATTCTATTCCAAAAGGATAATTTCCTTAGATCCTAAGGTATCCTACTACAAAGTATAACTAATAGGGGATTATGTTTTCCCTAAGGTGTTGGATGTGAACAAGACACCAGTAAATTAATATTCATTTTATTATTTTTAGAATGTTTTGAAATATACATAATACACATACACATACATGTAGTGAAAATGAATCATGTCTTTGTCAAATGACATGACTTAATATTGTTACATATTAGTGATAATACCCTTCTTAAGAATATTACTACATTATATTTATATATTATGTTGTGATAATATATGTAATACAAATCTAGATATATTGCAATTGATCCTCCCTTGAAATGTTCCATCTCCATACCATGTATACATTGAGTGAAGCGACTAGATACTTTATGTTCTTAGGTCTAAGATGAAAAATTCAATCCACAATTATTTACATATGGTAAAATAGTTTCTGATAATAATAATGTTGAAAAATACATTTCTTCACTTCCATTTCTCTTAGGAACTAATTATTTTTGAATGTTTTCCTTTGAAAATTTTTATCTATCTCTCTTTGTACTTCATAATAATATCGACATAGACTCTCAAGCATTTTAAGGCTCAAGTGTTCTACAATTTGTGACATAGATGGAAAATCCTAGTGCACTATATTTTGTCATAGTCTCTTAGGAACTAATTATTTTTGAATGTTTTCCTTTGAAAAATTTAATCTGTCTCTCTTTGTACTTCATAATAATATCGACATAGACTCTCAAGCATTTTAAGGCTCAAGTGTTCTACAATTTGTGACATAGATGGAAAATCCTAGTGCACTATATTTTGTCATAGTGCGCACATATCTAATTTTTTCATTTGTGGTAATCAAACTAAGATAGGACCTGTAAAAAATAAATTTAAGGAGATCAAATATTGCCATTACTATGCTATATGGTTGACCTATAATAGAGATTATTGGAAAGATAATCCTTTGGTGTTATTTAAATTTGGCTTATTCACATGAAGAGTAAAATGAATAAAGTGAATGTCAATAGTAATGAGAATTTCAAAAGACATCCTGAAAGATGAAAAAAATGGTCAAACAAATGTATTTATGTGTATATCTTCTGAATAAGAAAACATGACAATATTATCAAAAAATTTCTATCATATTTTGGTGTGTTCGATCAGCGGTATTAGAGCACGTGTAACTCTATTCAAGGATATTTCTCTTGTATATTATCTTCGTTATTAATATGGCCCCTATATCACTTAGATATGAAATTCTGAACCATCTAACAACGTTTTGTTAGTGTGCTTTTTCGCTAAATATTTGTTACTTCACCCTATCATCTTTATGTTAGTGGAGTTTGTTAACTTGGGCATTGCTCAACCCAATTTTCTACACAATATTTGTCATAGTTTTGTAGTAACCAGAAATATTCAGAAACCATGTTGTGAATCTTGGGAAAAGTAGGGATAAGGTTTCATATATAGCCACCACCTTCATCAATTTGGTAAAGCAATAACTCATTATCCACTTCATAATCATGCAATACCAACACCTATTGAAGTGATGCAGACCTAATTCGAAGCAACAATTGGTATTAGCATTTTTAATAGAGTTTCAATCAAGAGAACACTGTAATTCTCTTCAATATTCTCTTTCACTTGATTTTGTGGTATCCTAATATTTATTGTACGAATGCAAGAATATTTACTATATCAAATAATTTTGTTCCCAATATAACCCTACAACTACCACATATAAAAGAATAATGAAAACCAAAAAATCCCCATAGGTGGTGAAAAAAATGAATCTTCTAGTATAATATAGGAAGGCAATTTCATTTGATGAAATGCCATGGCATTCCATCTGAACATATAATATAGAAGGCCATGATCTTGATTGAAATCATTTTCCTTGGACATCTTATCAAACATAACCTTTTAGGGAGATGGATACTTTAAGGGAAGGAGATAGATAATGGGAAAGGAATCTTCCTATGCTTCTATGTTGCCATGCACATGAGTCATAAGGAATGGAAAATAAAAAGGAATATATCCATGATAAGGAAATTCATAAGATTTTGGGTCTTGATCTAGTTATGCTTCAGAAATAATGATTGTTGGTTTTCCATATGAACTGAGATATGTTATGATTCATAAAGGAAGAGGGCATGTTTCCATCCTAATGAATTTCTTAACATTGAATCTATATTCCTATCAGTGGAGAGTCCCATTACAATCATCTGTGGCTCATCTCATGTAGAAACTATGGGGTTAATATATGGTTGCAATAACATAGTCCATCCCACCTCCTAACCAACAAGAGAAAAGTCAAAGGAATATTTTCTCATTCCTAAAGGGATGATTGCTCATATATTATTTTCTTCTCATATGGAGATCTGGCAACTATGTTTCCAATATGTTTCAAAATTCATTGCACTAGCATTATTTATGTAGGTAATGCCCCTTCTCCAAAAATTATTCGACTTCGTTGGTCGAATAGTATTAGTATCGAGGGAAGTTGATGGATAAAATTGACCTCAAGCATCTCCATGTTGTTATTGCTGGTGATTGTCTCAAATATTATGCCATAACATGCTCTCTCTTTTTCATTGAAATTGATACTATAGAACAAAGTTAGTCTAGAAACCACAATGACTGATAAGCACAAGAAGCAGCTGAATGCATCAATTTATCTAGAGTAAGACCTTGGACATGCTAGAGGCCCATAGTGGAATGAGCTCTATGCATTTTAGCTTTTGGGACATCTACTATTGGGGAACATTCAAGTTAGATTTGTTAAATATTATTATAATTTTTGTTAAGGAGATTCATTATTTATTCAAAATTGTAAGTAACTAGCATTGGAATCTATCTATGTTTTTGTCTTTTTATGGGTGCATTATTGGTTGAAGATGAAACCCTTCATTTCTCAAGTGTACATTTTTCATAAAATGGCTAGAATTAATGAGTTATTATAATTAGTGAATATTCTAATAAATTCTATTGTCAATAATACACTCATAATTGGTAGGGAAACTCTCACTAATATTCAATTTTATCTACAAGATGCACAAGAGAAGATTGAGTTTCTTAAACTTGTTTCACAACTTCAATGAATGGAATTACAAAAGAAGGAATCAAAAATATGAACTAGTCCTTGCTATAATAACTCACTTTTTGTGTTTGAGAAAAAGTACTATCAACATCCAACAAATTATTAGAACAATGACGTCGTTTCAACAATAGATTTGTTGGAAAATCAGCGACAAAAAAATATTTTCTTATGTTGATAATTATTTGTGTTATTCTTGTATTCTTATTATCTTCTTTATGTTCATATTTATTCTTCTTTCATCAAGAAATCATCAAATCCAAAACATGAAGATCAATGACACCAGATGTATGCACCCAACAAGGGCTAAAACCCTTCTCTAGGGGAAAACCCAATAAAATATGTCCACTAATCAAATAGAGATATACCAAGACCTTACACCTACCCAAAATACATTCCTCCTCCACCAAGTAAACCTTCCAGGATGATTCAACAAACTTGAGTAGTCACTTCTTGTCCATAAGCTACAATGCAACAACATCCTAGAATTTTGGCCCTCAGAAAGTCCAGAATTTCGACCTAGCTATAATACTGTGATTTTGGCACTTCCAACAAAACAAAAACTTCACACATGTGAGATAAAGAGAGAAAAAATTTGACTTCTTATGCTTTAAAAATACCTCCTTCTCCATTAGGGTTTCCTTTCTCTTCCTTGTATTTCACACCTGTTTTTTCCTTCAGCAACTAGAGATCTTACTTATTGGTGATGTATTTCAAATAAGTGAATTTTATTCCCTTTTATAGTGGTTTCTACTTCACTAATTAGGCTTACTTGTCCAGGTTGAGGACAACTTGCTGGAGGAGGCCTAAATGATCTATTTTACATAAAACCCAAATTATTGTTTTATAAATGAAGCCCAACAAGGGTCTTTTAGATATTGACAAATGAAAGGACCCTTGACATAAAACCTAGAAGGCTATGATGGAGGCTTTGACCTAATAACACTGACCCAAGGTTGAAACACATGCTTTAATAAGAGAATTTCTTTTATAATAAAATTTCTTTTTCTTTCTTTTGACAAATACTTTACATAATGAATAAAATATAATTATGAAGATTGACACTAGTTACAATCTTCAAATTTCCCTCGTAACTAGGGATGTATTCATTATCACATACATACCTAGGTATATGGAAGGTCTCAAAGCTATATTCTCTATCAAGAGTTGACACCACACACAGTGCTATAGACTAGATACTTGACCCAACTACTGTAATCAGGTGGGCCTAAAGTGTACTCAACATTTAACCAGTTTGGGTACCATTAGGATTTTAAGCTCCAAAATCAACCTACAGATATAGGTGCATATCCAAGGTCATAGCTCAATGACCAGTGACACCATCCCTAATTTATTATCTCGAAATCAACACATAGGCTAACGAGATGTCAACCCAAGCATCTTTTTTTGACAATATTCTTCATATCTCATTTTCAACTAAATCAGGTATATATATCCGCCATTAGAAGCATGCTTCAAAATGTATTGGTTTTCTATGGAGAGATCCCACACAATCACAACCCCAATTAGTATTAAAATTTTAAATATATATACACAAGCAAGAAACAATATCTGGGGTCCTAAATCATTATGATGCTACTAACATCATCATCAAGTTATCTAGATACAAATTTGTTAGAAGATTTCTTCTTTCATTTCTTGAGCAGCACCAAATAAAGCCACAATTCCTGACAACAATTTTATTTATAAATTCACTTATAGTACTTTCATTCATTCTTCGGTTTCATTCATTCTTCGAGGTATTTACTATGACTATCATAATATGCCCTCCCTCTTATTTAGGGAGATCTACGCTCTCTTCTATGCAAGATAATTCTCACCTTTAAGGAGATCACCAACTTCCTTCTTTTATAACATTAGAAAAACTTTGACTTTTCAAGGCTTCATACTTCCTTATGGTATCAATGTCATCCTGATCATCATTACTCTTAGAGCTTCCTATATCATGCTCATCATCATCTTTAGTTACAAACATATTGAAGATTATGTAAATGCAAAATTTTAATAACAAGTAAAACCAAATACAAAATCATGAAGTTAACTATATCAAGATCATGTTACTAAAGTTGAAGCATCAAAGCATTCAAACTTTAGACATCAGATACCTAAACCTAGTTAGGTTCATAATCAAAAAGAGAAACATCCTTTTACATGCTAGACTTCAACTTCTTGCTAGTATTTTTTCATAAACTCTAGACTCCATATTTGAGACACAAATACTTAGATATCAACAATTCATTCAAATAACAATCCAATCATAGTACTATACATCCACCCTTTAAACTATTTGTTTTTAGAATTACATGTCAGATTCTACTAGGGTTTGCTGCAAACCCCTAGATTTTATCATCAAAGCTAAATCATATTAATAATAAAAAACAATATCATCATGTCCTATAATATCAATATCTACTAGGGTTTTATTAAAAACCCTTTATTTCTCAAACTAAAAGATGAGTATCAACAATTGAGTTAGCATACTTGCATATATCTAGCATTTTATTATTAGTTTACATCTAATATATAACCATCAATAAAACAAAGTGAGAAATACAACAATTTTTACTACACTATGGTTTCAATCATATAGATGAATATTCACGTAGTGTTTCATTCCTAGGGTGTTACTTTAGATATTACAAGGGTTTTATTCATAAACCCTAAAGATTTAGGGTTTAATTTGTAAAAAGAAAAAACCCTAAGGAACTAGGGTTTTTATCATGACATTATCAAAACCTGAAAATTCAAAAGAATAGGATTTCATCATATGTTCTAGAATTGTCAAGAAACCATAAGAATAATATGGTTTCATAATGAACATTGACATACCCTTTGCAATAATAGGCTAGGGTTTTATAGTGAACCTTAAAGTTTAGGGTTTCAAATGAATGATCAAATGATAATATGTAATATAACGAGCGTGGATTCAATGTAATGATCAATCACCCTAAACATAATCTTTAAGATTCAAATCCCTAGACAAAACGATGGCAGTAATGTAAAACAAATTTCAAAAGAGAATGATCAAACCTATTGTATGGATAGAACCTTGTGACAAAAATTGTAGTCTAAGACATACCTTGAGTTTTTCTTTAACACACCTTTTTATCTGAAGGGCTTCACATCTTCTTTGATGATTCAATTCTTTCCTTTGAAGTTGCATCCACAACCTTTGAGCGTTTCACAAGTTAACCAAGGAAAATACAAGGAAAAGGCTATTAGTATAAAATATAATAAAATATCGATGTGAGGAGAAAACCAAAAATGAAAGAGGAAAAAAGGCACAAAATACTTATATTTTGGTAAAATGGTGGAGGATGGCTTTTAATCTAGTCCTTTTAGGGATACCTACACTTTAAACAATCCAAAAATGTTCTAACAAGATATATTATACTTAGAAACTCTAGAAATTAAAACATAGAGGAAAAAATTGAAAAACTCAAAATAGAAGACTAAGAAGGATATGTGGGAGAGTACTTAATAGTATAAGTATTTTTCTTTCGATTCTTTTATCTTGTTCTTCCTAGTTGGAGCTTCATCGGTAACATTTTCTTATTCTCTCTCTTTCTTTTTGTTCCTTCTACACTCAAGACATTGAGTTTTTTACTGTCCTATTTTGTGACAATTGTAGGCACTCAATATTTGAGGGAACAACCTTCTTCTTTTTTCCTTTGAACTTCTTCAATGTTTTGTTGAAATAAGGAATTGTTGGGGGGGGGGGGGGGGGGTGGGGGGGTTGAATCAGTAATTATGAGATTATTTCCTTTTTCTAGTATGCTTACAGTCCCCTTTTATATTCTATTACTTGTGAGAGAATTCATTCATAAAGGGAGTGAACAACAAGTGCAAACGTACATGCCTATACAATAGTCACATGAGAAACACGCACATTTGACACAATGTATTTCACGTTGAAACTGAGAGGGAAAAAAACACCAAATTTGTTGTTTTTTTATGATGAAAATATAGCACCTACTTAATTACATCTATTTTTTTGTGAGAACCCACTCACAAGAGGAATCAACCCCCTTTTTTTAGCAAGCACCAACTTTCCAAGAGGCACCAACCTCTTCTGAATGAAGGAACTAACCTACTCTTACCACTGTTCTACTATTTCATACAATTTTCAAACTGAAAAAAGAGGTATATACATTACAAGTAAAATACCAAAATGGTTGGTTGCAGACTCAACTTCTACACTTGTCTTATGTTATTCCACTGAATCCCTTTCATATTATGTAGTTTTTCTTTACTTGTTGTTCACAACAGCATCTCCTCAGCACTCCACCTCGTCTCTCACGGGCTTCGCATTTGCAATGCCTCTATTCAAATCACATTTTTCTTTTTACAATAATAATCTACTAGCTACTCCTCAACACTACCCTCATTGTTCTCCTCATGACACATCCTCTACGCTTATTTCACAGTCACTCATTATGCTCTCGGCGCTTAGAATTCTCTGTCTCCACACACTCCTTTCACTCCTCAGCTCTTTGCCAATATGCTCAACTCTCCCAAAATTGCACATAGGAAATCGGTATTTTTGATCCAAAGATGCATATTGTGCAAAACACTCTCTGCTACCTGTACCTATACTACCCAAATGTACTTTGGAATGCCTTCACCTAATACTGTTGCATGTTCTTAGATGACCCCTATCATGGTATTAAACATAGATATAGACCTTGGACCTTTTTACTGAGAAACTGTGTAAATATAAATGGTGCGAAATTAATTCTCAGAAGACCTACACACTCCTTGGAGAGACCCATTTTATTGCTCAACAGAGCTTGATAGTCCTTAGGGATGATACTCTAAACTTCATTTCAATCTACTACTCATGCACATGAAGGAAAATATTGTTTCCTTCATTCCCACACAATTGTTTCTATTAAATGATGTCCTTATTTCCTTGTTTCAAAATCCTCTATAGGTTTATCGCATTCCAACAATCAACTCCGGTGATCCTGAATTCAATTCTTGAATTGTCGACTCATAGATCCTTTAAATCATTACGCTGCCTCACTGTAACATGCCATATCGTAAATTAGATAGGTAGAATGTTATGATACTCTACTTCTTTGATATCCTTGGCCCTCTTTTCCTTTAGCTCCTTTAGTAACTTCTTTCTCATAGGACTACACCTATGACTGATGGCTTAGTAAAATATCTGATCCCCCTTTGTATCGTAACTTAGACAGTTGAAATCTTATGATATTTCACTGTCTGATATCCTTGGCTCCCTTTGCACTTAGCTCCCTATGTGTTTCCTTTTCGTGGGAATGATAGTTGTTACTAGGGCCTTAGCTCTATATCAGAACCCGTCAATATCGTAACTTTCACAATTGAAATGTTACAATATTTCTATGCCAATATCCTATCCTCTGATATGATTACATCACCAACCACTGCACATTCTCGAGCCCACTAAAATGCTACCACATGTTCATCTCTAGGAGAGAGAAAGAGGCTCGATCATCGTTGACTATGCAACAATTCCTTTGTTAACCCGCTCGACAATCCTTGAATCTTTAGCACTATCGGCTCTACTGGATATCGTAACTTTTAATAGTTCCTCCCTTAAGAATTTCTAATAATTCAATGTCCCATCCCTTCGATATTATTTGTTACAGTTATTCGATATCCCGATATCCAATACGATGAACGATATGGTATCTCGATATCTGATATGTTGTTCTCCACGGTTTTGATATCAGGTTTCGATGGGATCCGATCTCCTACATTTCATCCTTTTTAATACTTCAAGTCCTTGGACTTTGGAAACTGATATATTTTGAACGAGGAGTTGACTTTTAGACTACTGCATACCATTCAAAAGCTCTTCTAGAGTAATTTTCAATGGACAGAGTATGATGTAGGCTTTGAGCCAATTTTCTACCTCTGAGATGGTTGGAAACTCTCTTCCACTCATTTTCATTTGACTATTCTTCTTGTGCATGGAAAGCTAAACTCCCAACCACAATAGTCATCATTTTATGGCTTCTCCAGTAAGCATGCTACTATGATGATTCACTACATAAAACCTACAACTACCCTTGGAATTCTATCCAAACCGACACAATAGTCATAGTTTTATGGATTTTGCAATAATCCTGCTACTATGATAATTCTCTACATAAATCCCACAGCTACCATGGGAATTATCTTTGGCCATTCCACATGAATATTTTGCGACAAGCATCCATTCCAGTCTAGTTGACATCAATGCTAACATAAATGCCAATACTAACACATCCATCACCAATTGTCCAACAATCTCCCCCTTTGGAATTGTTGGCAACACCATAAGCCCCCCCTCATGATATTCATGGTCTTCTTCGATGCCCTAATAATATTCTCCCCTTTTGACATCAATGGCAAGGAATACTTCTTGAATTCTTCCCCTGAACCATTGCAGCCTAGTCTTCCATGGCTCCCAGATGCAAGGTAGTTTCCACCACCTACTAAAATGAAGTGATTTGGAGGGAGGAGATACAACTCCTATATTTTTCTTGGTATATTCAAATGTTTCTCTTACCAGTGGCTTAGTAAAGATATCTACTAGTTGCTCTTTAGTGGCGAAAAATTCAAGTCTGACAATATTGTTTACAACATGTTCCCTTAAGAAGTGGAACTTGATAGGAATATTCTTAGTCTTTGAATGGATGAATATAATTTTGGAAATAATAATGGCACTTGTGTTGTCACATATTATTGGAATCGGATCAGTCAACTCTACCTGAATATCTTTCAATGTTTGCTTCATCCATAGAATCTGTGTACAATAGGTAGTAACAACAATATACTCTAATTTAGTAGTCGACAACGAAATGGAGGTTTTTTCTTGCTAACCCATGACATCAAGCATTTTCCAGGAAGAAATCTGCACCAGAGGTGCTTTTCCTATCATCAAGACTTCCAACCCAATTAACATCAGCGTAGGCCTTCAACTTGAATTATTTTCTCTCAGCATCCCATGGTCCATTTTTTGTTCTTCCTTGAACATATTTGAAAATTATTTTGACAACCACAACATGGATTTCATGTGGGAAAGATTGAAATCTTGAAAGAAGACCCACTCCTTGCATGATACGTGGCCTTGAAATTGTAAGATACAACAAGCTTCTTATCATTGATCTGTAATCAGTTTGATTTATCAGTGGAGTCTCATATTATTTCCATAACTTGTAGCCTGTAGTCATAGGTTTGATTAATGGCTTGAAATATTCCAACCAAAATTTATTAAGAGTTTCCTTGAGATATTTGGATTGGAATATAAACACTCCTTGTGAATAATACCCAATTTGTAAACCTAGGAAGAATGACAACTCTCTGATCATGGAAATTTTGAATTCTTTTTACATATATTTCACAAATTGATGCCCCAATTGTTCCATATCACTACGAAATATTATCTAATCCATATACACAACTACAATTACTAGATGGTTTCCTTAATACTTGACATATAATTTTTTGTTAACTATACCTTTCTTAAACAATTGTTGTTGAAGGTATATATCCAACCTTTCATAGCAAGCTCTGGGAGGCTATTTTATTCCATATAGGGCCTTCTTTAGTTTTCATATGAATCCTTCATCTGAGGTGAGTATAAATCCTTCTGCCTACTCAATGTAAACTTCTTCTTCCAAATGTTGATTGAGAAATGAAGACTTCACATCCATCTGATACACCTTGATATTTTTATGGGAGGTAAGAGAAATAAATATTATGATGGTTTCTAATCATGTTACTGCTACAAAGATTTCCTTAAAATCTACTCCTTCTATTTGGGCATACCCTTTGCTAACCAAAGGGATTTGTTCTTGATAACTTGAATCTATGGATTCAACATGATTTTGAAGAACCATTTGATTCTAGTGACCCTTTTCTATTTAGGCCTTGGAAAAAGCTCCCAAGTGCTAGTCTTTTCAATATGGTCAAGTTCTTCATTCATCACTTTTACCCAAAACTTGTCTTCGCTTGCTTGGCTGAGATTTTTGTGTTCAATCTATGACAACAGACCCAAACTTACATAACTTGTATTGCCACCAAGTTTTCTCTTTGTTTGGACACCTTGACTTTGATATCCAAGTATATTACTCTCAAGATATTCCTTTTTTACATACCCGGATGGTGTCATTGGCCTTAAGCTTCTGTCTACTTCCCCACCTTGATTGTCTAAATCTATTTCCTCTAGATTCACAGACATCATATCTGAGCTTTCTTCATCATCTAAGTTCATATACCTTTTAGTGGACTCTATTTGTTAACCTATTTCATCTACTATCACGTCAATGAAATCCTCAATCCTCTTTGTCTGCTTGTTGTAACAATTATATCCTTTCATCGAGTAGAGTACCTGAGCAATACTCCTTCATCAACACGTAAATCAAAATCTGCAAGATTCTTATGATTCCTTTTGATGAAGGACTTGGTTCCAAACACCTTGAGGCATTTAACTTATGCAGGTATTACTTTCCATAACTCATGGAAAGTTTTATTATTATTAGGGATGAGTTGAGTTATTTTTGACAGAGACACTACTTCATATGCTTCTTCTACCTAGAAGATGTGAGACACACCTGCTTCATCCAACATTGCTTTGGCCATTTCATGGATTTTTGTGTTCTTCCTCTCTACTACTCGATATTGTTGTGGACTTCTAGCCTCTAAGTACTACCTCCTGATGCCGTGCTCTTCAAAGACCTTCTGAAATTCTCTTGAGGTGTACTCTCCTCCTCTGTCTAACCTTAATCATTTTATCTTTAAGTATTTCTCATTTTCTACTTGAGCTTTAAATTTCTTGAAATGCTTGAATGCTTTCGATTTTTCTTTTAAGAGAACAATCCAAGTGGCCCTGGTGAAATCATCAATGAGTAATATGAAATACCTCTCCTTTTAAAGTTTTTCCTCTAGCTGCGCCACAAATGTCTGTGTGAATCAGCTCCAGAGGTTTGGATGAGGAGAACTCTTTTGACTTGAAATGAGTCCTAGTTTATTTGCCAAACTGACATGACTTATAGATTGGGTTATCAAGCCTTGACGGTTTTGGTAATCCTCTCATGGCTTCCGTCTTGCTAAGTTTTATCAAACTGTCAAAATTCATATGCCCAAGCCTCTTTGTCCACAACTATGCTTCACTTGTTTTTATTAAATATTGGTCAACCTTGGAATCATCAAACAACTTTACATTATTGTGGGTTTTGATTGCTTTTCCTACCAATTTTCCATTCTTAATGTTGTCGACATCATAGTATTTCGATCGAAATGACACATCGTAGCCATTATCACACATTTATCTATAACTAAGCAAATTGTGCTTGAGACCTTCTACATACAACACATTTTGTGCTCATGTTTTTTGATCAAGACTGAGGACGCCTTTACCCTTGATTCTTGCTAGAGCATTTTTTCCTGTATCCTTTCTTTTAGCAATATATATAGTTTCTCTCCCTAGTCATATGTTTGGAAAAACCACTATCTACATACCATTTATTTTCTTGATTATGAGTTGATAAGGTGAGAACACACTACATGCTCTCTTTAGTCTTTTGTTTCTAGCTCTCCTTATTCTATTGGATAGATGAATGTCTAACATTTTGGAACTTAGATTGGTATTCAAACGTACTTCTACACTCTGATTTGTGCCCAAAATTATTACATTTTAATAATTATACTTTACTTAACAAAGGAGAGAAGTCATTTTGATCTCTAAGACAAGAGTTTTGAGATCTATAACTCTAATATTTTTTATATCTAGTATTTTCATTTCATTCAGCTTTGATCCTTCTACAGTCAACAACTTTATGACCAAATATATGATATTTATAACAATGACCCTAAAATAAATAGGCATCCCTATTGTTGGAAGTCTTATGGGATTGTGTACAAAAGTACCTTAGTTGTCTGGATGATTGATTGGTCTTCCATTAATGGTCTCCTATTTTCCCTGCTACTATTTTATCTTAATTGAACCTTCCATGAAGGTTCTTCTCATAGCTTTGTGATTCTTCTAATCCCGCAGACCGAAATTTGGTATTTTTCATAGAGGATTCTTGTGTCTATGAGTATCCAAGGCCTTTTTTTATTCCCAAGTGCTTTTGGCTATTTAGAATCTGATCTAGTTTCCTTGTGTCTTTTGTAATTTTTTCCTTTAACCCCTTCTTGGTATTTATTCCCTCAAGACCAGTTCTAAGAGAAACAATCTCTGCTTCGAGACTCTGATAGTTCTCTTCCCATTCCTGGATCAATTCTTGAAGAACCTATTCATTTCATTTAGCCTCTTCCAGTTTACCTTTCAAGGAAAACATATCATCTTTGCATATCTGTGAGTTTGTTTCCCTTTCTAACATGAGAAAATCTGGTTTTAAATGCTTGTTCTCCTCTGATATACTCTCATAGGTTTATTAGTTTTCTTCTGGTAGAAGGACTAAACTATCTCTTCTCTTGATATCTTCCTCAAGCTTTTCTTTTCGATAGGGAAACTCCTCATTTCCAGAGTTACACATACCCTCCTCTGCACGTTGTAATTGTTCCGTGATATTCTTATTCTTCTTCCTTACTTTGTTTAGCTCATCAAGGGAACTGATGAGTTAGCCTCCAAGGTCCATAATTCATTTCTTCTTCTTCTTCTTCTTCAGAGTCCATAATACCTTGTTTCTTGGAGTCTGTTTCAAAATCCATAAGTAGACACTTATGTGAGTCATTCTTTGACGAGTTTTCACTATCTTCATTTGGTGTTGAGCTATCCTCTTTGGAGTAGAACCCCTTTTTCTTAAGGGTCTTTTCTCTTGATGTTTTTGAGACTTGTTTGCAAATTTTTGATACTCTTCCTTTTCATCCTTTAAGGGAATTTAGATAATAAATGTCCAACTCTTCCATAGTTAAAACACTTAAAATAAAAATTCCCTTTATATTTTCCTAACCCATGCTTCAAATTTCTGCCTAGTTGAGCCAACTCCTTACAAGATTCACAACTGGAGCACTCTTGATGATCTTTGTGCTCCTTCGACCTTTTGGATACTTTGAATGTTGCTTCCTTAGGTTTAGTATTTTATATTACCACTCTCATCTAATAGGTTGTGAGTACCATGTAGTTGCTCCATATTAAGTTTCTTTAAATTAACCATTTCTTCAATAGCTAAAACTCTGTCATTGAATCTCATGGGAAGAGATCTCAACATTTACTGAAAAATAATCTCTTCCTTGACCTCCTCACCAAGTCCTCTAAACATATTAGTTACTTCATCAACTTTGAGGAAGTATTCTACTATGCTTTCATTTTCACTCTTTCTTAAGCTCTCAAACCTCATTCTCAAAGTCTGAAAATTCACCTGCTTGACTTTGTCATCTCCTTCATGAATCTAATTAAGTTTTACTCATATTCCCTTAGAATAATTACAATGCATAACTTTTACAACCTTTGATTGACTAAGACCAAAGGTAATGACATTCTTATCTTTAGCATTATTTCCATATAATTTTTTACCATTTGCATCAGTGGGAGGAATATTAGGGACATCTACTCCTAGAGACATAAGATACACTTCCATTCTTAGTTAATAAAAGACTTAGTTTGTCCTAGCAAACACTGGTAATATAATTGAGTAAACCTATTGAATCGCTTTCCTGGACATAGTTCCTTATAGATCTACCTTCTAGTGATTCGACTGTTACTAAAGGAACCTTTCTCCATCACCAATTGTTGAAATAAGGAATTGCTGAGACGGGGGGCGGGGGGTGAATCAGTAATTGTGATATTTTTTTTCTAGTATGTTTACAATCCCTTTTTATATTATATTACTCGTGAGAGAATTAACTCATAAAGGGAGTGAACAAAAAGTTCAAACATGCATGTTCATACAACAATCACATGAGAAACGCACACATTTCACACAATATTTTTCATGTGGAAATCTAGAGGGAAAAAACCACCAAATTTGTTGTTTGTTTAGGATGTGAATTAAGAACATACTTAATTAAATTTGTTTGTTTGTGAGAATCCACTCACAAGACACACCAACCTCTTCTGAAGGTAGGCCCCAACCTTCTCTTGCCACTGCCCTACTATTTCATAAAATTTTCAAACAAAAAACAGAGAAATATACATTAAGTAAAATATCAAAATGGTTGATTGAAAATTCAACTTTTGCACTGTATTTTCTCTTGTTCCACTGACTCCCTTTGGTATTATGAAATTATTATTTACCTGTTGTTCACAAAAAATCTCCTTATCACTCCATCTTCTCTCCCACGGGCTTCTCTGTTGCAACACCTTTGTTCATCTCACACTATTCTATTTACAACAATCATCAATTGCCTACTCTTCAGCACTACCCTCTTTTTTGTCCTCACAACACACCCACTGCGCTTCCTGCACAATCACTCAGTGTGATGTCACTTCTTAGACCTAGCTATCTCTACACACTCCTCTCACTCATCATATATTCAACAATATGCTTAACTCCCCCCAAATTTCACACAGGGAAGTGATAGTTTGGACCCATAGATGCACACTGTGCAAACTAGTCTTCGCTGCCTATACCCATACTACCCAAAAATACTTTGGCATGGATTTCCCTACTTTTGTTGCATGTTGTTGGATGGCCCTTATCATGGAATTAAACACATAGATATACCTTGGAGATTTTACTGAACAACTGTGTATATATCCATGCTGAAAAATTAATTGTCAAATGACCTGCACACTCCTGTGAGATACCCATTATTATTAATTTCAAAAAACAAGTTGAGAGTCCTCAGGGATAGATACTATGAACTTCATTTAACTCTCCCAGTCATGCACGAGAAACAATAGATTTCTTCCTTCATTCCTTGACGATCGTCTCTATTATTTTATGTCCCTATTTCCTTGTTTCATATTCGTTTGCAGCTTTAGCCCATTTCAACAATCAACTCCACTAATCATGCATTCAATTCTTCAGCTGCCAACTCACACATCCTTTAACTCATTGTACTACCTCATTTGAACATTCCATATCGTAACTTACATAGGAAAAATGTTACAATACTGCACTTCTCTGATATCCTTGGCCTAGTTTTCCTTTAGCTCCTTTAGCAACTACTTTCTCATGGGACCAGACCTATGATTGATGTCTTAGTAATGTATCAGAGCCCCCTCTGTATCTTAACTCACACAGTTGAAATCTGGTGATATTTCACTATCCGATATCCTTATCTCCCTTTGCACTTAGCTCCCTATGCTTTTCCTTCTTGTGGGAATGAGAGTTGTAACTAGGGGCATAGGTTTATATCAAAGTCCCTCAATTTCGTTACTGACACAATTAAAATCTTATGATATTTCTATGTCTGATATCCTATCCTTTGATATGCTTACATCACGAGCCATTGCACTTTCTCAGGTCTACCGACATGTCATCACGTGTTCATCTATTGGAGAGAGAAAAAGTCTCGATCAACCATAACTATACAACAATTCCTTTCTTAACTTGCTTGGCAATCCTCGGTGCTTTGGCACTATCAGCTCTCCTAGATATCATAACCTTTAAAAGTTCCTCTCTTAATAAGTTTTGATAATCTGATGTGCCAATCCTCTGATATTATCTGTTCTGATGCTCTCATATCCTGATATCAGATCCGTTGCCTGCTCCGATATGCCAATATCTGATATGCTAGTCTTTGGGGTTCCTTTATCAGGTCCTGATGGGATCTGATCTCTGATATTTAATCCTTATTAAGACTTAAAGTCCTTGAACTTCGACATCCCATATATTTTTATTCAGGAGTCCATTTTTAGAATTTCACATACCATTGGAAATATCTTCTAGGAACTTTTCAATGGATAGGGTTCGATGTAGGCTTTGAGCCCATTTTCTACCTCTGAGATGGCTGAAAAATCTCTTCCACTGATTTCTCCTTCACTCTTCTCCTTGTGCATGGACTTTTGAACTCCCAACAACCATAGTAATAATTTTATGGCTTCTCCAGTAAACCTGCTACTTTGATGATTCTCAACATAAAACCTGTAGCTACCATGGGAATTTCATCCTGACCAACACATTAGTCACCATTTAATGGATTTTCCAATAATCCTACTACTGTGATGATTCAATACGTAAAGGATGTAATTACCATGGGAATTCTCCTGAGCCATTACCACATGCATCTGTTGTGACAAGCATTCATGCCAGTATGGTTGACATCAATGCCAACATAAATGCCAATACTAACACAGTCACCACCAATTGTCCAACACGTTCTCTTCTTCTTATGATAAGTAGAATAGGAATTACAAGTGTTGTATTCTTCATACTCCTTCTTGTTGTTTAGTAATGATATGCAAGCTTCTCCTTGACTACATGTATTCCACATTTGTTGAAAGGTTGGAGTATCCTTCCAACTACTAATTTCTTATGCAAAAACACTCCAATATTTTTGTAGACCTAGAAGAGCATCAATCATGAGTTATTATTCTGGTACAACTTCGTCTATTTCTTGGATTTCATCTTTTCTTCTATATATCTTTACAAAATATGATGACACATTTTCATATTTTATCATCTATATTGTACTTAGTTGATTCGTTAGGCTAGGTTTTTGGCTAATGTTCTTGATGGTGAATAACTTGCAGAGAGATTCACACATTTCACAAGCACAGTCTATGTTGGATATGTATGGGATTAGGTTGTGCTTTACACCATCTCCTATCTGATTCATGTCCAATATTTCGGTTTTTCTGAAATTCTCATTTCTGGCATTAGGTTTCTTGACTTTTCCTTAAACAAGATCAAAACTTTATGCTTAGTGAGGATAAGGTTTATCCTCTTTTTCCATGCCCTATAATTGAAGGCTCCTTCTAGCTTAATTTTAACCTTCATTGTAGTTGAAATTTTCTCTATACATAGTAGGATTCTCTTCTTATATAATCCTTTTTCTTAATGGCCTTCCTTTGATCCCCTTTGCTTCAATAGATCTTCGAGATGAATTTTTCTTTCTTCTTCACCTTAGCTCTGATTCCATGTTAGAAAACTAGAAAGACATAAATATTTTATTATGATGATAATTAATCAAGTTATTATTCTATTCTTATTATGTTCTTTATATTCTCCTTTTATCTTCTTTCGTCAAGTAAAAATCAAATAAAAAACATGAAGATCAATGATGCCAAATGTAGGCACTCAGCCACGGATAAAACCCCTCTCTTGGGGAAAACCCAGTCTTACTCCTCCACGAATCAAATTGAGATAGATGAAGACCTTAGACCTAACCAAAATAACCTCCTCCTCCACCGAGTCAACCTTGCAAGATTATTCAAAAAATTTGAATAGTCTCTTCTTGTACAATTGTTACATCCAAGAATTTCAATGCCCAACAACTCCAGAATTTTCGGCTAACTAAAATACTGCAATTTCGGCCCTTCGAACAACCCAACAACTTCGCTTGTGTGACATAAACAGAGAAAAAAATTGACTTCTTATGCTTGATAAATACCTTCTTATTCGCGACGGTTTGCTTCCTTCCCTTGAGTTTTGTACCTTTTTCTACCTTAAGCAACTATATATCAAAATGCTTAGTGATGTACTTCAAATGAGTTGAGCTTTTGCCCTTTTGTGGTGATTTTTTCCTCCATAATTATGCCAACTTGTCTAGGTTGAGTCAGAATTGGTGGAGGAGGCCTAAATGATCTATTTTACATAAAAATAAATTTATTCTTTGATGGATGAAGACCAAGAAGGTTTTTTTTTACATATTGACCAAGATAGGGACTCTTGATATAAACCCTTGATGCCTACAATGGAGGATTTGACCTGTAAACATTGACCCAAGAATTAAACCCATGCTTTAATCAGTTGATTTATTTTATAATAAAATTTATTTTTCTTTTTTTTTTAGAAATACATTAGGCGATGACTCAAATATAATTATGAAGGCTAACACTAGTTACATTCTTCAACAAGATTTGCATGAAGATATAGATGTTACTCCTTTACTTCCCAAGGACACCATAAGACCTTGGGAAGAATCCATGAAACAACATAGAGAACACGGATACAAAAAGGAAGTGACCATTCACATTATATACTTCTCGAGATGAATCTAGTTTCAAAGTGTTTATTTTCTATAGGATATTTTATCTTAACTTGGTCCAACTATAGAACCACTTTAGATTATCAAATTCCAACATTGTGATCGAGTTGGATCCTTGAAATATCAATGTTTTTATCTTCACCACTGTGAGAATTGTGGAAAACATAGTCGTCATTCAGAAAAATATTCTAGACACAAGACCCATGCAAGAGAAAAGGTTTACGTTGGATGGATCACTTCTTAGAAATGGTTGTCAATATTGAAGAGGATATATTGGTCATATTACAAATTTAATTCTTGGGTATTGGAGATTCTTGTAAAGGATATATATTCATTAGTTCACCTTATACCTGATAAGGGGGAATTGATATGAAATTACTCCATTTAAACTTATATCAAGTGATCTTGAGCGACAAGGTGAACCAGAGCCTTGAACTAGAGTTAGAACTATAACGAGAGATATACACATGTTCCATCAGTATGATTAGGTTGATGGTGATCCTTTGACCACCTACTACCCATCCCATCAGTTTGTGGTAATATTTAAAGCATCATCAAGGAGTACTACCACTTAAAATAAGACGTCAACTTCTAACTAGATTTAGAATTGTTGTAGGAAATATTTCGGCCAAAGTTCCATATTTGATGGTAATCCATAAACAACCACAACTTGTAGATGAATTTTTCTTCTGCTACCTCATTGTACTAGATATCTATTTCCCTTATTGTGGTTCATATGAATTTAGAATTTTTATAAATGTGGCACCAAATATTCCTTCTCAAATATTCATGTCTTATATTTTACACATATTTTCCCATGATTTTATATAACTTGATTTTGTCAACCTACCCTTCAACTCAACTTTCCCACACAAAATATTAACTTTAAAGCTAAAGCAAATGATTTTCATAACATTCGTGAAAGTACCCATGATTTTTCTCTAACAATTACTCGTAAGATTTTATCTTTTCACTACCATTCTTCTTCCTTTGACTTCTAATACTGGTTTAATAAAACAATCCTTTCTATCATGTGGTTTATGCCTCTTTCTCGAATTAAATTTCTTCGTAACTATACTCTACTCTTCTTAACAAAATTCAATTGAATTTGTATTTTTTAAATGTGTTGTTTTCAATTGAATGCATTCTCAATTGAATGCACATGCCTTAACTATGATCTCCTACTTTTATTTAACTTCAATGGCATAGTATCATAGTAGATCTCTAGTTAAGTTATTTACAATATACTCGTCCCTCCCTTCCCTCTACACTTTGAGGTGTACACTATCATCCTCATTGTGGCATCTTGCACCTCATATAAATGTGATGACTTTATTTCATCTCTTCCTCTTCTCTCAATGTCAAATTTTACAACATGTTGAACAACTTGAATACACTTTATTATATGCATTTTCCTTTGTTTTTTTTTTTGTAAATATATATTGGGAAGTGTTATACAAAAATTAACATTATATTTGAAGTTACAAATATATGGCTTCCAATGTTATTATTCCCTTGCAAAAAAACTTCCAATAATCTTGTGTGTTAATCCACAACACATAATGGAAATTCCAATCAAATTTATGTTGCAATTTATTCAAAAAATTATCTTGCTAGAACCATAAATATCTTCTTATTTTTACTATCAAAATGATCAATCCATTTCCGAGCCTCTATCAATCATATTCCCACTATATCTAAATAGGATGCATCTCACTTCATGAAATAATATCACACTCTCTATTTTCACTAGAAATGTGTTTTCCATCATCTGAACTACCTTTCAATCACAAGAGTAAAAGAATTCCCCTCCCATGCAAGTAATATCAAAATCATACTCATATTCTCCCTTTTTCATTAGATTCCACCATTTTTCATGAAGCATCAAACCTGTAATAAAGGCCCTTTTAATCTATCTCATAGCCATCATTATTCTCCCCTCTTGTCTAGTTCTCAAGCACAATGTTGAAGTCATTAATAGGAAAAGGATTATCATTATGTCTCTTTTCCATTGCATCTACTATGGCTTTTGTATGAGCAATTTGATTTTGAGAATCTATCTTTTTCTTTATAGGATTTTCTTGATCAACCTATTTAATTGGTCTTGCTTTCTATGTCCCTAGGCTTTTTCTCTATTAGTTCATCTTTAATAACTTCCCCACATATATCACCCTTACATTCCTTTCAAAGTACTATGAATTCTTTGAAATCTCTAGTGTCATGATAAGATTCATTAGAAGAAAATAAACAAACAATCAAAAAGAGGTTGGTGTCTCCAGTTTCATGACAATGGATAATAATTTTTAACAAACATGCCATAGTAACAATGTTGCTAATATATAGATTGAAATGTGGTCAAAATTTTTGTATGTCTCTATGATCTAGTTAGAAAAGAATGAATAAAACCTGCAAGGAAAGAAGAAAGAGAATTGATACAAAAAAAATATAATGTATTCTATTGATGCAAAAAAATAAAATAATGAAAGAATACAATTCAACGCAATATTTTTTACATGATTCAAATAGTACAATAGTGAATATCGCAATGAATCTAAATAGTTCTAAACATCCATTGAATAAAATTAACACCTAGTCCTAGTTAGCTAGCCATATAATCATTAGTTAGCTATATCATGCAAGTGTAGGTTATTAGAATTCATGCATGCACTTGTGGAGTTCCCTCTTGGTGATATCAACAAGGTTTCCATGCATGAACCACTCACCAGTCTAATTGAAATACAATTAACTATATGCTATCTCCAATACCTCCACCTAAAGCACCTCTAGGGAGAACAAAATTAATGGGTATAGGTAGGAAGCCATCTAAGGTACCCATTTTTCTAATGCATCCATGTAACATAGAATAAATATAGACAATACAAAATAGGGAAAGCTAAGAAGATCACATGGGAACAAGACACCTCCCTCACCCCCCAAAAAATACAATACTAAAAAGAAAATTTGTTTACTAGGAAGTTGTGTACATCAATCCAAGGTGGTATTCTAGAAAGTGAAAAAAATTCTTAGCTAAAGATTTCAGGAATATATAGAGATTCTATTAAGAAGCGGGATAGTACTAGAAGTATATAATCCCATCTTCTATGAATTCCTAGATGTTGATGTTTTTTTTCATTGTCATTGTACTAGATATCTATAAAAATTTAGTGTGGTTTGATTGTCACACTAGATCATAGATGAATTATAAAATATGCGACCAAGCTCAGTGAGGAAATTCTATAGCCAAATTGCATGAATGACATTGTGGGTTTCATCTCTATATTTCCCTATATTGATGATAAATCAACCGTATATTTCTTTTTGTTGGACCAAAAAATGGGGTTGAAACCCAAACTAAAAACATATCTTGAAGACAACTTGAAATACATGTTATTTCCATCACAAACTAAATCACATGGCCAATGAGACCCAATGTACATCTTGCTAGATAATGAATCCCATTGGTGATGATTCCGCAAAATAACTAATAATGTGACTGGTATCCTTCCAATGTAGCTCATGCAACTCGTACACGTATATAGGAAACATGACTATTTCATATGAGGGATATAAACAAGAGTTATTGATATAGATGAGACTCCCCATAGGGTATATGTACATGGTGTAATTATCCAATGGTGTACTGCTTACATCCTCAAGGTGTACCCCGAATAACAAAGGTGTAGTTGTTGGCTAGTAGTTAGTCATGTGGAAGTGAACTAAGAGATCTCTAACATATTTGGACTTAGTAATTTTGATCCTGGAATCATTCTAGTCCATTTATAGTCCAAGGAAGAATTGTAAAGTACATATCTCTCATGGTAAACCTATCATGCAAAGTAGTTTTGACTATGACAAAGGGTGATTTTGAACTATCTATGATTAGTATATCATGTAACTATAGAAATATGACCAATGAAGGGTTAAACAAGTATTAGGATATAGATGTTTTGATCATATTTTCATTGAATGGAATGTTGGGAGAGTAAATAGTAATCCATTTTAGCATACCATTCCCTAGGTTCCTACTTGAGGCTATAAAGGGACTTCTTGAGTTAGAAAACTAAAGAAGAATTCTTTACATACCCTTGTGGTTGTTCCATGTAAATTTCCTCTCAGATCATTGTGAAGAAATTAATTCTTCACAACCATGTAGGGAACATCTTACTTTCTTAACACTGAAATGGAAAGCATTAACAAAATAGAGTTTATTTTTTCCATTGGAGCAAAGGTTTCATCATAATTGGTGCCACGGACATGGTAAAATCCTTTGGGCACCAACTATTCATTCTATCTACTAAAAAATATGTTTACTTATTTCTTTATCCTATAGATCCATTTGCGTTTTGGAAGCTTATGATATGAAGCATGCATAACCAACTCATAGGCTAGGTTCTTAATGAGGAAATTTCACTCCTCATCCATAGTTGTTTCCATAAAGGATTTGTCGTAGTTTTTTACTAAGTTTTAGGGTGGAATGAAGAAGAATCGAGAAATAAAAAAGATCGACCTTTTTATAAATGGATCTAATAACATAATTGTACACTCTGTAAATTTTTACCTATTGTAGGTTTCCTCTCAAACCTTGCATTTATAGCTTGAGAATGATGATCTGTCTTTCCATCAATTCTAATGTAATTGAATCCATGATAGGATGATGAGTTATAGTAGAAGATCCATGATGGGGTTTTTATAAGGATGAAATCACTACTATACTACTTTTGAGTTGTCCTTAAGAATATATGTGCCAGAACAACATCACTTATTTTGAAAATGTGACACGGACTTTAGGGTTCTTTTCATGTATGAATAAGAGGGATGTTCCATGAATCTCGATGGAAGCTTCCTATAGTAAGTGGCCTCTCTTAGTATCCGATCAATGGTTTGTAAAAAAATGAATGTACAAATACATGTGTTTTTTTTGTTTATTTTCATTATGGTCTGAATGTTGCAGAGGATCCAGATTATAGTGCCAATAATAACCATCACTTATTTCTGACTGGAATAATTTAAAAAAAAAATGGTTAAGAAATTTTTTAATGGGTAATTATAATGTTCCCTTATCTTACATCAATACTAACTCTAGACCTCTTATAAGGGAATCACGTCCATCGACAAAATTCTAAGAAAAAATATGTTTTGTTAATCCTAAGCTAGTACACAATGATTTCCTTAAAACATGAATGACCAACTCTACTACATTCCACATGGAGGGATTCTTCTTAAGAAATGTTGTTAATGGGATACATTTTGTAAGTAATTAGCCAATTATCTTCTTATACTAGCTAATTAGTCCTCAAAAATCCGCATAATATTTTCATAATCTTAAGCCATAGCCAATCATTGGTACGCCTAATTTTCTTCTGATTAATGTGATTTCTTATTTTACTAAATTTCTAATACAAATATTCCACTTAAGTGTCTTCAAAAGTGAATTTGAAGAAATTTAGTAACATCTAGATATCTCATAGGATACTTATTTATCAACTTGTTCCATGAATGGCTCTCAAAGCTTGATATGAATCAAAATATCATGAAAGAAAATCTACAAAAAATTGCACAATTTAAAAATCTTATTCATGTATGAAATGTAGATGGGGTATTATAATTATCAACCTTGTTGAAAACCTAATGCTTATATATTATGTAAATGTGTATCCATAATTTGAAAGAAAAATGAAAACTCACAAATAAACTTGAATAACTATGTGGAATCCAAGACACGTTATAAAACCGAACATCATAAACTAATCGGTGTTTATAAATATATCTTCTTAATGAAATGCATCACATGATTATATAAAGTCGTAGTCTAATGATTATGTTCTTTTTCCCTGATTTTTATGGAAATTCCGACCATATTTTAAAAAAGTCCGGCAGGGATTTTTGTAAATCCAAGTAAACACTCTCAAAATTCATAATTTTAAGTGCCCTATAAGTTTTCGATGGTGTTGAATCCATTTCCACCTTCAAAAGCATGATTCAAACAGTTCATCTACAAGATTTTTTGAAATTTTTTTACCTGAATTTTGGCTACTTATTACCGTCCGGGCAATTCCTTTGCCTTCGTAGACGACTCATTATATAAATATCTCATGCATTCCTGTGTCTATCTAATAATGACATTAAAGAGAAATATTTATTCAGAAATCCAATCTATTTTCAGTTATGAGTGTGCCAATTTTCTTAACGATGGGCATGTGGTTTTCTCAACTTAAGTTTTCCCCTCCTGTACCCATAAGTTTTCCCTTTTACCCATTTTCCATCTCCATTTGAATGTAGTAATCAACGAACAACATTTATTGAGTCTCATTTATTTTTTGTTACCCACCTTCTCATCACATGTTTCTTTTATTTGGTCATGGGCCTTCACTTGATATACTCTTTGGTCCAATTGTGCCTCACTATTGTAGATTCTTGACGCATCTTCCATGCCTTTCTATAGCGCGTTCCCTTAGCTCACTGGATTTCTCTTCCATGCTTCCACACCCATGTGTCCAATAGAAGAAGAGTAACAACACCAAAATTCCAGATGAGAACCCAATGGGAGAAGTGTCATTGCTGTGGAGGTTTTGACTTTTCGAAACATGGATCTCTACACTCCTTAACACTGTTGAGGATTTTTATCCTTTGAAGCGAATATTAGGAGAAATTTTAGAGGTCCTAGCAATGAAATAAGCATCAAGATGTTGTCATCACTGAGGGTTTTTAATCACCCAACTCTATATTTTCCTCGTAACTTCCCAACACTTTCCAAATTATGATATATTTATTTTCTATTTCGAATTTCACCTTCCAAATACATGAAAAAAAGAACAACAACTATTCTAAAACAACAAGGTAGAAAGTGCTTAAACCCTGATTTGATGTTTGCCACTTTTATGATTTGGGTTTGTGTTGTTCAACTATATTAATAATTGTTTTCAAATACTAAGGCTATACATAACTATGAGAGACTATAACATTTGAAAAAGTTAGATTGATAATTTGGAATTTGTTGTTTGCATTGGCCATATCTACATGTTTATGACCTATCACACAATATAAATTCATATATCTTGCATTTGATGTGTGTAGAGAAATTGCAGGTTGAGAAAAGAACAATAGATATTTTATGGAACAAAAGTATGTATATTACAGTAAAAACAAAATAGTGAACCAAATATGGAATAGGGTAATTTTTTTGTTGTTGTTGTTGGTTAGAGGTAGACAATGTTATTTTTTTATGTAGAGATCCATGTTGATGAAAGGGATTGGCCATAGGTCCATTCTTTATAGATTTTAACGTATCCAAACAAGGTCATCAAGGATATTCAAAGAATCTCCATTGGGAATACTCTTAGAGGGAAGCACTCTAAGATTTGAGAGACTTTAATAATTAAATACAAGAGGATGGTTGGCTTTTGAGGTTGAAAGAAGGTGAGTTGGGAAATTAACGTCCCAAACACTAAGGCTCCTTCAAATCCACTATAGTAAGAAGCCTTGAAGAAGCGAGAGTAGCTAACTGTGAGAAAAATTAAGATCCTTCTATTTACATTGTCGGAGCTAACACCATAACATAGTTAAGTCTCATAAAACGATGTTCTAAGACCCTTCCTAAAGAGGTCCTTGCTAAATTTGAAAAGTAAACTAGAGGTATGGATTTTAATCTATTGAGGTGAACATTATATGATGTCCAAAGTATAGGAAAAAAGGGGAAGGTATATTGATCCCCATTCTAGCTCAATATAGGCCCAAAGATAAATTCATAGGATTAAGTTAACAAGAATCCAAAAGAAGTTCAACTTGAATCACCATCATCAAGGAAAGATGAACTATAAAGGATACCAATCCAATGGAGGAATGTAGGTTGAGACAGCCTGTGTATACAAGCACTTAAATGTACTTAATAAATCATTCCACTATCCAAATCAATTGCAACTCTTGGGGGACCAAGATAACAAGCCCCAAATCCTCATGACACACTTAAATGGTATGTCATAGTATACTTGTTTTGTTTATAGTAAAAGACAAGTGACCATAAGGATAAAAATTATTACCACTTGAGAAGGTTCAATAAACAACTCAAGAAGTATGACTAGTATTGTAAATATATTTGGGTTACCAAATGTTATAGGCTTCACCTAAAACTCTATCTCAAGTTCCAAATAGCCAAGAAGAAAGTTTGGAGAGTCAAGGGTAAGGAGAAGGAGAAGCTAGTTTCACTTACAACCTAGGTATTTGTAGTTTATTAATGACCTAGTTTCTTAATGACCTATTGTAGTAGTGAATTCCATCTCTAGCCATGACATCAAGAAGAATATTATGAAAAATCTATCCCCTATTTATCTCATATGTTCCAAGGTTAAGAAGCGTTTGCATAAATATTATTAGGAGAATTCTTCAAGGTTGAGAAAAATGAGAGTGAAGGAGGTTGAATATTTTCGGAATGAATAGTCTTCAAATGGGGGTGTGATCTTAATTGAATAATTTTCAAAAAACAAATTGTGGACTTCATGGTGATATTTTCAATTATTCATGGCAATGTTAGAAACATATTTAAATCTAAATTGGTAATTAAAATGAACCATTTGGATGGTTGGCATTGTAAGCGATCCCATTAAAAATTAAAGCTTTGATGAATAAGAGAAATAGAACATGAACAAGAAAATTAAGAACGGTAGTAATAGAGGTGAGAGCTCATAGAAGTAGTTTGATTTACGATGGAAGGAGATGAAGGCATTAAATCTCTCTCAATATGGCTTAATATATTTATTGAGTAGTATAAATTTGAAATTTATTCCATTAATAACAAAACACTAAATTATGTATATATCATGCTTTAATAATAAATTTCATGCTAAAGACACACCTCTTAAAACTTTATATTCCCATTTGGATTTGCACTGTAAAAAAGAACTATTGTATCATGGTGTTAATGTCTATATGTATACTTCATTTATTTTTGGTTCAATTTGTTTCATCATTCTATGTAAACGACAACAATATAACAGAGATACATTGTAGTCGTAGCTTTACTAAATAGATTAAACAATTTTCTAGTTGTTGGATTTGGGTGAGTATAATTTGACTCACAATTTAACCGTTTTCTATATCAAATCTTGTAATTTGTTCTACACAATTATTATTTTTTGGTGGGTACGTATTAGCACAACAAATTTTGATTACTTTCTATAACATACACTATAACATTATTTTACTCAACAATCATTAAATTGTAGTATGGTCACAACATTTCCAGGTATCCCACATTTAATGCGTAGGGAGAACTTACATCTTGAGAACAGGTTTCAAAAATTTTCATTGAATGGACATATACCTATTGAATCAAATGGCCTAAATATGAAATAAATCAATTAATTTTTATTCTATAGGTGATTATAAGCAAATATAACTATTCGTTTTTATATAGATCCTTGTTGTTAAAAAGATCTCACATATGCCTACTATCAAAATGTTGAAAAATGTTAGTTATTTTGACGATAACATTATTTTATATCTTTGATTTTACTTATTCTAAGTATTTTGTGATAAAATGTTCCAAGGGGTAGTTCAGTTGGCCCATTTATGAAGTATTATGTAAAACCATGAGACTGTCAAATCTCAGTGGGTCAAGCCAACAAAAAAGTTATTCTCGAATAAAATGACATTTTTCTATGAGTTAAGTCTACTTATGTGGTTATGAGGAATGATTATTATCTACTATAGGTAGGTTAAATTTTTTTCTGTGTTTTGTGTAAAAAAGACTTGAATATTTTGAAAGAGTCGGTTTCCAATACATAATAAGTTGATCTCATATTAACAAATCTTTGTATCATCATAATTGATATAAATAAAAAAGCATTGGGTGTGATTTGATTTATACCATGATCCAATACTTTTGCATGGTGAAATAATACCCTTAAGGCTTTCCCAATTCTAAATAATCTATAAAAGTGAAAAACACATAGAACTTTTATGATCATGGGACAGTTGGTTCTTGATATTTATTTTCCAGGAATTGGGTCAAACTTTTATACAATATTATGTGGTTTTGGAAGATCATATGATAATATTTTAGTTAATAAAATTAAATTTCCACTAAAAAATTGTCTCATAATTCAGTCTAAATTTTACCTTGACTTCTTGAATAATGGAAGATCCACTTATGGTGAATCAGTTTTAGATTGACCAATATCATCAAAAATATGTTCAAAGTTCTATATCTATTTCCTAGTTTCGAAAAAATGGACATTATTTTGTTGAAATATTAGAGGTTTTTAGACTGTTGTAAGGTGATATTGTAGAAAAATTAACCCTTTGTGGTCACAAAATCTTATGTGATTTGGCCATAAATTTTAGGCATGAACATATTTCTACCTTGGTTTAATAGTATTGCATGGTGAAACAATAACATTACAAGCTTTCCTAATTGCAAATAGGGTCAAAAGTCAAGTTTGTAGGAATTTGGTTAAGGTTTTGGATTGATGTAAGCATTGACTTTGTATGTTGCAAGATTATAGCAATTGAGTGAAACTTTTCTGCAAAATTATATGACTTCAGAAGGATATAAGCTAATCTTCTAGAAAATAGACCATTTCTATAGTCATAAATCCAATAACAATATGATATAAATTTAATGGATGAGTAGAGTTATATCATGATCGAAGATTTATGTATGACTAAACAATATTTGTAAGGTTTTTCTCAATTCCTATTCAATCTTGACATGAAGAATTAGATTATATTTATGAATTTATGGTAACATTGAATTTTTGTATTGCTATATTTTTCTAACTACAAAGAAGGTTTCTAAAGTCTAAATGATTATTGAATGCCATAAGCTAATCTGTAGCAAATAAATATTTTACTAGTCACAAATTTGATGAGATTGTGACAAAAAAATTGGGCATGAGTGGACATCTACAATTATATGATACATTTGCATAGTGGAACAATACCTTTCATGATTTTGATCAATCCATAACCTTTCTAGAGCATAAAAATCTTATTCTAGGGTACAATGACTTTCTATATTGTTGAATTGCAATAATTGAAGGAATGTTTTCTACAAGATTAAAAGGCTCCAAAACGATGTGACCTAATATTATAGAAAACATATCATTCCTATAGTCTAAAAAGTGAGGAAAATCCTATGGAAATTTCTAGTATGATTAGATTTCTACCATGATTTGAGGTCCATAACTAATGAAATAATGGAGTGATTTATTTTACCCATTTGTGAATTGAATGAGTTTGGAAAATTTTGATAAAAATTCTATTTAAATGCAAAGACTACTCCATATATTAAAAAAAATAGAGGGAATAACTTTATGATATTAGATAGTTGTGCAAGGTCATAAGATAACTTTGTAGAAAATGGATCATTTTTCCATCACAAACTTACTAAGTATTTGGTAGAAATTTCAAACATGAGAAAATTTATAATTTGATGAAACTCCAAGCATCACAAGCATAATGAAAGAATGTATCGATGTTTTTGCTTAAATTCTAAATAGACCTAGATATCAAAAAATTCCATGGGATCATAGGACAGATGGAAGGACTATATTTATATATCACAACATTCTATAAACGTGGAATAGATTACTACAATATTAGGGATCTCTATAACTACATAACTTAATGCTACAATGAAGATATTCTTATAATGGTCACAAATAATAAGAACGTGAAAGAAATTCCAAGCATGAGTAAATCTATACCGTGATCCAACAAATATATGCGTATAAAGAAATATCCTTAGGTATTTTTTCCAATTTTGATTTGATTCAAACCGTAAAATAATCAATAAGAGATCTGAATTGATGGTAAAGGTAATTGTCTATAACTAGATACTAAAATATTAGACAAAGGGTTTTCTAAGAGAATATATGGCCCCCTTCTGAAATTAGCTAATATTATAGCAAACTTTCATCCCACTGTTGAAATCTACCATATAGAAAGATAATATTCTTATAAATTTTGAACTCTATTGAAATCTATCACATAGAAAGATAATATTCTTATAAATTTTGAACTCTAATCTATGTTTTAGTTCTTTGTGACCATTCAAAATATATTATCACCGTTAGGATATTAGATCGTGGTAGAACTATACTCATGGCTGATTTTTTTTTGGATTCTAATTATATCTTTAATAATAAAAAAATTAATTTATTACTAAAACATTATTCTATAGGCTGTAAGGGCTATCTAATCTTGTAGCAAATTTCCTTACAATTACTAGATTCTAGAGATGTAAAAGGTTAGTGTTCCCCTCAATTTGCAAATATAATCAAGTTGATTACAATTTGAGTTGATTCAAAATTTAGGAAATGAAATGCAAGTATTGTTTCACTATGCATATATGTTGAATCAAGGTATAACTTTGCTCATCACTAAAATTTCCTATTAGATTCTTGTTATCTTTTTTAGGTGGAAAATTATATTTTTGTTACAAGATAAGATTATAGCCTTATAAAAACATATATTTCTTTAAATTAGAGGGAATATTTCTAGAGGATTGTACATCACCACAAGGATTTAAGATGATGTAGTAAACATTACTTCTTTTTGTTATAATTCTAATAGAATTACAATTCTAATAAGAATTTGATAGATATTTCAAGCATGAGTAATATTCCAACATGATCCAAGGTCCAAGTATGGTGAATCAATATCTTTAGTATCCTTTCCATACTTTAAATCAACGTAGATCATAAAAAATTCGATCAAATTTCTGAATCAAATGGAACACAAACTTTCCATATTCTTAGATTTAGGGAACTAGAAGGATCCTTTCTACAATTTTTGTTAATCTTGTGATAAATAAGAATCTATTTTACACTAGATTAGTTTATATCCTTATGGATTCATGTGAAGATTGTGACACTAACAAATAATTTTGTTACAATATTAGACAACTCTTTAAGATTGTAATATAATCATGTGGTAAAGAGTATCTTTATCTAATGAAAAATTTGGTGAGAATCCAATAGAAATTTTAGGCATGAGTGGAGTTTTACTCTGGTCCAAGATATCTCCATGGTGAAATTATTTCCTTAGAGGGTTTCGATTTTTGAGTTGGCTCAAATCATTAAAAATTCAATTACAATTTTGAATGAATAGAAATATAGACTCGTCATATTGGCTAACTTTTCAAATTAGGGATATGTTTTCTAAAATATTAATAGTTATAAAAGTCCATAAGATAATCTCACAAAAAATAGATTAATTTTTTAGTCACAAATGCAATAGGGATCGAATAAAATTTTTAGGCATGAACAATGTTCTACCTTGGTCCAAATTTAGTGTTCTTATAAATCTAGAAGTGTGATAATAAAATTCCATGACATAGGTCAACCTTGAATTCATCATATTACTACTATGTTTGTAATTGATTATTTTTTTTTATATATTGTTCGAAATATTAGCTTATAAACTTCTAATTCCATCTAACATTATGGAAGTGTTCCATATAATAAATGTAATGTTTAGACAACTTCATAAGGTTGTATTAATATAATCTTATAGAAAATATATCATTTTATTGGTCACAAAAGCTTACAATAATATCATAAAACTTTTAGGCATTACTAAATAATAATAATAATAATAGCTTCATTTTAAGTACATCAACAAATTAGATATCATATGTGTGTTTTATATAACTTTGTTTATGGGAGAAAGGACCCCTGGGTGTAATAATCTTGCTACCAAAATTTAAAGAGATGTCATACTCTAGCCCACTAATTTTGATCTTGTGACCTTATGAGGAAACAAATGTTATTAACTGTTGCACCCATTAAAGCTATCACAAGGATGATCCAAGATTTATTTATTGTAAAAAATACCACTATTAATTTTGTCGAAAAATCCCGTTAGACTCCTAGACTCCTGGGGACAATGAAACCATCACATTTCAACAGTTGGAAGGAAGTCTTTTACGAGATTAGACAACATTAAAATGCCATAAAGTAATCATATAGAAAACAAAATATATTTCTAATAAGAAACCTTCCACTAACTTAGTAAAGAAATTATAAATAGATGTTTACTTATTCTATGATCAAATATCGTTGCATGCGAAAGAATATCTAAATGGTTTTTCCTTTTTCTTGAAATGACCCAGGTTGCTAAAAATTAAAATGTATGGCTTTCTAAATCTAAAATGCGAAGGATTTTTTCTAGTAAATTTGGAAACACCGAAAGGTAGTAAGCCGATCTTGTAGAAAACATATAATTATGAACAAAACTCTATCATGATTGGGAATAAATCTGTGAGGAAATAATGTGCTTAATTATTTTGACCAATATAAACAAAGATCCGAATAAATGTGTGAGTAAATAATGCGCTTACTTATTTTGACCCATATAAACAATGATCCTTAAAAAAAAAGTGATTACAACTTTTTAGATGGGTCACGACACTAACTTTCCATATTTCTAGATGTAAACAACCGTTGGAAGCAAGCTTAAGTGGTTCCCTTCCATAGCCATCTAATCTTGCAACTCAATTCTATTGTATTAGTGGAATTTGACGATATAGAAATCCAATTTCCAGAATGATAATCTTTCTCTTAACAAATTAGGTTGACTCAAGATTTTCCAGAATATGTAAGAGTATTATTTCACAATGCATGAATTTGGGCTCATGAATTTGTAATTGGAAAGATATTCTCTTCAGTACAATATTTACAATATTAACTTATGATAATGAGAATCTTTTTAATTTTATAAAAAATCTCTTTGAAATTGTCGAGATATCATAATATATAAAGTTAATACTCTCATTGCTCTAGAATTCTAATAAAAAATTTAATAAATTTGATAGAATTTAAAAGTTATTGTTGTATCATTTATAAATCTGGTATGTTGGTGGAATTTTAATAAGTTTTATGACTAAAAAATGTTTAGTAAAGATTGTCTCACAATCTTACAAAGCTATCTAAATATTGTTGCAATTAGGTTTATTATAAGATTAGATGGTTACAGAATACCATAAGCTAACCTTCTCGTCAACTAATTAATTTTCTGATCTCAAATATGATAAGAGTTTACCAGAAACTTATGTTATAAGCAAAGTTTTAGCATCATCCAGGATTCGTATATAGTGAAGCAAATCAATAGTCTTAAAGGTCTTACCCAATTATAAATTATTCTGAATTTTAAAAATTCAATTCAATTATAAATCTAAATAGATAGTAACGCTAACATTTTATATGTGTACATATATTGCTGCAATATGTTTACTAGATTAATTTACAAACAATCTGAAACACAAAAAATAGAGGAAAATGTGTTTCAAAATTAAGGGGAAAACATCGAAGTCGATAACCGATAGAATTGTTTTCATTGCATATTTAAAAAACGAGGCATTGTGAATCTATCTCGCAAATCCGGAAGAAGCTTTCTAGCAATCATCGCCATGGTAAAGTGACAGTCACATTTGTATAGTCTGAATGGTTAATGATATTTGTAAGTGTAGGCTGGTGTAAAGTAAATAATAAACTTCAATTCAAATAGTGAAGAAGAATTTTGTATCAACCCTTATTGCAATATCTCATTAATCTGTATGCCCTGTGATTTATTCTTCTTTAATCATCTTAATCTTAAGTGAAAATGAAAATGAATGAATCTTTTGTTGTTGCAGTTTTTACAGAGATCTAAAATGGAGTCAAGGACTGAAGGTCATACCCGTCACCTGTAGCGGTTGGAACGATTTTTCAAGTAACAGTACCAGCATTGAACCTGCCTACCAACAGGCCTTGAAATATACAAGTGAAGGACCTCTTTATAGCAAATCCTTCAAACCCTTTAGGAACCGGTATGGGCAGCACCAATCTAGGAAAGCCGTTTGCTTCTGTGTCTGTGAACAGAATTCATCTTGTATGTGACAAAATCTAATCGGGATCAGTCTTTTCATCCCCAGAATTCACAAGCATTGTAGATTTTTTGGCATCCGGAATAAATAGACAGAGACAGCCCTCATATTTTTCAGTCTTTCTCAAGACCTAGGACTACCCGAATTCTGAGTCAGAATCATTTACTGTTACAACAAAGTGCTTACCACTGCTTGTAGAAGGTGCAGTTTTTCAACGGTGTTGGAACATAGAGAACATTTCATTGCTTCAATGCTGCCTGACACGAAATTTGTGAGAAATGGCATGACAGACATAAAAAAGAATTGATACTTGTCTCCAGATGAATAATCTTCAGATATAATTTCTGGTTTTGATTTTTCATAAAGAAATTCAAGAACGGTAGATCAGAGCAAACAATGCACCACCAAGGTTGATGTGATTGGCGTATGCAAGATGGAAAAAGGAAAAGGAAACTAGGAGATAATGAAATTATTTTTTTCTCAATTTGTTATTTTTGAAAGTTTTTGTCTTTTCTTTTTTATCTATTATTTTTAAAAGTTTATGGTTAATTTTCTAGTTGTGTTTAGGGAGAGTTTTTGGAAAATTTTCCAGTGGGTTTTTCCTGTGTAATTTCTCTAAAATTTTGCAGGAATTTATTGAACTCAAAAGTTTGATGGGTAACCTCTCCACAATCGAAATGTTCTAAATGTTTTTCGCTGTGACGAATCCATGTAGATAGTCAAAAAAACAATTTAAATAACACAAATCAAGATTTCAACTCAAATTTTTTAACCCCATTCCCACATGAGAAAGTCCAAAACATAACATTAAAAACAACTCCATTAATTTCTTCAATTTTTTTATTTTTATTTTTATATTTTAAAATTTTATTAGTATATTTTTTATAATTTAAATTTAAATTAATATATAAATATAATTTAAACTTATATAAATATATTTTCATATATATGGATATATACATTATTGAAATACTCTTCACAATAATATCATTTCATATATATATATATATATATATATATTAATTATATATATATATATATATATATATATATTAATTATTTTATATATGTCTTATGAAATTGTAAATATATTTTATTTTATTTTCGTATTATACAATTTCAATATTTTATATATTATGACAAAAATCGTATGTTTTTAAATTTAAAAGGGAATTTTTTATTGTGCAATAATATTAGCTTGTTTTATAAATAAGAATGCATATTCTTCGCTTAATATGGACCGATTATCATTTGAGAAATGCAAGTCTTGGTCGGTTAGAATAAACACAATTCTTATATCATGTTGTTGATACTACATTGAATACTTTTATTATTATCATACATATTTATATATTTCTTCTATATTGTATAAGACAGTTATGTAAAAATGATTTTCTATATTGTTATCGACATCATTTTAAGATTTTATTCATAATATCATGTCTAGAATGCCTCATGGGTACATTTTATCAAAAAAAAACTTGCATAGAGGGGACATGCCTCCATTGTGGTGCAAAAACATTACTCAAAAAGTGCATTGATGTGAGAAATGAGTATGAATTGGGGAGGAAGGATATTAACTTGTGAAGCTTCAAATATATTAGATATGATGTCGCGAGATGCAATGAATAAAAAAGATATAGCTAGTCACATTAGAAGTTAGTGATGTGTACATCCCTAATACCTTTCTTTGTTCAAACTAGAGATTGATTCTTGGATCTAAACATTGAAGCAATATGTATCAACTTTTATTCTACTAGGTACGAGTATGTGAGTTTGTGAAGGAATTCCATGAAAGGTGTTACGAAAGAAGCTCACAAAAAGAGGGAAAAGATAGATCAACACCTTAGAAATAAGCCTTTTCGAGGGGGCAACCTCCTTTACATTACACAAATGAACAATTCTTAGATGATACAAATGACTAGACCTCCTTTCTATATATAGGAGTATCAGGGGTCATAATATAATCAAAGCCAACATAATAATAATAATGTAAGGGCACAATAATAACAATAGTGAGCTTCTATGGAGCACAATAATAAAAATATGGGGACTACATGGGCACAACGATATAATAACGAGGTTGTACCAATAACAATAAGGGGTTACACTAGTAGTATAGGGACCTAACATGCCCCTCTCCTTCAAAAAGTGTTTCCCTCAACGTTTAAGTAGTTCTTGATGCTTCTGTATAAATTCTTGTCTTCCCATGTGGAATCTTCAATGGGTAAGTTCTTCCACTTGATGAGATACTCTAAAATTGATCTATTTCGTAGCTTTTGATTTCTTGGTTTTGTGATTTCTTCAAGTTCCAATATGATTTTTACTTCCTTGTCAAGTTCTCGCAATACTATTTGAATTGGAATCTTCTGTAACTTTTCAATGAGTTCCCACTCCTTTGGGCATATGGATATATGTAAGGCCTGATTTTTGGAGGAACACTTTGTGGAGTCAAATGAATAGCATTATCATGATCATGAATAGGTGGGAGGCCTTTGGGAGTCTCAAATACCTAGGAATGATTGTCCAAAATGTTTTGGAGATTTGGAGAAATACAGGATTTCGATGTGGGATCCTCTAGTGAACATAATTTTGCAATTACACCTCATTGTTCTTTATTTAGAATCTTTCTAATGTTGTTAGAGTTGATTATCATTCTAGGTTTTCCTTCGATACCCCTCAATTCAACTTCCTTTCCTTCCAAAATTTTTTCAAGAAAAGTTCTTGAAAATTAAAAGCTATCGTACACAAAGATTGTAGATATTGGACTCCTAGTAAAACATCAGCACCACCCTTTGGAATGAAAAGAATTGGGCTATTCAATACATATTCTCCCATCGATAACTTGATATTATGGCACTTTCCTGAGCAATTTATGGTTCCTCCACTTGCAACCATTAGTTGACACTCTGGTGTTGGATATAGGAAGAAATTCAATTTCTTGGCTATCTTACAATCAATAAAATTATGGGTACTGCCCGAATCAATCAACACTCTTACCTTTTTCTTCTCAATATGTCCTTCTATCTTGATAGTTTGAGGAGTGGTAATTTCTTCTAATGCATTATAAGATATAGTCGGATTGATTTCTTGAGACTCGATTTGATCTTTCAATTCTTGAATTTTTCTTCTTGATATGTCCTTCTATATTGATAGTTTGAGGAGTGGTAATTCCAACCAATGCATTACAAGACATGGTCGGATACATTTCTTCTTTCTCGATGTGGTCTTTCACTTGAACCTTTTTCTTCTTGATATGTCCTTTTATCTTGAGAGTTTTAGGAGTGGTAATTCTTTCCAATGCTTTACAAGATATGGTTGGATTCATTTCTTCGTTCTCTGGGGTTGGTTCCTGCTATAGATAATCTTCTTTTGACATTTCCTGATCCTTTTCTTCCTCCTCTCCACAATCAATGTAAAATAATTTCTTCTCAACACACTTATGACCTTTAATGTATTTGTTATCACAATTGTAACAAAGCCCTTTCTCTCTTTTTTCTTCCAATTGTTGTGGTGTAGCCCTTGTAGGTTGTGGAAGTCTAGGAGAAACAACACTTCCATTCTTATAGTTGTGAGTGGTAGACTTCCTTTTTGCCATAATTTTGCTTTCCACTTTGTCACAAAGCCCTTTTTCTATTTTTTCTTCCAATTGTTGTGGTGCTGCTCTAAAGGAGGTGTTGTTGCTTGTATCATCATAATGTGCTATCATTTCCTCCGTGAAAATTGTCAACGTAACAAGCTGTTTACGAGAACAAAATCCCTTATATCATAAAAATTGATCTGGTTCTAGATATGAAGATGCAATACATACCTTTTGTAACAATGGTACACCATGTAGATCAAAATATTTCTCCATCTGTAGTATCCAATTTACTGAATCCTTTCCATCAAACTTCCTCATATCATCTTTTCTTGATTTTAGGAGCTCAATCTTGAAATGACTATAATACCGTACTTTCAAATTTCAAAGTTCTAAAATTGTCTCCTGCAGTAGCACTCTCAGTCCACTTTCTAACCCCGCAAGTCTGATCAGAATTTGATTCTCCAAGAAAGAGTTATGACCAATCTCCTAAGATGACCTGATTATATAATGTTTCAGTAGAACGAACTTGTATGACGTGCCATGTGTCTCTGTTTCTACCTTCAGATCTAAACACTATGCACAAAAAACTATAGGCAGTTCTCTTTCTATAACTTATTACAAAATTCCAATCTGTTGCTCAGAGAGAAAGTTATGACGATTTTCCCAACGTCACTTGTTTATGATGTAATTCAGGAGTCTGCAAAAACCCGAAGTTCCTCAGATCATATATCTGAAAATATAGAGAGATAAAATCTAAAATTTGGACTTGAGATTTAGAACGATTTCTTCTCAAATGTGTTTCTTCTTTTTCTTCTGAAACTTCGTAGTGAAAAGGTTGTAGCGAAAATACAACGATGACCTATTTTAGATGAAATTCTGGAGATTGCAAAAACCCTAACTTCATCAGATCATATCTCCGAAAATATAGCCAGACAAGATCTGAAATTCGAACGCACGGTTCAGAAAGATTTTTTCTCAAATGAGTTTTTTTTTTGTAGCTTCTAAAACATCACAGAAAAAAGTTATAGTGAAAATACCACGATGACCTATTTGGAGCAGCGAAACACTAGAATCCAAAGCTTTGATACCAAAAGTTATGAAACCAGCTCACAAAAAGATAGAAAAGATAGATCAACACCTTAGAAATAAGCCTCTTCGAGGGGGAAACCTCCTTTACATTACACAAATGAACAATACTGATATGATACAAATGATAAGACATCCTTCCTATATATAGGAGTCTAAGGGGTCATAATATAATCAGAGCCGACATAACAATAATAATGTAAGGGCACAATAATAACAATCGTGGGCTTCTATGGGGCACAATAATAATAATATGGGGACTACATAGGCACAACGATATAATAAGGGGCTTGTACTAATAACAATAAGGGGTTACACTAGTAGTATGGGGACCTAACAAAAGGACTCAACAATGTGTGCAACATTTCCATGTGGATTAATGGTAAGGTAAGCATATCTTTATTATGTAGAGATATATTTATTGCTAGTACTATATTATTAGTGGTGGATTTTGTAGAGAACTAGACCCTTTAATCATAAAATGATATTCAAACCGAATATTATCACTCAAACCAAGTCAACATAATGGACCATATCACATATGGGTATGGGCTAGATAGTAGTGAAGAAAACATGGATATATTGAGGGAACATCACTTCTAGATAAGTGATGGTAAGTTCCTTGACTTATATTAGGTACAACACTTGTCTGATTGGTTTTATAATCACTTAAAAAATAAGCCTACATAGACGGCCATGCCACAGTTTAGACTGAAAGGAGAAACTGGCTCAAATGTAGTGTAGAAAACATAGTTGTAAGCACTGCGAAATATTTTCGTCGCACCTTTTTCAAAAAACCTGTAGGCTTTGTGAAATATTTTTGTAATGCTTCCAAAAACTCTATTTTCAGCTTTTGGAAGGAAAAATGACTTAATCTCTCTACAACCTAACTCTCCCCATTCTTAACACGCTTCCCATGCTCAAAGAACGATATCCTCCCACTTGGCTTCGTCCAACATTCACTCTACTCAATTCAAAGGTTTGAATTTTAGTTGGGAAAACAAAAATCACCTGCAAAGAGAGCAGAGTCACTACAAAATACAATTTTGGGTTCACATTAACAATCACACGTAACAACCAAAACTCAGATATTGAATGTTTACGAGAGCATAACACTGTAGGATTTGGTCACACAAATTCTGGAATGTAATCAAATGTAAACACAATTTGAACAATAGATAAGAGAATTCATATTTAACATAATTATGTTGTTACATGACTTCCACTTCATTCATTCATTCCAAACATACAAGCTCAGAGGTACGAGAAGAAAAAATCTCTCCCTTTCGACTCGATGCCTCCTTTTATGCACAATCTATGCAACTGGTTCGCTTCCCCTTATCTCTAATTAAGGGAAGTAAAAAAGACAACAATAGAAATGACTCTTACATTCCTAGACTCTCAAAATTATTCAAAATTTGTAGTTACATTAAGTATTTAAAATTTCATCAGAGTTGACAAAATAGATTTTTCTATCTCAACATGTAGTCGATCCAGCACATTATCAAGCCCCCTCTGTTTCTTCATTGTGAGCTTCGTGTAATGCTTGTGCATCAGAATACCCTAGAAGGAAAACTTGTGAGCTCTTACTCATGAGGTCCTCTACAGAGAAACCTCCCTTCCCTAGTGTTGTAGGACTCATCCATCTAGAATCCTCCATCTGACAGTCCTTCTATTTAAAAAAAACTCTAGATACTCTTTTCCCCTTGTGTGCTTTGCAACTTTGGTGTCAAAGATTATTTTAGTTTAGGGATCCTCTTCCATAGGCATCTTCTTCATCTAAATTTGTTCACTAACTTCTCCACTGATCCCATTCCCTCTGGTGGCAGTGTCATCAGGAGCTTGAGAGTAGTACAAATCATTCATATTGAAGATAGGTGAGATACTTATTCTGATAGGTAACTCCAATTCATAAGCATTTACAAAAAAATTATAAGTGTTCTGTAGGGTCCTATTTTCTTCATTTGGAGTTTGGTATATTTCCCTCTAGAGAATCTCTCTTTCCTCAGGTGTGTTAAGACCATGTCCTGTACCTTAAAGTTTATTTCTCTTCTTCTTAAATTCACAACTTTGCTTGCACTTGTAGCTATTGTAATATAGATTCTTTTTTATCTCCTCATGTAAGTCACTCATTACCGCTGTAAAGTCCTCCCCAACAACACTCCTCTACTCAATTTTGGCAAAATCTCTGAGCTCACAAAATCCTCTAGGATGTATTCCATACAACATCTAAAACAGACTCTTCCTAGTGCTCCTATTTGGTGAATAATTTTATATAAATTCTGCTTGAGCTAACACACGGTCCCACTGCTTAGAATTCTCTCCCATAATGCTCCTCAATATGTTCTTGAGACTTCTATTAACAACTTCAATTTTCCCATCAGATTGTGAATGATAAGCTTAGCTGAAGTTCAATTTTATTCGAAGCTTCTTCCACAAATTCCTTCAAAAATTTCATGTGAACCTAGTGTCCCTGTCATAAACTATACTCTTTGGCAAGCCATGTAATGAGACAATCTCATTGAAAAATAAATGAGCCACAGGTGTAGCGTCACTAGTCTTGCAACATGGGATAAAGAGAGCCATCCTCGTAAATTTGTCCACAACTAAGAGTATGGAGTATTTACCTCACTGTGTTCTTGGTAGACCCAAAACACAATCCATACCCACTGAGTCCCATGGTCATCTAGGAATGGGAAGATGAGTATATAATCTAGCATTTTGACTTCTCCTCTTTGCATATTGACATACTCTACATTAGCCTACATATTTCTACACACTAGCTCCCATATGTGGCGAAACGTAGAAGTGTTCTAGCTGCCAATTTTCTTGTCGACACCAAAATTCCTTTCCAATCATCCATTTCAAGGGACATGTAATTCGTTGTTCTTGAACAAAAAATCTTGCAAAAAAATCTCCCTCTGTGGGCTTCCATCTCTTCTCATATGGTTCATGCATGCTTCAAAGTCCTCTAGGAAATAAACATCATACTCAAAAAAGTCCTTCAAATAATCAAAGCCAAAAATATGTGCATAACACTTTTGCATGATCAAACTCCTCCTTCTCAAAGAATCGACTACCTTGTTTGCTTGTCCACTGACATGTTTTAGAACAAAGGTGAATCTTTCTAGGAATTCCACCCACCTGGCACGTTGATTGTTCAAATTTGGTTGCTACATTATATAATGTAATGTAGAATTATGGAAGAAAAAAATAGCCACATTGGGTATCAAATAGTGCCTCAATGCTTCAAGGCTTGAACGAACGCATAGAATTCCTTGTCACAAGAGGACTTTTTATTCTTTGACTCATTCAAATTCCCACTAAAATATGCAACATGTATGCCTTTTTGACACAATAATATTGCAATGGTTCTACCATTAGAATCAGATCTGACTTGGAAAAGTTGATTAAATCTAGGTAGCTTCAATAGGTGACCTCTTCTTTGTAAATTTGTTGCAGAAATTCCTTTCCTCATGACAACAGTGCTTTGGAGGTACTTGTCCCAACTGTACTTTCTTCCTTTAATGGTACAAGAGTGTGTTGGATACCATCCTGTCCAAAATTATAGTTGTTGTTCTCTCCATCATGCACCACTTTCCTATCAATCTACCAAGGTTATTCCAAAATATGGTGGCAAACATCTATTTGCATGATGTCACAAACTACCTTATCCTTATATCTACCTATCAAGAAATCCACTTGCCTCTGCTCACTCAACAATAATTGGTGACCCTTTTGCAACCACGAAAATTTATATGGTGTTAGGTAATTAAGTCTTTTCAATCCATTTTTTTCCACCATTTAAGTGGAAACTAGATTGTTAGTGCTTCCACTGTCAATCACCACCTTGCAAGATTTTCCTTTGGCCTTAAAAATAATCCTAAAAAGGGCTTTCCTATGTGTTGGTTCAACAATCCCCTTGGCTCGTTTCAACAAGACCTTATTCGTCATTAAATCTTCTCCTGTATCTTGTGCATTTTTTTCCTTCGGTGCTTCTGATTTTGTTTCTTATGGCAGAGATACATATGCATCTCTCTAGCCTACCTTTTTATTCTCACGACACTCAAAAGATCTATGACCCAACAACCCAAATTTATAGCACTGATAGTGTCTTTTTCTGCCTCTTCCTCTCCCTCTACCTCTTCGGTAATTTATTCCTCCTCTGGAGTCACCTTATTTCTCTCGTTTTCCTTGATTTTTTTGGTTTATTAGAATCATTATCTTAAGCTAAAGTATTCCCTCTTCTAGCTGTGTATCATTTTCCTCTTGCAAAATCATGACCTCTCCTTCAATTTTTCTTTATCATTATCTTCTATTCTTCCTTCAAGGAAAATTGGTATGCTTCTTCCATCGTCCTGGGAGAAAGCATGTTTATTTCATCTCGAATCTCCAACTTCAATCCATTAATTTACTTTGTTGTATTCACCGTGATTTCCTCTACATAACCTGCCCCTAAATTCACCCTGTAAAACACCTTAGTAAACTCTCTTACTGTCAACAACCTTTGTTTGAGGTCATGCACCTATTTGTAGAGAGATATATAATAATATTTCGGTATAAAATGCCCCTTCATCTTCGCAATCATCCTATCCAAAATTCATATAAATGGTTTCCTCTATTTTCTTCCTTCAACCTGCACATTATCCCACCACAATTCAACATGGCCTTTCAACCTAGTTACACCAAATTTTACCTCCTTATCTTCTTTAATATCCTCATACTCAAAATACTTATCTACTTCATTAATCCAATCCATAAAATTATCGGCTATTATAATACCATCATAGGTAGACACGTATGGTTCTAGCCTTGAAATTGAGCTGAACACTAAGCTGAACAATTTAGCTTTTGTAGCTTCAACCATAAGTGTTCCTCATTCTATTTTAGCTTATTCCTTTGACCCGCTATCATCTCCAGTGTCAAGGTCTCGATGCCTCCTGGTCTCCACGGCCTCTAAATGAGTTTGCAACCTTTGTATCTCTTCTTGGAGTTATGCATTAGATATGAGTTTCCCTCCATGACCTCATGCTCTTCTCACTCGCATTGGCATCTCTCTTTCTCATAGACAACACCACTAATTTCAAACACAAATTCACCACAAACATGGCTCTACCTCAAATCCACTATGATGCCAACATTTGATGGCATAGGTCAAACTAAAAGGTGAAATTGGGTCAAACACAATCATGGAAAATTTTAGCGGCTAATATTCATAAGTGGTCTAATTTTCCATGTTTTTTTTCAAAAAACGATTCACCAATTTGTATTTTCTCTAAAAATAATTCGCCCAATTTTTATAATATAAATTTATTTTGCCTTAAAAATCACCAAAATTATATAGATATTATATATAAAAACATAATAAATTTGATTTTTTTTACAAATATATCACGAAATATTTTATAGTGTTCATATTAGAGACTAGAAAGATTCAGTGAGGTTTCTAAACTTTAAGATACATTTCCATCCTTAAATTTTTGCTGAAAACAATGCAGAAAACCTACCTTTAGGCGTTGCGAAATATCTTCGTAGCACTTACAAAAACATTATTTTTGGCTTTTGGAAGGAAAAACAAATTTATCTCTTTACAACTAGACACTACCCTATCTTAAAATGTTTACCATGATCAAAGAACAATCTCTTCCCACCACTCTTCATCCATCATTTTCTTTACTCAAAAGAAGCTCTAAATTCTAGTTGGAAAATAATCATTATATGCGCAAAAATAATAGTGTCATTGCAAAACATTTTGGGGGTCACGTTAACAAGCACGTATAACAAAAACAACTCAAAAATCAAATGTTTAAAAGAAAATACTACTACAGAATTTGGTCACATGAATTCCAGAATGTAATAAAATCTACACACAATTTAAACCAAAGATAATAGAACACAGATTTAACATAAATATTTTGTTACACGACTTCCACTTCATTCATTTGAAACATAAAGGCACCAAGGTAGGAGAAGAAAAAATATCTCCCTTTCCATTTGATGCCTCCTTTTATGCACAATATTTGCAACTGGTTCACTTCCCTTCCTCTCTAATTGAGCGAAGTTGAAAATACAACAAGGAAAAGGAATCTTGCATTCCTAGGTTCTTAAACTTATTCAAATTTGTATTTATTTTAAGTGTGTAAAATATCATCAATGGTGAAAAAATTTATTCTTCTAGCTCAACATGTGGCCAATCCACCACATTGTCAATCCCTCTCCACTTTTTCATCACAAGCTTAGTCTAATGCTCCTAGATTTGATGCACAAAAATTGGATTTGATTGGATAGTTACAGTAGCCAGTTCAAAAAAGTATGTGTATTTCAATATATATGAATGTTGCAAAAAACGCATAAGGTGCCACATATTTCGAACTATTTTCAGGCTGGACATGGAAAAGGGGATCATTATGGAGTAGGTTCATGCATTATAAGTAAATTATATAGGGAATAAATGGAGGTCACTACTCCTTCTATCATTCAATATGAAACATCAATTCTTTATTAATTCTTCAATTATGCGGAAGGGAGGAAGTACAAGAGAAAACCAACCAACCAAGAAATCAAGGGTACATATATTTTTTAGGTAGGTGGTTGATGTTGATTGTGTTGAATTTCCACAACCTTGGGTCTAGATTAGAGTCTTCAAATCACTGATGCTACTAAACTAAGAATCCTAACGATAAAATACTTTCAACATTGGAAATATAAAGCAGGAAATAAATACGGACAATGATATAGTTTTAAGAAAAATTGCACATTATGTACAATCCCAATATTCGTTATATTAAACAAACTGAGTAATAAAACATTTTGTGGTTTACAAGATACAAAGGAAAACTTCACTGGGGATTTTATGTCGTATGTTGTCCTCTCAGTCCTTCACTTCTGTACTGCTCAATAATAGTTCCTTCATCCATCAAGGCATCTACAAATCGAGACTCGAAGATGATTACCTTCGATCACTGCTGCAAGTCACGTCTCCTACAGTGACATGAGCTCATCAATTGCTCTCTAAGTAGGCCTAATTCTTGAGCTCCAATCTGCAAGGCTAGAAACAACTTTCACCCATCAAAATGTTGTACATCGGCACCAAAAATTCACCCAATATCGCGCCAACCAAGTCCTTCTTGTTTGTTTCTCTAGGGATAATTTGGGTAGCCAACTCTACTGGCTGGATAAATCGATCTTGCGGACAAGGCTAATCTCCCTAGTATCAGAAGATAGTCTAGCAACAAACGGACAAACAAAACTCTCTTTCTCTAGACATATACGATTTATAAATAAATACTAAAAAGGTTTTAAGATCCTACCTTAGATCTAATTCTTGTTTGTAGTAGCCATCCCTTGGTCGTTTGAAAGAGTTACCTTTGAGGACATGCAATCACAAACAAGCAAACATTAAATAGCACATGCATAGCAAATATTATAAATCACGTCTATTATGGTGATCAAGGAATCCATAAAATAAACCATAAATAAACAATTTATTGAGAAAAATGAATTTATTTGTATTAAGTTTGAAGTAGAAGAACCTTACAACATTTTGAGCCTTGATGTTGAAAAATCTCCTCCTGGGGTTTGAAACAGGAATTTCCTTTACTTTTACAAGCCTTGCACTCTTCGAAATGAGATCCTAGAGGTATGTAATCTCTCCTCATAAAAAATCAACTAAAGAAGACTAAGTTCCAACAGCATTTCACCTCAAAAATATTCAGCTTCTAACCTCCCAAGTAACCATCCTAATGCTTCATTTTATAGTGTAGACGAGGAGGTTAGAGGTCCATCTATGAAGGGATAGAATCCTCCTTCAAAGGGATAAGATCCTCACATCAAGGTGTTAACTCCTTAAGGTATGGGATGCATGAACCTTAAAAGATCGAAGTTTCAGAATGTACTCACACATTTTTAACTTTTACAAGTGTCTGCACCTTTAACATAGAGACAGTGTGATCAGGTGCACAGGGAACATGACCATTAGGTGCAGGACCGCAGGTAAGACTAAGAGAAAGTGTAGAACTAGAGTTTTAAAGACTTTTGAGGGCTTTCTCTTATTTTCAAGGCTTGATATGAGGAATTTATGCTTTAGACTTGCAAAGGGGGAAAGTATGAGTGGTAATGAACTCACACAGATAGCGGAATGTAAAGGTGACAATTTTTAGTGCAACAGATTTCCCCCTAGAGCGTGAAGTCTGTAATAGATGAAGATAGAGACTGTCATTTATGAAGAGTGAAGTACTTTATCATTTCAAGGATCATCCCATGGACACCCCAGTGGGAGCGTGTAAAAACATTCAATGCAAAATATATATATGTAGACATATCATCGCTGAGGTAGGCATTCCCATACTCAAATCAAAACTGACTAAACTGTTCTGATACAGGAATAATTTTGTAATACATCAAGAGTATGGACATGTGTAGACATAGTATGGATGCAACCATATATTTATGAATAGTCCACTATATAATAAATAACAAAACTCCTCGCATCCTGGATGGTAGAAACTATATCCAGGGTCTTGATTTCCGCTTCTCGAACTAGTACGATTCTATCCATGTGAATGAATGTGTCAAAGTCAAACATGGTAGAAACCACTTGATTACCAGTCAATAATGTGAACTGTTAACAAGCGTGAGAGAAACCACCAGTAATGTCAATGGCTCTCAAAGTATCCAGTACAATCCATGAAATGTGAATAAATGAGCTGAAGTCGAACATGTCATAGAATCATTCAATTGAAGGTCAATGATGCAACCTATCATTGAAGGCGAGAAAACTACCACTAGGGCATGCATTTTTCAAGGTACTGACAATTTCTAGATCAACTTCCTAGATAATGAGCTGAATTTGATAGAAAGCGATCCGTCGTAGGCAAGCCCACAACACGAAATCATAGATCAAGTTTTGAAGAAATATATTGGCAAGGACTGACTCAAGGATGGTCAAAATGGATGGCAGATATTTTGCAGATGAATGGTTTGTTTGAACTTTTCTCTTGAACACATAATGACACTACAAATGGCTTGGTGACAATTGACCCAAAGATATGAGGAATTGATGCTTTAGACTTGCAGAGGGGGAAAGTATGAGTGGTAATGAACTCACACAGATAGCAGAATGTCAAGGTGACAATTTTTAGTGCAACAGATTTCCCCCTAGAGTGTGAAGTCTGTAATAGATGAAGATAGAGACTGTCATTTATGAAGAGTGAAGTACTTTATCATTTCAAGGATCATCCCGTGGACACCCCAGTGGGAACGTGTAAAAACATTCAATGCAAAATATATATATGTAGACATATCATCACTGAGGTAGGCATTCCCATACTCAAATCAAAACTGACTAAACTATTCTGATACAGGAATAATTTTGTAATACATCAAGAGTATGGAAATGTGTAGACATAGTATGGATGCAACCATATATTTATGAATAGTCCACTATATAATAAATAACAAAACTCCTCGCAGCCTGGATGGTAGAAAATATATCCAAGGTCTTGATTTCCGCTTCTCGAACTAGTATGATTCTATCCATGTGAATGAATGTGTCAAAGTCGAACATGGTAGAAACCACTTGATTACCAGTCAATAATGTGAACTGTTAACAAGTGTGAGAGAAACCACCAGTAATGTCAATGGCTCTCAAAGTATCCAGTACAATCCATGAAATGTGAATAAATGAGCTGAAGTCGAACATGTCATAGAATCATTCAATTAAAGGTCAATGATGCAACCTATCATTGAAGGCGAGAAAACTACCACTAGGGCATGCATTTTTCAAGATACTAACAATTTCTAGATCAACTTCCTAGATAATGAGCTGAAGTCGATAGAAAGCAATCCGTCGTAGGCAAGCCCACAACACGAAATCATAGATCAAGTTTTGAAGAAATATATTGGCAAGGACTGACTCAAGGATGGTCAAAATGGATGGCAGATATTTTGCAGATGAATGGTTTGTTTGAACTTTTCTCTTGAACACATAATGACACTACAGATGGCTTGGTGACAATTGACCCAAAGATATTACCCAGAAACAGGTTGAAGACTTTCAATGTGGTTTGATTAACTGTTAGGAAAAGGATTTTCCCAACCCAGGTGAACAAAAAGAGTCATTTTCAAGAATGATTAATGCCTTTTTTTGAAAACAAAGTGTAACAAACAGGTTCATTTTTCTCTCTTTTCCCCCACCATTTCTGGCAAGTACCTCTTTATTTTTGACAAGCTCGAGGAGGATAACATTTGCTTGTTTATAAGCTTATCCTTTGGATGAGTCCAACTTAGTTTAAAATTCGAACCCTAAGACGGAGTGGTTCATTCTTGTTTGAAATTGAATAGGTCTTGTACTGTTAAATTTTAACGAGTCCAGTATAGGAAAAACTCGGTGTTTTTCAATTTTATGGAGTCAGAAGAAAAACTTAAGAAAACTCAATGGGGGTAATTTTTCATAAAATAATCCCTCAGGTCCAAAAAAGGATAAAATAATACAGGAGGGATGATATTTCCAATACTTTAACGAGCTGAAAAGACAAGCACTCGATAATCTTTTCATATTTAACGAGTCTGAAAAGGGTTTAAAGAGGACTCTATTAACCATAATTAGTCAACGTGTACTTTTTGATAAATAGTCCATTTCAGTCCGTAAAAGGGGTAAACTTATACTGAAGGGATGATTATTCATTTATTTTAACAAGTTCGAACAATCAAGTGCTCGAAAATCTTTTCAATTTTCGAGAATCTGAAAAGGGCTTAAAGAGGACTCCAATGTTTCGCTTTTTTGTAAAGTTTTGAAAGAGTCCAAAAAAGTGATAAAAGTATGCTCTTTTTTGAAAATTGATCAATTTTCCTGAAAAATCCAATATTCTACACAAAAACTCAAAACATTACACATACCTGTTTAAGATAAATAAAAATGATTTTAAAAATTTACCTTTTTAAAGTGAAAAATAAATAAATTAAAAATTCATTTATTCGAAAAAACTTATAAAATGGGCTTTTCTAACTTCATTTTTACCATTTGAGTTTAGAGTGAGAAGTGAGAGCTTTTGGGTAAGAAAGTTTCTGTGAAGATTCTAGAAAATTCGTCCGTCAGAATCGAAAACCGTCAACTCCAGGTAATCCATGTCCTCCTTAACTTACATTTCATCTATTTCAATTTTGATTTTAGGCTTTAAATTTGATTTTTAAGGGAAAAATAAGTTTAAAAGGTCGCTCGTGGGTGTTCGCAGGTGCAACACGTAGCCCTTGCAGACCCCGACTTTTTTCTATAAAGGAAAAAGTTATGGGTCCGCACCTATCACCCACAACCCGTGGGGACATACGCACTGTTTGTAAGCAGTGGGTGTAGACCCTTCGAAATGAATTTTAAAAACTTAAATTTCTCCATTTTTGCATAAAAAATTTCGAACTAACTTGTTCTAATATGTCTTTTTATGGATGATAGGACATTCAAAATGCTTATTTGGCGAGAACGTGAGCACGAGGATGTATATTTTTCCACGTTGAATCATTTGCCCACATTGCAGGCTTTGAGAGCATGCGGATTGCTTACGTTCTGGGGAACACAGGGCATGAGAGTGCAAGTAAACATTTTGCAATGGCTGGTAGACAGATGGAACACACAAGACCAGTGCTTCGTGATTGGTGGCCAACGGCTCAAAATCGAGCTGGAGGACATATACTTTTTGACTGGTTTGTCCAAGAGGGGCAAACAATTATCTCTTTTCGGGACTAGGATGGGTGGCCAGTCTATTGCTAGTCTCTGATTGGAGTTTTGTGATGATCAAACAAAGGACAAACGGATTGATATTAAAACTATCATCTGTCCTAAGCTTAAGGTTATTACATTCACTATTACCAGGCTATACGGGAGTGGAGCATTGCATGTGGTTACTGGATCCCAGATGCAGATGGTTGTAGACTATTTTCAAGGCACCATATTCAATTGGTTCAAGGCTGTGTTGGGAAATGTGAAAGGCCAACTAACCAGAGCAAAGAATGGACAACTTAAAATGTTTTGATATGGTTTCATCGTAGTCAGCTTTGCTCTAGAGAGGATCCCCATGTTAGCCCCAGAGCATATTCCTATTGATGTTGGTCTTCCTCGAGAGCCTAGAATGGTTCAATGGGTTGCTTTGATGGCCCATCACCCTGAGGAGGGCACAAAGGTTGTTCGATTTCCACCTGATTATTTTTCGTTGGTTGAACAACCAACTTTTTGTGATTCAGGATTTTCCATATGTCAGGATGGATTATCGCGGTGACCTAGACATGATTCTTCCACCTGGAGAACAATGGGATGATTTAGGTAAAATCAATTTCAACACTTTCTAAGTTTTGTTTTTTTTTTATATTTTTAAATCGTCCAAAACTAACAATCAAAAGTTTAAATGGAGATGTGGTTCTACGTTGGCCAATTTCTCTCCAGCCTTACGAGAGGAGACAACCAGCTACAGCAACACTAGCCCCACAGGACTAATCAGCAGAGATCCTGACCGACTTGGAGCATCGTCTAGAGCGCTTGGCACTAGATATTCCAGAGACTGATATAGATGATATTCCACTTAGGCTACAGAGATATGTGATTGGGGTCCCAGGACCTTTTAGGAGGTTGCTTTGTACGGCGGCTTGAGCAGTGGTTTCTTATCATGATCATCGCTAGGGATAGGATGATCGATTTGTAGACTCATGACATTTTTGTCTTTTGTATTATCATTTTGCCAATCATAAGGTGTTTTTCAACCTATGATCGAAGACGATGTATATTTTGAAACACAGTTCTATACTACGGTATATCATTATTATCGGCTATCTCGAGTAACATGTTATCGAATGTTAATAAATTTACTGATTTGATTATTGCAAATGTCTATTTATCATACTAGAAAAAACTCCATCTGCTGATGTATTTAAATGTCTTGGAATATGCTGATATTCAATGTAATCAAATTCACGTTCCAAGAGACGAACTCTCAAAAATAACCTTAATAACACTGGATTTCTGATGGCAAAAACCCTATTAAGCTGTAATACAATGAGTTCAGAATCGAACCTAACAATCAAACTTTGAATCCCAAATGTGATGGATTCAGGTAATAACTCAATCATTGCACTATACTCTGTAATGTTATTCGTTGTTTGACTAAGGCTTACCCCATGCATAGACACTAACTCATCAGAGGGTGAATAGATAACCCAAGCTGCAGAACAAATGTTCCGTGTACTATGACAAGCACCATCAGCAAAACCAATGTATGCTTGAAGAGACATCGACATATGCATTATCAAGAGTAAAATCAAGATAAACAGGAATAATGATAGGATCACTCTCTAAACGAGGCACACTTTTCTAATCTAAAACAGACTAGCTATAAAGAAACTAATCTAACAAAAATTCTCCACACAAAATTTAAACATTTTATCTCTTTAGATAAAGTCCATTTCTGGGTTTACCCAAAGAGACACCGTCAAAATCTATCAATTCATAAGCCCCTTTTGCCAGCTTTTGCTTAACGATATAAGGACCATGCCACATAGGTAAATTTTTTCCAGCCCCTAGCTTATCGTTCGCTTGATCATATAGTAGAACTAGGTCTCCTTTTGAAAAATTATGAGGTGTAACACTTCTGTCGTAGTGAGATTTTATTCATTTCGCATGAGTCTCATTTTCTATTGCAACATTGCGTCGATTCTCATCAAGCTAATCTAAGTACAAAAAACATTTCTCTTCTTCAGAAGTAGCTGGGAGTAATTCTATGGCTAATTTTAATGACGGAATTTCGCACTCAATAGGTAACACTGCTTCTAAACCGTAAACCAGTTGAAAAGGAGTGAAACCAGTTGATGTTTTTACTGAGGTCCGATATGCCCAAAGTGCTTAAAATAGCATGGTATGCAAATTCAACTTATGAATACGAATGATCTGTTTGATCATAGTGACTAAAACTTTATTGATAGCTTTAACCAGACCATTAGCCTACGGGTAATATGGATTAAAACTATCACGGCATAGGCCAAGTTGATCTATCAGTTCATTCATCATGATGTTTCGAAAGTGACTTCCATGCTCAGTAACAATAGCTTGAGGAAGACCGAATCTAGCAATTATATGATTGAATACAAAAGTTGTAGCAGTCTTGCCATCTACTGAAAATGTAGGCATTGCCTCGACCTACATAGTAAAATAATCTACCGCTAGGATAATATATGCATGCCCCTCGGCTGAGTGACGTTTACATGTAATAAAGTCAATACCCCACTTTGCGAAAGGACCGACAACAATTATGGGGTGAAGAGGAGTTGTTGGAGCACACATCTTATGATAAAAAATTTGAAAATTGTGACATTTCCAGATTGCATAGATACAATCTTTGAATAAGGATGGCTAGAAATAACCATCGTGCAATATATTTTGGGTTGTGGTATACCCAAACATATGACTGCCACATGCTCTAGAGTGACAGTCATTCAGAACCTTTTCAGCTTCTTCATGAGCTAAACAACGTCGGAAAATAGAATCTGCTCCATGACAATAAAGTGTATCACCAATAATATTGTATTGTTGGGGTTGGAAGCATATTTTCCATCACTGAGATCGTGAAATTTCAAGTTGAAAATATTGGGTTTGGAGATAAACAATAATATCTCCATACCATGGATCAAGAGTACTGATAAGAAATAAGGATTCATCCACAATGGGCTCTTCCACCACAGTTTCAATATTGGTATGCAGGAAATCACACATCAGTTCAGCATAAATCAAAGATTTCTTTGCCTTGGATTTTTCAAATTCCAAGTCAAATTCCTGCAGGATAACTATCCATTTGGAATACTTGCCCCCTAGCAATTTTTTGGTCAAGATATACATCATAAGGTTACAATAAAAAATTACCGTGGTTTTGCGTAATAAGATGTAGTGACGAAATATTTGGAGAGCTTGAAGAGATGCCAAGGCCAATTTCTCCACATGTGAATATTTAATCTTAGTCGGATGTAGAGTTTGACTAAGATAGTAAATAACATGTTCATTGTTGAATTCATCTTCCTGAACTAAAATCATTCAAATGGTGAAATGAGAAGCGGCGAAGTACAAAAAGTAATCTTGGTTGTAATTGGGAGGATGCAATAATGGTGCATGGGTCAATGCATATTTGAGTGCATCAAAAGATCGATTAGCGATCTCATCTGAACGGATTGGAATGTTTTGTTTTAACAACCTGGTAAAACCTTTCGTTATGTCGGCATAGTTATGAATGAAACGACATAAAAAGTTTTCTTTCCCTTGCAAACTTTGGAGTTTACAAAGAGTAGAAGAAGGAGGTAGACTGATGATAGCTTCCACCTTCAAGGGGTCGACACAAATGCCTGCCTTTGATACGATAAATCCCAGTAAGCAACCCATTTCTACACAGAATACACATTTGTGTGGATTCAGCCGAATTCAATAATGCTTACATCTCATAAAGATAGCTCGTAAATGAGTGAGATGATCAGCACTACGCAATGAGTGGGTTGATAAATCATTGAGATAAGGCTACACAATGTGATTGAGGTCATGAAATGTGTAAGACATAGCCCTTTGAAAAGTTTCTCCAGCGTTATTCAATCCAAAGGGTAATTTACAATAAGCAAATGTCTCCCATGGGAAAATGAAAGCTGTTTTAGCTTGATCAGTAGGGAGTATGTTTATTTGATTCTAACCAGAAAAACCATCCATAAAGGAGAACATTTCACTGTCGGCACAATCATCAATAATTTGATCAATATAGGGGGTTGGATAATTTTCTTTAGGACAAGCTCGATTAATATCCCTATAGTCGATACATACTCTTATCGTTCCTTGTATTTTATTGATAGGAACAATATTTGATACCCAATCGGTTAAAGGAATTAGATAAATGAAACCTGCATGAAGTAGTTTCTCAACTTTGGCTTTGATAGCAACAACTTTTCACTATCTGACGTAAGAGTTGCCGGACATGTTTAGCATCTGAGTATGTTTTAATTTCATGGAAAATAATTGACAGATCGATTCCTGGAATTTCTTCATATGACCAGGTAAAAACTTCACGAAATTCTTGAAATAGGGCTTTATAAGTTTGGATTTCATCTTCTGTACAACAAGCACCTACATGAATGTTCTAAGTAATTCCAGGCTTAACTGAAATGTCAATAGGAACCGTTCAAGAGATATTTTCCAAATTTAACTCAGAATCAGAATGTTGCAATGGATTCTATGGTTCTTTGACATAGTCATTAGTAAAAATAAAAGAAAAATCATTTTGAAAATGATTAAGCTCAGGTAAAAATGAAGATCGGTGATGAAGATATTCCCATGGTAAATCGTCAACAGACAATAGTTCATGAATCTGCTCATAAGAATGAACAGGATTTGATAGTGTTGATGAAGATGAGGTTGATATCGAAAGTGATTCTCCATAGACCACATTCATTGGGTCAATTTTGGTTGAAGAAGGATAAAAAATCGACTATACAACCTGATATGCAATTTCAAAGGGACTCACAGGCATCGCGCTACAAAATGAATCCACCTCAGAATCAGAAGGTACGATCCAAGGATCACCATAGTAACAGTATTCGATGAAATCATATGAATAGTTGTAATAGAAGGTGATACATTAGGAGGAGGGAAGGAAAAAGTTCCCAGTAAACTAGAATCTTTAATCAAACCTATGCCAACATGTTATAGACATTTTTGTGCCTTACAACTCCAAGCATGAAATGTCCATAAACCAAGGGCTCCTAAGTCCCTAAAAGTGTTGTTATAACCCCTAAAGGAACAAGTTCAACAGATTACAACTTCTCCCAGAAGTTCTCCACCAGAAACTGCTCAGAATAAGTCAAAACAGGATCATTTCAGCTGCTCCACTGGCTAGGTGCGTTGCATTGCACCTAAATACACTGTGAGGCTGCGTTGCATTTCAAAAGTCCCTTTTGTGGGGTGCGATGGGCGAGAAATGACAAATGGCAGTGTCATTCCGCAAGGTGGAGAGACGATGGAAGCTTCCAGATTCTTCTTCTGTGACACTTGCCTCACTGAATTCGACCAAGGATGAGTAAGAGGCCTTCAGTCTCCAAGTGGAAGCAAGAACTGACAGAGAGAAGACACTAATCAAATCACAAGTTGACTCATTCTCCTTACAGATATCTATATATGGATCCCTCATCCCAGAGATCCAGAGGCTGGAATTTTGCATACTGTAAGGAATTGCTATTGGTTTTTTGAAATAAACATCAGATTGTTGGGTGATATATGCTTTGTTTGAGGTGAAGAGGGGCTTCTTTGCTGGGAGGTTGATGCTGGGTCAGGAACCACTGGTCATAACTCCTCCTGGATCTTTTCTTGTTTATCAATAAAAGCTATTTGAGTTTTCCTCCATGCTTTTGTATCATTGATGCTTGTTACATTTGTACGGTTAACTTAAATCTGATCCTAAGTTGTTTATGAATATAGATCTATGTCTTTGTATAGTGTTTTTCTTCTGTGATCTTACAGGTACTTTGTGAAGCTGGGCAAGTAAGGGAGTAGGTAGTTGGAAACTATCAAAGAAGAGAAGGATTGGATCAAAGGATTAGCGCAAGACACAGGTTGGTTCTTTCTATTCCTCTCTATCTATAATTCATAAAGGAAATACAAAAGTAGTCTTTCTCTGTTTGTTTCTAAGGTAGCTGTCACACCTTAGTGGGATACAGCAGTTCTAAATAGACACTTTTCTCTGTAACAAAATGGCGACTCCACTGTGGAGATAATTAGTTTGTTTGTTTATCATTCTTTGTTGTTTGTTTCATAAACTTAAAAGTAGCATTCGAACTGCATTTTCCAAAACAAATGCAAAGTAGACATCTGCTGCTTCAATCCATTCACTGGATCTGTTTATGATTTGAACAACTGATTCACAAACTATCTGATTGCCCTTGTGATAGCTCTTAGATCCTCCTTAGATCTACCCCTGATTGTGCATTACTGATTGCTTTTACTTGGCCAAAAACCAAACACTAAACTGCAAACTGTGACCCGAAACCCGGACAGATTCTCGTTTCTGGCCCAACGCAGGTACTGTTAAAAGATCCTGAATTTCAGCGCACTTCCCGAAAGGGCAACCTGCGCTGCATTTCAGATTCTCTGTGTTACAGGTGCGTTGATCAGACTAGCCCTGTGCAGCAGTGGTTCTTGTGCTTCATTCTTTCCAGTTCTATCTCTGAATTTTGCTGCCTGTGATCAGTATATGTCTATTTGAAACCCCTTTTCCTTGCTGTTACTCCGCCTCCTTTGTACAAAAGAACTGTAGATGTTTTTTGTGTGTTTGTTGAGTCATTTACAGTTTTCCATTGCGAAAGTAGAATAGTCGTACTGTCGTCCTTTGATTTGAATCTGTCGCAAGTGTCGATTTCGATCATAGGAGAAAGTTTGATTGCTGTAGATGGTCGATTATATTATTACTATTGCCTTTGGTCTGAATTTGTGATTTTCTAGTGTCAAGAACAAGTGTTCATTTCAAAATCGTAAGGTGTCGTAATCATCTCTATTTTTGATTTCGAAAAGAAGCTTGTTTATGTTTGTCGCTTGGAAATAAATTCAGATTTGTACATCAACTTTCTTTTTAGCATCAATACTAAGAAAGTCGAAAACAAATACATGCATGTGCATTTGCATATAGACAGTCTGTTTGGTTTCATTTAGGAAAGTGCATTTACAGTGTGCTCTTTTCTCTTTGTGAAAAGATTGTGTCTTTCTTTTCCCCTAGTAGCTAGGATTTTCATTGCATAAAAGAGATAAAAAGTTTGTTTATCATCTTTAGATTGCATTTTAGGAATTACATCTAAATCTCATGGTGAACCCAAAAGGCAAACTTCATAAGCAAGATCAACTTAAAATAAATTCAGTGAATCTAACAACGCTTTAGAACTTAACACACAACATTTAGAGGTCTAGGCTAGAGACGTATTCCGGCGTCGTAAAGCCTGGTAACTATTGCCCTCACTGATGGTTGGGTGATTCCTCCACTTTGAGACGATAAGTGCCAGTACGGACTTGTGCTCCCACGTACCGTCGAGTATATTTTGGGAGACCCCTATAGGCTTAAATCCTTTATCCTTAGGAAGCCGTGTCTGCTGCCCTATCGATCGCAATGCACTGAACACAGCATTCGGGAAGATTGACTGCCGTAACGTAAAAAGTATTTTGCATTTTTGCGATTGGTTTGGTACCCCCTCTACCTAGATCTCCAGAGTAGTCCCTTTCGTTCCTTTTCAGACTCCTTAACGGAAAAGGTCCATCTGAGCACTTGTCACTTCAGGCTCATTAAAAATCGAAGGAGACTAGAGTCATATTTTGTTTTTTCTCGACTCTTAAAAACTGAAAAAACAAGTTGTGTCAAAGCGTCTAAAATTTATTTTAAACGGAATATTCATAACCCTTTCCTACGTTGATCTTGGGTTGAGAAAATGGATTCTACCAACCAAGGAATTCCCCTTGGAGGAAATCCTAGTCCTTTCTCCTCTTGGGGAGATGTTGGTGCACCCCATATGGCCACATTGTCACTTCCAGGACTGACAATTGGTTTTCCTGTATGGCTCTTCTCAACCTCTATCGTTCAGAACACAACTATTCCTGAACAATCGAATCAACAATTAGACTAATCCAGAGTTACCCACCAACCTTCTACTTCCTCTAATTCTTCCTCTCCTCCTTCCTCTTCGGTTGTCGGGGCTGGTAAGGCTGAAAGTCAAGTTCCTAAGGAGAAGAAGGAAAAGAAGAAGAAAGAGAAGAAGAAGAAGGAGCCAAAAGCGAATGGGGGCAAATGAGTGTCGTCTAACGAAAATCCACACACTGCACCGACCAGGCCTAAATCGCCATGTGTCATTTGCAAAGGAGACCACTTTCACAGAGATTGTCCTTACATCCCTCGAATCTTAAGGGACTGGTCTCCTCGTTTGCACAACCCGATGTCGTCAACCTCTGATGATCATGTTGAAAGCACACCGTCGACTAGTGAAAGTGAAGCCCCAGGACAAAAAGGAAAATATATATTTCCTTGTAAACTGTGTGAAGGCGATCATGCCGTTCACCATTTTCCCTTCTTAGACGAAGCTAAAAGAGTTTTGGATGATCGTCCGGTTTCACCGTTATGATTTCCTCCTGGATATAAAAAACTATTGCCGAGTCTGTCACTAGTCGAAAATCCGGCTGACCCGCTCAGGTGGTCGGCCGAAGCATTTGTCATTGAAGATGAACCATCTGAATCCATACCAAACAAAAGTCAAAAGGTCGAGGCGGCAGTTGACCCGGTCTTGCCTTAAGAGGTTCCATCTTCAGATGATACAATCACTGAAGAGAATAAGGATGACACCGTCCAAATTCTTTTCATAAGCACAGACTCCAATGAACATGGGGGCAATTTACCCATTCCTTTACCGCAAGAAGGAAGTTCGTCAGAGTCGTACCCGACCGTCTATTCGGTCCCACCTCCAAGCAACCTAGTTGTGTCCTTCGACTGGAATCAACTAGGCAGACCCCGTTTACCAGCTAGTGTACCATTCCGAATTATTGTTCAAATATATAGAATGGTTATGGCTAGTACCATCATAGATGAGGGGGCTTCTGTGTGTATCCTTTCCTCAACTGCTTGGAAAGCGCTTGGTTCGCCACCGCTTTTGCCTGAGATGAGAAATCTAACAGGCTTTGATAAAGGAACCAGTCGACCGTTAGGGATCCTTCTCGATTTCCCCATAACATTGAGAGGGAAAACCATTCACATGAAGGTAATGGTAGTTCAAGTACCCCTAGATTACAATCTACTCCTTGGGCGAGACTATATTTATTGCATGAGAGCCATTGTCTCATCACTCTTTAGAGTGATGTGTTTTCCGCACGAAGGAATAGTGGTCAAGCTCGTAGACCAGCTTTCATTTCCCAGATCACACATAGCAAATAGTCATATACCAACCCTAAATGGTCTTTTCACGTAAGAAATGTCTCAATGCCCATTCCGTCCACCCGATGAGCGCGAGTGATTCGGGGGACATGACTGAAACCCAGGGGGCATGCACCCTGGTCTGCTTCGGCAGGAAAACTTCGGGTATAAGGTAGGTTTCCGCAAGAGAATATGACTAGTCTATACTCCTTCCGTGATTGGAAGAGGGGGTTATTCTAGAACAATATTCTCTTGTCAAAGTTATGTGAGTGGAGCAGCCTCCTTCACTCACCTTTGTCTATTTCGGTAGACATCGCCGAAGAAGTGTTTTGTTTGCACTGTGAATAGAACGATCTTTGGGTAACCTGTAAGAGGTAGGCCTCTCTCGGTAAAACAAATGTTTTAACGGAATAAAGAAGGGGTAACCTTGAAACTCTGTTTTATCCCTGGGGGCATGCAAACCTTTTGGAGTGCAAGCAAAGAGCGATCATTTATCTGTTTTTTTGGATTGGTCGTTTCTTAACTTGCATAAAGAAAGGATGTGGGGAAAAACTCTAAAAGTTGTGTTTTTATATGAGACATTCTTATCACAAGACTGGATTAATCGAGCAGTTTTAGCACATAGTTTAAGCTCGTTAAAAAATAAACATAAGACATGAGCAAATGTTTCTACCCGCGTTTAAGCTCGTTAAAAAATGAACTATTCCCCGGTAAATAACCACCGTCAATGTAGTACTTCAGCCATTAAAGCCTTGGTCGTGTTTGCACCATCACCTCCACTTTTTCATTGGCCGATCATTCACCTCCATTTGATTGTTTACCCATTTTGAGCAACAGCTGCGAAGAGTGATTTCACTAGCCATCCTTGTGACACTGCCGTGATTGGAAAATTCCAAACCTTACCTGGAATCAGCTGCTACCCATTTTATCACTCGTTCCTCAAAAGACGAGTCTCCTTTAAGCTCTTTTCAACTGACTCGTAAAATATGAAAAGATTGCCGATTCCTTGGCCTTCCAGCTCGTTAAAGGGACAAGAAGTGCTATCCCTCCTCTAGATTTTAATCTTTTTGGACCTGAGGGATTATTACACAAAAATATCAAGCGCTTGTTTTATTCAGCTCGTTAAAAGTATCGAAAATTCATCCCTTCTGTATTGTTTTATACTTTTTCAGACTTAAGGGATTAGATGACGAAAAAGGAATTTTGGAGTTACCTTTACGTTCCTTTTCAGACTCTCTAAAATTGAAAAGGACCAAGTTATCTTTGTCGTTAAACTCGTTAAAAAGATTAATAGCGACAAACTTGTCTTTAGACGAGAACGAGTTTCACTATCGCTAGGCTCGTTAAAACATAGCGACGGGTTTGCCCGAAGGGCAAATTATAGAACAAGCATATGTTATCCTCCTCAAGCTTGACAAAAATAAAGAGGTACTGGTCAGCAATGACTGGGGAAAATTGGGAAGAAAACTCAAAGAATCTTTATTGGTAGCAAGTCGCTCTTGAACATGACACTTCCACTCCGTGTTCGAGTCGAGTTGGGTTGTTTCATTCACCGGTCACATCGCCATGGTCACGCCATACCATCCACATTTGGGGTTAACGCTACCAATCCATCACATCAGTGTCGCCGATATGTTCAAGAGAAGTCATCCAGAGAAGTCACCTGTGTCTCACCCACTACCATACATTATACTCCATTCTTTCATGACCGCCACCCTGAACATTATATCATCAGATCGTTTTCACCTCCATCAAAATCATTTGCTCCGTTCCGTGTCATTGATGTGGGATTCATTAAGGCCCTCCTGTGACGGATCACTTCTTGTCGACATCAGCTCATTATCCAATAAGTTGATCTAGGAACACCCCATTCAGTACTTTGAAGCTTGCATGCCTCAATGGCAAGTTTCTCACTTCCGGCGACAGGTTTACATCAATGGCCTTCGACCGAAAGATTTTGCATGGTGTTCGACGTCAAGTCCTTTATTCACACCACGTGAATTGTACTACAGTACCTTGAGGGTCATTATCATTATTGGTAATTCCTCTCGCGCTTGTTAACAATTTACATCATTGACTGGTAATCAAGCGATGTCTTTCCATGTTCGACTTCAAAACATTTCTCACATGGATCGACTTGTACTTCGAGTGAAGATCGGACGAGATTGAAGACCCCAGATCTAGTTTCATCCATCTGGGCTGCGATATATATTCAGGAAAATAAAGACATTAAATGTACATCATTGCTGCACAGATAATCATCCACTCAAAAGGATGATGGCTCTACCAAAATCATCAGCCTACACTCAGACGATTGTCTGTCCTATGTACATGAAAATGAATTTATAAAGCTGAGCATGGGAATGCCCACCTCAGCTAGATCATGAAAATAGTATGAAGATAATGTATTGTATTGTATCTTATTACAGGTCTCCTCCCAACATTGAAAGAACTTCGGATCCTCATAATAAAGCATTTCACCCGACACCAAAAGGTTAACGGCCTCATACTTTAGGGGGCAACTGTTATAGACATTTCTGTTCATTACAACTCCAAGCATGAAATGTCCATAAACTAAGGGCTCCTAAGTCCCTAAAAGTGTTGTTATAACCCCTAAAGGAACAAGGTCAACAGATTACAGCTTCTCCCAGAAGTTCTCCACCAGAAACTGCTCAGAATAAGTCAAAACAGGATCATTTCAGCTGCCCCACTGGCTAGGTGTGTTGAATTGCACCTAAATACACTGTGAGGGTGCATTGCATTTCAAAAGTCCCTTTTGTGGGGTGCGATGGGCGAGAAATGACAAATGGCAGTGTCATTCCGTGAGGTGGAGAGACAATGGAAGCTTCCAGAATCTTCTCCTGTGACACTTGCCTCACTGAATTCGACCAAGGATGAGTAATAGGCCTTCAGTCTCCAAGTGGAAGCAAGAACTGACAGAGAGAAGACACTAATCAAATCACAAGCTGACTCATTCTCCTTACAGATATCTATATATGGATCCCTCATCCCAGAGATCCAGAGGCTGGAATTTTGCATACTGTAAGGAATTGTTGTTGGTTTTTTGAAACAAACATCAGATTGTTGGGTGGTCTATGCTTTGTTTGAGGTGAAGAGGGGCTTCTTTGCTGGGAGGTTGATGCTGGGTCAGGAACCACTGGTTGTAACTCCTCCTGGATCTTTTCTTGTTTATCAATGAAAGCTATTTGAGTTTTCCTCCATGCTTTTGTATCATTGATGCTTGTTACATTTGTATGGTTAACTTAAATCTGATCCTAAGTTGTTTATGAATATAGATCTATGTCTTTGTATAGTGTTCTTCTTCTGTGATCTTACAGGTACTTTGTGAAGCTGGGAAAGTAAGGGAGCAGGTAGCTGGAAACTATCAAAGAAGAGAGGGATTGGATCAAAGGATTAGCGCAAGACACAGGTTGGTTCTTTCTATTCCTCTCTATCTATAATTCATAAAGGAAATACAAAAGTAATCTTTCTCTATTTGTTTCTAAGGTAGTTGTCACACCTTAGTGGGATAGAGCAGTTCTAAATAGACACTTTTCCCTGTAACACAACATCCTTGTAAGGGATAGTCGTTTTATCGATGTGTTGAATACTGTCTGTAGAGGCTGGGTCGGATGAAAAATAAGTCAGATTGTCTATCATAACGATCTTTCGATTATGAGGAAACTTGATAAGCCTAAAAACTGATGAAACAACAGTAGTCATAGCATAAGACCAACTGCGACCCAGGAGAAGGCTGTAATCTAGAGGGGCATCAACCACTTCCACATCTAGATTTATTGTTTTGCCTTCCACCGTATAGGTAAATCCTGTAAAATACAAAAAGGATGGAACCCTCGACCATCTAAAGCCTTTAGAATTGTCGGAGACTGATTGAGTGTGGGAGAACCAAGTGATTTCCAACATTGGATCGACATAATACACGTAGAAGCCCCTTCATCAATCACAATCGGAAAGCAAGGTCTATTTTTGACTAAAACTAGAATCTGGAAAGCCATTTGATGAGGGAGGCAGGGTGTACTATTCTCTAAATAGAAGATTATTAGGTTTGAATCCTGAATATCGATAGCTCCTATAGCAGACAATAGTAATTTACACTGTGCTGGGCATGATCACAACACTTCCAAAGCCGACATTTCTGAAGGGTAAATAGCTAAGTCTTCAGCAATGTTATAATTCTGAGAATCTCTCGCATGTGGATTAAAAGATGATTTCCGAAGTATACCTTTAGCAGGTGGTTTGATTACTAAGTCAGTGTTGGATTTCTTGATTTTTCGTGGAACGAAACGAGGAGGAGGTGTAGATGATGTGTTTGAATTAGAGGATTCTAGTTCTTTACCACCAACAGGATTTTTACTACCATAGTCTTCCGATCACGTCGCAATCATAACATGAGACATCATCATAACGGGTTCTTCTGAGGCATTCAAGGAAGAACCAATCATCTTACTATCTTGATTAGGAAAAGGATCCTTCAAGACAACAAGCGTTTGAGAACCTTTAACAATTTTCGAAACCTCTCCTTGATGTGGGCATTCTTTGGTAAAATGATCCTCGTCGCAAATGAAACAAGGATAGTGAGGTTTCTATTTTTCGTCAGTAGATTCATTTTTATCCGTTTTATCTTTTGAATTTTGTTTGTTTTTCTTCTTCCCCTTCTTTTTACTGCTGGATTTTGATTTGGCCATAGTTGATTCTATGACATGAATGTCAGCAAAAATTTCAGTGAAAGAATCTCTTGTCGGGGAATCAGGTAATGTTATTATAGGAGAAGAATTCTTTAAAGATTTCTTCTTGCTTTTAGTACTAACTGAACCAATCATACCGTCAACGGCATGAGACCCTAAAGGATCTATAGTTATTTGACCATGTTTTGGAAGATTGCGGATTTTTTCATGTAAAGTACCTGACTGCGTATAGACGAGGTCAAGGTACTGAGCCTGAGAAATGACTTTCTCTTCAGTAACAACTCCTCCCTTATCTACATCTTCAGTGATTTTGGGTAACAATGATTTAATGAACCGTTTCGCTAAAATTTGATTCGGAATGAAAACTTTCACTGAACACCTTCTACGTCGCCATTCATGAATATAATCATAAACATATGTGGACGTGGATTGTTTCAGTGAAGTTAATAGTTCTGTGCCATTGTCGTATCTGACAGGAAACTGAAAATGAGTTAAGAAAGTAGTGGCTAACTGATTGAAATTATAAAAAGAGGCTCGTGGTAGCTCAATGTACCATTTGGTGGCAAGACCGATAAGAGTTCATTGAAAAAGATGCAAATGAATTGAATCATCAATGATCGAGTTAGATGCACACCACAGGTGATAAGTCATAATGTGAATTGACAGATCCTCTCCTGACTTACCCTCGAATTTCGAGATATCACTAGGCAACTTACTAGGCATTGGCGGCCAATACAGAAGATAGTAAATCGGATCGTTCGTAAGGCACGACAAATCAGGTAAATCCGAAGTTACAATAAATGGTAACTAACGGTTAGGGTCACGAAAACCTTGAGTAATGACACCAGTTCCAAGAGGAGGATATCTAGGATAAACTAGAATCAGATTTGCATTAGGAATGTTATAACCTCCTAGAAAACCAAGATTAACTAGACCAAACTGGGGTTGTTGAGGTTGTTGATAAGTATAGCCAGGATACGGTTGATACTAATAAACTAGATTTTGTACTGTAGGACCGAATTTATATTGTCCATGGTACAGTTGATATGTGAATTGTGGTTGACTTGTGGCAATTGTAGCAATCGTACTAGCTTGTCCTGCAGGCATCTAGACCGAAGTCTGAACTGTAGGTTGTTGACTGGGGCATAGAGACTTGAGGAGTTTGCACTGATGTAGAGGTAGTAGAAACTGGAGTTGCAGATACTCCAGAAATAGGTGTTGTAGGTTGAACAGAAGTTGCAGTATTTGCAGTAGTTTGAGGAGGAGTACGAGGTGAGGTAGGCCTAGGCTGATGAACTGTACCAGATGCAGGGATTTGAATAGTAGGTTGGATAGGTTGCTGGGTTGGACCAGAAACCAAAGACTGTCGAAGTTGATTAAGTAACTACACATTAGTTTGTAAAGTCTGCTGAGTTTGAGACAGATCCCACACCATGTTCATTCCGAAGTATGGACCCATAAAAGGTTGTGCATATGGAGGACCATAACTTGGTTGAACCTAGGGTTGATAATTAAGCGGTATATTTCCAGCTCCTTGAAAAAATGATTGACCAGAAGGCAGTTGGAAAACTTGAGTTGGGTACTGACCTTGAGGTTGATAACCCCGAGGCACGTACTGAAACTGGGGTTGACCTTAAGGTATGTACTGAAACTAGGGTTGACCTTGAGGTATGTACTGAGTCTGAGGTTGACCTTAGGGTATGTACTGTCCTGAAGGTTGAAGAACTTGAGGTAGATCTCTAGGCAGTAACTGACTTCCTTGGGGTTGCCCCTCAGGTGGTAACTGACTACCTTGGGTTGGCCCCCTACGCAATAACTGATTACCTTGAGGTTGCCCCCCAGGCGATAACTGACTGCTTTGAGGTTGAGGATTTGGAATACTACCAAACATCATAAGGATTTTCTTTGGATTCAACATTTGAATTCCATTACTACTAAATGATAATACTTGTTCAATTGGTCGAGGAGTTGCTACTGAAAAAGTACCAGAGAGTGACTGGTACCCCGCAGGAATTGAAGGACCGTCAATAAAAATGTTTCCAGTGATTGGGAAAGCATAGATGACTGCCTTGACATGATCGATGAAGGATAATAACCTCTTGGTGTAGGATGAAAATGAATTCGAGGTGGTGAAAAACTAAGACCCAGGTTTTCTAAAAAAATTGTCAATGATACATACCAAGCGTCACTTCTAAAAGGACTGTAGAATATTGATTCACACTCACTAACATTTAAAATCTGTTGGTTTTCGGGAAGAGTGACATATTTATTTGGATTAACAATTTCTTCAATAGAAATGAGGCCAGAAGGAATATTTTTAGTAATGATATTGCTTACTCTAGGTGAACCAGGATCACTAGAAGTTGGAGAAGAAAATCCTGAAGTTGTAGTAGCAGTAGCTTCAGTGTCAGGCTCAGAAATTTCAGGTTCTTTAGTTAATTCACTGGAAGGAGAAATACTACCAGTAACTTCGGAAAATGAAACTGGCTCTTGAATATACTTTGTTGTTTGTATTTAATAATCAGGATGAACAATTAAAGATGACTCTCCAGATTCTAGTGATCCAACTCTACTATCACTAGGCGATATGAGAGCTCGTAGCCCTTCAAGTTGGCTTGGTGTATACTCAGGAGGTTTCCCTTGAAGTCTACAAGATTGTCTCGGTAATTCAGCCACGACTAAATATTAATTAATCACACGCAAACAAAGAAAATTTCAACGAAAACACCTAAAGTCTCTAAAGAAACAAATAATTGAGTCACATGCCTAAAAAATCTAAGAGATCAAACCACACACAAACAGTAACTCCCCGTACTAAAAACACTAGTTGGTGATGAAATCCAACTTAGTAGAAGTTTAATACAAAAATGACGGTTGGAACAGTTACCCCAACAACCTTCTTAATGAAACAGACTGGCACAAGTTTCTTCACAAAACCATCTCGAGTGAAGAGAACCCCCCCGAGAGTCTAAGTGAGTCTAGTCGACATCTACTCCAGGTATAGTGAGATCCTTCCTTCACCGCCACCTTAGGAAATAATCTTAAGTTTCTGGACACTAAGGTTACCAATAGAGAAAAATACAACTGGGGGAACAGTCTACGATCCGAACTCCACACAAGGGCAGAGTAACAAAGCTCAATCCCCTTGAAGGCTCCTCAACATGGTCAATTCGAGGTTTACCAACAAGTGACCCCAGGCTCCTCCACAATGGTTAATCCGAGGTTTACCATTTATAATAAGCGCAAATCTTCTATCTTTCCCAATGAAACAGAATTGATTGTCTCAAAGGTTCGGACATGATCTTGTGATTGACTCCTTTAAGAGAAGCTTCCCAGAATATATCAATTACAATTGGATTTATTTCCTACCGCAAGATGTATCTGTTAGAGTCTGTCATTACATCCCTCTGTCAAAGATCATTTATTTTTTTGCATTTCATTTCTAGGTGTCTCGCTCGATTCACTCAGTTGCATTCTACTAGGATCATTCCATCAATCCGACGGAAGGGACTTTTCATTCATTACCCCTCATGCCTTATCCATGCTAGCTCAGGTTTGTTCATCAAAATCAAGTTTTAAAGTCACTTACAGTCCTGTTTCAGTTTCTAGATCACAGGAGTCATTTCAGTCATTAGGTCTAGGGTTAGTCAGTTTGGTCTTCAACAGTTTCTAATAATGCCAGCAGTCTCATGAGGGAGGTTCTTAATAAGTTGTTATTTCAAAGATTTTCATCATCATATGGATGGATTATGACCGTTCTTCAAAACTCTATTTTGAAGAAAAGTCAAAATTTTGTCTTTTGTAACATTTTCAAAAAAGTTCTTTAGTTATTGAATTCTTCCGGCGCAGTCCTGGTCTCCTTTTCCAAATTCCATGTCAGCTATCCCTACAAAAAATTGCCAAGAATTTTATCATTTCAGTCAAAAAATCAAAAACGAAATTTAAAACAGAGTTGTATTAAAATGGAAAAAGTGCCAATGCCAAAACATTACAAATATGGGTCTTGGAGAGTCAAAAATCAAATCCATGTCTTTATAAAGATATTTTCATGAAGATCAATGTCATTTGCATGCCAAGACCAAATAGAAGCCACTCAAAGCAAATTGGTTGAGTTAGTGTGCAATTTGGGTGAAGTTGGAGGAAACTTGGCCGGCGCAGTGCATAGAGCAGGTGGCGCGGCACACCGGGGAGGCATGGCGCATTGGGAGAAGTTTCCCAGTGTGATTTTGAATGGGCATGGTGCACTGGGACGACGCGTCACGTTGGGCAAGCTGCGCGGTGCACTCAGTTGGTTGGCCCAAAAAATTCCAGAGCGGCCTCCAAACGCCAAAATCGTGCCATTTTCTCTTGAATTCAAGTAGGTTGAGCTCCTCCTTTGTTGTTCACACATTCAAGGTTATGGTATATGTTATGGTTGATATGTTGAGCTTCCAAATAAACGATCAAACCCTATCACTTTGAATTCTTCACATATAAGCTGCTGCCTAGGGTTTCAAAACTTGTTTGCCACCAAGGTTACACTTTTCCATTATTTCTTTTATCCTTGATTCCCTTTGTTCCTTCACTCCGTTGTTCCCCATCCCCTAAAATTACTAAACCCCTATCCCAAATTCCCTTTCCCAAACTTTTAAATGTGAAAACCCTAAACCCTATTCCCACACCTAAATCCTAAACCCTCTGCCATATTTCCCAGACAAATCTCTCCCAATAATTCATAATCCCTTAATTTCCCCTTCCTAACAGTCCCTATTTCATTTGTTTTCCCCTTTGGTGGCAGAGTTTGCACACATCACTAAAAGAGCAGTTCAACACAGTTTTCATACACCTGCATCTATTTCTCCAAGGCAGTCTGAATAATAGCAGTCATGGCATCCGAGCATTCATCTGATTATGAAGTGGAGACCCAAAGTTACTCTCCCACAGAAGTACATGCACCCAGGAGGCGTCATAGAGGTGGCAAACATATTCGAGAATTGCCAAGTTGCCCAAAGGAGGAGGCTGGAGTTTAGTTCACTTGAGCAGGAGATCAATGCCGACTGAGAGTCTTGGCTCGAGAGAGTCAAAATCCATTTAGAGAGACCACTGGACAAGGCCGATAGAGACAAAGCATTGTTGAGACACGTGGCTTTCACTACATGGCATGTCACATACGAGTTCCAAGGCACGAATCACGAATTTAAAGGCAAAACTAAAGAAGGAAATAAGGAAGCAAAAGAGGCAAAGGGAGCTTGATCGTCTTTAGACATTGGTGGAATCATCTTTAGCCTAGCATGACACTTAATGAAGAAGCTCCAGCCCAAATTTCAAGAAATTTTGGCAAAAAAAACCGGGTTTTTCACCCTATGCACCGTGCCACGTGGCGCGAGCTTTTGATAGGGAGATCCAAATTGCAAAAAGTTTACATCATTGGACTTGGCATGAAAAATCATGACTGCTGGTGCATGGCCAAGAAGCTTGAGCAAGTTTTGAGTCCTGAGGAGGTCAAAAACACTCACAAAATGACCTCTCTGCCCCTAGTTTGACACACAGGAAGCAGTACTAGGAGATTGCAGCTTTGGAGGGGCAAATGACATCCAAATTGAAAAATTCCACTTGGGTTAGAAATTCGACGAGCAGGGCTTTCCAATGAGCTATCTTGGCCTCAATTTGGACTTCAGAAAGTGCCTCAAACTCAGCCTCAAATTGGCGCGACACATAGAGGATTTGGCGCGGCGCATAGAGGATTTTTGCTCAATTTTTCACCTTCCAGCTCAGAAATTTGGCCAGTTTGACTTGTTTTTCTTTTTGATGTAATCTTTGATCTATATTGATGTAATTGGATAAACATTATGTAATTTTGGCACTTATTTACTTGTTCTAGAGGATTCATTCACTAAAAAGTGAAAATTTAATGAATGGATTAATTTCCTACCTGATAGAGGCAAGTTGTTTTGATTGCCTAGATTTTAGTGCTTTGTTTAGAATTGGTTGAAACAGCTCCTAGAATGATCAGCTCGACCCCTAGAGGCAAGGGAATGGGTTGGGCTAGTCTATATCATGTAATTCCTAAGTCATTTTTAGGGTTGGACACTAGGGATTGCTTTGGCATATCATTGTACATTCTATCTCTACATTTTTGGCTAAGGAAAGACCAGGGTTCTGCAGCATTGTTTGGGATCCATGTGGCTTTATGATTTGATGGTGTTATTCTCTAAGTAACTGTAAGTTCATTAGTGTTTTGTGTATCATTTTCCTGTCTCTTCTTCTGAATTTTAACAAATGGGTGATTAAGGTAGAATCCATTAACTATTATGCTCTGCCTTTGAATTTGTTTAAATTTCCATGTTTTCATCTGTTTAAGGAGAATTCTTGAGATTCTATTGCACTCCTTAGCTCCTCACCAGTCTGATCTATCGACTCACTCAGTTTAAAGCATCAAAACGATTTCCTTCCTTGCCCCAATCAGAACTCTGCAGAAATTGTGCCTCATCCCCGAGCCCAATTTGCCTTTCCCTGTTTCCAGCACAAAACCCCCAAAAAATTAAATCAGATCCTTTGCACTTAATACCTAGCCTAAAATTAGTTTGTTTTTCAGTCATCTCTAGCCCCATTGATTATCTTTTGCTGAGATTGGACCTAGAACCTTGTCTTTTTAGCCTGAGGAAAATCTAGGATCTAACATAGTGGCCATCGTACTGGGGAAGAAAATGGTTTTCTTGTTGATGTCATTTGTTTTATAGGCTACAGACGGAGCCTGAAGTTATTCCAGGAAACCTTCAAAACGATTTTGCTTTGCATTAGCGCAAGTAGATAAACTCTGCTTCAGTCAATCTCCGGTCTAGCTTGTAATCGTGACACTTGACTTGTAAATTGCCCCAGTATATTTGAGAATTATAAGCTTTTGGATGATAAGTTTAGAATTTGAAAGGATGAACAAGTTGTTTATGTTCCTTCGATTTCTTGAAAATAACACGCTAGCTTCAAAGAGATATACCAGAGCTAATCCCGATCCAGATCCTCCTCCTGTCTACGAAAATCCCAATTTGATTCCAAGACTTCTTCGTCAAGAGAGCTCCATAAATACCGTGTTCAAATCCCATCCTTGGCCTGCAATTTTCAAGTATCTTGAAGAGCTTGATTTTGACACACAGTTTTAGTTATCATTGTTTAAAACCAAATCCAAAAATGCTCTTGAGTCTATCGTCCCGAATCTGGACTTTCTTGCTGCTCTAGAAATTGAAAAATCCAATAAGTCCATTGAGAATTTCATTCTAAGACAGCTCCAAACTGACATTCAGGCTACAAATATCATTGATTTCCTAGAAGTTGCATCTGCAACTCTTGGAGCTGCCGCAACTCCATCTATCTCAAGGGTTCCCACTAAAACGCCTTTCATTCCCACCCTTCCCCCGCAGCCTACTATTTCTGATCAAAAGTCTGTTGTAAATTCACCTCCATCTACTCCTTCTACGTCCAAAATTGCTTCACCTCTGCATACACCTCCTTATACACCTCACACATCAGCTGCACCTTCTCCCCCAACATCTCCAAGGGTGATTGCAAATCCACCAAGAGCAATGGCTGCTCGGTTTGCACCTCTCGCGCTACCTCAAGTTTTGGGTGACATGCCCACAGATTATCAGAGTAAAATTCCTTTATTTGATGGCACTCCTCAAAGTACCACGGCACAACAACATGTGGAAAAGATGACGGATTTCTTTGAGCTTCATGAGATTGATGCAGAAAACGTGACCATGAGATTATTCCTGCAAACTTTTGTAGGTGAGAAAATGGTTTAGAGCTTTGACAACTAAAAGTATTCCCACATTAGAAGAGCTTCAAAGATAGTTCTTGGATCATTGGGAAGTCAAGAAAGATCCTCTTCAGATCACTTCTGAATATACCAAGATCAAGTGGAATGTTGGTGAGTCCGTGCAATACTATTGTACTAGATTCAATGCGGTTTATAATGCAATTCCTGATGATTTAAGGCCAACTAGAAAGTCCGCCTTGCTAAAGTTCTCGGATGGTTTTGATCCAGACATGGCTTATCAATTAAGAGAGAGAGATCCAACTACCTTAGAAGAAATGCAGAAAATCGTTGTTAGTGTTGAGGCAAATTTGAATGACAATAGAGCTAGATTGGAAACCGAGAAGAAAGTTTCAATAAAGGAAGAAGCTTCTACCTCAGATCAGGTTCTCCACAAGGTAGAAAAGATGATTGAAAGGTTAACACTTGATAATCATGAACCGCAGATCCGGAATCCTAATTTCCGTCGACAACAGCAACCTCAATTCAGGATCAAACAGCGTGAGCAGCGAGCACAAGAAACGACATCACAACAGCAGCAAGTAAAGACACCTCTTTAGCAGAATTTTGTTGGTCCCGAATCTGACAATGAAGACCATGTAATAGGAGAATAAAATCACTTCTTCACTCCTGATGATATGCCCACCTTTATCACTGAGGATGATGAGTATGCAGAAAGTTCAGCTGTATAGCAGGATGCAGATTTTATCTTGGCGAATGATATAGCTCTTGAAGAGGAGTCGGATCAGTATCAGAGAGGGTATATGCATGCCTTGTCCACCCAACAGCGTCAGTATTGATTAAGAAATAGAAATGTCCCCATCAATCGAATCAAGAAGAGAAAGGAAGGTCTAACATCTAAGAATGAGCCACCTGTTGCACCAAATAAAGGAAAAGAAGTTGCTGATCCTATGCCTAACAAATCTCCACCAGCAAATGAAAGAGTCAATCAGCCAATTGTATCAAAAGATAAAGCTGAGAAGAAAGAGGTTCCAGCCAAAGAGTTACAGAAGACTTTTACTTTTAGTTTAGAAAATGAAATTTCTAAATTGAATGTATCCATTCCCTTGACTGAACTAATGAGGAACAACAGTTATAGAGGTCAGGTTTCCAAAATTTTGAACTTTGATCCAATGTCTGATATGGTGAGTGTGGAAGATGATCAACCTGAACTAATTTTTGGGCCATCATTGAATGGTGAGTCTCCGAATAGTGATGTGCCTCCTTTTTATATCAGTTTGAGAGTGCATGAGTTTTTGTTGCATAATTCTATGTTTGATTCCGGCACCTCCCATAATCTTATGCCGAAGGCTATCATGGAAAAGTTGGGTTTGGACATCACCAGGAAATACCATGATATTTATTCATTTGATTCTAGCAGGGTGAGATGTATTGGGCTCATTAAAGACTTGGTGATCAGTTTGGATCAGATTCTGGCAAAAAATGTTTTGATGGATGTGGTGGTGGCGGATATACCTCCTAGATTTGGAATGCTTCTTTCCAGATCTTGGGGAGCAAAGATTAAGGGAACTATGCAACTTGATTTCTCCTATGCAACAATTCCTATGTTTTTCCAATTGAGAAAACTTTATCAGGAGCAAAAAATGAAATACATGATTACAAGCAAGGAGAACCAATTAATCATGCGATTAATTATGTACATACAGATTTAGAGTCTTTTGTTTTGTATTCAAATAGTTTCAATGAGATTGATAGTCAGTTAGTTGCAGCAAATGATATTCCAGAAATAGCAGATAATTTCAAAGGATTTTTGAAGAGAGAATGTCAAGAATAGGGCAATACCATTCAGCAATTAGAAAAGGATAATGGACAGCAAGCAGTAAAAATACAGCAAACAGAGTTTCAACACTTGGAAGAAGAGGAGGATGGCCTATGGACCATGGATTTCGATGGAGCAGTGGGAAATGATGGTGCTGGAATTGGAATTTGGGTATGTAGTCCTTTTTCTACTCCGAACAAGGTGCCTAGTAATGTGCGGGTATGTTCTTACAAACTTGCTTTTCATTGCTCAAACAATGAGGTTGAGTATGAGGCTTTGATTGCTCGCCTAAAAATCCTAAGAAAGCTAAATGCTAAGAGGATTGTTGTATTTGGTGACTCCGAATTGGTGATTAAGCAAGTTAAAGGCGAATATCAAGCAAAACATCCTCGGATGTAGGCATACCAGAATGTTGTTCTAGACATCTTGAAGTTGTTTCCTGATTACACCTTGACGTGTGTGCCTCGTATTCAAAATAGTATTGCTGATGAACTTGCTAAGGAAGAAATTAATTTAAAGATTCCTATGAACTCAAGTAATAAATTTGAAATCCATGTGAAACATCGTTTGACTGTCCCGGACAATCAGATATATTGGAAAGTTTTTCAAGATGATGAGGAGATTGATGATTTTCTGCAAAGTAAAGGTAAGTTCAAAGATACCTCAATTGATGTAGAATATGATGACAGAAAAGATGATGTGCAGATCAATCAAATGGACGTGTTGCAGCTCAAGGATAATGTGATTCCTGAAGGCTTGATACCTTTAGAAGAACTCTTTGATCATGATGATGTAGCCCGCAAACCAACATTGCAGCCAACAAAGAAGGGAGTCGAAGAGGTGAATATTGGCACAGCTGAACATCCGAAGATGGTAAAGTTGTCCAAAACATTGCCACAAAAGGTAAAAGCCAAATATATCAGTTTGTTATCATCTGTTGCTGATGTGTTTGCTTGGGACTATTCTAATTTGAAAACATATGACACCAATATAATTCAGCACACAATTCCTATTAAGCCTAATCAGAAACCTTTCAGACAGAAGTTAAGAAGGTTTAATCCAAAATTGCTGCCATAGATTGAGAAGGAGGTAAACAGGTTGTACAAATCAAGAATCATTGTTCCCATCTTATTTTCTGATTGCATATCTAATCTGGTGCCCGTACGAAAGAATACAGGTGAGATTCATTTATGCATTGATTTTCGGAATCTCAACAAAGTTTCATTGAAGGATAATTATCCACTGCGAAAAATGGATCACATACTTCAGCGAGTTGTTGGAGCATATCGTATGTCACTACTCGACGGTTATTCTGGATATAACCAAATTTTGGTCCATGAAGATGACCAGGATAAGACAACGTTCACCACTCCTTGGGGAACCTTTCATTACGCCAAAATGCCTTTCGGTTTGAAGAACGTGGGTGCCACTTTTCAGTGGGAAATGGACTTGGATTTCGCCAATGAAAATGATGTATTTTTAGTTGTGTACCTTGATGATTTGACCGTTTTTTCCAAATTAGATGAAGAACACTTGTATCATTTAAAAATTGTCTTTCAAAAGTGCAGAAAATATGTTGTGTCATTGAATCCAAAGAAGAACTTTTTTTCCATGGATGAGGGCAAACTACTTGGGCACATTATCTCAAAGGATGGCATTCATATTGATCCAGCACGTGTGGAAGCAATTCAGCAAATTGACCTGCCCCAAAATAAGAAGGAGATTCAATCGTTTAATGGTAAGATGAATTTTATGCGCCACTTTGTTCCTAATCTTGTTGAACATCTAAGAGAGATTACAAACATGCTTAAGAAGGATAGCCAAGTGACGTGGATGGAAGAGGCTGTAAAATCTTTCAATTTAGTAAAATTGGCTCTTTCTTCAGCCCCGGTTCTAATCAGCCCAGATTATACTCAGGATTTTATATTGTTTTCATTTGCTTCGGAGCATACTATGGCAGCTGTATTAATGCAGAAAAAATATGAGCATGAAAGACCCATTGCTTTCTTCAGCCGGACTATAAGAGATGCTGCTTTGAAATACAACATTATTGAAAAGCAAGCCCTTGCACTTGTAAAAGCATTGAAAGATTTCCGCGTGTACATTCTACATTCCCATATTTTAGCTTATGTTCCTAACACTGTTGTCAAAGATATTTTGGTCCAAACAAATCCAGAAGGTAGATGAGGAAAGTGGATTGCAACTTTGCTAGAGTATGATGTGGAGATAAGGCCCACAAAGCTTATTAAAGGACAGGGATTGGCAAAGTTAATGGCTGAATCAAACTTGCACACCTTAGACATAAATCTGATCGCTGCTATGTTCGATGAGAATGAGGAAGGTTCGTCAATTCAGGTATCCGAAATGTTTGTTCTTTCTCCGTGGTATTCAGATATCATATATGTACTTCAGAATTTATCTGCACCACCTGGTATGGCTAGAAACAAAGCTAGAACTCTCAAGTTAAAGGCTGCTAAGTTTTGTATTTTTAATTTTGCACTTTATTGGAAATATCTCGGTGGCATCTTGTTAAATTGTTTGGTAGAAGAAGAAGCGAAGCAGGTCATGGAAGATTTCCATAAAGGAGATTATGGCAGTCACCTTTTTTGGAAAACAACGGCAAATAAAATTCTGAGAGCTGGATACTATTGGCCGACATTGTTTGCTAATGTGTTCAAGACTATCAAGAGCTATCATAATTGTCATATTTTTGAAGGAAAGCAGAAATTACAGCCTTTTCCACCTAAGCCCATTGAGGTGAGTGCCCCTTTTCAGTAGTGGGCGTTGGATTTCATTGGTTAAATTCATCTTGCTTCTTTAGGTCAACATAGATGGATCCTCATGGCAACAGATTATTTCACGAAGTGGATCAAAGCAATTCCCATAAGGCAAGCTATGGATGTGGTAATAATTTCATTCCTTGAGAATAATATTTTGTCTCATTTTGGTTGCCCGAATAAGCTAATCATTGATAACACAGCAGCTTTCAAGTCAAAAAGGATGGTTGAGTTTTGTAGTAAATATCATATTACTTTGGGGCACTCAACCACCTATCATCCACAAGGAAATGGATTGGCGGAGTCTTCCAACAAATCTTTGGTTAATATCATTAAGAAGATGTAGGAAATAAACAAGAAGAGTTGGCATAAGAAGTTGGTCCATGCACTTTGGGCAGACCAAGTGAGTCAAAAGAAATACATTGGTTTTGAGCTAGTTTATGGAGTTGATACAATGTTTCCTACCTCTCTCGCAGCTCCGGTAGTCAAACTTCTTCAGGAGGCTGGTAGTGAAGATGATCCAATGCAAAGAAGACTAAATCAAATGATCCATTTGCAGCAGACACGGGAAGATGTTTTTCAAAACACATTCAAGTTACAGGAGAGAATTAAAAAGATTTATGACCAAAAAGCAAAGGCGGACACATTTCAGTTGGATGATGTGGTGCTAAAGTGGGATGCAAGGAATGAGGAAAAGGGCAAGAACGGTAAGTTTGAAAATCTCTGGAAAGGTCCTTTTAAGATCACAGCATATCAAGGTCAGAATGCCTTTCTTTTGAAGGAGATGAATGGGGAAGATTGTCCCGGAGTGTTGGTCAATGGTCAGCTGCTCAAGCGGTACCTTTTCTGAGTTATTTCTGTTGTTTACATTGTCATTGTAAATACCATTTTCTTTCAGTGTCATTGCAAGTGTGTGCTGTAATATTTTCTTCAGTGTGGGGCCCGAAGTGAAGGCTATGATTCTGAAGAAAGATTTCAGTTTTGAGTTCAGTTTGTCAAGCCAGTTTTTTAGTCATTTCAGTTTCATCGTTGAGTCGTTTTGGGTCAGGTTTCAGTCAATAAATGTGTCAAAGTCTTGTGTTGTTTGTCGAAATAATGACTCCATAGCCCAATGGATGAAAGGCACTGTCTAGCTCTTCCAGAGATCTGCCATTCTTGGAACCTCCAAGGAGCTACCATCCCCATTGGAGCCAATGTTAGAGTCGGTCTTTACATCCCTCCATCAGAGATCATTTCTTTTTTTGCATTTCATTTTTAGCTGTCTCGCTCGATTCACTCAATTGCATTCCACTAGGAGCATGCCATAAATTTGACAGAAGGGTCTTGTCATTCATTACCGCTCATGCCTTATCCATGCTGGCTCAGGTCTGTTCATCAAAATCAAGTTTTAAAGTCACTTACAGTCCTGTTTCACTTTCTAGATCACAAGGCTCATTTCAGTCATTAGGTCTAGGGTTAGTCAATTTGGTCTTCAACGGTGTCTAATAATGCTAGCAGGCTCATGAGGAAGGTTCTTAATAAGTTGTTATTTCAAAGATTTTCATCATCATATGGATGGATTATGATTGTTCTTCAAAACTCTGTTTTGAAGAAAAGTCAAAATTTTGTCTTTTGTAACATTTTCAAAAATGTTCTTCAGTTATTGAATTCTTCTGGTGTAGCCCTGGTCTCATTTGCCAAATTCCATGTCAGCTATCGCCACAAAAAATTGCTAAGAATTTCATCATTTCAGTCAAATAATCAAAAAGGAAATTTAAAATAGAGTTTTATTCAAATGGAAAAAGTGCCAATGCCAAAACATTACAAAGATGGGTCTTGGAGAGTCAAAAATCAAATCCATATCTTTATAAAGATATTTTCATGAAGATCAATGTCATTTGCATGCCAAGACCAAAGAGAAGCCACTCAAAGAAAATTGGTTGAGTTAGTGTGCGATGTGGGTGAAGTTGGTGGAAACTTGGCTGGCGTGGCACATAGAGTAGGTGGCGTGGCACACCGGGGAGGCGCGACGCACTGGGAGAAGTTGCCGAGTGTAATTTTGAATGGGCACGGCGCACTGGGACAGCACGATGTGTTGGGCAAGCTGCGCGGCGCACTCAGCTGGTTGGCCCAAAAAATTCCAAAACGGCCTCCAAATGCCAAAATCGTGCCATTTTCTCTTGAATTCAAGTAGGCTGAGCTCCTCCTTTGCTGTTCACACATTCAAGGTTATGGTGTATGTTATGGTTGATGTGTTGAGCTTCCAAATAAACGATCAAACCCTATCACCTTGAATTCTTCACATATAAGCTGCTTCCTAGGGTTTCAAAACTTGTTTGCCACCAAGGTTACACTTTTCCATTATTTCTTTTATCCTTGATTCCCTTTCTTCCTTCACTCCATTGTTCCCCATCCCCTAAAATTACTAAACCCCTATCCCCCCAAACTTTTAAATGTGAAAACCCTAAACCCTATTCCCACACCTAAATCCTAAACCCTCTCCCATATTTCCCAACAAATCTCTCCCAATAATTCCTAATCCCTTAATTTCCCCTTCCTAACAGTCCCTATTTCATTTGTTTTCCCCTTTGGTGGCAGAGTTTGCACACATTACTAAAAGAGCAGTTCAACACAGTTTTCATACACCTGCATCTATTTCTCCAAGCCAGTCTGAATAATAGCAGGCATGGCATCTGAGCATTCATTTGATTATGAAGTGGAGACCCAAAGTGACTCTCCCACAGAGGTACATGCACCAAGGAGGCCTCATAGAGGTGGCAAGAATATTCGAGAATCGCCAAGCTGCCCAAAGGAGGAGGGTGGAGTTTACTTTACTTGAGCAGGAGATCAATGCCGACCAAGAGTCTTGGCTCGAGAGAGTCAACATCCATTTGGAGAGACCACTGTACAAGGCCAATAGAGACAAATCATTTTTGAGACACATGGCTTTCGCTACATGGCACGCGACATATGAGTTCCAAGGCACGAATCACGAATATAAAGGAAAAACTAAAGAAGGCAATAAGGAAGAAAAAGAGGCAAAGTGAGCTTGATCATCTTGAGATATTGGCCGAAGCCCCTTTGCCCCAGCATGACACTTAATGAAGAAAATCCAGCCCAAATTTCAAGAAATTTGGGGCATTTTTGGCATTTTGACAAATTTCGGCACAAAAAATAGGGTTTTTCTCCCTATGCGCGCTTTTGATAGGGAGCTCCAAATTGAAAACAGTTTACATCATTGTATTTGGCATGAAGAATCATGACTGCTGGTGCATTTCCAAGAAGTTTGAGCAAGTTTTGAGTCCTCAGGAGGTCAAAAAAACTCAGAAAATGACCTCTCTGCCCCTATTTTGACACACAGGAAGCAGTCCTGGGAGATTGCAGCTTTGGAGGGGCAAATAACATCCAAATTGAAAAATTCCACTTGGGTTGGAAGGTAGACAGGCAGGACTTTCGAATGAGCTATATTGGGCTCAATTTGGACTTCATAAAGTGCCTCAAACTCAGCCTCAAAGTGGCACGATGCATAGAGGATTTGGCGCGGTGCATAGAGGAGTTTTGCTCAATTTTTCACCTTCCAGCTCAGAAATTCGGCTAGTTTGACTAGTTTTGCTTTTTGATGTAATTTTTTATCCAACTTGATGTAATTGGATAAACATGATGTAATTTTGGCACTTATTTACTTGTTATAGATGATTCATTCACTAAAAAGTGAAAATTTAATGAATGAATCAGTTTCCTACCTTATAGAGGCAAGTTGTTTTGTTTTCCTAGATTTTAGTGCTTTGTTTAGAATTGGTTGAAACAGCTCCTAGAATGATGAGCTCTACCCCTAGAGGCAAGGGAATGGGTTGGGCTAGTCTATATCATTTAATTCCTAAGTCATTTTCGGGGTTGGACACTAGGGATTGCTTTGGCATATCATTGTACACTCTATCTCTGCATTTTTGGCTAAGGAAAGACCAGGGTTTTGCGGCACTAATTGGGATCCATGTGGCTTTATGTTTTGATGGTGTTCTTCTCTAAGTAACTGTAAGTTCATTAGTGTTATGTGTATCATTTTCCTGTCTCTTATTCTGAATTTGAACAAATGAGTGATTAAGGTAGAATCCATTAACTGCTATGCTCTGCCTTTGATTTTGTTTAAATTTCCATGTTTTCATCTGTTTAAGGAGAATTCTTGAGACTCTCTTGCTCCCCTTACCTCCTCACTAGTCTGATCTATCCATTCACTCCATTTAAAGCATCAAAATGATTGCCTTCCTTGCCCCAATCAGAACTCTGCAGAAACTGTGCCTCATCCCCGAGCCCAATTTTCCTTTCCTTGTTTCCAACACAAAACCCCAAAAAACTTAAATTAGATCCTTTGCACTTCATACCTAGCCTAAAATTAGTTTTTTTTTTCAATCATCTCTAGCCCCATTGATTATCTTTCGTTGAGATTGACTCGGAGAGAGCCCTCTCCTGTCCTCGTAGGGCTAGCTACGAGGCTGAGCGTGGTTTGATGTGGACCTAGAACCTTGTCTTTTCAACCTAAGGCAAATCTAGCTCTAACAGTATCTACTTTTTTGTTTTAACTATCTTGGAGAGTTAATTACTCCCTACTCCAAGATACTAGCCTAAGATATATTGGTGATAAGAGCCCTAGAAATAAAAAATCAATTTTAATTAAGCATTGATTTTATGGGTTGTTCTTTAATTCGATAGGTATGGAAATGAAACTTTGATGGTGTGAAGACTCGACTCCAAAAAAAAAACTTAAAAAAATGCACCTAAAATGATAAGCAATTCATTTTTCTTTCAATGAAATTCTAGCTAAAAGAAAGAGTTTGAGAATGCAATTCTTTAAGAAACAAATCTTTCTTTCAACATGGAAATGGAAAGATACTTTTTTTGTCCTTTTCAATAAGAACTCATAACGAGACTAATAATTAATGATCACAATAAATCCCTTTCCCTTTTCAAAACTCGAAACTACAAAAACAATTTTCTTCAAAAGATATCTACAAATTCTAGAAAAACACTCAAAACTACAAAAACTAATTTTGAGATCTAAAAAATTTAAAAATCTACTTGAATAAAATCTTCAATTCTTTTTTAGGACATTTTTCTTAGTTGTTCAGTAAACTAAGGATTCATTTTCTAAGAATAACAAACCAATAAAAAAAACATCCAGATATGTTTTCTTCTGTAAAAATGAAATTCAAAACTTATAACAAAGTTTGTTGAAAGATTTGAAATGAGAAAACTAAATCTATTTCTCACAAAGGATAGATTTCACAATCAAGTCAGACTCATCAAGAAGATGAAAAGACAATAGGGTGATCTAAGGTTTCTTAAGCTTCTGATCTTTGAGTCACTACAGAGACCATGTGAAAACCACTCCAAGCATGCAAAACTTCTAGAAAATCATCTAAAACAAAAATACTATCAGAACTCACTCACAAGAGATTTTTGACAAGAAAAATATAGATCTGGGTAGATACTAAAAATCCTAAATCAAACCTAAACTTAACTGGAAGAAGATATTTTAGTTTTTTTCAAAAAATTTTACAGGGTCCATAGGCTCTAGAAGTAACACGTGTAGTTCCACTCTGTGTACTAAAGGAAATGTGTGGAGATGGCCGCACTATCTATAAAGAGAAAGTGCGATCCCCCAAAAACTTCAAAAGAAACAAAAAATAATTCCATATTTTAAAACTTCCCAATCCAATATACATCATTCAAAAACCAGAAAACAAAACAATTTTCTCAAGTCAAAACAAAGGAAAACCAAAATTCAAATCCATTCCCTAGCGAAGCGCCAATTTGTTAGCTGGATAAATTGATCTTGCGGACAAGGCCGACCTCCCTAGTATCAGAAGATAGTCTAGTAGCAAACAGACAAACAAATCTATGTCTCTCTAGACATATGTGATCTATAGATAAATACTACAAAGGTGTTAAGATCCTACCTTAGATCCAATGCTTGTTCGTAGTAGCCATCCCCTGGTCATTCGAAAGAGTTACCTTTGAGGACCTGCAATCACAAACAAGAAAACATTAAATAACATCTGCATAGCAAATATTATAAATCATGTCTATTATAATGATCAAGGAATCCATAAAAGAAGCCATAAATAAACAACTTATTGAGAAAAATGAATTTATTTGTATTAACTTTGAAGTAGAAGAATCTTACAACCTTTCCATCCTTGATGTTGAAAAAGCTCTTCCTGGGGTTCGTAATAGGAATTTCCTTTACTTTGACAAGCCTTGCACTCTTCCAAACGAGATATTATAGGTATGCAATCTCTTCTCATAACAACTCAACTAAAGAAGACTAAGTTCCAGCAGCATTTCACCTCAAAAATATTCAGCTTCTAACCTCCCATGTAACCAGCCTAATTCTTCATTTTATAGCATAGAGGAGGAGGTTAGAGGTCCATCTATGAAAGGATAGAATCCTCCTTCAAAGGGATAAGCTCCTCACATCAAGGGTTAGCTCCTTAAGGTATGGGATGCATGAACCTTAAAAGAGCGAACTTGCCACCTCAAGATTCCTTCCAGATGTTTCTAGAAATGATTGAAAGTGAGTTTTTCAGAATGTACTCACACCTTTTTAACTTTTACATGGGTCCGCACCTTTAACACAAAGACAGTGTGGTCAGGTGTGTAGGGAACATGACCATTAGGTGCGGGACTACAGGTAAGATTAAGAGAAAGTGCAGAACTAGAGTTTTAAAGACTTTTGAGGGTTTTCTCTTATTTTCAAGGCTTGATATGATGAAGTGATGCTTTATACTTGCAAAGGGGGAAGTATGAGTGGTAATGAACTCACACAGATAGCAGAATGTCAAGCTGACAATACAAACTCGCTACCCTCCAACAATTCTGTGATAACCAATCCTGTCACTGCCAGTTCTACTCCTAGGAATGTCTCTTCTCCTCCTTGGAAGACCCTCCACTTGGCATCTATAGGCTACTATATAACTTATCCAAACTGGTCAAATCTCTTACCTAATACAAGACACAAATACTACTCCAAGTCTAGTACTAGTGTCCATGGTTAGGGAATTGACATGCTGCAGCAACCCTTGTTTCTCCACCCAAACAACCCTTAAATTCCTGCAACTTACGCAAGGTAGCATGCCATGATTTTGTGTTGTTGTTATGGGTTTATACCACCCTCAAGTAGTCTAGGACAGGCACCTTTCTAAGGTGGTATGGCCTCTGGCCTACCAAAACTCTCCTCTTGTAGTTATGGCCCACACAAACACAAAGATAACCCACCTTAAAGCTGTCCCACAGACCTGCGTTATCCTCTATTGAAACTTGGCCTTCTTGAGGCATGGTACAGTCCTCAATGCAGTTAGAGAAGCACCGAAACAACACCCAAACTAGCCCCAAATCAATGTTGTTCTATCCTCCTTTCCTAAGGCAAAATGAAAGCTAATTTTCTCCCTTATCCGATTTCTTCTTCACCTTTAATGAGCTCTTGTATTGCTCTTTTTGGATGCTTAAAATGACTCAACGCATCCTCAATATATAGGCTTTACAACCTCCAACAAGTTTACTCAAAGAGACATGTCTACATGGAAATTTCTTCAAGTCGGCCTACTTGAAAATCCAATATTTACTATGTCAACTTCAAAATTTCATATATCTCAAATGACAACTCAGATTCAAACAATTTTTAATGTGTTGGAATAATATTTCTGAGCACTATCATCCTCATCCATCACATTCCATGAATACATCATGGTTCTTCCACAAAACATGATGGGTGCCAAAACCCTATACTTGGGTTTCAAGCTCACAAGCTGCCCTTGTGGTGCTTTTTCCTCCAAACCCTAGACCCTAAGGCTTGGAGTACCTCCCAAGGTACAAAAATAAACACTCGCACTTAGCGAGGGAAGTACTTCTAAGACCAAGAATTATCTCATCATCATCATCACTTCTTGCAACACTTTCCCAACTCTTGGTGCTGAAAATTGCAACAATCCCTGTATAGTAAACTCTGGCCTTCTCGAAAGTTTCTTTGTTACTTCAAAAAGAAACCTGCTTCTTCTTCTTATCCTATAACATGTTCAAGTCTTTCCATGATTCCTTCTTGGAATTTGTAGGAGCACCCTTTCTCACCATTGACCACATGCTCTTCTTGGGTTGTAGAGTATCCCTCTAAATCTATAAGCTCCCTCTACAACTAGACTCCTTTTGAGTCTCCGGAACCTAGACCTTCTTGGAAAAGTGTAGATTCTTCTTGGGAACTTGTGCCTTTTGGTTTGAAGCTTGTACCTGCATGTACTCCTGCTTCTTTCCATGATCCTAAGGCTTGACGGTCAACCTGTAGAGGACATGCTCTCTAACTTTGACTATAATCCCATCAGAATTAGAGCTTATGAGCTTGAGTCTTGCCTTCCCACCCTAGAACAAGATCTCAAGCCCTTTTGTCTCCATCAATGAGATCGACATCACATTATATCTGAGTCCTAGTACAAATAATGCATCCTGGACCCGCATTATACGTCTTGTCTACATCTTGAATGGCACAACACCTGATCCTTGAATAACCAACAAACTCTTGTCACCCAACACCATATGAAACTTTGAGTCCCATCCATCTAGAGTCTCAAAAATATTGTGTGACCCTATCATATTCTTCATCGCATCATTTTCGATGTACCATCTATCCTATTTGATAGTACTCTATCGTAAATGAGAAATCATAGAAAAATCCTCCTCTTCATCTTCTAATCTTCTAATGAGCTCATCCACCTCAACTTTACTGCCAATAAGGGTGGCTTGATTCCCTTTTCTTTTCTCATCATCTACCTTCTTCTTCTTTGGACATCTCAATGAAAAATGACCCGTTTCGCCACAATTGAAATACTTGAATTTAATCAAGTCTTTCTTTTGGTTACCATTCATTCATGATGCAAGTGCAATGTCATCCTCTAAATCTTTGTACCTCCACTGAATATCCTTGTATCACAACTCTTCTTGAATTATGTCATCCCACAACCTATCCTAGTTTGGTAGCTTCTCCCTGGAAATGATTCCTTTGATGAAGGGCTTCCCTTCCTCGATGAACACTTTCAAGGAAATCCTTACCATATCTCCATCTCATACAGGCACACTGATGGAAATAAGCTCATCCTTGACCTGAGATAATCTCGTCAGATATGAGGTCATGCTTTCACCCTTTAACATCTTGGTGGACTTCAACCTATCCTCCAATATCAATACCCGGTTCTCGTTCTTATTCTGGAACAACATATGAAGATCCATCAACATCTCAAGTGCAGTGTTCTTCTTAGACAAATGAGGTATTAGGTCATCCCTCATACAATCAAGGATGATAAATCTTGACCTCACTGTTGGAAATAATACTGAGAGGGGAGGGTGAATCAGTATTATCAAATCAATATAACTTTTTCATTTCCATATTAAGATTCATATACACTACTTCAGTTAAGGAAAACCATGTGTATACGCAACTGTGTGTAATGCAACAAGTGTATATCTAGTAAGCTTATGATTCAGTTAGTTCATCCTTAATGAGTCCATCAGAACATTATTAACCATATGAATAGTAAACAGGAGCAGCAAAACAGAATAGATCATCACACATAAGCAACACACATCAACACCATGATATAAGGTGGAAACCCAATGTGGGTGAAACCCACCTGCTGCAATTCATCTCTATCTTCCTTAATAAGAAACTTCTTTTTACAATGGTTCTGTACTGGTACAATCTTATACTAGTATGCAGGCTTCTACCTGTAGAAGGCTACAACCTTCTCTTGTTCTCCAGACTCTCCTGGAAGGGAGCTACAACCCCTTTAGCTCTTGTACTAGTTGATGTACTGTTACGTAGGTGCTGCCCTACAGAAGGGTACAACCATCTTTTTTCTTCCAGGTACCAAGTTTCATAAATTTTTAGACTGGATCCATAAGTACAAAATAATCACCAATGCAATACAATCATCAACTATACCTGCGTAATCAATCTCTGAATCACCCAATACTGAATTACTGAAACCCTGTCATCAAAACATAGTTACCAGGACATAGACCAGAGCCTAGAACTCTGCAACAACCACTAGAACCAACAACAACCTGAAATATCAACTCTCATAATGTATACACTACTTTACTGTGTCAAACTAGCGTGTACACGCACTTTCACCAGAGAGAACCTACACACAGATATACCCAGACCATAAGATATAAAGGATAAAACATGTGTCAGTATTTAGATCTATTCATGATCATACCATATAATGATAATACATTTTAGTCTTCAAGATCCTGGTCCATCAACCTTTATCAACTGCATAGGAGCCTCCTTGATTCAGATCGAGCCAAGCATTACAAACCCATAACCAGTATACTAGATCTCACACTTCATCAGATATTCATCACACACACACTTGCACCCCCTTGGCCTAATGATCTTCTCCTTATATAGGTTTAGGCTTCTCTCAATACCATGGTCCAAAACCATGTAGAACCAATACCTTGGACCCAATACCTGGGGTCAACACTTCGGACCAAATAACATGGACCAAATACGATGGAGCAAATAGCACGGACCAAAACTTAGTTTTCCAACATGTACATGCCTTTCCTTCTATGAACCTGCTTGTGCACATATACGCGCCTTTTTTCTGCTCACCCATGTGCATACACACTTTAATCAAGGTTAACTTGTGTATACCTCTCTCTTGTCCTGTTGTACTATGATTTGTCATCTGATTGAGTTGCCACCAAGGAAAACACCTGTATCATGCCTCTGAGTGAGTTGACATCGAGGACAACACCTGTACCATAATGCCAACAATCTCCCTCTTTGGACTTGATGGCAACCACCACACCAGGTCACTCTCCCCTTTTGACATCAATGGAAAAGGGCAGACCATGAAGTTTTCTCCCTTGGTATACCTTCAATTGTCCATACTCCCCCTGAGTATCTACTAAAATTTCTGATTGAGCTCCCCCTTTGTATATGCCAAGATGTACCAATCCGTCCATGCTCCCCCTGAGCACATGAAAGGTCTGTAAAATCATAACATGACTCTATACATACATCAATCTCCCAACCAAGCGGGAATACACAAATATTTATACATGACTCAACAACAAGAACCATTAAGTCATCCATCCCATGCCTAGTGGGGTAAAAAAATACATTATATGACTCACAAAGACCAAGGACCTGAACATGACCTTGATAGTTATCAGCAACTATCATACACCATATGATCTACACCATAAGTATCTTAACCTGCAATCCATTGTCTTGGTAAATCAACAATCAGTAGCAAGATGTTTCAATAAGCATCATCACCAAGGACTTCTAACCATAATGCCAAAATGCATTATTCGAAGCATATGATCCCACTGAGCCTGTGCCAACCATCATATACTATGATAGAATCATTTCCTGAGTCTGTTCTACTACTTTTCTTTAGAGCTCTATATACGCGACTATGCAGCCTATAATTCGCGTATATACGCCACTTACCTTCATAATATCAGCGTATGAAATTTGGAATACTGAAGGTCTACACTTTCAGTTTCCCCTGTGTCTGTTATGTTAGCTAACTGAGTTATGTCACACTTTTCTGTCTCTAATTTTGTCTTCTTCAATACCTGGAATTGTGATGATGTATAATCCTCTTGCTTTGGAGTTTGAATTTTGCTCCTGCATTCCTTTTCTTTATGTCCAAACTTGTTACATGCATAACATCTTACATGTTTCATGTTACTTCTATTGCAATCAATTTTTTTGTGGCCAAACATATTGCAAGCAAAACAATATCCCTTGACGTACCTAGAATGTGATGATCTTGTGTGATGGTCTTGAACCATTCTACTTCTGCATCTGGCTGCAACATGTCCAAGATTATGACATACATAACGTTCAACATTATTCACTGGAGGAAATAATCATCTATTACTTCCATAGTTAGGAGTAAGAGATTTTCTTTGAGGAATTTCTTTCTTTGGTTGTTGATGAGGTTGTCCTCTTATCTCCTTGTTGAGTATTTCAGAATTCTCATTAGAGTTCCTTGCCTCACCTTGTGAGCTAGATTCACCTTCAACAGATTCATAAAAACCAAGACCAGTTTTGATAACAGGGGATCTTTGACTAGTAAGAATATAATCCAAAATCTTAGTACTGTCTTGAAATCGTAACAGTTTATCCTTTTCTTCTAATTTACCTTTTAAGATATTTATCTCAACTTGATGTTGTTCTTCGTTTTCCATATACTGCTTCCTTACATTCTCTTCAGCTTTTCTTCCTTCTTCCACTTGTTGCCTTAATTCGAGCACTTCATGTTCTTGTTCTTCAAGAGCTTCTTTATTCTGATTCTTTGATTTCTTAAGATCTTCTTTTAGAGAGAGAATCTTTGATTCAAGTCTCTGAATTGTTATGCACTGATCTTTTACTACATCATGTAGTTGCTCCCTTACTCTGGTTACTGACTCCAGCTATTCTTTTAATCTGGTAACTTCTTCTATTTCTACGTCCTTATTTTCATATGCCATGATAAGTCTAATGTCTTCATAACTATTGGATGAATCATTACTTTTATCATGAGTATAATAACTTCTATTATCTTCTTCAGACATCTTTCCTTTGCTATGAGGGCATCTAGCAGCGTAGTGACCAAATCTACCACATGAAAAGCATTTGAAAGGTAGCCTACCTTTGAACCTTCCAGATCCCTGTTCAAGATTCTTGACAAAATTTACCTCATCATCTTCTTCTGAAATGTATCCTGATTCATTTGTTGATACTTCAAATGCGGCTTCTCTCATATCTGATGGTCCTCCTTTTCTCATCTCAAAAGCAGTTAAGATTCTGTGAAGCTACGTCATAGTCATTTTCTGCAAATCCTCCTTTTCTTCTATGACAGACACTTCGGATTCAAATTTAGCAAACAAGGATCTCAAAACCTTTTCAACTAAGATAACTTCCTTAATTTCTTCACCTAGATTCCTCATACAATTTACAATCTCATCTATATGCTGGAAGTAATTAGCTATGCTTTCATTACTATGCATCTTAAGAGTTTCATACCATATTCTGAGAGTTTGAAGCTTTTATCATTTTACCTGATCATCTCCTTCGTACCATAGAGTGATTTTGTCCGATATTTCTTTGGCTGATTTGAAGTGCATAACCTTGACAAATTCTGATTGTGACAAACTTCCCAATAAGACAGTAACTACTTTGGCATTGAGTTCATATTGCTTTCTCTCTTCTGTATCTGTAGGAATTGGTGATGGATATGTATATCCTCCTTCCATGATTCCCCAAACATCCATTCCAAGTGATTGTAGATATGTTGTGGTTCTTATCTTCCAAGAGACAAAGTTGCTCCCATCAAAGATTGGTGGCCTGATGGATGCCTCTCTTTCTTGATTACCCATTTTGATGGATCTTCCTTCAAATGATCAAGCTTCTTCTAAAGGACCTGCTCTAATACCAATTATTGGAAATAATATTGAGAGGGTGGGGGGTGAATCAATATTATCAAATCAATATAAGTTTTTCATTTCCATATTAAGATTCATATACACTGCTTCAGTTAAGGAAAACTGCGTGTATATGGAACTGTGTGTAATGCAACAAGCGTATATCCAGTAAGCTTATGTTTCAGTTAGTTGATCCTTAATGAGTGCATCAGAACATTATTAACCATATTAACATTAAACAGGAGCAGTAAAACAGAAGAGATCATCACACATAAGCAACACACATGAACACCATGATATAAGGTGGAAACCCAATGTGGGTGAAAACCACCTGCTACAATTCGTCTCTATCTTCTTTAATAAGAAACTTATTTTTACAATGGTTTTGTACTGGTGCAGTCTTATACCAGTACGTAGGCTTCTACCTGTAGAAGGTTACAACCTTCTCTCATTATCCATACTCTCCTGGAAGGGAGCTACAACCCCCTTAGCTCTTGTACTAGCTGATGTACTAGTACGTAGGTGCAGGCCTACAGAAGGCTACAACCTTCTGTTTTCTTCCAGGGACCACGTTTCATAAATTTTTATACTGGATCCATAAGTACAAAACAATCACCACTTCATCAACTATACCTGCATCATCAATCTCTGAATCACCCAATACTGAATTACTGAAACCCTGTCATCGAAACACAGTTACCAGGACACAGAGCAAATCCCAAAACTTTGCAACAACCACTAGAATGAACAACAACCTGAAATATCAACTCTCATAATGTATACGCTATTTGACTGTTTCAAACCAGAGTGTACATGGACTTTCACCAGAGAGAATCCGTGTACAGATCTGAAGATAATTATTTATACCTTCACTGCAATTACCAACTTCAGATATACCGAGACCATAAGATATAAAGGATAAAACATGCGTCAGTATTTAGATCTATTCATGATCATACCATATAATGATAATACATTTTAGTCTTCAAGATCTCGGTCCATCAACCTTTATCAACCGCATAGGAGCCTCCTTGATTCAGATCGAGCAAAGCATTACAAACCCATAACCAGTATACTAGATTTCACACTTCATCAGATATTCATCACACACACACTTGCACCCCCTTGGCCTAATGATCTTCTCCTTATATAGGTTTAGGCTTCTCTCAATACCATGGTCCAAAACCATGTAGAACCAATACCTTGGACCCAATACTTGGGGTCAACCCTTCAGACCAAATACCATGGACCAATAGCAAAATACCATGGACCAAATACCACGGACCAAATACCATGGACCAAAACTTAGTTTTCCAACATGTACACGCCTTTCCTTCTGTGAACCTGTGTGTGCACGTATACGCACCATTTGTTCTACTCACCCACATGTATACGCACTTTAATCAAGGTTAACCTACGTATACCTCTGTCTTGTCCTGCTGTACTATGATCTGTCATCTGATTGAGTTGCCACCAAGGACAATACCTGTATCATACCTCTGAGTGAGTTGCCATCAAGGGAAACACCTGTATCATAATGCCAACACTCACATCCAAATCTTCCCATATTTCATTCTCCTCAGGGTTGGTTGGTTTCTTGATCTCTTTCTCAAAAAAATCCTAGATCCTATTGACTTACAAGATTAACTTGGTCCTTTCGTTCCATGGACTATAGGTGGAAAACCCCTCCAACCTATCCTCATATCGGATACCTTCATGCAGCTTTGACATTGTAGTGAACGCTTCACTCACAATGTGACCAACTCCCTCTCATGTTGTACTTCGTTGTGCACAACTTCGATTTAATTAGTTCCAAAGTGGCTCAAACACGCTCTAATATGATGTTGAATTTCCATGACCTTGGGTGTAGGTTAGAGTCTTAAAATCACTAACACTATGAAACCAATAATCTCCACCATAAACTACTTTGAACAACGGAAATATAAATCAGTAAATCAACACGCAAAATGGTACACAATTTTAAACAAAATTGTACAATATTTACAATCCCAATCTTCCTTATATTAAACAAACTGAGTAATACAATAGTCTATGGTTTACAAGATATAATGACAAACTTCGTTGTAGCTTCTATGTTATATCTCTTCCTGCTAGTCCTTCACTTTTGTATTGCTCAGTAATAGTGCCTTAGTCCATCAAGGCATCTACAAATCGAGACTCCAAGAGGGTTGCCTCCTGTCACTACTAGAAGTCATGTCTGCTACAATGAACACGGGATCATCAAATGCTCTTAGGGTAGGCCTAATTCACGAGCTCTAATCTGCCAAGCTAGTAGTAGCTTTTGTCCATCAAAGTGCTGCACTTAGGCACCAAAACTTCATTCAATCTCGCACCAAAAAGTCCCCGTATGCTGCTCTAGGGCTACTTTGGGTAGCCAATTCGTTGCCCTTTAACAACTCTATGATACCCAATCCTATCACTGTCAATTATTATCCTAGGACGCACTCTTAACCTCCTTGTGAGACCATCCACTTGACATGGACAAGCAAATTGAAAACTAATCAAACTGGTCAAATCTCTGACCTAATACAAGACATAATACTACTCCAAGTCTCTAGTATTGATGTCCCTAGTTAGGGAAATGATATGCTACAACAACCCTTGTTTCGCCACCCAAACAACCCTTAATTTACTGTGGCTTAGTCAAGGGAGTATGCCTCGATTTTGTATTGTTTTTCTCAGCTTATACCACCCTCAAACTGTCCAGCATAGGCACCTTTCTCAGGTGGTATGACATGCGGCCAACCAAAAGTCTTCTCCTATACCTACGACCCACAAAAAGAAAGTGATAAACCACCATAAAGCTGCCCCACAAACTTGTGTTATCCTCTACTAAAACTTGGCCTTCCTGAGGTATGTCACAACCCTCCATTCAGTTAGAGAAGAACCCAAACATCACCCAAACTAGCTTTAATTCCACTTTGTTATGTCCTTTCCTGCGAAAAAATAGAAGTTAATCCTCTCCCTTATCCAAGTTCTTATTCACCTTCAATGAGCCCTTGTACTTCTCTTTTTTCGATGCTTAAAATGACTTAACTCATCCTCAACATAAATGCTTTAATGCCTCCAACAAGTTTACTCAAAGAGACATGTCTCCTTGGAATTTTCTTCAAGACGGCCTACTTGAAAATCCAATATTTACTATGTCAACTTCAAAAATTGATATCTCTCTAAGAACAACTTGGATTCGATTGATTTTTGGTGCGTTTGAATTGTATTTCTGAGCACTATCATCCTCATCCATCACAATTCATTTATACATCCGAGTTTGGTTGCAAAACATTTTGTGTGCTAAAACCCCATACTTGGGTTTCGAGCCCACAAGCTACCCTTGTGAGGCTTTTTCCTCCAAACCCTAAACCATAGGTCATGGAGTACCACCCAAGCTACACAAATCCATAGATTGAGCACAACTATATAAATGCAAAAAATATATGGATGTTGTAGGTTTCATGCAACTCAATCATCAAACCATGCAATACTTGAAACATTTAAGAGAAAACTATCTTTCTTCTATGCAACGTGATAATAATGAAGGGGAAACTTGTGAATACATAGACTAGGTACATGGATGGGCTCATATATCTCTCCATTTGTCATCTATACGTATATTTTAAAATTATCATAGTTGGACAAGGAAAAATCAAGTATTATAGTACCTTATTATGACATATCGATTCTTGTATAACTAAACATATATGATCTTGAGCAATGAAGTGCGATGGTTATTTTAATAATTTTTATCAACTAGGACGACCATAGTATGCTTTGTTTATTTATTGGATTGGCATTTTCTCAGTAGATTTGTTGTGGGGGTCATATAGGTAGTGGTTTCCCCCAAAGGTAATGAATGGGGTAATGAATATCGTTAGAGACATTGCATATAAGGAACGAAATCTGTTAATGTTGCATTAATAGTATCTAAACGAGAAAATATTTTGATTTGGGCAATGGTTATGAAAGGACAGTATATAAAAATGTGTGAAATGACATGGAAGAGAAAAAGGTTTGCCTTTCAATATTATACATTAGGTAATTTTGCATGCCCCTATACAAACTTAATTGTTGGTGCAAACATCCAATTGCAAGAAATCATTAAAGGTGTGCTACTTACTACCTAATCATGAAAATAATAACTTAATGGAGACAATTATTATTAGAAGTGATCATGATGGTCTACTTGAATTGATATTGGTAAGTAGTTAAATATGTGGTATTTTTGTTATTTTCTATGTTTTATATGTAATGTGATATTTTTTTTCAATTAATGCATGCAAGATTCATATTTAATATTACTTTATGTATCTAAATCTTTTGTCCTTTTTTGCACCTAGGTAATCTAATGAATCATGGGCACATGAAGCATTGATGATAAGAAAAACAATGCTTTTTAACACCATCCTAATTATTCTTAGAATGATATTGTTGGGAGGGATGAAATTTTATATTCCTTATTACAAATCCATTTTTATATTCTTACTCATTGCACATGAGCTTCTGTGACACCTAGTATGATGTATAATGATTTATTTCACTTGTGGTAGATACCTTGTGGGATATTGACTATGTTTATAACTGTGAAGATTATGTACATTTCTTACAAGGAATTTCTTAATTCATAAATATAATAAAAAAGCATAACATCCAAATGAAAGTTCATAAACGAAAATATTTAAGTGCATCAAATGCTAAAAAGGGAGATATCAACTTCTGGTCAACATTGGGGAATGGTTAATATAAGGTAGAAGTTCCTTACATATCATCAATTTAGATTATAGGTGTTTCTTATGGTGTGTCAATTATGTGTATCATGTAAGAATATGTTGTAGGCTTGAAATGTCGACCTCAACATTGGGGAAAAGCCACCCGATCGAGACCTTAGAGCAGATCCTTTTCCATTTGAAATTGTGGTTCTAACTGGTTAAACTAGGACCGATTACCTTCTCTCTATCTCTGTTGTCTTAAATTATTTTTTTTTCTTACCAATAAAGAAGATCCATCATATCAACCCTCTTGTTGAGCTCAGGAAAGAAAGTGATCCTTAAGCTAATCTATGGCTCAACCAAGTGACAACTAAAGTTTTCTTCTTCCATAAGAGAACTTATAAAAATGTAATGATTAATATAAATGAAAAATAATCACATAATACAACAAAAACGAGACAAATCCTAACCCTATCGCAACTAGGAAGATGTATATCTAACCCAATCCAGAGAAAAGTAATTAAATGATTGGGATTTAAATATCTCTGGCTTATAATGAATAACAAGCTAATGAACTAGTTCAATTAACTAATATTATGAATACCAAAACACATTATGTTTAGAGATCTATCAACAAGAATGATTAATTATTAAAATTAGGAAGTAATTATCATAAAGCTAATGACCATTGAGCTATTAAAAACAAATGATTAATCAATAACATTAGAAAATAGTTCACATAATGTTACTAATAATGCAATGAGGATTAAATGACATACTTTTGAGTAAATAGCTACTTAGAAATATGGTTTCGATGGCCAACACTAAAAGACAAAACTGCTAATAGATGCATGAGATAAACAGATTAGATAGATAAGCTATAATAAAGGAATTCATATCGACATAAGTGCACAACTATAAATCCAATAACATAATTATATTATCACAAGAAATGAAATCTACACTAAAAATAATAGTATTCAAAACATAGATTGATTAATTCTAGTCTCTTTCACAATTCTTCCAATCTGATTTCCAATAGTCCTCTACAACTTATAATCTCTATTGTTAAAACGAGAGTTTCAATAGTGCAAGCTATTCTCCCCATACATAGTTCATATTTGTAAAAGATAAATCCTTGTATTCTCAGATATAAGATTTCACTCTCCTCTCACCTGCAACTCCAAATCCCTATTACAGTAGTGCTACAAGGCGTACATAATTACAGAGGCGAAAAGCCTATTTTACATTCTATAAACCAGTACTTATAATTATAAAAATGAATTCAAAATAAGAGAGTTGTTGAAGAACAAATCTTCTTCAACAATTTTCATTGATCAAAATTATTTTTCTTCTCTTACTCGATAAATTTCGTTGACTCAAATCTTCTCTTCCTCATCTTCTCAACCTTTCTCCTCTCAAAAACCAATCAAAAATAAATTCAAATAAAAAATGCCAAATCTGGAAAAGAAACATCTCTATTCAAATTTAATTAAATAAATAAATAAAAGAAAATATGATCTTTCCATTGATCCTTGTAGAGATATTGTTGGTCAAAAATAACATATTTGAATGGATTTGCACTTAGTAGAGTCTATGAGCAAATGAGAATGCAGAAAAATTAAACTTAGAATATTAATTTTGTTTACAAATTCAAATCTTGATTTTATGATAAATTTTGGACTCATTTAATTACCAGATATGGTCACTCAACCACTTCATAAATATTCTTGATTATTTTATCTATCTAACGAGCCATCATGGGCCTTATTTGGCTAAGTAAAGCTCAACTTATGAGCTTCTAAACTTGAGGTGTGAAAAGGCCAGAATTCTGGAAAAAAGTTCTACCTCAGCTGAAGATAGGAGTTTCTAATTAAAAATTCTAATTTTAGATTAAATTCATTAATTCTAATTCAATGTTAGTTAATTAAATATATACAATTAATAAATTTGATTAGCTAAATTATTTACAAATCAATCAATTTAATTATATTAATTAAAATTCAATTTAATTAAATTAATAAACAATTAATTTTTTTTTCTCTGCAAATACTAAAATCTATTAACTGAAAAGAGGAATATTTTTACATGGAGTTGAGGCCTCAGAGATCAGAACCTGAGAGCACTCAACACAGCAGAACTGTCCCCTTACAAAAAGAACCTAGGGAGACCAGTTACATAGAGCTAGAAAACATCTATAAAACCGAGAGAAAGACTTGTAGAACGAAGATAGAGACATTGACAGTAGAAAAGCCTAAATTCTTAGCAAACCAGTCGGTAAGTAAACCACCACTTCCCCGAAGGGAAGCCAAAACAGCAGGCTATAGATGCTGAACCTTGACTGAGAGCAGAAATACCTGGAGGTGGTCATCTAAGCGGTATCAAAAACAAAAAAGGAGAAAAGCAGGCCCAGGAAGCATTAAACTTCCATATCCTCACTAGGAGACTTCTCCGCTACCAGACACGTGCTGCCAATCCTCAGGAATTCATTGTCATCCGTCTCACTGACAGGGTTCGCCAAGGAATGACTTGTGGCACCAAGAGTCCCTTCCACAGCTACTGGGCTTATGTCTTGAAGGGGCAGAAAGCTTTTAGGAATTTCATCTTGACCAGACTTATCACTCTTCTGATTCTTCAGGCTTCCCCAATCCATTGAATGCTCACTACTTTGAGAAGGATCAAGAGTGATGCATGCGAGAGGGGAGATTTGATTTTCTTCTTCCGAAAGGATTATAGTGATGTGAGCACTAACCATAGGCCTATTCATATTGCTTTCAAATTTGAAATGCGTTGTTTGGAAAGCGCTATTTGGAATTGGCTTGCGCCCAGAGCTCAAAGGAGGCACATCCTCATGAGAGGAGGGAATATTAATAGGCAACTGTTTAGGGTCCACAGAATGACCGGTGGTTGGATGTTTATGCTTCCACGTCGCTCCCTAGAACGATTCCTCCTGTCCTGGCGAACCATTATGAAAAGCGAAGGGGAAGGTACAGAGAGACCAGAGAGACCAAAGACAACAACGGGGGTGTTATAGACATTTTTGTGCCTTACAGCTATAATCATGAAATGTCCATAATCCAAGGGATCCAAAGTCCCTAAACATGTTGTTCCTACCCCTAGAGGAACAAGGCTAATAAACCACAGCAATTCACAGAAGTTCTCCACCAAAAACTGCTCAAAAACAAGTCAATTCAGAATCAATTCAGAGGCTCCACTAGCTACCTGCGTTGAAATGCAGAGGCTACACTGGCTATTTGCATTGCAACGCAGGTGGAAGCACTACCAGGGTGCGCTGAGCGGAAAATGACAAATGGCAGGGTCCCTTGTGCGAGGTGTAAAGACTGTGGAAGCTTCCAGAATCTTCCTCCATGACACTTGCCTTGATGAGTTCGACTAAGTGATGAGTAAGAGGCTCTTAGTCTCCAAGTGGAAGCAAGAACTACCAGACGGAGAGGACACTAGTCAGATCTCAAGCTGACTCATCCTCTCTCCAAACATCTATATATGGATCTCTCCTCCATGAGATCCAGGAGGCTGGAATTTTGTTATTGCAAAGAATTGTTGTTGGTTTGAGATTGGAATCATTGGGTGCTTAATGCTTTGAAGGGAGGTGAAGAAAGGATTTCATTCGCTGGGAGGTAGATGCTGGGTTGGAACTCTCTTGGTTGTATCTCCTCCTGAACCTTGTTATTCATCAATAAAGCTATCTTGGTTTCTCCTATATACTGATGTATCTTTGATGTATGATTGCATTAGTATGTTTAGTTTATTTCTAATCCTGAACTAGTTATGAATATGAATCTATGTCTTTGTGTAGTGTTCTCTTCTTGTGATCTTGCAGGAACCTGTTGAAGCTGGGCGAGCGAGACGGCAAGTAGCTGGGAACTCTCAAAGAGAAGAGAAACCGGATCGAGGGACAAACAGAAGACACCGGTTAGTCCATCCATCTCTCTTCATTCTTAATTCATAAAGGAAGAATACTAAATAGTTGTTTCTGTTTGTTGCTAAGGCACTGTCACACCTTAGGTGGATAGGATCGTCCTGCATAGGCATTTTTCCCCACAACAAATTGGCGACTCTGCTGGGGGGATTTGTTTAGTCATTTTATTTGTGTCTCTATCATTGTTTGTTTCATAGACTCCAGAGCAGCAATCGAACTGCATCTGCTATTTTCAGATGCAAAGTAGACAGCTACTGCTTTGATCCAATCACTGGATTTGTCTATGATCTGAACAATGGACTCACAAATGATTTAATGATCCTTTGTGATAGATCTTAGCCCTCCTTCAAATCATCCCTTTGATTGTACCTTGCTTGTTGCTTTTATTTGGCCTGAAACCGTAGATTAATCAGCAAACCGTGACCCAGAACCCAGAGAAGAACTCTTGTTTCTGCTCCAGCGCAGGCTCTGTGAAGAGACTCTGCATTTCAACGCAGTTCCCGTGAAGGCTACCTGCATTGCAATTTAGTTTCTCTGTTATACAGGTGCGCTGATCCAGCTTAGGCCTTGTGCAGCTGGGGTTCTCTGCTCTATTTTGCCTTGTTTTGATCTCTGATTTCTACAGCCTGTAACCAGCATAGGTACCTGTCTGATAACTCCTTTTCTCTACTTTAATTCCGCCTCCTTTTGTACAAAAAGACTGTGAGTGTTTTTATGTGTTTGTGGCGTCATTTACAGTTTTCCTTTGCAAGAGTGAAATAGTCGACCTGTAGCCCTTGATTCAGATCTGTTGATTTTGATCTTAAGAGAGAGTTCATTGGCTGATTGACAGTTGACTATACGTTTACTTTTGCTTTTGGTTTGAGTTTGTCTCTTTTAAGTGTCGAAACAAGTGTTCATTTCGAAAGTCGTAAAGTGTTGTATTCTCTTCTACCCTTTCTGATTTCGAAAAAGTAAACTTGTTTGTATTTGTCATTTAAAAGCAAATTCAAAGTTGTACAAAAAGCTTTCTTTTTAGGCATCAATATTAAGAGAGCGGAAAACAAACACCTGCATTGTGCATTTGCATCTTGATAGTTTGCATGCTTGATTTAGGAAAAGTGCATTTAGAGTGTGCTGATTGCTCTTTGAGAAAAGATGGTGTCTTTCTTTTCCCTTTGTAGCTAGGATTTTCATTGTTGAAAAAGAGATAAAATTTGCTTATCATCTTTTAGATTGCATTTAGGAGTTGTATCTACATCTCGTGGTGAACCTCAAAAGGAAAACTTCTAAGAAAGATCAACATAAAATAAACTGAATGAACTTAATAACGCTTTGTAACATAACGCACAACATAGAGGTCTAGGCTAGAGACGTGTTTCGACGTCGTAAAACCTGGTATCTGTTGGCCTCGCTGATGGTTGGGTGATTCCTCTTGAGGGACCAAAAGTGCCAGTACGGATTGTGCTCCCACGTACCGTCGCGTATATATTGGGAGACCCCTATAGGCTTAAAACCTTTATCCTTAGGAAGCCGTGTCGACCGCCCTACTGATCGCAATGCACTGAACACAACATTCGGGAAGATTGACTGCCATACCGTAAAACATATTCTGCAGTTTTGTGATTGGTTTGGCACACCCTCTACCTAGATCTCCAGAGCAGTTCGTTTGGGCCTTTTTCAGACTCTATAATAGAAAAAGTCCATCCGAGCATTTTTCACTTCGGGCTCGTTAAAACATCGAAGGTGACTAGAGTCATCTTTTGTTTTTTCTCGACTCTTTAAAATTGAAAAAACAAGTTGTGTCTAAAGCGTCATTAAAATTTATTTTAACGGAATAATAAATCACCCTTATTCCCGCGTTGATCTTTCAGTTGGGAAAATGGAGCTCTCCAACCAAGGAATTCCCCTTGGTGGAAGTCCTAGTCCCTTCTCCTCTTGGGGAGATGTTGGAGCGCCCCATATGGCCACATTGTCGCTTCCAGGACAGATAATCGACTTGCCTGTCTGGCTCTTCTCAACTAATGTTGTTCAAAACACCACTACTCCTGAACAATCGAATCAGCAGTTAGACCAGTCCAGAGCTGCCCACCAGCCTTCCACTTCCTCTAACTCTTCCTCTCCTCCTTACTCTTCACGTGATGGAGCTAGCAAAACTAAAAGCCAAGCTCCTAAGGAGAAGAAGGAAAAGAAGAGGAAAGAGAAAAAGAAGAAGGAGCCAAAAGCGACTGGGGGCAAACGAATGGCATCTAACGAAAATCCACACACTGCACTGACCAGGCCTAAATTGCCATGTGTCATATGCAAGGGAGACCACTTTCACAGAGATTGCCCTTGCATCCCTCGGATACTAAGGGACTGGTCTCCCCGCTTGCACAATTCGGTGGCGTCAACCTCTGATAGCCATGTCGACAGCACACCGTCAACTAGTGAAAGTGAAGCCACAGGACAGAGAGGGAAAGCTAGATTTCCCTGCAAACTGTGTGAAGGTGACCATGCCATCCACCGTTGTCCCTTCTTAGACGAGGCTAAAAGAGTTTTGGAAGATCGCCCGGGTTTACCAGCGCGACTTCCTCCTGGATATCAAAAACTCCTGCCAAGTCCTTCACCAGTTGAGAACCAGGCTGGCCCGCTCAGGTGGTCAGCCGAAGCACCTATCATTGAGGATGAACCGTCCGAATCCATACTTGACGAAAGTCAAAAGGTCGAGGCGGCAGTTGACCCGGTCTTGCCTTCAGAGGTTCTATCTTTGAATGATACCATCACAGAAGAGAATAAATACGACACCGTCCAAATTCTCTTCATCAACACAGACTCCGACGAACAAGGGGGCAATTTTCCCATTCCTTTATCGCAGGAAGGAACTTCGTCAGAGTCATACCCGGCCGTATATTCGGTCCCACCACCAAGCAACCTAGTTGTATCCTTTGAGTGGAATCAACTAGGCAGACCCCGCTTACCAGCAAGCATACCATTCAGAATTATCGTTCAAATATACAGAATGGTAATGGCTTGCACCATCATCGATGAGGGGGCATCTGTGAGTATCCTTTCCTCTATTGCTTGGAAAGCGCTTGGTTTTCCAGTGCTTTTTCCTGAAATGAGAAATCTGACAGGCTTCGATAAAGGAACCAGTCGACCTTTAGGGATCCTCCCCAATGTGCCTATCACATTGAAAGGGAAGACCGTTCAAATGAACGTGATGGTCATTCAAGGACCCTTGGATTATAACCTACTCCTTGGACGAGACTATATATATTGCATGGGAGTCATCGTCTCCTCACTCTTTAGAGTAATGTGTTTTCCGCACGAAGGAAGAATGGTCAAGCTCGTGGATCAACTTTCATTCCCCGGATCACGCATTGCAAATAGTCATATACCATCCCTAAATGGTCTCTTCGCTCAAGAAATGTCTCAACCCACGGTCCGTCCTCCCGATGAGCGCGAGTAATCCAGAAGGATATGACTGGAACCCAGGGAGCATGCGTCCTGGTCTGCTTCGGCATGAAAACTTTGGGTATAGAGTAGGTTTCCGCGGGAGAATATGACTAGTCTGTACCCCATCCATGGTTGGAAGAGGGGCTATTCTAGAATAAGATTCTCTTGTCAAAGTTATGTGTTTGGCGCTCACCTTTGTCTATTTCGGTAGACATCGCCGAAGAAGTGTTTTGTTTGGGGTGCAAATAGAACAATCTTTGGGTAACTTGTAAGAGGTAGGCCTCTCTCGGTAAAACAAATGTTTTGGAGGAAGATGAAGTAGGGGTAACCTTGAAACTCTGTTTTATGCCTGGGGGCATGCAAACCTTTTGGAGTGCAAGCAAAGAGCGGTTATTTATCTTTTTTTTGGATTAGTCGTTTCCTAACTTGCATAAAGAAAGGATGCGGAGCAAAGCTTTGTAAGATGAAGCTACATAAAAAATAGAATCTTAATGAGACATTCTTATCATATGACTAGGTTAATCGAGCGGTTTTAGCACACAGTTCATGCTCGTTAAAAAATAAATGCAAGATCCGAGCAGTTTTAGCGCATAGTTCATGCTCGTTAAAAAATAAACATAAGATCGAGCAAATGTTTCCACCTGCGTTTAAGCTCGTTAAGAAATGAACTATTCCGGTAAATAACCATCGTGAATGTAATATCATTAGCCATTAAAGCCTTGGTCGTGTTTGCCCATCACCTCCACTTTTCCATTGGCCGATCATTCACCTCCATATGATTGTTTACCTATTTTGAGGAACAGCTGCGAAGAGTGATTTCACTAGCCATCCTTGTGACACTGCCGTGATTTGGAAATTCCAATCCTTCCCTGGAATCAGCTGCTACCCTTTTTATCACTCGTTCCTCAAAAGACGAGTCTTCTTTAAGCTCTTTTCATATGACTCGTGAAATATGAAAAGATTGCCGAGTTTTGGCCTTCCAGCTCGATAAAGTGACCGGAAGAGCTATCCCTCCTCTTGATTTTAATCTTTTTGGACCTGAGGGATTATTGCACAAACAGATCGAGCGCTTGTTTTATTCGGCTCGTTAAAGATATCGAAAATCCATCTCTTCTGTATTGTTTTATACTTTTCCGAACTTAAGGGATTAGATGATGAAAAAGGACTTTTGGAGTTAACTTTATGTACCTTTTCAGACTCTCTAAAGATGAAAAGGACCGAGTTATCCTTGTCGTTAGACTCGTTAAATGAATGAAATAGCGACAAACTTGTCTTTAGACGAGAACGAGTTTCACTATCGCTAGGCTCGTTAAAACATAGCGATGGGCTTGCCTGAAGGGCAAGTTATAGAACAAGCATATGTTATCCTCCTCAAGCTTGACAAAAATAAAGAGGTACTGGTCAGCAATGACTGGGGAAAAATTGGGAGAAACTCAAGAAAACTTTGATGGTAGCAAGTCGCTCTTGAAAATGACACTTTTCCTCCATACCACAATCGGGTTGGGTTGTTTCATTCACCGGTCACATCGCCATGGTCTCGCCATACCATCCATATTTGGGGTAATGCTACCGATCCATCGCATAAGTGTCGCCACATGTTCAAGAGAAGTCATTTAGAGAAGTCACGTGTGTCCCATCCACTACCATACATTATACTCTTTCATGACCGCCACCCTAAATCATATGTCATCAGATCGTTTTCACCTTCATCAAAATCATTAGCTCCGTTCTGTGTCATTGATGTGGGATTCATTAATGCCCTCCTTTGACGGATCACTTCTTGTCGACATAATCTCATTATCCAAGAAGTTGATCTAGGAACACCCCCTTCAGTACTTTGAAGCTTGCATACCTCAATGGCAAGTTTCTCACTTCCGGCGACAAGTACACATCAATGACCTTCGACCGAAAGATTTTGCGTGGTGTTTGACGCCAAGTCCTCTATTCACACCACGTGAATTGTACTGCAGTACCTTGAGGGTCATCTTCATTATCGGTGATTCCTCTCGCGCTTGTTAACAATTTACATCATTGACTGGTAATCAAGCGATGTCTTTCCATGTTCGACTTCAAAGCAATTCTCACATGGATCGACTTGTACTTAGAGTGAAGATCGGACGAGATTGAAGACCCCGAATCTAGTTTCATCCATCTGGGCTGCGATATATCTTCAGAAAATAAAGACATAGAAATGTACAGCTTTACAGCATAGATAATCATCCTACCAAAAGGATGATGGCTCTATCAGAATCATCAGTCTATCATCAGACGATTGTCTGTTATATGTACATGAAAATGAATCTATAAAGCTAAGCATGGGAATGCCCGCCTCAGCTAGATTGTGAAAAAAGTATGAAAATAATGTATTGTATTGTATTGTATTACAGGTCTCCTCCCAGCATTGAAAGAACTTCGGATCCTCCTAATAAAGCATTTCACCCAATAAACAGCCTCATACTTTAGGAGGCAACTCTTATAGACATTTTTGTGCCTTACAGCTATAAGCATGAAACATCCATAATCCAAGGGATCCAAAGTCCCTAAACATGTTGTTCCTACCCCTAGAGGAACAAGGCTAACAAACCACAGCAATTCACAGAAGTTCTCCACCAGAAACTGCTCAAAAACAAGTCAATTCAGAATCAATTCAGAGGCTCCACTAGCTGCCTGCATTGAAATGCAGAGGCTACATTGGCTAGTTGCATTGCAACGCAGGTGGAAGCACTACCAGGGTGCGCTGAGCGGGAAATGACAAATGGCAGGGTCCCTTGTGCGAGGTGTAAAGACTGTGGAAGCTTCCAGAATCTTCCTCCATGACACTTGCCTTGATGAGTTCGACTAAGTGATGAGTAAGAGGCTCTTAGTCTCCAAGTGGAAGCAAGAACTGACAGAGGGAGAGGACACTAGTCAGATCTCAAGCTGAATCATCCTCTCTCCAAACATCTATATATGGATCTCTCCTCCATGAGATCCAGGAGGCTGGAATTTTGTTATTGCAAAGAATTGTTGTTGGTTTGAGATTGGAATCATTGGGTGCTTAATGCTTTGAAGGGAGGTGAAGAAAGGATTTCATTCGCTGGGAGGTAGATGCTGGGTTGGAACTCTCTTGGTTGTATCTCCTCCTGAACCTTGTTATTCATCAATAAAGCTATCTTGGTTTCTCCTATATACTGATGTATCTTTGATGTATGATTGCGTTAGTATGTTTAGTGTTTTTCTAATCCTGAACTAGTTATGAATATGAATCTATGTCTGTGTAGTGTTCTCTTCTTGTGATCTTGCAGGAACCTGTTGAAGCTGGGCGAGCGAGAAGGCAAGTAGCTGGGAACTCTCAAAGAGAAGAGAAACCGGATCGAGGGACAAATGAAAGACACCGGTTAGTCCATCCATCTCTCTTCATTCTTAATTCATAAAGGAAGAATACTAGAATAGCTGTTTCTGTTTGTTGCTAAGGCACTGTCACACCTTAGGTGGATAGGATCGTCCTGCATAGGCATTTTTGCCCACAACAATGGGGATGAAGGAATGACACAGAGACTGAATTAAACACACAGAGAAAGCCCGAGACGGAGATGCAACACGTCCAATTCTAAATTCAAGAGCTTTGGAGAGCTTACCCCTTAAAGCCGTGCTAATCCTTCTGTGGGGAACCTTAGCGTAATACACCTCTTCCAGAAATACAGAGAGTCAGTCTGGAGCTTGCCTCTGTTTGCAAGGTTCTGCGTTGAACAACGCACTCCATTAATGCAAAAAACCTATAGTATCCAACATTAATAACTCCATCCCTCTTGCGTGAGGTGAGAACCTGGGAAGCCACGCTGCCCTGCAGCTGGCAGTACCTAGTTTTACAATCTTGCATGACTTTCATTTAATTCATTTGCACCACCCGCATCCGGGGAATAAACAATTAATTAAATTATTTACAAATTAATCAATTAAATTAACTAAAAATAAATTAAATTAAATTAATAATATATTTATATTTTGGTTATATTAAAAGTATAATATTAGAAAAACATCTTACACTACCTTCACAATTCATTTTGTAACTTCCAAATAATGTCAAAGCAGTATGAATCATTTTTTTAAAAAGGAGGAGTGACATAGGCGTGGGACAAACCTTATGTGGAGAGAATTATCAGATATCAGAAATTACAATTATCCTATGTTTTTAAAACAAATTGAAAAATTTCTCATGTTCGATATCTGATATCATAACTTTTTTAATATCGGAAAGAAAAAATTAAATATGAGAATTTTTTAAATATCTGGACGTTTGAAATATGAGCATTTTAAAATATCGATATTTTTATATTGGAAGTTTTCTATCGGCATTTTTTGTATCGGTTGAGGTGAAGTGGCGCCCACATGGGTGGACTCATCCATTATAAACTACAACCACATGGTGGTTAAAAATCTGACAATGTCAACTATAACCACTTTGCGATTTTGAGATTTCAGGCTTCGTAATTTATTTTAAAATTGGGCATTGGAATAAATCACCGAGATCCCGACTACACATAATTTTAATTTTAACTAGTAAAAATTAACTAGGAATTAATATTTACAATCACTTACTAATCTATATACAAAAATTAGAATAAGATATATATTTTTACCGATATGGTAAAAACTATCGAACCTCGGATGAGCACCATTTGCAAATCATGTAACCAAATGAGATGAAACAAATACTGATGGAAATCTAGTGAAAAGTCAAACTCAATGAAGTAATCAAAATGGAAATTTGAAGAAAACACAGAAAATGGCAAAATTGTAGGATTCTTAACTAAAAGAAAATATTAAAAAGGTGATTTATCAAAACAATTTTGGAAAGGGCCCCCATTATTGAAATGAATAAGTCAAAAATGGGGGGATTGAGTTTTCACTAAAACACTGGTGACACATGGGGAAGAACCAATTATCTCTGGTTAAATATAATGAAATTCAATTTACCTGAAGTTTAAACATAATGGTGTCCATTAAATCATCATACAATAAAACACTTCCATGGGTCCCACATAAATAGATTACGCAATATGAGTTTGAAAATATAACTACTCAAAGCAGACTTGAGTAAAAATTATGAATCCAAAATTTGTGAAAATTTTATTTTAGAATTACCTTGTATGAGAGAATAGAAGAACGTATAGAAAAGAATTTTTGATAAAGAGTATATCAATTTTTATGAATGGTCTCTGACATCACTTCATTACTAGATAGCCTAAACAATACCTGGACGAAGTTGTCTTTTACGCCATACAATCCTAGCCCCACTATTTTCGAGTGTCCATAGCCCTTACGAGTTTACATGTATTTCCCATGCTTCCTCTTTTAATCACCTTTTTGATAAGAACATTTGGAAGATTTTAGTTTATGATGTACCTGAGTGAAAGAGGTGGGATTGTAATATAGACTTATCTTAATGGATATAATACTTTCATAATGTTTACTTCAAAAATATTTTCCCGCGACTATCAATCATATGCTTTTTATAAGGTGGAGGGATGGGAGGGATTCATTGAGTTAAACTCAAATCAGTTATTTCCTTCAAAAGGTAAACTATAACACTTATAAAGGATGTGTGTTCTTCGATGAAAAAAAATTAAAGCAAGAGGAATTTATGGTTCCATAAAGATATACTTTTAATGATAAATGTCATTCACTGAAATACACATAATAAATATTTCCCATGTATACCAACCATTTTTAGGTGAGGAAAGACCTTCCACATAAATCGTAGAGTCGTCACCAAAATCAAACCATAAGCAATTGCAAAAGTGAAAAATAACTTGAAACTGAAATTAAAGAGAAATCAACAAACTCCAAAAAACTATAAGAATGAGGAAAGGAGAAACTAAAATGAAATCCTAAATGCAAAAGGTAAACCCCAACAAGACCAATTATAGAAATATATTAACAAAATAGTAAAAGAAGATAGCCATTTGAGTTCATGGCATGTTAAGATTTTAATGATTTTATATTGTAGAGTTAAGAAATTAGGCTTTTAAACTGTAAGGGAAATAACCATCATGAGGTGAAATTAAGCCAAATGAGAAGTCCCTATCTCCTACAAAATTCCTTGTTTCAAAAAGACTCCTGCGTAAAAGCATATTAACCATTTTCTGATAAAAACAATGCTTTAGAAACAGACTGAAGGTTCAAAAAATCCACAATTTATCTATTTTTATGAATGATCATTACTTCTATCCCTAAACCCAAAAACAAAAGATAAAGAGAGTGAGTTCCCAATATGAACTAGTAGGTTTGTGAAAATAACTCACTGAGACCTGCAAAACAAAGTTTTGTATTAGTAAAAACAGAAAAAAATTCTATAACCAAAAGAAAAGAAATAGAAATCAATTAAAGTGGGTATATGAAACTTACCATTGGAGAATTTTGTTTAATTTTACCTAAGAGATATCATTTTTTCCAATAAAAAGAATATCTTCTTTTAATTGGAAGTAAAAGCATGACAGAGTTGAATTTTTTGAAATTTCATTGACCCAAAATCATCAGTTATTAACTCTAAATTAAAGCAAGCAATATTAGAAGAAAACAATGATTCATGTTCAAGGAATCAGAAGTGAACCAAATCCACAAAAATGAAAGTGAAGCGATGTTTCTTTATGAATGCAGTGAGGATTATTTTGTTAATATTTCAAATTTCATATTCACTCCATGATTCTGATAAATTGTCAAGAATCAAGACCAAGTCCAAACAATGTAATGTATATGTGTAGATGGAGAGGTCTTGAAATTTTTGTATGTCAAATATAGAGTAATGTATCAAAACTCAAATATAAGAGAAATCAAACATGATTTAACCATGATCCATTACCGTTACCTTTTCCAAATTCCTTACCAATTGTTGTATTACCATAGTGGTTTCTCAAGAGAGCCTTGAAAAGCAAATTAAGATGTACATTAAAAGATGGATAAGATAATGAAATGAGCATCCAATAGTGAGACAAAGGTAAAACCATAAATGAACCACAAGTGATGAAATTCCTCATTAGCCAAGAAGATTGACGAGAAGAGTAAAAAGAGGTCCATTTGTACACACCATGAAAAATGTATATCCCTAAAGTCAGAAAGTCATCCCAAGAAATGAATACATGGATTTGATGAAATTATAATTAAAATAAATCCAATCTTTTTGAACACAATGATAACATGAAAGTAAGAATATATATAAAAATATAATCAAGCAAGACTTCATGTGAGCATAGGGAAATATAATAATGAATTGATCAAAGACCTACAATGATACTTATCCTAATACTATCAAGTTCGAGGCTTCTGAGAGAATCATAGAAAAAGGTAAGAGCTATGATAAATAAGACTTCCAAAATGGGGACAATTCTCCGATATGTAGAATTGCGATAAATAAATCCTTTGATGTTTGAATGTTTTTGGTGATTTTTTTGCTGGAAATTTAATTGATTTTCATGTTCGATATTGCAAGTCTCAATATAAATATTTATTGAAAATATTTTAAATAAGAGTTATGATAAAAGGAAGCTCGAAATTAATATTGGATAAAAACATAATATCAGAACTCAAATACGATAATATTTCAACATGACTTTTACAGCATTCTAAGATCAAGTATTTTGAGCAAATAAAATAAAATAGGACACATGCATCTCGTAGAATTTCTGAGAAAGTGTTTTCAAATGGTTTTAGTATAACATAAACCAAGAATCTGATATCAAAAAGTGAATAATAGAAAAGAAAGATTTTTATAATTACCAAATAGAGGCCTTGAATCAATTCAGAAGAAGAAATTCAACTGAAACAAATGTAAAATGAATGAGTGCAATGGAAAATGTTTAACCCAACTGGTAAATGTAAGACTCAGAACATGTATAGATCAAATCATGGATAAGATCATTTGCTACATGAGTCTTGTGTAAATATTCATCTGTTCGTAGTAAATCTTAGCAGTAAAGAGTGTAAGAATTTCATTTGAGATCTATCAATGAGAGGCAAAATATGATTATTGACTCATATTTCGAAAATATGAATAGAAGAAAAACTAAATAATACCCCAATTCTAATAAAACAACAAATATTTTCCTAGACATGTTGCAAATTAGAAATGGTTGACTCCTTGCTTAACTCAAGTCTCCAAAATAAATCCAATGAATACATGAAAAAAAACACAAAATAAATAATAATTAAACTATGACAAACTTAAAACTAACAACAAATTAAGATGAACCTCTTAATGGATACGTGGAATAATATTGACTATATGTTTACTTCATAAACCTTCAGGTTCTCCCATGCATTTCTCAAAATTCGCATACGTTGAACATCATCTACTTATTCAATCTAAAATGCTAAGTAATGAAATTTAAATTTGCATCTACTTCAAATTTACATTAGAGGACAAGAGTGGTGAAAGTGATATTTCTAGAAATACTCGTGAAATTTTTTTTCCACGTCAGAGCAATTCCTTGGAATTTATTCATATATGCTTTTATAAAAAACATTTTTTAACAGTATGATGAAGTTTTGCAAAACAAGAAAATCAAATGCTTCACAAGTGTGTATGATTTGACTATATAAGGACTTTGATATGTTTTAAGCCACTTTTCTAGAAAATGAAAGGGGATGCCATGAAAAACACAGATCATTACTTGTTTATTAAAAAATGTGCAATAATGAAATAAATGCAAACATAAAAGGAATCTAAATCTAAATTAATCTATCCCTAATTTTGTATGGACGAAAATAAACATGAATAGGTATAGTCGTATTTCCAATGTAACCATTCTCTCACTCTAACTCCTACATGTATGTACATGATAAAAATTAGTATCAAGGATATAGTTAAATGAATAAAAACAAATTTGAATGTAGTATGTACACTAATTGCTAATATATTTACAAGAAGAAACTTACTTACGATCAACTTCTCTTGAAATGTCCTTTATTGCTAAATTTCAATTACATCACAGAAATCTAGATGGATTTCCATTAATGATTGGAAGAGCTTCAAGAGAGAGGATAACAAGCCCAATTGTGGAAATGCATTTTTGGATACAATGGCTTGGATAAAATCATCGCTTTTATGTACATATGTTAAATTATTAACAATCTTTTGTGTAGGAAACTTTTCCAAATCTCTTTCAAATCAGTTAGTGAAATATGGATGGAAGTCACATACATTCAATTGAAGATCATTAATTGAATTAGATTGTTGGTCATATTGTAAAGATACACTTTCTTGTTGGCATTTCTTTTGAGAAGAAATGAAAAGTGCTAAGAAATTAACATCAATTGTAATTGGAAGAGTAATATATATTGATGTTCATGATTATGATTTGGGACTTCATTTTCCCATTCACGTAATGCATCAATTGAGTTTTCAGTATTGAACCACTCAATATGCCGACGTAAGGTATGTAAAAACTAAGAAATGAAAATAGAAAACAAATTCCAAATAAAATAAAATAAATGAAGGAACAATAATAAAATTAAATTGTAATTTAAATTATTGTTATACCTAGTGTTAGAAAACAACTTGGGACTCATTGTAAATGATTTTATTCTCACAAGAACTTGCCAGAATAATAGAATTAGAATGATCATATTGTGAAAGAGGGAAATATTTGTGACTATGAATAGGAGTGAGAACTTGATCATCATAAGAATAATAGATTGAGATGGATTCCTGAATGCTAAAATCATGAAGATGATGAGTTTGAAAATGAAAATTTATTGGAATATTTCTAAATTAGAGATTCTTCATTCTCACATGTGATTTGACTTCGATCATGAGGATTTAATGTATAAGAAGATAAATCAACATCCTCAATGTTAGAGCAATTATCGTAAATGAATTTAAAACAATCTCTACAATTCACTTCATTCTCATCCGATGTATCAAAACAAGAAGGAATATGAAGCACATGTTCATTAATGCTATAAAAATGATCAATAATTGTCTCTTTACCTTGTTAACAACTAATATGAAATTTATTTATGTCACCCTTTTTGTTTTATGGAATAACATTACTGTAAAGAGGCAATAAATTTCTATCCTAAAAAAATATTAGGATAAAGGAAGAAATGTGAGTCTAAATAAATGAATCTAAAAACATATCTATTTATGGATTCGTGTACATTTTCTCCATTGCAAATTTCAGATTTATGATCATTCATTTGTCTATTAATTCTTTCTTGAACACTGTTGTTTGGCAGCCCTAAATTTTGTATTTCATCATCATGACAAAATTCAAAAATTTCTAAAAGAGATTACACATTAAAATCTTTGATTTATACTTGATTTAATAACTAGTTTTCTAAATTAATTTCATTCATATTTCTTTTTTTTTTTATTTCAAGGCATTTGTTTTTGCAAGATTGTTGTTGGTATCTTCTTTCATTTGATTAGCAAAATTTTCCAAGCTTTGTGTTCAAGATTTTCTTATATGAGAGTGTTCATCATTATCATCATTAATTCTATAGGAAGTGTGCACTAAATGAAGGAATTGATCATACATGGTAGAGGTAACTTTATTATGTTTGATATGCACCTCCATATTGTAATTCTCAATTATGTTAATAAAAATTGAAGAGGATCCAATATTGTAAGTTCTTCTAAAGCAAAAAAACTAATATATTCAAACCAATCCATCAATTCAATTTTTGGAAGTTTGTCATCAATTTTGAATCTTAGACAATTTAATTGAAATCTAATGGTAAAATCATGAATGATTCATTTTCAAACCTTCGTAAATCTTAAAATTCATGACATACACGGTAATAATTATAATGGTTGAACTCGTAAAGGAACGTCATGATAAAATGAATCCAACTGTGAATAAAGGAAAATAAAAGAGGTTGACACTAGATTCTGTCATTTCCTAAAAATGTACGAGTAAAAATCTTGCATAAAATGCCTTAACCAATATCATGAAAATTAGAATTTGAAATCTTTTGAGTAAATTGCAAGGCATGATCAAATGTAGAAACATTCTTCTTACCATTAAACTTTACCTTTGACAAGTGTCTTCCTATTTTGGGTGGAGTATTGGCAGATGCACGTCAAGATGTACAACTCCAAATTGGAAATTTAAGAGGAGCCATTATGATTAAAATAAAACTTTAAAATACAAAAATTTCAAAAGATAACAAGTCGCCAAGACCTCCTTGCACAAAAAATGTTGTGAGATAGAAACGTCTACCTCAACATTAGGGGAAATCCACCTAGTCGGGACATTAGAGCATATCCCTTTTCGTTAGAAATGGTGGTTTCAACTGGTTAAACTAGGTCCAGTTAGCTTCTCTCTATCTCCACCGGCTTAAATTATCCCTTTTTCTTGGCAATAGAGAAGATCCATCAGATCAGCCATCTTGCCTATCTGAGGCAAGAAAGTGATCCTTAAGCTCATCTAAGGCTTAGCCAAGCTGCAACTAAAGTTTGCTTCTCTGATAAGAGGACTTCTAGAAATATAATGATTAATCTAAATGCAAACTAATCCTATCATACAATCAAAAGGAAATAAATCCTCAGCCTGTCTTGATTAGGAAGATGCAGATCTAACCCAACGAAGAGAAAAGTAATGAAATGATCAGGATTTAAATATGTCTAGATTATAATGAAGATCAACGTAACAATGTAGTTCAATAAATTGATATTATGAGTACCAAAACACATTATGTTCAGAGATCTATCAACAGAAATAATTAATCATTAACATTAGGAAGGAATTATCATAATGTTAATGGGCATTAAACTATTAACAGTGAATGGCAAACCAATAACATTAGGAAATGGTTCACATAATGTTAATAGTAATTAAATTAGCATTAAATGGCAGATATTTGAGTAAATAGATACTCAGAAATCTGGTATCAATGCAGAAGAACAAAAGGCAAATCTAATAACAATGTCATGACACAAACAAATTGGATAACTAAGCTATAATAAAGGAATTCATATCAACATAAGTGCACAAATATAAATCCAATAACATAATTCTGCTATCACAAGAAATGAAATATGCATTAAAAATAATAGTGTTCAAAACACAAATTGATTAAACTTCATCTCTTACCCAATTCTTTGAATATGATTTCCAACCTTAACAACTGATAAAATCTACTACTAAAACCGGATTTGTAATAGTGCAAGCTTTGCTCCCCATACATAGTTCAGATTTCTAAAAGATAAATCTCGCTATTCCTCAAATTTGAGCTATCACTCTCCTCTCACATACATCTCCAAACCCTAATCATAGTAGTTCTATAAGAATTACAAAATTGCAGAGAATAGGAACACCTTTTACATTTTACAAACCACTATTTATAATTACAAAAATGAATTCCAAATAGTAGATTTGTTGAAGAGCAAATTTTCTACTACAATTTTCATTGGTCAAAATTATTTTTCTTCTCTTGCTGGAGTAATTTCATTGATTCAAATTTTCTCTTCCACATCTCCTCAACTGTTCTCGTGTCAAAAACCAATAAATTAAATTAAAATTAAAATACCAAATTTGGAAGACATACATCTCTAATCAAATTTAATTAAATAAATCAATAAAACGAAATTTGATCTTTCCATTGATCCTTGTAAAGATCGCATTGGTAAAAAGGAACATCGTTGAATGGATCTGCACTTAAGAGACGCTATGAGCAAATGAAAATGCAAAATATTAGACTCAGAAAATTAATTTTGTTTACAAATTCCGAACTCAATTTTTTGCTAAATTTTAGACTCGTATAATGACCTGATCTGGTCATTCAACCACTTGATAAATATTCTCCATGATTTTATCTATCTAATGATCGATCTGGCCCTATTTTGGCCAAGTAAAACTCAACTTATCTTCTTCCAAAGTTGAAGTATAAAGAATGACAGAATTTTGGAAAAGTTGTTACCGAGGCCAAAAATAGGAATTTTTAATAAAAAATTCTAATTTTAGATTAAATTCGTTAATTTTAATTAACTATTATTTAATTAAATATGTAAAATTAGTTAATTTAATTAGTTAAATTATTTACAAATCAATCAATTTAATTATATTAATTAAAATTCAATTTAATTAAATTAATAAACAATTAATTACACTGATTAGTTAAATTATTTAAAAATTAATCAATTTAATTAATTAAAAATTAATTTGTTTTAATTAATAATATATTTATATTTTAATTATATTAGAGTCATAATATTAAAAAAACATATTACACTACCCTACAGTTCATTTTGTAACTTCCAAATAATGTTAAAGGAGTAGAAATCATTTTAGAAAAAATGAGTAACATAGCCGTCAGACAAGCCTTATGCGGAGAGAAATATCAAATATTGCAAATTAGGATTATTTAAATTTTTAAGATGAACCAAATAAAATTTCCGATACCCGATATTCAATATCAAAACTTCTTTTAATATTGGAAAAAAATTAAATGTTGGTTTTTTTTAAATATCAAGAATTTAAAAATATTAGGATTTTTATATCGAAAGTTTTCTATCAGGAATTTTTATCTCGGGTTTTTTATTGAAGACAGGAGGTCAGATGAAGTGGGGGCCACTTGGAGTGAGACACATCCATTATAAACTACAACAACTTGGTAATTAAAAATCTGACAGAATGAACTAGAACCGCTTTGTGATTTTGAGATTTCAGGCTTCCTAGTTTTCGTTTAAAATTGGGCATTGGAATAAACTATCGAGATCCCAAAAACACATAATTGTAATTGTTCTACAATTTGGCTGCAGTGATTTTGTAGGACTATTAGTAAAAATTGGAATAATTAGTAAAAAATTAAATAGGAAATATTATTTAAAATCAATTAATAATTTATTTAAAAAAATAAAATATACATTTTATACATTTTCTAACTGAGGCAGTAAAATTATTGAACTTCAGATGAGCAGCCAAATTCGATGAAACAAGTAGTGATGGAAAGGTAGCAAAAAATCAAACTCAATGCAGCTATCAAAATATAAATCCAATGAAGATGAAAAAAAGGGAAAAATTACTAGATACTTAATCAAAATAAAATATTGAAAAGGTGATTTAGCAAAAACAAATTGGAAAAGGTCCCCATTATTTCAAATAAATAAGTCAAAGATGGGGGAGCAGGGGGGGGGGGGGGGGGGTGGGAGTGAGTTTTTACTACAACGGAACATTAATTATGGCACATTTGTTGCATTACTTATGCGCATATATGGATATGTGTTTATGGACATGGTTCATTATTTATGTGTGTCACTTACATCCTCTGAGAAAAGGTGCATGACTTATATATGACACCTAATATTGTGCGAGTAAATTGAAAGTTTATGTTCACCTCTTAGGTTATCCACACTTAGCCCTTAGCCACCATATATTTTTATAAGTTTCCACAAGTGAGACTCGTGAAACCAAACTTAGAAATATTGTGCACAAACTAGGCTTTTCAAGTTCAAAATTACTAAAATTACACATAACTAGGGCTTTGAAATTCCATAAAACTAAGGTTTTCAAAATTGCGCAAAACTAGTATTTTAAAATTTCATAAAACTAATGTTTTTCAAATTCCACTTCAATATTTTCCCTACCTTCACGTATTTATTCTTACAATAAATTTTTTAATAAAGGGAAAGGAATTAAGTTTATTCCCAAACTAATATAATTATGTGTTGAGTATTAATTAGTCACAATGGTCAAATATAACATCCCAAGGAAAAGCTTCAAGGGTTAGCTCAGTTGGTCAAAATCAGTGTCTCGATGTTTGGGAGGTCACAGGATCCATTCTGCTTGAAACCTTTGGGGTTAGGCCTTGCTAGTGGGCCATAGGACTAGATTCCCTTCGGGGTCGATCAGCTCAGCTTTTTCCGTGGACATAGCGACCACTTGTCTACCAACGTGTGCGTGAACCATAGCCAAAAAAAAATCAACATCCCAAGGAATGTGCATCAAGAAAAATCTTATGTTGATCTCTTAAGAAATTAATTCGTTGAAAACTAGGGTTTTCAAATTCCACATCATTAGTGTTTTGAAATTCCAAAAAATCAATATGTGGGAGCATCCAGACCCAAAACTTGCCATTTTAAATTTTATTCTCTCCACCTTCTCATATTTATGAAATAAAACTACATTGTCGAGGAAGAGAGTCATTAACCTCTTAACAATGTTGGGGATTAGTTACTAAAATTAAAAAGTTTTGTATATGTTGTAGACACTATGTACAATGTATAATTTAGGACATGTGTGTTTCTTTTTATGTGTCAGTAATCTGTCTCATTCAAGAATATTAATTATGTGTGACTTATGGTTCATCCCTTATATGCATCGATTGATATGTTTTGATGATCATGGTTCATTACTTATTTTCATCAATTATTTCTTGCTATACGGTGTATCACTTATATTTGATACCTCATATGAAGTATCATGGATTGCGTTCATTTATTCAATGCATTGATGCTTAACTAGGTCACTTATGGTAGGTATTTTGTGTCATATTAGTTGTGCCTCACTTGAAAGAGTATCACTTGTGTACACTACTTATGGGGCATTACTTAATTATGGCATCTATGGGCATATCTTAAGTTACGTTGGGTATAAAGTAGTCAAAATGGTCTAAACAACAAATCCACACTTATAATGTTTCATTATTCCATAGCATTAATAAATGTAATGGTCATATATAACATCATAAGGAATGTGCATAAAGAGAAATCATATATTTACCTCAGAGGGAAAAATTCCACAAAACGTAGGGTTTTAAAATTCGAAACGCTCTGTATCTCGAAGTTTTCATACCGAACTCTTGGCATGTTTCTTTTTATTCTCCTCACATTATAATATTTATGCATGCATGCTACATTTTGTTGAAAGAGGGGCATGAACCTATTGTCGACATTCAATATTCAATAATAGAAATAAAATTTCCCTTACATATATTATCACATATATTGCATTCACTATATAGAATGGTCAGCTTAGAACATATGTGTTTCTTATGGTGTATCAACTATATGTTTAATATAAGAATAATAATTAGGTGTCAATTATGGTCCACCCCTTGTGTGTATTGATGGATATGCATTGACAATCATGGTTCATTTCTTATTTCCATCACTTATCTCTTGTTAGTAAGCTACATCATGTATATGTGATACCTAATAATATGTATCATGCCTCTGTAAATTTCTTTAGTGCATTAGTGCCTAAATATGTTACTTATGTAGTTACCATGTAGCACGTTGAATACGTATCTCACTTTGAAGAGTATCACTTATGTACATTACTTGTGGAGGATCCCTTAATTATGTCACTTATGTGTGTGAGTTGTAGGCATCTCTTATGGTGCATTTGATATGAATTAGTCAAATTGATATAGAAAAAACCATTCCGTCAAATTCTACATTTCTAATGCTTTCAAATTCTAGAAAAATAGTGTTCTCAAATTGGAAAAATTAGGATTTTAAAATTCCACTCAATATACATGAATAGGTATTGCTAATTTTGGATGCACGATCAATATGAGATGTTCACTTTTATTTTCCAATTATGCACTTAAATTTCAACTCACTATGTTGGATTTTCCACATTCCACATTAATAGTGTTTTAAAATTGCACAAAACTATGGGTTTCAAGTGTAAAAACTCATATTGGAATAACATTAGTTCCATTGGACTAGTCACATCAGGTTACAACTAGGGACACCCCTTGGAACTAAGTCCACATAGGAAAAAAATGAATTAATCAAGGACCTTTAGAGCTAATGTTTTCTTAGTAAAAATCAATGCAATTTTTGCACAAGGGGTTGTATTTGGTAAATTACTTGCTTGAGCAATCATGGGGAGCATTCTCACATGGGCCCTAGCCAAACAAAAATGCTTGATATTATGAAACTAATTTGTACTCAATTTAGTTTTTATACCCCCTAGACAAAATTCACAATAAGTTCCTAAATGGCTCTTAGAAGTAAGTTGCAACTCACCATAAATTTCAAAATGGGACAAATCGGAAAAAAATTGGTTTCTTTGAATCTTACAATTGGGTTACATATAATGACATTCCCTCGATGAGACTATTGGATGATATTAACTTATTTAAGGATCTTTAGATAAATGGTTTCTTTGGTAAAAATAAATGAAAAATTGGAACAAGGGGTTCATTTCTGCAAAGCTCCTGGTTGAGTTAACATGGGTAATGAGCTCGCATAGGACTTGGAAAATCCAAATCCTTGATATTATCAAACATGTTTCTACTATTATGTTTGGTCTTCATACCTTGTGGAAAAAAATGTCTATATGTCCCTAATTGGGATTTGGAAGTGAATTCGGACTTTCCATAAAATTCAAACTATGACTTGAGAGAATACCATTAGTTTGATTGGTCTCCAAGCACTGTGTTATAGCAAGGAATGCCAAGACCCCCATGACTCCATAGTTTGAAATTGATTCATTTGAGGGCCTTTAGTTATAGGGCTTCCTATATCAATGCAAAATATACAAAAGGGGCTTGATTTTGCAAAATGTTGACATGAGTGATTGTGGTAGTGTGCTTGCATGAGACTTGGGCAAACACAAATGTTTTATATTATGAAACTTATTTTTTCTGTTTGGTTTAGTTCTCATATCAATAGACAAATTTCACAATATGTCCTTAAATAGCTCTTAGAGTTGCAACTCACCACAAAATTCAAACCAAGACTTATATGGGAAAAGTATTAATTCCATTTGAGTGTTGGCACTATGTTATATCTAGGGATACTACCCTAGAATTCATAGGTGGACTATTTATTTATTTGAGGATCCTTAGAGCTATTGTTTTTTTGAGTAAAGATTAATTAAAATTTTGCACAAGTGGTCATATTTTACAAAACACACACTCAAGTGATAGTGGGTAGTGTGCTCACATGGGCCTTTTCCAAACTATTTTTCTAAAGGAAATGGAATCAATTTTTCTAGCTCAGTTTCATTTTTATACCCACATACAAAATTCATAATATGTCCATGAATGACTCTATAATGTGGGATACAATTGTCCATAAAGTACAAACCATAACTCAGATATGAAAAAATTTAATTTCCTTGGAATCCTAACATCAAGTTACATCTAGGGGAAATCCACTCTCCCTTCCTAGGATTCCATAGGGCAAAAAATCATTTGTTGAGGATCTTAGGAGCCACGATTCTATTTACTAAGGCCAACATAAATTTTTCATAAGGGGTAGATTTTGTAAAATGACTTCAAATAATATTACTTATATACATAATTGTTTTTGGTTTATATACTTTTAGAAAAAAAGTGCAAAGTACTAGAGATTAATGAAAGAGGGTGCTTAAAGAACCCACCTAGGCTACTTCAAATTCATAAAATAGTGTAATTTTTTGTAACTTAATATTAATTGATTTATGTTGCCACATTAATGATCATATTTTAGAAATAATAATTTGTAATTAAGTATTAGAATGGATGAATGCAAAGAATAATTATTTCCATCTCTAAACCCAAGGATTTGTGTGACATGTATTTGGGTAGATATTGATGAATACAGCTAGTGCATGAAAATATCTTTTTATGATTTGAAAAGAAATGAAATATTAAAAGATAAGAATCTATTAAAATGATTTAGCCTCCCATTACAATCCAAGGATTCTTAATGTGCTCAAGTGTGGTTCTAAATGTATTAATCAAATTAAAGTAACATTGGTGAGACTTGGTACATAATTAGAGGAGAATAATCTTACATGAGGAAACTTGGATAGTAAACCATGGAAGATGAAGCTTTGGAATACAATCTTGTTAGAGTGATGCAGGGGCATAGACCCACCCCAATTAAATTTCTATTATCTAAAGAATCTAGAAGGGTGGTGTGACAACCATATACGAAGGAAACAATTTCCTCTTATTTCCATGTAATTTTAAATATATTATAAGCCTCTAGAAGGTATGTGTTGGCACAGCAAGGGATTCATCATTCTTTATAGTTGTTTTTATTTACATATAAGCTAGTTGTGAGATGTTAGGTAGGCATCTGTAATCCAATGTAAGAATTAGACTAAGAAAGAAGGCCTTAGGCCTTGAGAGGTTTGGATATGTAATATTTCCTTTTTTAGATATAACCATTTCCATGTTTGAATTTTGGTTTATCAATCCCCTATACAATCATCAATGTTTATATTATGTTTTGGTTTCCATGTTTTTGTCGAAACCCATGAGAGGTATATGTGACTTTATGTGGTCACGATCACATCCAATCACACATTTGGTGTGAAATAAAATCCTGGCATGGCAGAGAGACTTCAAGCATTAAAGTCACAATAATTGTTTTTTGTGGGCCAATGAAGGTGTAGAAAGTTCATTTTCCTAGGTTATTTGGGCCACATCATGATTCATGATTAAGGAAATCTGTCTGATGAACTCAACCTCTGAATCAAAGAAGACCCAATCAGTTTGATTGAGACTTCAACCAATCGTGTCAATAGAGGCCGAGAGAGAGTGGGAGAAAATAAACGTGTATCTCTAGACACCTGATCTCAAGCGAGACCCATGTAGTCATACCTATGAGTCTTAATTCATAGAAAGAAGACCATGTGAAGATAGAAATCTTGTTGGGTACCCATTTGATGACTACCAATTTTATGCCATGAAAGCGATTGGTCATTAGGAACTAAATGATGGTGATTCAAAGAGCATGTCAATCCCTACAATCATGAAGTTGTTGACATGTTTGAGGCCTCTGTGTGGAAGCAGTCAAGTTTTTTGTACGGTTCTGGCTAGAGGTTAGAGCACTTGAGTTTGGGGATTTGGAAGAGAATAAACTCCATTATTGCATAAAAGCCCAAGATTTTTAGATTTCATGGGCCCATAATCAATAGCATTCCCAATTTGAGCCATATAGGGATCCAAATCTAAAGACCCCCAAAGTTGATATTCATTAAGTGGTATGATAGTAGGAAAAACTACTCTAGAAAAGAACAACTCCCAAATGTGGTTGGGTAGAATTTATTATGGTACTTCCACAATTACGGTTATGGGAAGAATTTTCAGGGGACTTTAGTAGTGTGCAACAACCAGAGGAGCATAGGCCACTTAAGAAGATTCTAGACAAGGTGAACCTGTGATGCCAAAATACATAGTAGAGGAAAGAGAATTGTGTGACGTTAGTGAGGCTTGGTTGCAATTCACTTAGTAATTCATGTGGTCAAGGAAGAGTGAAGCGAGAATATCGTGATGCGACAATGAAGAAGATGATTAGGAGATAATGAATAATTGCAAGCATGGGAGTATGATGCAGGGGGATAGATTGACACAAAATCATATCTAATCTTTTGAAGCTTCTAGATGGGCCATATCATAGCTAGAGATAGATGACATAATTTACCCTTACTTTCACATAATTTGGAATATATTGCAAGCCTATATAAGGCATGTATTGGTAGAGGAAGAGATTCCTCATTCTTTAGGGTTCTTTTTTTTATGTATATGAAAAATATGAGATATTAGGAAGGTGTGGCTAATCCAATGTAAGAATTAGGTCAAGAGAGAAGGTCTCAAGCATTGAGAGGCTGAGATCTATGATATTACTTTTTATATATACCAGAATTGATGCGTTTGATTTTTTTTTTTATCTGTCCTCTATCTGATTGTGTGTCTTTATATTATGTCCTAATTGATATGTGTTCATTGAAATCCTTAAGAGATATACTTTATTGCAGGTGTTCATGATCACATCTTAGTGTCATCTTGTTATGAAACCAGCTCTCAAAAAGATAGAAAGGATAGATCAATGCCAACCTCCTTTACATTACACAAATGACCAACTCTTAGATCATTCAAATGACAAAACATCCTTTCTATATATAGGAGTCTAAGGGGTCACAATATATCCAAGCCAACCTAACAATAATAATATAAAGGCACAAAAATAACAATATAGGGATTCTATGGGGCATAATAATAACAATATGGGGACAATAGGGGTAAAACAATAATAATAAGGGATACAATGACAATAGTAATGAGGGAATCTCTAGTATTATAGGGACCTAACATGCCCCTCTTCTTCAAAAAAGTGTTGTCCTCAATTCTTGATTAGTTTTGGATGCTTCTGTATTAAATTCTCCTCCTCCCATGTGGAATCTTCAACGGGTAAGTTCTTCCACTTGATGAGATACTCTGAAATTGATCGATTTCGTAGCTGTCATGTTCTTGTGTCTTTGAATACTTCAGGTTCCGATATGATTTTTCCTTCCTCATCAAGTTCTGGAAATATTGTTTGAGCTGAAAGCTTGTCACCTATAATCTTCTTTAAGCATGAAACATGGAAAACTAGGTTCACTCGGGAAGCTGTAGGAAGCTCCACTTTGTATGCCATAGTACCTATCTTTTGCAATGCCTTGTATGGAACATAATACTTTGGTGATAATTTATTATCCTTCTTAGCTTGTTTGAGGGGCATTTTTTTATATGGTTGTAGCTATAGCAATACCCAATCACCTATACCAAAACTTCTTTCATTATGATTTTCATCTACCTGCTATTTCATTCTATTCTGTGCCAAGATGAGGTTATCCTTTAAGAGTTGGAGAACTTGTTGCTGATGCTCGATGTGATATTCCACTACTTGAACCTTGGAGTTTTCTCTTAAATATGATGTGATGGATGGTGGATGATATCCATAAAGTGCCATAAATGGGGTCCTTTTTGTTGCAGTATGGAAGGAGGTGTTCTACCACCATTCATCCAGAGGCAACCATTTGACCCATCGTGTCTATTTATCAGATACAAAGCAACAAAGATATCCTTCAAAACATTTGTTTACTATCTCAGATCACCAATCAGATTGAGGATGATAAGATGAGCTATAAGCTAACTGAGTACCAAGGCAAGAAAACAATTTTGTCCAAAAATTTCCAGCGAAAATGAGATCTCTGTCACATACAATAATCTTTGGGTTTCGATGTGGCTTTTGAATTGTTTCCATAAATGGAGTAGAAACTATGCTCACTTTAAACGGATGAGATAATGCACAAAATTGTGCATAATTGGTAGGTCTGTCAACTACCACCATGATAACACTCTTTCCTTCAGACTTGGGTAAACTTGTGATAAAATCCATTGAAACCTCCTCCCAACATTGGCTTGGAATGGATAAATGTTGTAATATTCCTAGGGTCTTAATTGTTTCAACTTTATTTTGTTGGAAAACCAACCATTCCGCCACAAAATTTTTAATATCTGATTTAAGGCCATACCAAATAAAATCCTTCTTGACCCTATGGTAGGTTTTTAGAAATCCTAAGTGCCCTCCTAAGGGAGAGGTGTGCAATTCCCTAAGAAAATTTTGTTTGAGTTGGGAATTCTTACATAGGTATAATCGATCCTTGTACCATAGCAAATCATTTTTCCAGTTAAATGTATCAAATGTACTGGGATCTTGTTGTATCATTTGAATTATTGCCCACACTGCCTTGTCACTCTTTTCATCCCTTTCTTCATTTATCCAATATGGTTGGATAATAGAAATGGTGCAGAGAAATGCTTACACATCCTCATCCTTTCTTGAGAGTGCATCTGCCACAACATTTTGCTTCCCTTTTTTGTAGATGATTTCAAAGTCATAACCCAACATCTTTGTGACCCATTTTTACTGCTCTTCTAAAGATAATCTTTGTTTTAAAAAGTATTTAAGACTATCATGATCTATTTGCACCTTGAAGTGTCTTCCCATTATGTAGGGTCACCATTTCTTAAGTGCATGTAGTATTGCCGACATTTCCTTCTAACAAATAGCTTTGTGTAAATACTTTCCTTTGATTTGATGACTTTCGAAATAAATGGGTCTTTCTTCTTACATTAAAACAACACCAATTCCATTTCTTGAGGCATCAAATTCCACAATAAAGGATTTTGTGAGGTCTGGTGTAGCTAAGACGGGTGCTTGGCACATTGCCTCTTTAGAATGTTCAAAGGCCTTCGTTGCTTCTAGTGTCCATGAAAATACATCTTTCTTCAATAAGGTTGTTAGAGGTGTTGCTATTCTCCCATAATTCTTAACAAGCTTGCGATAATACCCTGTCATCATGAGAAATCCTCGTAGATGCTTTATGGATGTGGGGATTTTCCATTCCTTAATGGTTTTAGTTTTTCTAGAGTCTACCTTAACACCTTCATGAGATACAATATGACCCAGATATTCCACCTCTTGTACTCCAAAGAAACTTTTGGATAGTTTTGCATATAATTGTTTCTCCTCCAATAGTTTGAGCACCATGTCAGCATGTTGGACATGATCCTTCCATGACTTGTTGTAGATTAGTATATCATCAAAAAATACTAACACCAATTTCCTAAGGAATGGTTTGAAAGTGGAATTCATCAAACCTTGAAATGTAGAAGGTGTATTAGTAAGGCCAAAAGGCATGACCAAAAATTCATAATGACCCTCATGAGTTCTAAATGTTGTTTTTGGAATGTCTTTAGTCTTCATTCTGATTTGATGATATCCTCAATGAGGATCCAACTTGGTGAAGTAAATTGATGCATGCAATTCATCCAATAATTCATCAATCCCAAGAATGGGAAATTTATCTTTAATAGTGAGCTTGTTGAGCTCCCTATAATTTAGACACATGCACCATGATCCACCCTTCTTGTGAACCAATACTACTGGAGCAGAGAAAGAACTTTGACTAGGTTGAATTATACCAGCCTATACCATTTTTGCAACCATACGTTCAATTTCACTCTTTTGGACATAGGGATATCTGTAAGGCCTTATGTTTGGAGGAATACTTCCTAGAATCAAATTAATAGCACGATCATGATCACGAATAGGTGGGAGGCCTTTGGGAGTCTCAAATCCCTTGGAATGATTCTCTAAGACTTTTTGGAGATCTAGAGAAATGGATGATTTCGATGTGGGAACCTCTAGTGGAAATAATTGTGAAATTATGCCTCGTTGTTCTTTCTTTAGAAACTTTGTCATTCCGTTAGAGCTGATTATTTTTTTTGGCTTTCCTGCGACACCCCTTAATTTAACTTCCATTCCTTCTGAAGAGAATTTCATGAAAATTTCTTGAAAATTAAAAGCTAGTGTACCCAAGGATTGTAGCCATTGGAATCCTAGTACAACATTAGTACCACCCATTGGAATCGAAAGCATATGGCTATTCAATACATATTATCCCATGGATAGCTTGATATTATGGCACTTCCTGAGAAATTTATGGTTCCTCCACTTGAAACCATCACTTGACACTCTGGTGCTGGATATAATAAGCAATTCAATTCCTTGGCTATCTTATAATGAATAAAATTATGGGTACTTCCCGAATCAATCAACACTATTACCTTTTTCTTCTTCGTATGCCCTTCTATATTGATAGTTTGATGAGTGATAATTCCGGCCAATGCATTACAAGATATGGTCGGATTCATTTCTTCCTTTTCTAGGCTATGTTCTTGGTGTACATCCTCTTCTTTTGACTTTTCTTGTTCCTTTTCTTCCTCCTCTTCGCAATATATGTAAAATAGTCTCTTCTCAGCACACTTATGACCTTTAGTGTATTTGCTATCACAACTGTAACAAAGCCCTTTTGCTTTTTTTTCTTCCAATTGTTGTGGTGTCAACCTTATAGGTTGTGCATGGCTAGGGGCAGTAACACTTCCATCTTTATGATGTGAGTGGTAGGCTTCCTTGTTGCCATAATTTTGATTTCCATTTTTCTTGCCAACCTGAATACCTTCTCCAATGAATCTGGTTCCGAAAGGCGAAACTCATGTTGGATATTATCTTCTAAAGTCCCTATGAACACATCAATCCTACGTTCCTCTGGAATATCTTTTACCCTTATATTCAATTTTTGGAAGTCCTTGATGTGCTCCATCATTGAACCCTTTTGTTTGAGATTTATCAATTGGCTAAAAAAAGGTTGCTTTTTGAATCATCATAATGTGTTATCATTTCATCTGTAAAATAGCCCAAGTGACAATTTTTTTACGGGAGCAAAGCCATCGATACCATACAAACTGATTTGGTTCCAAATATAAAGTTTCAATGCGTACCTTTTGTTTGTTCTGCACATTATGGAGATCAAAAAATTGCTCCATCTGTAGTATCGATGTTCCGGGACTCTTGCCATCAAAATTCCTCATATCAATCTTTGGAACGTGGTTCTTTAATCCAACGTTAGAGTCTTTAAAATCATGATTAACATTTATTTTGTTCTCATCATGAGTTTCTTTAACTACCCCTTCACCATTAGTAAGCATTTCCTGTAGAAACTTTGTCAAATATGTCTTCAAATCTTCCATGTCTTGCTTTAAATCATCCATCTTAGCTTCCACGCCATCCATCTTAACTTCCACACCGTCCATCTTAGCTTCCACGTCTTTCGTTAAACCATCCATCTTAGCTTCTACATCTTTCTTCAAACCATCCATCTTACCTTCTGTTACTTTTTGTGTGAGTGAAATTTGTTGCATCTAGTCTCGTAATTTTGATAGATCATGTTGCATTTATTCCTCTTCTTCATGAGTCATGTTAGAGCTTTCAGGTTTCTTACTAGGTGTTTCCATTTTCTTTCTTCAAGGCATCAATTAGCGATAATAAGGCTTCACTATTCCCTTTGAATTCCTTCAAACTAATTTTTCAAAGCAAGTTTATGCAAAAATTAAAAAAAAACTACACACATTTTTTCACTTTGTGCTCGATATTGAATTTGATGTATCTCTATAATTTTGGATCTCCCATGTCTGAAATCTCTTCTTGCGGTAACCCTCTGAGTAATATTTCTAACTCCACAAGTCTGATCAAGATTGGATTCTCCAATGAAGAGTTATGCCAAATCTCCCACGATGACTTGAGTATAGACTGGTTCAGTAGAGTGAACTTGTACGACGTGTTGCGCGTGACTGTTTCAACCTTAGGTTCTGAAAATGATACCCAAAAAAACTACAGTCCATACTCTATCTGTAACTTCTTACGACAATGTGATGCTTAGAACGAGCGTTGTGACGATTTTTCCAAGGTGACCTATTTGGAATGTAATTCGAGGGTCTGTAAAAACCCTAACTTCCTCAGATTATATCTCCCAAAATATAGTGAGACAGGATCTGAAATTCGAAGTCAAGGTTCAGACTTCTTTCTTCTCAAAACGGTTTTTTTTTAGCTTTTAAAGCTTCGTAGCGAAAAAGTTATAGTGACAATTCCACAATGACATTTGTTAGATGAAATTTTGGAGCTTGCAAAACCCCTAACTTCCTCAGATCGGTGAGCTTCATTCTCAAATGGGTTTTTTTTTAGCTTCTGAAACATCACAGAAGAAAAGTTATAGGGAAAATCCCATGATGGCCTGTTTGGAGCAGTGAAACCCTAGAATCCAAAGCTCTAATGCCAAATGTTATGAAATGAACTCACAAAAAGATAGAAAAGATAGATCAACGCCTTAGAATTCAGCCTCTTCAAGGGGGAAACCTCCTTTACATTACACAAATGAACGATTCTTGGCTGATTCAAATGACAAAACATCCTTTCTATATACATGAGTCTAAGGGGTCACAATATAAACAAGCTGACCTAACAATAATAATATAAAGGCACAGAAATAACAATAGAGGGATTTTATGGCACACAATAATAACAATATGGGGAAAATAGTGGCAAAACAATAAAAATAAGGGATACAACGACAATAGTAATGAGCGAATCACTAGTATTATAGGGACCTAACACATCTCGTCGAGATTGTTAGTCACAAATTTAGCACGCAATGCAATATTGGCATGATCAAGAGAGTTCAGGAATTAGAGGCATAGTAATACCTATTCATGGGCTAGTGAAAGAGTGGAAAATCCATTTTTCTAATGTATTTGGGCCTCGACATGATTCATGCTCAAGGAAAGTGGTTCGACCAACTCAATATTCGACTTGCATGAGACTTATTATCACTCAGAAATTTCTCAAGGTTGAAGAAAGAAATCACTGAGGTAACCACAAACCTATTTTGGAGATTAGGATCTAGCCTTCCTAATTCTCAGAGAGGGCTCTCTCTTTATGATTTAACTTTGTTTTAGTTAATTGGTTTTAGGCCAGTTATGATTGTGCTTGTGTTTTGATTTGAATTTGGGTGGTGGGATCACTTACTTAAATGGATAGATGAATGTCTATTTTCCACTAGGCTATGGAGTCAATCAAGCTTTGAAAACAGAACAACAACAAACGATAAAGAAAATGTTTCAGGGCAGGTTAGGTGATTAATATCAGATCTCAAAGGCTAGATGGTGAAATGATTTCCAATCAGGATCCAGGAGAGGTAAAGGATTCCTTAAACCGTATTATGAAGAGAAGTGCAAGAGGTCAACTGGGATTGGAGAGAAATTAAGGGTTCTCAAATCTGGATATCAGACGAAAACATATAAATGATCAACTATACAAAACAGAGTGTACTTAAACAAGCTATGAGTTATATATTCAGTTTAATTAATTCAAATTTGGATAACATTTAAGCTTATGAAACACTTAGAAAAAGAACATAAACAAGATGAAATTTGTACCTCACTGAGATAACTCCACACATGAATCCTGTAAAGAAGTTTCTTTATAACTTGTCTTCTGTATCAGCTGGAAATTGGTACAATAACCCTTAGGTAGTAGATCAGTCAGCTATAGCAATATTCAGAAATCCCACCATGCCCAATACTTCAAATTATGAAGTATTTATACAAAAATTAATACAAAGTATCTTGTCAACTGACTAGGATTTATTCTAGGAATAAAATATTTTGATGCTAAAAGGTAGTGACACCTATTTTACTGTATAGTTGTTATCTATCTGTTTCTTTTACATTGATTTGTCTCTCATGGTTTCTTCTTCCTTTGTCTTTTAACTGTATTTCTTTATCTGTCTCCTTTGTTAGCTGCTTTCATTTTTTCCTTTTATTGTAAATCTTACACACTCTCTCATGCTTCTGTGTTTTTAGTAAAAATGATTTTAACTAAAAGACACATGCATAATGAAACTGTTTCTTGGAGAGTAGTTTGTAAGAATGTTTTGCTGTGCTGGTGAAAATGATTTCATCTCTGTTTTAACATTTACTACGTAAATTGTTTCCTTCTGCTCTGCTGCTGTATTAAACTTAATTTTCTCTTTGCACACAAAACTCCTTCTCAATGAAGTCTTTGAATACATTTCCTGAGAATCCGGACCAAACAGGTTTTGTGACTAGTATCAGAACTTGTTTGTCTTATTTCCTGGCCTTGTTAATTACTTGCAAAATACAACAATTGTTAATAAAAGAACAGGTTGGCAGGGAGGTGATAATGGTTTCAGGGAACATGGAAGTTTGAAGTGTAATGAGGCTTTAATCAGGTTGGCATTGGCTTTTCACTTTCGCAATTCAAACATAGGTAACTTGTGGCTGGAATAATAGTTAAAATGATAGAAACAAGGTTTTTTGGTTTTTAACTTAAGGCAGTTAACTTTTGGGCGTGAAAATTATAAGTGAACATTGGGCAGTTTTGGCTTTTAAATGGGTAATGGTTAACTTTTGGGCATGGAAATTATAAGTGAACAGTGGGTAGTTTCGGCTTTTAGCTGGGAGGCAATTTCGGGGGCCATCGCACTGCTTTTGGTAGTCGGGTACTATTTCCCCAAGAGCATGCGAATTCACCTGGAAATGCCACGTAACTGAAAAGGGCTCAATAAAAACCGTGAATCTCTCGTGCTCTCGGGCGAGTAAAGGTCAGAAAGGAAGTCTGCGCGATATGGATGTGTGCCATCAAATCTAGGGGTGCAATATCTAATGTTTATTACACAGACAGGAAATCTGGTAGAGATTTGCGGTTCCTGGGGGTTAATTACAACTAATTTGTAATTAATTAATCAAGATGGTGCGGGTTAAAAATATAATGAGCGGGTTTAATACAATGACACAAGGCTTAGGATATATATTAATTTAGTTTAATATATGTGGGTTTCTATTATATGGGTTATATGTATAAAGGGAATAAATAATTAGAGTTAAATGTTAATATTAGTATATGGGCGGGATTGTAAACATACACTAAGTTTCTAATGTAAAAATAATATCAAGACAGAGAAGCAAAACTTAGAATAAAGGGGTTTTATGGACTTTTTAGGTGAAAGATGTGAATGGAAGAGTTAATTAAGTAATGCAGAGGGGGGATTTAAACTTAGGATAAAGTGTCTTTATGGGTATTTAGGGAAATTAATAAGAGGGGAAGTGATTTTTCAATGGGAAATTGGTTTCACATTAGGGAAAAGGGGTTTTGGGTAGGGGGATTACCTTTGGAGGGTAATTTACTAGGGAATTGTGTGAAACCAAGGGGTAAGGGTCAAAATCAAGGGAAAACGGTACTTTTATAAGAAATGAGAGTAAAATGGGGAAATCAGTAAATAAGCATGTGGGGGGGAAATGAAATGAGGAGAAGTTAATTAAATCAACTTGTGAACATCCTTTCACTTTCATAATTGCTCCTGCACATTGATACATAGGATTAAGCATGATGAATGTGTTTATGCTTTAATAAACTTGTACTTCTGCAACATTTCTTCTACCTACCATTTCCTTACCCTGACATTATTTCTACACTTTATTGGGTGCATTTAAGCTAGCAAACACTTTATTTCCTTTCCTTTTTTCATACAAACTCTCTAATTCTAACCTTATATCTTCCAATGGCTCAGATGAAGCTTATGAGCACATTTTATTTCTCTACCTAACTACTAATCTTCCAAGGTTAAAGAGTTTGGCCAGATTTTTATTCTTTATCTATAAACATGAAATTTAAAGCATGAATTAGTCAAGATTAAGCTTTTTGACTATCATGGGTTGTGGCATTTATGACAAGATGCACACAACCATTATCTTTCACATTGAAGTAAAAAGTAGTGGCACTTGAATTTGCACACTTTTATGATCTTTTTTTGGTTGGGGTTCATATTTCTTCACTTGTTTGATATCTTCTTATTCTTTTTGTCCTTTGATATTTCTTTTAGGACTTACCCTCTTTACATTTTTTAATCTATAATATGGAAAAAATTTGCAAAAAAGAAAAGGTATGTACAATATTACAAGACTTAGCAGAGTCAATTCGAGATTATGATCACCATTATTATAGGAACCTAATAGTGGCTAAACATGGGGATGGAATCTCCTTGTGAGATGTCAAGGACACCATCGACTAGTGGCATGATCCATTGGGTTGACCCCAAGCATGCACCTGCTTTGTTATATAAGCTTTGTGATTGACAATCTTGCATTGAAATCACAACCTTTTCTGCAAACTGAAATCTGATATGAAACTGAAAAAGGTACTTCTAACCTCAAACCAAACTACTAGATCATCAAGAACTAAGGCTCTTCTTCTTGGTATTAAATCTTAATGAATTATTTCAATACTTATTGAAAATAGAAAACTGAAATAAACTTGTTGCTGAAAACTAAATTTATTCAAACTAAAATCCTACATACTTACTCTAATCAGTTGTCCAACTATTCGTTAGGTAAAATGAAACAGCCAATGCAACCATTCAAGCATCATATACATTGCTGGATTTTGCTACTTGTGTTGGTTTGTGATTAAAACTGAAGTTTTACAGCCCAATATAACATTGTCAACAAATGAGAAGATAAGGAAATACTTGATTTCCTTTGTTGACTCTAAAAATTGTTCGAGAAGATTTTCCAAAATATTTACACTATTGTTCAACTAATTTAAGCAACTATACAATTGTTCTGGATGGCCTCCATGCCATGAAACTAAAATGTCTTTTTCAATCTTTATCACCCTGTAGATTCTCAGACAAGCTTTGTGATGATATTTCTACTAATTGAAATGTTTGACTGATGAAACCTTTATCATCTTGATCCTAAATCTCATAGTTAGTTAATGAAGAAAAATTTTGACTGCATTCATTATCCAACATATCAGCTATTGGATCATAAAAAGCTTGGAAGGATTGCTGCAACTTATTGCATATAGGTTTGAATGGAACTTCATAGATTTCTACAAGTTGCTCATCCTTTTATTTAGAGATTTTGTACCACATTTCCTTTAAAATTGAAATGATTCAAAACATAGTGGTATAGAAATTTTCTGTGTCATTTGATCAGGTGTTCCAATGAAATTTGATAACTATTATTGTGAAACCGAAGAATCTTGATTAATACTTTCATTGTCTTCTTTGGTCTCAATATCAATACCTAAAGACTGATGTTTTTTTATTGTTGTAAAGTTTTCTCTGATGAACCAAAATGAAGTTAAACAAAGAGGCAAATAACCTTCACTTATTTTCAAATTTTATGTACTTCCTTTCTCATTCTCATATTTGATATGTATAGGCTAATCATTATGTTTACTTTGTTGAAACTAAATTTCCTTATCCTCCAAATGAGTTTTTGATTGCTCTGTAAAGCTAGCTTGAGTTCGAAGAACATAATTATCATCATAATGATCATACTGAGTCAAAATCATTAAAAGAATGAATGTCATCAAACATACACAAAAAAATCAATAGGTTCCTCTTCCACATATTGATCTGTAAATCCATTTGTTGATCTATGGGAGTTGGAATTAGCAAGAATTTGTTCATGGCTATCAACCTCTTCTTTTTGTGAAATAAATGTGTCATGGTGATCTTGCACAAAAAAACTATCTTGCATGATGATATTTTGTATTCTTTCCTATATTTTCCTTACCAAAGTTTCGAGTTTTACCTCTGCAATGTTGTTGTTCTCTACTTCTACTTTTAACTTTTCTCTCCTAATTTGCAGACTAACTTCTACATCTACTGCAATGTTCTACATCTGTTCAAGAGTTGCTACATTTCTTTCTCTTAGCTAAAATTCTATTTCTAGATCAAATGCTTTTGGATAATGCAAGAGAGTTGAATCAGGAGGAGGTCTTATATTTGATGGCATTGAATAATAGACTTGTTTAAATTTGTCAGAAGATTGTTGTATTGTTTCATTTGGTTGTCTTTTCAACTAATTATGTTCTTCTATGATCACAAAAATATTAACTTTGATTATCCATCTATCAAAGAAAAATTTGACAAATTGTTGGAAATTTGAGGTGCTTGCAATAGGTAGGTTCTTGAACTAACTCTTTGCTCTACTTTGCAAAGAAAGAGCAAAAAGTTTGATTCTAGCATCATCTTCATCAATCTAAAATAAGTCCAAATAATTCTCAAAGCCTTGAATATGTTTTGGGCAATGATACCATTCTCTCCACCAAACTTGGGGAGATAATTGTAATAGTAATTAGGGATATCATGGAGTATAGGAGGTAACATGAGGGGCTTCCATCTATCAAGAACTCTACAAGGTACATGAATATGTACAGGGATTTTAAGATTAGTCTTGATTGTTTGAGGCTTCTCAATTGGAAAATGATCATCATATGATTTAGAAGGAAGCTGCTCAAATGGATAAGGTGAATTTATATTTACAATGTTCCAAGGAAAATAATCAAAAATTATTCTAAGATCTTCACTAAAATACAATATACATTGAAAGACCTTCTTGATGAGAAAGAACATAATTTCTTGGATAGTAATCCAAGTTAAAATCCTGATATTTTCATATTGTTCTTTTAGGTTCATTCCTCCAGTGGAGTGTTGATTGTGAAATTGATTTGGAGCTGGAGTCGCCAAGTGGATGATTTTACCTTTGTGTGTCTGATCACTGTCCACCCTCATATATCAGATCTAGTCTTTGTATAATCTTTTCTGAAGAAAATATTATCTTCCCCAATATTCTTGCCACTATGTTATCACTAAGAAATTTCTCAAGGTTAAAGAAAGAAATCACCGAGGTAACCGCAAACCTACTTTGGAGATTAGGATCTAGCCTTCTTCATTCTCAGAGAGGGCTCTCTCTTTATGGTTTAACTTTGTTTTAGTTAATTGAGTTTAGTCTAGTTATGATTGTGCTTGGGCTTTGATTTGAATTTGGGTGGTGTGATAACTTACTTAGATGGATAGATGAATGTCTATTTTCCATTGGGCTATGGAGTCAATCAGGCTTTGAAAACATAATAGCAACAAACCATAAATAAAATGTTATAGGGCAATATAGGTGAGCAATATTAGATCTCAAAGGCTAAATTGTGAAATTATTTCCAATCAGGATCAAGGAGCAGTAAAGGATTCCTTAAACTGGATTTTGAAGAGAAGTGTAGGACGTCAACCAGGGTGGGAGAGAAATTAAGGGTTCTCAAATCTAAATATCAAAGGAAAACATATAAATGATCAACTGTGCAAAACAAAGTGTACTTAAACAATTTCTATGTTTTATTTCCAGTTTAATTCATTCAAATTTGGATAAAATTTAAGTTTATGAAACACTTAGAAAAAGAACATAAACAAGATGAAAATTGTACTTCACTGAGATAGCTCAACACATGAATCTTGTAAAGAAGTTTCCTTATAACTTGTCCTGTCTATCAACTGGAAATATGTACAATCACCCTTAGGTAGTAGATCATTCAACTATAACAATTTCCAAAAAACCCACTGTCATGCGGAAAGAGTCGTTAGTGCGGACACAACCGACCTCCCTAGAAGCAAAAGCTTTCTAGTGACAAACAAGACAAATAAAGCTACTTTTCTCTAAACATGCATTGCAATTACAAGTAATCAGGGGATCTTTAACATACCTCTAGTCCAACGCTTTGTAGTAGTCCAGCCTCGCCGATCCGGATGAGCTCCTCCTTCTTCTTCGAAACCTGCATTCACTAACAAGCCAAAAGATTAAATAGAACCTGATAAACTCATAAAACAATACATATCTATCATATGGACCAAGGAGTATATGAAACAAACCTTGAATAACAATCTGTTGAGAAAAATAAGTTCATTTGCATTAAAAGGTAACAAAAGGAACCATTACAACCTGAGCCTTGGTGTTGTGCAAGTCCCTCCTAGGGTCCAGCAAGAGTTTTCCTTTACTTTGATTAGCTCACCCACTCTCAAATAATGCTAGGAAAGGATGGGAATCTCTCCTCTCAAGCTTTACAAGGGAGTCCTAATTCCAGCAGCATCTACCCTTAGGAATGTTCAGCTTTCAACCTCCCTCCCTTTGGCCCAATGCCTGTATTTATAGTGCTCTAGAGGAAGTTATTCAGGTCCACCATCAATGGGATAAGCCCGTCTTTGGATGGGATAGCTCCCCTCTTGATGGGATAAGTTCCTCTTTGGCAGGGATACATGAACCATCTGGAGGCCCTCCATACACGTCAAACAAGTTTCTAGAAGGCTCTAGAAATGACCACAAGTAACTTTTTGGAGTGAAACTTGCACCTTTTGACCTTTACAGGAGTACGCACCCATTGCTTCACATACAGGGCGTACAAGTACGCAGGTATTGTGAACTTGGAGTGCGTACACGCAGGTAAGGCTAATAGAAACTGCGTACCCAGAGATATATATATTTTTAATGACTTTCTCTCTTTCTTGAAGTTTGACATGGAGAGCAGAGGTATGAGGGTTGCCAAGGAGGATAGTATGACAGTTGATGGAGCCATACTAACTGCAAATAGTCATGGTGACAAATTTTAGTGTAACAGATTGCCCCCTAAAGTGCGAAGCCTATAGTAGATAAGGGTTTCATATTTTCTAGGAAGGGTGAAGTACTTTATCATTTCAAGGATTATCTTGTGGAGAGCCCAGTCAGAACCTGCAAGTATTCAACACAAAATACATATATATGATCATATCATCGTTGAGGTAGGCATTCCCATACTCAGATTGAAAACTTTAACTAATTGACTATCTACTGCTCTGATACAGGAATGATTCTGTAGTACATCATAATCATAGATTTTTGTAGACACAGTATGGACGCAGCCATCTGTTTATGATTAGTCTACTGTACAATGAATAAAAAACTCCTCGCAGCCTGGATGGTGGAAACTAGATCCAGGGTCTTCATTTCTACTTCCCGAACAGGTACGATTCTATCCATGTGAATAAATTAGTTGATGTCGAACATGGTAGAAACCACTTGATTACCAGTCAATGATGTAAACTGTTAACAAGCGTGAGAGAGACCACCAATGATGTCAATGGTTCTCAAAGTACCCAGTACAATCCATGAGATGTGAATGAATGAGTTGATGTCGAACATTTCATGGAATCCTTCGATCGAAAGTCAATGATGTAAACTGACGTCAAAGGCGAGAAACCTGCCATTGATGCATGCAGACTTCAAGGTACTGACGATTCCTAGTTCATCTTTCTAGATAATGTGCTGATGTCGATAGAAAGCGACCCGTTGCAGGCAAGCCCACAACACGAAATCATAGATCAAGTTGAAGAAATATAGCTGTAAGGACTGACTCAGGGATGGTCAAAATGGATGACGAGTATTTTGCAGATGAATGTTTATTGCAGAGACCTCTTGAACACATAACGACACGACAGATGGCTTGGTGACATTTGACCCAAAGTTAATACCCGGTTAAAGACTTTCAATGTGGCTTGATCAACTGTGAGGCAAAGGATTTCCCAACCCAGGTGAATGAAAGTGTCGTGTTCAAGAGTGGTAATAAGGCTTCTTTTGAGATAAAGGATAACAAATGGGCTCATTTTTCTCTCTTTTCCCCCACCATTTCTGGCAAGTACCTCTTTATTTTTTACAAGCTTGAGGAGGATAACATATCCTTCATTATAAGCTCATCCTTCGAATGACTCCAACTTAGTTTTGATTCGAACCCTAAGAAGGAGTAGTCCGTTCCTGTTTGTAATCGAACAGGTCCTTTATTGTGAAATTTTAACGAGTCCAGTATAGGAGAAACTCGGCGTTTTTCATTTTTAGAGAGTCTGAAAAAACTAAAGAAGACTCCAGGTTGAACTTTTTCGTAAAGTTGTGTCTCCCAAGCCCGAAAAAGTATAAAATAATACCTGAGAGAACCGCTTAGTCTTGCGACCAAGGAGTACTTTCATGATTAGTGCCTCTGACCTAAAAAGTAAAAAGCGATCAAGGACACGTCGTTTTATTTCCGTATCGAGTTTGAAACGACAAAAACCCGGCAATCTTTTCCTCTTTTTACGGTCAGAAAAGAGCTATAAGAGGACCGTCTTTTAATTCCGTTTTAACGAGTGTAAAAGAAACGCTCGGCGATCTTTTCATGTTTTAGGAGTCAGAAAAGGGCTTAAAAGATGACTCTGATGTTTTGGTTCGTGAAAAATGATAATTTTCCTTGAAAATCCTATTGTCCTGCACAAAAACGACACATTACTCATACCTGTTTAAGATAAGCAAAAATTCATTGAGAAATATCCTTCCATGGTGAAAAATAAACAAACTTAGCATTCATTTATCCAAAAAACCTATAAAAAGACCTTTTACCATGTCATTTTTACCATTTTACTGTTGAAGGAGAGAAAACGACTTTTGGCAAGAAACTTCCCGTGGACTTTGCGGAGAATCCGACCGTCGGAATCGAGTGCCGTCTCTTTGAGGTATTTCACAACATCCTCCTCTTTATTTTCATCCGTTTAGAATTTCATTTCAAGCCCTATTTTGATTTTTTGAAGGCTTTGGGGTTTTAGGATCCGCCTTTCAGGGTACGCAGGTGCCCCATGGGCGACCTGCGTACCCCGACATTTTCGTTTATGGGAAAATGGCGGGAGTACGCAGCCTACCTTCAGAACAGCTGCGTCCAGATGCTCTGTTTCTGAACGCGGGGTGCGTACCCCGCGCAAAGCAATTTCAAAACCCCAAAACTCAAAAACAAACCATCAAATTTTGATTTAATGAATTCTAATGAATGTTCTCTGGTGTGTAGATTGCCCACCATGCTTGATTGGCGCGAAAGAGAACACAAAGATGTCGATTTGGCCGCAATAGATCATCAACCCTCCATTGATGCTTTGAAGGCATGCGGTCTCTATAAATACTGGGCCATACCTGGCATGAGGGCTCAGGTGCGATTCTTAGAATGGCTGGTTGAAAGGTGGAACGTCCAGGATCAATGCTTCCACATCGGAGGGCACCAGCTCGAGATAGAGCCCTCTGACATATATTTTCTAACTGGTTTGCCTAATAGGGGCGAGCAACTGACTCTGTCCGGGACTAGGCCGGGTGGCCAATCCCTTGCTAGCCTTCGGCTAGAGTGGTGCAACAATCAAAACCAGGAGAAAGGGATAGAAATCAAATATATATCCCTGCCCGAACTTATGGTAATTGCCTTTACAGTTACCAGACTCTGCGGCGCAGCCTCCTTGCATATTGCCACCGGGTCCCAAATGCGGATGGCGATAGATTGCTACCGAGGCACCATTTTCAATTGGTGTGACGCTGTGTTGGCCAATATGAAGCGCCAACTGACTAGGGCAAAGAACAGACAACTAAAGACCTTTGGGTATGGGCCTTTGGTTGTGAGCTTTACCCTAGAGAGGGTTCTGATGCTGATCCCACAGCATCTCACTGTTCCAGTTGGGCCTCCTTGGGAGCCAAAGTTGATGCGATGGGTTACGGTGATGGCCCGACATCCTGATGAGGGAGCGGGAGTTGTTCGATTTCCTGTGGGTTAATTTCACTGGTTGGAGGACCAAGTCTTTGTGATTTAGGACTTTCCTTATGCCGGAGTAGATTTTCGCGGTGATCCAGACATGGTTCTTCCACAGGGGGAACAATGGGACGATAGAGGTATTTCATTTTCACAAGTTTTTAAATTGTTTATTTTTTATTTGTTTTTATATCGTCTCAAAACTGACAGTGACAATTTTCAAAATGCAGATGTAGGTCCACAGCGTCCGGCCAATCTCCGGCCATTCGAGAGAAGAGTACCAGTTGCACCAGCACCGGCCCCACAGGATGCAGCCGCAGAGACCTTAGCCGAGCTGGAACAGGACCTAGAGCGTCTCACGACGGACATACCAAAGACGACTATAGACGATATTCCTATCCGACTTCAGCACTATGTGGTCGCAGTCCCAGGACCTTTCAGGAGGTTCCTGTGTAGGGTAGCGCGGGTAGTGGTCTCGTATAGAGAGCACCACCACTGATTGGCTAGTAACTTTTTGTAGACACATATGACATTTTTGGTTTTTTGTACTTATCATTTTTGCCGATCATAAGGTGTTTTGCAACCTATGATCGAAGACGCTGTATATTTTTGACACACTCCTATCTATATATATATTATTATTACCAGCTTATCTTGTTAAACATGTATGATGAACTGTTTTTAAATTTACATTTATGATTATCGCAAATGTCTGTCTAACATTCGAGAAGCAATTGCATCTGCTAATGTATTTAATGACCTTGGAATATGCTGATATTCAATGTAATCAAATTCACGTTCCAAGAGGCGCACTCTCAAAAATAACCTTAATAACATTGGATTTCTAATGGCATATACTCTATTAAGCTATAATACAACGAGTCCAGAATCTAACCTCACTATCAAACTCCGAATCCCAAATGAAATAGATTCAGATAATAACTCAATCACTGCACTATATTCTGCAATGTTGTTTGTTGTTTGACCGAGGCTCACCCCATGCATAGAGACTAACTCGTCAGAGGGCGAATAGATAACCCAAGCTACGGAAGAGATATTCCGTGTATTACGACATGCACCATCAGCAAATCCAATGTACGTTTGGAGAGGCGTCGACATCTGCAATATCAAGAGTAAAACCAAGATAAGCCAGAATAACGACGAAAAGCACACTCTCTAAGCTAAGCACACTGTCTAAACTAACAAACACACCAGCTAGAAAGAAAAACTAACCTAACAAAATCTCCATACCCATTATTTAAGCATAATACCTCTTTAGGTAAAGTCCATTTCTGGGCTTACCCAAAGAGTCCCCATCAAAATCTACCAGCTCATAGGCCCCTTTCGCTAGCTTTCTCTTGACAATGTAGGGCCCATGCCACATAGGAACGAATTTACCAACACCTAATTTATCGTTAGCTTGATCATATAATAGCACTAGGTCTCCTTCTGAAAAATTACGAGGGGTCACATTACGATCGTACTGAGCTTTCATCCTTTTTGCGTGAGTCTCGATTGCCAATGCAGCGTCACGTCGAGTCTCATCTAATTTAGCTAAGTATAATAGACGCTTCTCCTCTTCGGAAGTAGCTGGAAGTAATTCGATAGCCATTTGAAGTGGTGGGATTTCGCATTCAATGGGCAACACTGCTTCCAAACCATAAACTAGTTGGAAAGGAGTGAACCCTGTTGATGTTTTCACTGAGGTTCGGTATGCCCAAAGCGCTGAAAATAACATGTTGTGCCAATTCGACCGATGAATACCAATGATTCGTCAAATCATGATAACTAGAACTTTGTTGATGGACTCAACCAAACCGTTTGCTTGGGGATAATAAGGAGTAGAACTATCATGACGCAAACCAAGCTGGCTTGTAAGTTCTGTCATCATAATGTTTCGAAAATGGCGCCCATGGTCAGTGATTATCGCTTGTGGGACACCAAGCCTAGCAATAATATGATTGAATACGAAAATCGCAGCTGTCTTGCCGTCAGTCTCGAATGTATGCATCACCTCGGCCCACTTAGTAAAATAATCAACCGCAAGGATGATATACGCGTGCCCCCCGGCCGAGTGAGGGTTACATGTAAGAAAATCGATACCCCATTTAGCAAAAGGACCAACGGTAATTATAAGGTGGAGAGGAGCAGGTGGTGCGCGCATCTTGCGATCAAACACTTGACAGTTGTGGCATTTTCAGACCGTAATGATACAATCTTTAAACATGGACGGCCAGAAGTAGCCAGCGCGCAACACCTTCTAGGTTGTGGCATACCCAGACATATGACCGCCACACGCTCCAGAATGACAGTCATTCATAACCCTTTCTGCCTCTTCATGAGTTAAGCAACGACGAAAAACCAAGTCTGCCCCACGACGATAAAGAGTATCTCCAATAATTTTGTACTGTTGGGACTGGAATCGAATTTTTCGGCTTTCCGACTTTGAAGCTTCGGGCCGAAAGGATTGGGTTTGGAGATAGACAATTATATCTCCATACCACGGATCTAAAATGCTGATGAGAAACAGAGATTCGTCCGTAATGGGTTCCTCTACCACAGTTTCCGTGTCAGCACGCGGGAAGTCACACATCAATTCCGCGAAAACTAAAGATTTCTTAGACTTAGATTTTTCAAACTCCAAGTCGAACTCTTGCAAGATAACAATCCATTTAGAGTACTTGCCCCCTAGCAATTGTTTAGTCAAAATATAAATCATAGGGTTGCAATTCGAAATGACTGTAGTTTTACGGAGAAGAATGTAATGACGAAAACGCTGGACAGCCTGAACAGCTGCCAGGGCCAATTTCTCCACATGCGAATATTTTAGCTCGGTGGGATTTAACGTCCTACTAAGATAATATATCACATTTTCTGTGTCGAATTCATCTTCTTGTACTAGGACCATTCCAATAGTGGAATGAGCGGCGGCGAGGTACAAAAAGTAATCCTGGTTGTAGTTGGGAGGATGCAGCAATGGTGCATGGGTCAACGCGTGCTTTAGCGCATCAAAAGATTTTGAGCTATCTCATCCCAAGAGAATTGAGCATTTTGTTTCAACAACCGAGTAAAACCCTTGGTAATCTCGGCGTAGTTAGGAATGAATCAGCGTAAAAAGTTTGCTTTCCCTTGCAAACTTTGGAGTTGGCGCAAACTCGAAGGAGGAGGCAATTTGATGATAGCTTCGACCTTCGAGGGATCGACGCGAATGCTGGCTTTTGAAACTACAAATCCCAGCAATCGTCCCACTTCGATGCAGAAGACACATTTGTGTGGGTTCAAACGTATACGATAATGCCTACACCTCATAAAAATTGCGCGTAAATGGACAAGGTGATCAGCTCGACGTAAAGAGTGAGCGGGCAAGTCATCGAGATACGGTTGCACAATGTGCTTGATGTCATGAAATGCATAAGACATCACCCTTTGAAAAGTGGCTCCGGCATTCTTAAGCCCAAAAGGTAATTTGCAATAAGCAAATGTCCCCCATGGACAAATGAAAGCCGTTTTTGGTTGATCGGCAGGTAGAATATTGATTTGATTATAACCGGAAAAACCGTCCATAAAGGAAAATATTTCACTGCCGGCACAATCATCAATTATTTGATTGATATAGGGCGTTGGATAGTTGTCCTTGGGACAAGCACGATTGATATCCCTATAGTAGATACATATTCTTATTGTTCCCTGCTTCTTGTTAACTGGAACAATATTCGATACCCAATACGTTAACGGGATCGGATAAATGAAACCTGCTTTCAACAGCTTCTCAACTTCTGCTTTAATTGCAGCCGCTTTCCGAGGGTGGATCTGACGCAGACGTTGCCGAACGGGTTTAGCGTCCGGGTAAGTCTTGATCTCATGAACAACAATGGAGGGATCAATTCCTAGCATTTCCTCATAGGACCAGGCAAACACGTCGCGGAATTCTTGAAATAGGGCCTTGTATGTTTGAATTTCGTCATCTGAACACGAGGCACCTATATGAATGTGTTCAACAATTCCAGGCTTCACTGAAATGTCAATGGGAATAGTGCGAGAAACATTTCCCAAATTTAGCTCTGAATCAGGATGTTTCATTGGACTCTGTGCGTCTTTGACATATTCAGCTGTAAAAATTGACGAGAAATCGTTTTCAAAACGATCATCCTCAGGTAAAAAAGAAGATCTATGATGGAGATCTTCCCATGGTAAATCGTCTATGCACAAGACTTCACAAAGTTGCTCGTCAGATGACACAACTTCAGGAAATGTTATTAACTCCGAGGATGACGCGAAAAGGGATTCCTCGCGGACCACATTCATTTGGTCAATTATCTTGACTTAGTTTACACTCAGTTAGGTACGTTACATGAAAAGATCCCAGATCTTCCAAGGTCAAATCAAATCGTTGCTGCTCCTTCGGGATCTCATGCTACTGATGGCATGATTGGTTCGGTAAATACTAAAAGCATGAAGAAATCTTCAAAGAATTCTTCGCCCATTATAACCTTACCAGATTCCCCGACAGGAGAGTCTTCTCCTAAAATTTCCGCCGATATTCACGCTATAGAGTCATCTACAGCTAAATCAAAAAACGGTGGGAATAAAAAGGGTAAGAAGAAGGGTAAAGCAGACAAGATTCCAAAGGAGAAAACAGAAAAGTCGGAATCCAATGACGAAAAAAGCAAACCTCGATATCCTTGTATTATTTGTGAAGAGGATCATTTTACAAGGATCATTCGAGGCTGACGGCAAAATAGCTGCGATTTTCGTATTCAATCATATTATTGCTAGGTTTGGTGTCCCACAAGCGATAATCACTGACCATGGGCGCCATTTTCGAAACATTATGATGACAGAACTTACAAGCCAACTTGGTTTGCGTCATGATAGTTCTACTCCTTATTATCCCCAAGCAAACGGTTTGGTTGAGTCCATCAACAAAGTTCTAGTTATCATGATCTGACGAATCATTGGTATTCATCGGTCGAATTGGCACAACATGTTATTTTCAGCGCTTTGGGCGTACCGAACCTCAGTGAAAACATCAACAGGGTTCACTCCTTTCCAACTAGTTTATGGTTTGGAAGCAGTGTTGCCCATTGAATGCGAAATCCCACCACTTCAAATGGCTATCGAATTACTTCCAGCTACTTCGATACTTCGAATTATGAATTATTTATACAAAAATTAATACAAAATATGTTGTCAAGTGACTAGGATTTATTCTAGGAATAAAATATCTAGATGCTAAAAGGTGGTGACACCTTTCAACTAACCGAAAATTGTTCCTATTTTACTTGATAGTTGTTATCTATCTGTTTCTTTTATGCTGGTTTGCCTCTTATGCTTTCTTCTTCCTCAGTATTTTAATTGTATTTCTTTATCTGTCTCCTCTGTTACTTGCTTTCATTTTTACCTTTTACTATAAATATTACTCATTCGTTCATGCTTCTGTGTTTTTAGTAAAAATGATTTTACTAAAAGGCACATGTAGAATACAATATGTTTCTTAGAAAGTAGTTTGGAAGAAGCTTTTTTCGTGCTGGTGAAAATGATTTCATCTCTATTTTAACATTTACTGTGTAAATCGTTTCCTTCTTCTCTTCTATTGCATTAAACTTGATTTTCTCTTTCTACACAAAACTCCTCCACAATTAAGTCTTTGAATACATTTTCTAAGAATCCGAAGCAAACAGGTTTTGTGACTAGAATCAAAACCTATTTGTCCAATATCTTGGCCTTGTTAATTACCTACAAAATGCAACAATTGTTAATAAGAAAATAGGTTGGTAGGGAGGTTATAATGGCTTCAGGGAATAGGGAAGTCTATGGAAATAGTTTGAACTGTAATGAGGCTTTAATCGGGCTGGTAATGGATCTTCACTTTCGCAATTCAAACAGAGATAAGTTGTGGATGGAATAATAGTAAAAAGGGTAGTAAGGGGGTATTTTGGATTTTAACTGAAGGCGGTTAACTTTTGGGTGCAAAAATTATAAGTGAACAATGGGCAATCTTGGCTTTTAAATGGGTAATAGTTAAATTTTGGGGGTGGCAATTATAAGTGAACAATGGCCAGTTTCGGCTTTTGGCAGGGAGGTAGTTTCGGGGGCCGTCACACTACTTTTGGCAGTCGGGTGGTATTTCCCCAAGAGCACGCGAGTTCACTTGGCACTGCCACGTAACCGAAAAGGTCCTGAGAAAAACCGTGAATCTCAAGTGCTTTCAGGCAGGTAAAGGTCAGAAAGTGAGTCTGACCAATATGTAGGGGTGATTTTAGGGGCGAATGTTCACCCTTTGGCGAAATTAAGGGGTTTTAAATTTTTAGTGGGCGAATATTTTGTATCATAGTACATTTTTACAAATCACCTCAAATAGCCCACCTTATATTAAGGGAGAGGGTAAAAAAGGTAAATTTAGCCCTTGAAATTAGGTGTTACAACCTTCCATTCGCCCATTTTCAAGAATAGGTTTTATTTAAGTGAATCGTATGGGCCAAAGGCCCAAATACCATATTTATAAAAGAGGTATGGTAAATTAATAAAAATATAAATAAATGAGAGGTATGGTAAATAAATAAAGCATTTTTTATATTTGCTCCATAAGTAACCTTATATACATGCAAGGATGTAAACAAATATAAATATAAGTAAAGTGAAGGTATGGTAAATAAATAAAACGTCTTTTTATACTTAAAAGGTATGGTAAATAAATAAAAATATAAATAAACTAGACGCATGGTAAATAAATAAAACCTCTTTTTATATTTAGTCCATAACCCTCGTTCTATTTATGAAGGCTCAAGAAATAGGTTTTATTTAAGTGAATCCTATGGGCCAAATACCATATTTGTAAAAGAGGTATGGTAAATTAATAAAAATATAAATAAGCGAGAGGTATGGTAAACAAATAAAACATTTTTTTATATTTACTCCATAAGTCACCTTATATTTATACTATGGGACAAATACCATGGACTAGATTGTTATTAATACCATGCAAAAAAACATTATGAACCCTAATATTAGTATTAATAAAAATAAAAATCGCACATGGTATTGACCCACCAAAATGGAACATGGTATTGACCCATGGTATTCACTTGGAATGTAGCCTATTTAAATGGGGGAATTAAACCAGCATAGATCCATCTTTACTCTGGATCTACTAACCCTCCCTCGAGAGGTATCAAATATCGTGATATGCAAACTAGCATAGAGTGAAAAAATATTTGATCCGATCAAGAGTAAAAATGGATGTTCTAATTTAATGTATGTTAAACATTTTAGCTTGGTTAAAATAAAAATAAAATAAAAATCAACTATTAATTTTATTAATTTTTATAAATTACTAATAGTAATTTTTAAGCTCCAGGTTTATGATAACCCATGGTATTGACCCATGGTATTGATGTGAGCATAGACTATTTAAAGGGGAAATTCTATCTTAGATCCATCTTAATTCTGGGTCTACCAAGTGCTCAGAGGGATAAATAGATTTCATCCCCCTAAGAGTGGTAGATGTGGAGTTAAGATGGATATAGGTTTGTTTTTATGATAATGAAGATATTAAATAGACTTAGGAAATTATATTGTAAAAACATCTTAAGGTGAATGGTTAAAGCATAGACATTGGACAAGTATATTTGTATACTTCTGCTTTAAACTGAAACAAATCCAGGGCTAAAAGGAATGGATTGATTGCACTAGTCATCCTTCTATAACTTTCCAACATATGTTGGAGTAAACAGATTGTAATTTGGGTAATTTTTCTAATTGCAAAGGGGAACATACTTGTGTATTGGCAGGGTGGTTACGAGGTCCCTAGAAGTGGAGTAAACAGATTGTAATTTGGGTAATTTTTCTAATTGCAAACAGGAACATACTTGTGTATTGGCAGGGTGGTTACGAGGTCCCTAGAAGTGATGAATTTGAATTTTTCTTGGTTTTATATATAGTATTAGGTTTTTTCTCATGCTTTCTGTGAATGGCACGGGTGAATTTTATCCTACACCCACTAGGTTATCGATATGTAATTTCGGTAATTTTGATTTCAAAAGATATTTTAAAGAAATGCAATGATTTCATTTGTGTATTCAATAAACACAAGATTTTATAATTGAGTAAAATATTCGTCATGCCTGGTGAGAGATTCGCCAAAAAATTATATATACATATTATATTATTGATAAAATTGCCTTCCATTTTTCCTATATACCATGGAGATTCGCCCATTTATTATACATGTAAATTTAGGGGGGGTTCTTAAAATTTTCCCTGCCAATATGGATGCATGCAGTCAGATCTAGGGGTGCACAATCTAATGGCTGTTGTTCGGTGAAGCTACACGATGGGAAATCGGGTGGAGATTTGAGGGGCCCGGGGTTAATTACAACTAATTTGTAATTAATTAATGAATATGGTGTAGGTTAAAAACATAATGAGCGGGTTTAATACAATGAGACCAGGGTTAGGATATAAATTAATATAGTTTAGTATATGTGGGTTTGTATTATATGGGTTACATGTATAAAGGGAATTAAATAATTAGAGTTAAATGTTAATATTAGTATATGGGCAGGATTGTAAAAATACACTATGTTTCTAATGTAAAACTAATATCGGAACGGGGGAACAAAACTTAGAATAAAGGGGTTTTATGGGTTTTTTTGGTGAAGAATGTGAATGGAAGAGTTAATTAAGTAATGCAGAAGGGGGATTTAAACTTAGGATAAAGTGTCTTTATGGGTATTTAGGGAAATTAATAATGGGGGAAGTAATTTTTCAATGGGAAATGGGTTTCACACTAGGGAAAACGGGTTTTGGGTAGGGGGATGACCTTTGGAGGGTAATTTACTACGAAATTGTGTGAAACCAAGGGGTAAGGGTCAAAATGAAGGGAAAAGGGTACTTTTATAAGAAATGAGGGGAAAATGGGGAAATTAGTAAGTAAGTATGTGGGGGGGGGGGGGAATGATATGAGGGGAAGTTAATTAAATTAGCTTATGAACATCCTTTCACTTTCATAAGTGATCATGCACATTGAAACATAGGATTAAGCATGATGAATGTGCTTATGCTTTAACAACCTTGTACTTCTGCAACCTTTCTTGTACCTACCCTTTCCTTACCGTACATTATTTCTTCACTTTATTGGGTGCATTTAAGCTAGCAGACCCTTTCTTTCCTTTTCTTTTCTCAAACAAACTATCTAATTCTAACCTTATACCTTCCAATGGCTTAGATTAAGCTTATGAGCACATTTTATTTCTCTACCTAACTACTGAACTGCCAAGGTTAAATAGTTTGGCTAGTTTTTTATTCTCTATCTATAAACATGAAATTTAAAGCATGAATTAGTCAATATTAAGCTTTTTGACTATCATGGGTTGTGGCATTTATGACAAGCTACACACAACCATTATTTTTCACATTGAAGTAAAAAGTAGTGGCACTTGAATTTGCACACTTTTGTGATCTATTTTTGTTTGGGGTTCATATTTTTTCACTTTTTTGATCTCTTATTATTATTTTTGTCCTTTCATATTTCTTTTAGGACATACCTTCTTTACATTTTTTAATATTTAATATGGAAAATATTTGGATGAAAGCAAAGGTATGTACAATATTACAAGACTTAACATAGTTAATTCAAAATTATGATCCCTATTATAGGAACCTAACAATACCAATTTGGTTTGGTCAAGCCTTGAACTGGATAGTTCAATGGAGGCTAAGAGAGAGTGGTTGCAAATAGCCTCAATGTCCCGACCACAAAATTTGAGTGGGACCCATGTAGTAAGACCTTTGAGATTTAATTGAAAGTTACATGATAAAATGGGAACAAGAAACTCACCCTTGAGTTTGATTGGGTAAAATTTAAGGCCATGTGTATGTAGAAATCTTATCATGTAATAGTCAACAACTACCAAACCCATGCCCTGAAAGTGACTAGTCACGAGGAAGCACATCATTCTAGGTTGAACAGTAGGTTGAGATCTGTGATCAAGATATTTGAATCTCATTTTCCCATAACCCACAAAACTCTAGATTTGAACCATATGGAGATCCAAATTAATAAAACCCTAGAATTAAAATTCACCTTAGAGAGTTCTCCATATTAGATAAGTGGGATTAATACCAAGGAGGACCATGCTTGGAATTTATTTCACTTGTACTGACTTATTCATTATTATGTTAGAATCTGACACTTCTTGTATATAGAAGATAAGTTAGACTTGTTGTATTTTATCACCAGTGTACTCTATCCTTTGACATTTTGTTAGAGAAGCTCTATATAGAAAAATAGTTTAGGCTCATGAGGAAAGCCATGTTTTATGACATTATGGTGCATGAGAAAACCCTAAAATAATAAAAGGGATAAGAGATATTTCTTATATGTTTTGTGAAGATATTTCTCTTGCGTAAATTTTACATTTTCTCAAGTGATGCTAGGGTTTATGATATGCATGTAGAAAGTAGAGAAGGACATGGAGTTGGATTAATCAATGGTGATTATTATGGTGGATCTTATTATATTACTAGATTTTCTAGCCTAGAAGAAGACATTGATATTGGAACTAAGACCCTGAATGAAACTCAAGACCTTGTTCTAATGGAATGTGACGGTATGTAAATATCATTATGAGATGAAAGTGATGATCCTTGATCATGGTGTCAATCCTTTCTTAGAAAACAGGTAGGTTATTATATTTTTCATGATGTTCCATAGAGGTGTTTCTATTTATGTATGAGTTGACAGACAAGGATTAGAGTGAAGAAAACCTAGGATAGACAAATATATGTGGAGACTAGGAGTAGATTTATCTTTCCATACACTTATGGAATGTAGATAATACGTGATAAAAAATCATTGAGGAAAAGGGGAGAATCATTGGTGTTGATGCTAGCTTTTTGTGTATCTTTGATCATGGCAAGGGTTCCATGATTTTATGTCCCTAGTTTTGCAGAGTGATATATTATACCAATTTTGTGAAAACTTTGTTCACTTGTATTAATTTTTTTTTATGTGCATAAAGTATCTTTCTATCCAAAATTGCGTCATTCCAAATTTATTTTTTCTTACTGCATTATCTCTAAGATTAAGAAATTTTAAAAAATTTCCATTAATGTTGGTTTGATATAACATAGGGTTAATATTAATGATTTGAAAACTACTATGGATATTCGACTAGAAAATTCATCATAAAAAATATGATGAAACTAAGAATAAAAATATACAATATTAGGGATTATTCCTGTTTATATTTCTAGATTTCTAGAATACAATTTATTGTGTATGCATGGAAATTAAAATTTCTACAGATAATAGTGAAAAATGAAATAAAAACACACAAAACACATTTCACACAAGATGTATCTTGGGAAACCATTTTGAGAGAAAAACCAATATGGAAGGTAAGGTTACTCTACTCTCTTTTCATATACCTCTTGGCTCTTTTTCTAGTTTATGGAACAAGTGAAATTGAAATGAATGAAACCCATTTCACTCCTCATGGCCCACTTATAACATGCCCTGATAGTATACTAATGGTTAGTTTTGTCTCCCTAATCTCTTAATAAAGTTACAATATGGACACTTTTAGGGTCCTATTCATCATAATGAAATGTCCAGCCCATTTTCGATAAGTTATGGGGGCTGAAATGGAATCCTCTCAAATATTTATGGCGATGAAAATAAGTAAGCTTTTGAGTAGTGTAGATTTTGCGTATAGACTTTGGTTAAGGTGATTCTTATACTATTAGAAAAGTTTGTATGTGTAGAATAGGAATGGAATGGTAAACACTAAAGTTGGAAAATTTATTGTCAAAAGAACAACATTTGATTCCTTAAAATGCTCGTAGAAGCTCTTAGACCACAATTTGCCAAACAAGTCCACACTAAAAAATATGGTCTCGTGAGATGATTGCTCCACTTTTTCCACTATCAAAGCATTGAGGTAGATGACAAAAAATATTTCATATAAATAACACCTCCCCATTTTTGGAGGATTTTGGTCCTAAAAATCTTCTACTAAATGAGGTGAGGAAACTTTTCCTACACCTTCTCTCGCCTGTGCCTTTTAGCTTTTCGTAGAAGTTGTACTTTCAAATCATTATGTGAAAGGTCATGTTGTCCCTGTCTCATAGTTCTATATATACTCTAGAAAATTGTGTCTTCTGTCAACTCTTCCTAAGCATATGGTACCAAAATCTCTACAAAAAGTAGGGCCTCCTCCTATTCCTAGTATAACATGGATGGCTAATTGAGTTTCATATCCTCTACACTCACAGGTGAGCAAATACACATGTATGATGGTAAAAAATGTCTATAAGACTTATGTCCCACATTTTCCAATATTTAAAAGGGACCATACCACAAAGACTTGATTCTATTACCAGAACAATGTAGCCTGTCCTTGTTTAGCTATAATCATACCTTGTCTCCCACCTTAAAATGATTTATCTATTATGTTTTGATCATGCTAGGTCTTATATTTTTCCTATGAATATGGATTTCCCTTATCTTTTCATCAACTTTTTCATCCCATAAGGAATCTCCTATAAGATCCTCCATTACTCCTCGTTGTTCCCATATGATATATCCAAATGTGAAGGTGGAAAATATCCAAAACAAGTTTCAAATGGGAACATACGAGTAGGATTATCAACTACTCTCAAGATTATTTTATATATACCATATTTTCATCCCAATATTTCAAATTATTATGACAATAACCCTTAAAAAGTTGAACCAAAATCTTATTGACTACTTTTATCTACCCATTTGTTAGAGGACAGAATATTGTAGAGCTTTATAACTACTTGTCCATATTCACCCACAATTTAGTCCAGAATTCACTAAGAAATATTGTCCCTATCTAAAATAATGCTTCTTCTTATCCTAAAGTGCACCCAAACTTGTCCAAAGAAAATTTTTATTGATTCTTTCCCACTAATGAAATTTTTAAAACACATAAAAAGACACATCTTGTTGAACCTATCAAATACCATAAATAGGTAGTCATATGCTTTCTTGGTTGTTAGGAAACCTCCAACAAATCCCATGGAAATTATTTCCTTGGGATGAGTGGGCACAAGAAAGCGATGATATAGACCTTGTTTCATGTTACTAGGCTTACTTATACAACCAAAAATACATTCTATTATGAACCTAACTTCCTCTTCTTGCACCTTTGGCTAATACACATACCTTTTCAAGTTGGTCATTGTCTTCCCTACACCAAAGTTCCTTGAAACTTTGGAGATAGGTACAATCACTCACCTTTAGGAATACATAACTTATCCAACTTGTATAGTAATACATCCTTGAGATCATACTCAATAGTGTTATCATCATCATGAACATTCTTTCTAGCTTTGATAGTACTGAAACACCTCAAAAAATACTCATCTTCCTAATATTCCTCTATATATACATCATGGTTGAATGGATCCATCTGAATGAGAGTTCAAAAAGCTATGTTATTTGATGTGGGTTTCCTTGAAATCATTTCAGGAAACATTGTTTTTTTTCCCTTTCTATACATGATCACCAATTGAAACTACTATAGACACCACATCCGCTTGTATCTTCTCATTTATTGTAGTTTATTCTTAGCTTGTAGGTAGTGTAGTGTATGGTGATGTATGTGAATTAGTTTCTCATTTTCCATAAAATAGTGCTTCCACTTCTTCACTAGTTTCACTATGGCATAAATTTCTTTGTCTTATACAGGGTAGTGAAGTGCTACCCAATGAAATAGTTTAAAATGGTAGTGTGCAAGCCTTGCCTCCTATATCAATACCACTCCCATAACATAAACACTGACATTTGTATCCACTTCGATGGGCTACTACGATTTTGGTAATGCCAAAATTGATGTCTCACATATAATCATCTTTAACTCCTCAAAGGCCCTCCACTGACCCTTTTCCCACAAGAAACTCTTGCGACATGTTGTTATAGTGTGGACTAGCATTGCTACTAATAGAAATAATGCTATGAATCCCCTCGGGTATTTTCCTACACCAACAAATCTCAAAACCTCAAAAACATTAATAGGATGTGGCCATTTCATAATTGCTTCCATCTTGGTAGTATATATATTCATCTCCCCTTTTATAATCACATGCGCTAAAATTAGCAACACCAGGATAAAATTTAATCTAAGAAAAGTTAATAAAGGTAAAATAATACCACAAGAAAGGGACACTTATTAAAAGTTGAATGATGGGAAAAATATCCCAGTTGGCATCACTTGTTGTGTTTTATGGCTAACGAAAATTGGTGAAGGAAATGGCTAAGGCTACTGAAAGGAAAAGAGGAATTAATTAGAATTTCATTTACGAAGATAATGGAAATTAGGAGAAAAGGAAGGTGAAAGGTCAAATGTTTCATGTGAGGTGGGAATCGAAGGAAAATAATGGAAAATTGAAGAAAATAGAGTTCTCAATAATAAAAGGGCTTTTGAGCATCAGTTGGTAGGTTTTTTCACCTTTTGTCATTTCAATTTTGGAATTAGCTTCAGAGAGGAGAATAACACCAAGATGACAATGAAAGTAAGAAATAAGGGAAAGGAAAGGAAAGAAGGACAAGGGAGGCAAAGGAAGGTAAGGATAAAGAAACTTGAGTCGAAATAGTCGTAGGTAACATATTACATCTGCGATTTCCTAGTTGGTTTTCACATGCATGGTATGTGTGTGTTGGTATATGGTTCTTTTTCTTTCATTGGAATGGATTTTTTCATGAATTGCAATGGATTTTAGCCTACCCTTTCCATTTCCAAGTAGCCATGGTGTGATGGAATTGTTCTTAGATTGAGATTTGGATTCTCGAATGGTTTTGGACTTCAGGGTGAGGTGGTCTTAGGAAAATTCTGAAAGGCCTAGGAATCCCTTGACCACTAATGGTGGGATACACAATAAAGCTTGAGGATGGAGATAGGAAAATTCTTCAAGGATGGTCAAGAAATTTTTAGGTACCCAAGCTCGGTTTACTTTTGTGATCTCGGCACTGGCTTAGGTGTGATCATGGTATGGAGAGGGTGGAGTTAGTTTAACTGTTGGATTCCCTCAATTGTCTTTGGATTAGTTATCCCATGAGATCCCACATTCATGCTTGGAATATGGCATGGTGGTGATTGGCTAAAAGAAGGGTCTATTTCAGCCAATCTATGGTTAGGTGGAAAGTGGAATTCCCGGAACTCGTTGGTAATTTCCTATGCTTAATAAAAGCTAAGTTTTCTTACTTTTGGTAAGGAAATGTAATTGTTATTATATGGATTCAATGTCTATTCTCTTATGGTTATTTATCTGGTTGTATTCTAGTTATAAGAATGGTTATATGATTATTGTCAATCGTGGCCCTACTCATGTTTTTACTTGTAAATAACTAAATAATGGATATAAGATATAATTCATGATATGAAAGCTAAAGTGAGAAGGTAGAGATCCTTATTATTAAACCTCAGTTAAGTTTTCAATCCCTTTTGTTCAGACTTGCATTCATGACCTACAGGTTGCATCAAGTACTTGACAAAATGCCAGTCCTCATTAGGGATGGTTAGCTCAAGTCCTACTTCTAGTTTTAGTTAATAACCATTTCCTTCATGTATTTTATTAGTTATAGAAGTTTCATGGCTTTCTCTACAAAGGCTTTGATCGAACCTTAATTTCCACAGTGTTGGCACAACACTAGCACAAAAAGGCCATGGCCATACTGATGCAGGCCTATGGGAGTGACTGGGAACCCATAGTTGCATGGAGACCTTGGAAAGGGAGTGACCGGGGCTCAAGGTGAGTGAAAAGGTAAGTTTTCTTATTGATTAGATACCTGGAAGGGTTTCGTCTCTCCTGGAGGTCCTGTGGAACCTAATGGAAGTCATTAGGGTCTTCAGTTGTTGACTCCATTTCCTAAAGGTCACATAGGAGATTGATTCATATCATAGTGACCCTCCCTTCATGTTTACCCTGGGAAAGCCAGTGACAGTTTGTAAATGTCAGACGAGGCAGTTATATGGTGGTATCATAGTGGGTTGCACTCTCTTTGGGCCATATTTGATACCACAAGGTGGTATGAGAGCATGGTTTCACTCTCTTGCGATATGGTTGATGTTGTCAAGGTTATGGTTTTCACGCATGTTATCAGTATATATAATTGGTATGATCATGCATGATGTTCTTGTGATGTTATGTTATTACATGAATATTGTTATGATTATACATGTATAATCTAATGTAGACTCATATTGAAGATGAGATAGGACTCCCATGAAAATTAGTTAGGTATGGATTAGATTCTTGTCTCTATTTGGTTTATCTAAAATGGTATCCTTGTAGGAAGAAGTGAATTCAAGAGGACAAGCAAAATGGTATACTATGTTCCCATGACTCCTCGTATAGATCAATCAGATAGCAAGGAGGAGAATGTTGTCTTGTTATAATAGATACATTAAGGAGCTTGAGGGAAGAGATCAGAAGTTCAAAAACAGAAAATGAGAGGTTGGTTGAGGCTCAGGAAATACTTGCAATGGCCCAGGAGAAGTACATAGAGGTTAATGCAACAATCCTTTTGAGCTTGTCAGAGTTACAGGGATAGGGACAAATTATAATCACACAAGAACAAGAAGAGAAAACTAATGGATCCTATGGTAGAAGATCCCAATCCATTTACAAGTTGGATACAAGGGACACAATTAAATGTGGAAAATCATTGGATACACCTGATAAGAGGACTGGTATGTACGAGAATCATTCTAGTTCCCCACGCAGGAGACATCATTACAATCAGCACTGTCATGATACTTCCAAGAGGATAGATTATTTTATTGAGGATTTCAAGAAGGTAAAGCCTCCTACATTTGATGGAGGGATGCAAAGTCTAGAAGATGTAGAGGCATGGCTACTTGGAATGAAGAAGTTGTTCAGATTACATAGCTACTCATAGAACATGAAAGCTAAGATAGACACTTTCAATATTAAAGGGAAGGGACATGGGAGGATGTGAATAATTTCAAAGGTATTCGGGAAGAAGACTTGACTTGGGATGAGTTCAAGATGCTCTTCAAGAAGAAATACTTATCGGAGAGGTACTATGATGATAAAGCTAAGAATATTTTTGAGCTACATATGGCTTCTATTGAAGATGACGATTACACTAGCTGTTGAGGTATGTGCCATATATCAAGGAGGAGAAGGATAAGATTTAGAGATTCATCAGTGGATTCCTAGTAGCATATAGAGACCAAATTGAGTTTGATGAGCCTATATCGTTAGAGGAAGCCATTCGTAAATTGAAGCATTGTTATGAGAAATGATAGCGAAAATATGAACCTCAATAGGACACGAAAAGAAATGAGAAATTCAAAGTAAAATGGACACTGAAGCGGGGAAGACCTCCAGATGTAGGTGAAAAATAAAATATTTCTTCTTATAAGAAGTTCAATTCAGTTGAGAAGGGACATGTGTCACAACCTTGAGAGAAGTAGCCTAGAGGTGATAGTAGAGCACCGTTGTAGTGTTGGATATGTGGCAAATATCATCATAACAATGATTTTCCATTATACCCAGAAGGTAAGTCTGATATCTATTGTGCTCATGAGGTAGAGACAGTTGGAGATGCTGGTCATAACATTCCTTGGATTGATGTAGTTTTGGACAACAAGCAGGTCAATCACCAAGCATCTATCATTTATTTAGATGGTAAGCTTTATTATCAAGTTATTTCTATTTTGATTAATCCTATATTTAATTATAGTTATGTTAATCATAGATAAGTGTGGCTTGAGAAAATAAGTGCATGTGAAGTATTGATTGGTGCATTTAGCTATAAGTATGAAGAAGAGAGCTCATCATTGGGTAAGAGTTTGTGAGTTTGATTTGAATGGTATGCCTACAACATCACATTTTAATGTACTTCCATTGGGATCATATAGTACTCTTTCGGGTATGCGTTGGCTATATCTCCATAGGAAAAAAGTAGATTTCTATGACAAGTCAATTGAGTGCCTCGATAATAATGTAGAGAAGAGAATATTCTAGGGGAATAAGAAGCCTACATAACTAACCATGGTCACAACTGTGCAAGTTAAGAACAATTGAATGAAATGGTGTGTGATGTCCACAGTTCATATTTCCAGTGACAACAAAAAGGATGTTGAGGATGCAGAAATCTCCAAGAGGTACCCTTTATTGTAGCATTTTAAGGATGTGTTTCCAGTAAAGATTTCAAAGTTTCCATTGACAAGGCAAAGGATGCCGAGGATGAGAAAATCTTCAATAGGTACCTTGTATTGTACAATTTTAACGATGTGTTCCCTATATAGATTCCAAATTTTCCTCCACACAAGGAAGTAGACTTTTCTATTGATTTGGTACTGTGGGAAGCACCATCATCAAAGGCACCGAATAGGATGAGAACACTAGAATTAGTAGAGTTGAAATTTTAGTTGAAGAAGATGCTTGATATGGGATGCATTAGACCAAGTGTATCACCTTGGGGTGCACCAATATTTTTCTTGAAGAAGAAGGATGGTACTCTTAGATTGTGTATTGATTACCTGTAGTTGAACAAGAGGACGATCATGAACAGGTATCCATTACCAAGGATTGACAACTTTTTAGATCAATTGAAGGGAGTATCGGTGTTCTCAAAGATAGATCTTCAATCAGGATATCATCAAGTATGCATCAAAGAAGAGGATATATACAAGATTTCCTTCAGGACGAGGTACGTGAATTATGAGTTTGTTGTAGTTCCATTTAGTTTGACTAATTCTCTAGCTACTTTTATGTGTTTTATGAATATTGTGTTGCATCCTTATATGGACAAGTTCGTTGTTGTCTTCATTGGTGACATATTAATATATTCTAAGAATGAGGAAGAGCATGTCAAGCATTTAGTAGGAGTTTTCGGAATGCTAAGAGCGCATCAGTTTTAGGTTAAGCTTAGCAAGTGCATTTTATTTCAAACATATGTACTTGGGACATGTTGTTTCTAGTAATGGCATAATAGTAGATCCGAAGAACATAAAAGCTATCATGGAGCAGGTAACTACTAAAAACATAAAGGAAGTCAGATCATTCATGGGCTTAGCAGGTTACTACAGCAGGTTCATGAGGAACATCTCATACATTGCATATCCTTTTACATCATTCTGAAGGAAAGGTAAGAATTTTGAATGGAAAAAGGAGTGTGAAGCCAGTTTTGATAAGTTGTAGAAGTTGTTGACAAATGCTCCAGTGTTAAAGACTGTACATCCAGAAAAAGAGTTTGTAGTGTGTACAAATTCTTACAAGAGAGGAATTGGAGGTGTCCTAATGTAGGAGAGACAAGTGATATGAGTCAAGGAAACTAAATGAGCATGAGAAGAATTACATGACTCATGATATTGAGTTCGAAACTATTATTTGTGCTTGAATATGTGGAGACATTATCTTCATGGCAGGAAGTTCTTGTTGATGAGTGACCACAGTGGGTTGAGATATTTTTTTGACCAATCGAATCTGAATGCCAGGAAATCCATACCGTTGCCCACTCTTAGTGACTTTGACTTTGATATGAGGTACATTAAGGGAAGGAGAACAAGGTTGCGGATGCTATCAATAGGAAACTGTAGTTGAGCCATGCTGCAGCAGGGAGCTCATATGGGATAGATTTATAGGATCATATCTTAAAGGAATGACAACAAGATAATAGGGACATGGATATTATGCATAGGATACAACAAGGTACAGGTGATCAAGCTGTCGATTATCATCTTATAGTATATGGATTGGTGAGATTTAGGGACAATATCTATGTTCCAGGTGACAGTGAAATCGTGCAGCTTATCTTGAGGGAGCTTCATGTAAAACCATATTCAACTCACCCAACATATAAAAAGACATTGACAACATTTAGGAAGTTATACTACTGGCCAAATTTGAAAAAGGAAATGGCAAAGTTCATGGCGAGATGTTTGGAATATTCTCAAGTCAAATCAAAGTCTAAACATCTAGGTGCATTACTTCTACCTGTTCAAATTCCAAATTGGAAATGGGAGGTCATTTCCATGGATTTCATTACAATTCTTCTGAGACAATTGAGGCAGCATGATTTTATCATGGTTGTGGTAGATAAGTTCAACAATTTATATTACTTCATTCCAGTAAAGTCTACTTATTCATCTAGTGAGGTAGCATAGGTCTTCGTCAGGGAGATTGTGAGATTACATGGTGCTCTAAAGAAGATTGTGTTTGATAGGGATGCGAATTTCACTTCTAAGTTTTGGAAGGAGTTGTTTGCAAGATTGAGGACAATGTTTTCCTTCAACAAACCTGATCATCCACAGATAAATGGAAAAAAAAAGATGGTAAACATTATATTGGAGGATATGTTGAGGATGTATGTCATGCATCAACAAAGGATATGGGAGGAGTACCTTCTATTGGTTGAGTTTTCATACAACAATGGTTATCAGAAGTCAATGAGGATGAGTGTGTCTAAGGCACTTTATGGGTGTAGTTGTAACACTTCCATCGACTATAGTCATAGAGGGAACTGGGTATCTATTTGACCAGACATGTTGGAAAACATGGAATATGAAATGAAGGTCATAAAGAAGAATCTAAAGGCAACAAAGGGTAGGCAGAAAAGTTATATAGACCAACACAAAGCATTTAAGGATTTTTAGGTTATGCAGAGTTTGTATTTGCGCATGAAGCCCAAGAAAAGATCCTTGAGTATTAGATCATGTGGAAAGCTGGCACCATAGTTTGTGGGCCTTTTAGTATCCTCTAGATAATTGGACCAATGGCCTACAAAGTTGCATTGCCTCCAACGGTGAAAGTCGATAATGTTTTTCAAGTTTCATTGCTTAAAATATATGTAAAGGATGTTAATCATGTTATTGATTGGTCTGTATTGCAGGTGGCGAAAGAAGGAGAATTCAAGGCAGAACAACAATGCATATTGAAGGAAAAACATCTTGTACTTTGGAATAGAGTACTCAAGAAGGTGAAAGTGAAATGGAAGCACTTTGATCCCAATGAAGCTACATGGGAAATGGTTGATCAAATGTGGGATATTTATCCTTCATTGTTTTCCCATGAAGGAAATTGAGTCTAGGTATTTGTACATATTTATATATTCTTGTTATTGTAAACACCGTAATGAGTTAAGTTATAAAGCTCCAATAAGTGGTATGGTTTCCATGTTGTCATGTTTTACATGATGGTTTTTCCTTTGAGTAGGTTGTCACTGTAAACATTACAATGAGTTGGGTTATAAATATGCATAGGTAGTGTTTTTTTTCTCTTTATTGGTTTTGCTGGGACTAGGTGTGGTTTAACTCCGAGGATGATGTTCCCCTAAGGGAGAGGGATCTGTAATAGTCACGAGTTGAAAGTTCATGTCATAAAGGTTAATAAAGGTAAAATAAGACCACAAGGAATAGACACTTATTCCAAGATGAATTATGGGAAAAATATCATAGTGGGCATCACTTGTTGAGTTTTATGGCTAAGGGAAATTGGTAAAGGAAATGGATAAGGCTTTGGAAATGCAAAGAGCCATTAATTGGCATTTTATTTATGAAAATAATGGAAATTAGGAGAAAAGGAAGGTGAAAGGTTACAAGTTGCATGTGATTAGGAAATTGAAGGAAAATAATGGAAAATTAAAGAAAATAGAGGCCTCATTAAGAAAAAGGCTTTTGAGCATAAGTTTGTAGCTTTCGTCACCTTATTTTCAGTTCAATTTTGGAATTAGCTTCAGAGAGGATAAGAGCACCAAGAGGAGAAGGAAAGTAAGAAAGGAAGGAAAGGAAATTAAAAGAAAGGAAAGGAAAGGAAATCAAAGAAGGACAAGGGAAGCAAAGTAAGGCAAGGATCAAGAAGGTACAATAGGAATACTTACAGGTAATAGATTTCATGTGTTATTTCCTAGATATTTTTTAGATGCATGTTATCTGCATGGTGGTATATGGTTTTTTTGTTGTCATTCACATGGATTTTTCTAGGATCGACAATGGATTTTATCCTATCATTTCCATTTATAGATAGCCATGGTGTGATGGGATTGTTCTTAGTTTCAGCTTTGGATTTCTAGATGGTTTTGGAATTTGGGGTGGAGTGGTCTCAAGAAAATCCCCAAAGACCTAGGAATCCATTGACCAATAATGGTAGGATACAGGGTAAATCCTAAGGGTGGAGACATGGAAATTCCTTAAGGATGGTGAAGAAATTCTAAGGAATCCAAGCTTGGTTCAGTTTTGTTATCTCTACGCCGATTTATTTGTGATCATAGTATGGAGAGGGTGGAGGTGGTTTAACCTCTGGATTCCCTTAGTTGTCTTTGTATTGGTTATCCCATGAGATCCCACATTCATTCTTGGAATATGGAACAGGGGTGATAGACTGAAAGAAAGATATGGTTAAACCAATCTATCATTCGGTGGAACGTGGAAGTCCCGAACCCGGTTGGTAATATTGCCTATGTTTAATAAAAGTTATTTTCTCTTGCTTTTGTAAGGAAATTTATGGGTTATTATATGGCTTTAATGGTTGCTCTCTTCTGGATATTTATCTAGTTGTATTTTGGTTACAAGCATGGTTATATCATAGTTCTCAGTCATGGCTTTACTCATTTTTTTACTTGTAACTAAAAAGAAATGAATGCAAGATCTAATTGATGATATGAAAACTAATGTGAGAAGGTAGAGACCCTTCTTATTAAACCTCATTTAAGTTTTCATTTCCTTATGTTATGACTTGGATTCATGACCTATAAGTTCTATATCTAACAAGTGTTTGAAAAAATGTCAGTCCCAGTTGGGGATGGTCAAGTTAAGTCTTCATTCCATGTTTTTTTCTTAAGCATTTTATTCATGTATTTTATGAGTTCAAGAAGTTTCATGGCTTTATAGGAAGAGACTTAGCCCTAACCTTGGAAAGTAGCCTTAATTTCCATAGTTTTTGTCACAACAATGGCACAAAAAGGCCACAGTCACACTTATGCAGGCCTATGGGAGTGACTAGGAACCCATACTCACATCGAGGCTTTCAAAAGGGAATAATTGTGGCTCAATGTTAGGGAAAATGTGAGTTGTCACAAGGGTTGGACAATTGGGAGAGATGGGTTACTCCTAGTGGTCATTTGGCACCTTAGGAAGTCAATAAGCTCTTCATTTGCCAAATCCATTACCTTAAGGTCACTTAGGAGGTTGAGTCTTAACTTAGTGAACCTCTACTTATGCTTACCCTGGGAAATCTGGTGAAAGTGGCTAAATATGGGAGGATATGGTTACACTAGATACACCAAAAAAATTTGTACAAATTGACACATATTTAATGTCTCCAATGATAGTGTCAAATGTGAGATGTTCTCATACTAAGTAGCACTCATACCAATATATCATCCAAATAGACAATAAAAAATGAATATGTAAAACAACATAATATATCATTCATTAAACTCATAAGTGTAGCTAGTGGTTTACATAGGTTGAATGGCATGACTAATCACTCATATGAACATTATCTATTTTTTAAGGTTGTCTTCTAGGAATTATCTTCTCTAACATGAACTTGGTGGTTTGCAAACTTCAATTACATGTTGGTGAATTATTTTTCTTGTTGCAACTGAACTACCATATCACCTATCCCAGGAAAGGTGTAGCTATTATTGAACATGATTTTGTTCAACGACCTGTAATCTATATGCATTCACCAATTCCCATCCTTCTTTGGCACAATGATGATGGATATGGTGTTGTGCTTCGTAAAATGACAATTCATTCTATTGGTTGTTAGGCTACTTATTTGTCATTATTATTATCACTTATTAACATCCATTTCATCCATTTCTACTATTCTTTTATCGAATTATATGCCATAATTTATTATATAATTCCATTTCATAATTATTTATGCTCTTGTGGATAAGTAATATTTGTTCTCTTTTATTTTTAATAAATGGATGATTATTATGCATGATTTTTCCAATAATGGTTTATTGATGAATTTTTTATAACATCACTCATGATTTTAGCCTCCAAGACCTCTTCCAGATTGCAAATTTTATCTTCAGGTGATAATCAAGTATTCCAACTCAAAAATTCACTAGGATAAAATGTGATAGGTTTGCATTAGACATTTCGGGCAAACAAAGAAGAATATTAAAATTCCAAGACATGAGTTTTGTGAATAACAGACCAAATGATTTTCCTATTGATAATTTTTCCGAAATTTGATATGGATTGAGAGAAATGAAAGGTTCTTTGAAGGATATATTCACAAATTTTTGGTTCTGGCCATTTTCCAAATTGTCCCAATTGCAATAACCAGATTCGACTTGTTCCAACTGAATCATGATGCAAAGATCTCTAAGATCTCATCTTTCTTATGGATATTTTGTAACCAATCCAAATGAATGGGAAATTATTTTGTAATCATTTTGTTGTAAATTTCCCTTTGTTGTTTGTATATTTAAAAGACACAAATCAGAGAGAAAGGGGAGATAATGCATATAGGGAGAATATAAGATATTGAAGGTTTTCATTTGAGAATGTAACAACAAACTTTTGTATTTTCATTTTGATTAATGAAATCTTGATCTTCTGAGTATTATCTAGCCTTTGATCTTTTTTCCACAACCCTGATCGGGTAGTTGCGCCCACTCTCCTGATCAGGTGTTGTTGGATAAGTGGTGTGTGTAGATTTATTTATGTTGTTCTTATTTTTTTATCGTTGTAACTGTTCATTAAGTTTTTGCTGTTTTGAATCTTAATTTTTTGTTACTCTAATTGTTGTTAATGTTATTTCTTGTTATTACACATTGTTATATTATTTATTTAATGCTCAATGCTGGGTAGGGAAATGATGGCCTACGTAGACTTTGCACGGTAGCCTTGAAATAACAAGACAAGACCCAAATTCACAATTAATGTGGGGAAGGGTGAATTCTTGAATTCATATCTAAACACCAGCAATAGATACCAAAATTATTACTTCAAGTCAGTTACTTCTATTAGAAACTACCTATATATCCCAATGTTTGGCAATGGAAATTCTAACATTAGTTGGATCTCATGCTCCACATCCCTCTTGGGAGGTAGCCCTTTAGGTCCTTGGAACATATCCTTGTATGTCTTTAGAAACTCTTCTAGTTATCATTTATGTTTCTTTATACACCATTCTACGGATTCCTTTCCTCTTCTTGACTCTTCAACACATTGATTTTCTCTTAAAAATAGTAAAAAACATTCCTTTCTATAACTAATTAGATTCTTGTCTTGGTTCACACATACTGATTAATTTTTTTACTTTTTATTGTGTATGTTGATAGTGAATGATTTTCTATCCTTGACAAGGACGTACTAGTTGGCTCTCTGTATGAATATTGCATCTGACATATACATGTAGGGACTTCCAAACATCACCCCACATACTTCAAGTGGAATTATGTATACTTATACTTCATCGATAAAATCAACGCTAACATAAAACCTAATTTTGCATTGTTTTGTTACCTTTAAACCAATATCCTTATTTACCGATCCTAATGGATATGGGCATGGATGATCACAAAATTTCAAACCCTAAAATGAGATTCTCCTTTTCAATTCTTCCTCACACCTGCTAGACCACGTAGGCCAAATGGGAGGCGTTACCTTGCCTTAACCTCAAGTCCTTTATCTCATCATGGAGATGGGCTTATCAAGTTGATATTTTCCAAAGGTTCAGAGAATTAAGCTTGGAAGAAACCATCATGTTCAACCCATTAATATATTTTTAGTGATATAGTTTTACTTGAATTGGTACTAACATCGAAAGATACAAACATTTAAATTTTCATGACTTGAACTCTACTACCTAGGAAATCTCTTCTACATGCCATCTATCGGGCACACGTGTGGCAAACCAACATCATTTAAGTAGATCCACGTCACTTTGGTACCAACATGGATGTGTCTCAACATTATGAAACATCTACCATTTCACCTCATTCACGAGCTCATAAGCTCAACCCTTCGCCTACAAATTCACCAAATCATGCTATATGTGGTTTTTGGGAAAGTTTTCTTTCCCATGAATTAGTGGTTTAAAATCTCCCCAAACCCCGAGACATTTTGACCATTGGATGTAACTCATGTATATTTCATCCAACCACATTCCTTCACATTTACCCTAGATGTCTTAGCCATTTGGTCCTTCAGTATAAATATGCCCCCCACTACATTTCACTACAATGGAACCACCCCATATTTTTATTCATTTTAGTCTACAATGGAGTTTGACCTTGCACTCAATGCAAAACTAGGCTGAAGGGTCTCATGATAGATATACCATATATATATTTCCTATCACCTACACCAATCTAAGTTTAGCCATATGGAATTCATATTGATAGTGTTAAGCTCTTGCCATTCCTCTAGAAGACATGGACACATGGATGTTCTTAGAGTAAGCCACATCTAGCCCTAAATATAAGGCAGTTCTATCCTTAGCAACGGAAAATGGCTCTCTAGGTTTTATTTTCACATCCCAATAAATTTACCCAATTATTCCACAATAACCTAGTCTTACCCAAATCTTGCAGAACCACAAGAAATTTTTTTCATGCATTGACACAATGACCTTCAAGTGTTCCTCATAAAATAATACATTCATAAATATGTGAACTTTCCTTTCTGACAGGTATCATTTACAATACAAAAGCATGGTTATTGTACTATATAGTTCTAACTATAATAGTACTATACCTATCCAATCAAGCCTCTGACAATTACATCATGCCTATTGTCCTACACAGACATAACTTTAAAAATTAATTCCTTTATTTAGAAATAAGGAGAGCCATAATGATTTACAGAAAATGTGGATCCATATTAGCTCATAATAAGCCACATTTATTCCATTTAAGAGAAAATATTTGTATGCTCGAACACATATACCCTCTAGTGAATATAGGAGTTAAACCACCGAAATTTCCACACACCATAGCAACATAACTATATTATCAAAGAGTCAATGATAGTCATGTAATGTACTCTACAAATGAGATAGTATATTACTATATAAAGGAAGCTACAAAAACCTTCCATATTGATAAACATAATACAACACATTTCTTTGCAAATACATACAAGAATATGTATTCCTTCATTGTCAATTTTGACACACTCATTGTTATTTATCAACAATATTTATAATCACGTAAAACAAGTATACAAGTATACAAGTAAAACCTTATCTTATTATCTTAATTGACTAGAAACTAAGAGATGGAAGTCAAATCTCTACCCAACCATAGGCCAACTACACTACAATATTCATTGTAGCTAACCACCCCTGAAATCCCTTAGTATTGTAGTAAGAGTGCTACACATACCAAGGGGTCTCAACTTTAACTGTAAACCTAGGGTTCATACAAACTTAAGAGGGGTTAGAACTATGTCTAAAACATGTAATGTTCTCTTCTATTTTTTATCTTGTGTAAGTGAAAGCAACTGAAGAGAAATTAAGTTACATAGAGATCCTTTTGCTATCTATGCGATAGGAAATACTCTAAGTTATAGGAAAGAGAGGAAAAAAAAAAATACATTATCTTTATAATAAAAGGATCAAATTTGACTCAATAATGCTGAAAAAAAGTATATTTACTCTCTTATGCATTGCAAAACAAGCTTGTAGCTGAAGGAAGGTTCCGAAAGAAGGTACTGAAACAACAAACTGTAAGTTAAAAAGAACTGAAATTTTGCTACATTAACTAAGGCAAAGATTTTTTTATGGCTCCTACAGACATCCCATGGATTTAGGAGAGAGTAGTGCCTATGTCATCTTGATGATTGTATTAAGGGTTTACAGGAAATTCACATCAAACTGAATGTTTAACATTTTAAGAGAAAATTGATTCAGAACCTTCCTTAAAAAGAGGAATGCAAAAGCTTGGTACAAACTATTACTCAAAGAAGCATTAACATTAGAATGGTAGCGGCCAACATAACATGAGCTTTTAGGTTTTTATTTGTTATAGTATTTTTGGTAGAAGAATTGATCAAGAGAGAAAATCAAAAGATGGGGATTAAATCGAAGAATTCGATGCATCAAAATTTAGAGTGAAATAGATGGAATAGAGAATTGAATGGAATGCAAAGACACATGGAGCATAATTTAAGGATTATTTTTCATATCAATATAGGAATTTTTCATTAGCATTAGACTAATATGAATCCATAAATTCATGAAAACACTTCCAATAACTACTATTACATTTAATCCGAGAAGAATAATAAAGAAATATGGAAAAAATACAAAAGATCACATACTACAAATTCAAATGATGTGGAATTTCCAAAATTTCTATTAATCTTCCACAAAGCATACATTTCATTTGACTATTAATAGAACTTCTCTCTTGGAAAACCCAAAATTTGGAATCCTTGGTTCAATCTCATAAAATTGTCTTTATAGGGCCTAAGGGGGAGAGCCCATCACAAAATATTCCTTCTTGATTTCATTACAATGGAAAATCACAACAAAAAACCTCAATGTTCTCTTTGTCACAACTGTACTAATTGAACCCTAACTGACTACCTCAAAGTAGATATTTACATAAATAGGAAATAAAAAGTGTCATAGTCGACACAATCTATGGTATCACTAATCATGATAAGCAGGTTGTGGAGGCTGCATAATGGTTAAATGATTTGGAGCACAGGAGGGTTGACAAACTGCTTGCATGGTTGCTACAATATAGGCGCAATCAGAGGATCTCGAAAGAATCATTGATATGCAATTTTGATGTTGGTGAGACCTGTGTAGCTTAGGCTAGGGAGAAACAGGGTCTTAACGATTCTCAACAGCTAAAAGTCCCTCTTCAAATATTTTATGACATTCTTACCCTTCATAGTAGCAATCTTCTCTTCTTTTGCACTCCACTAGTCTTTGGTTGTATTGTTTGCATTTGATCAACACACCCCCGAAGTCCCAGGAGCTGTAAAAACCTTCTCTGACAATCTTGTCAAACTTAGTGGTGAAGGAAACTACAATTTTTTTATACCAACAATAGGTACTCCTCAGCTTTAACCCTAGCTTCCTTCTTGTGGACAACATTGGAAATATTCATGATCTAAATTACTCTGTCCACCACATCTATGGGCCTCAGCTCACTCAATGGCCTCTCATTCCCAAATTGGATGAACCTTTTTACAATCTAGGAGTTATTTTCTCCCGCCTATTTAGCTCACAAGATGAAGCCTTCATAATCCTTGATCACAATCCTCTATGCATCCATCAAGGTTGTTTACTCCCAGTGGTTCCTTACCTCTTCAATGAGCTCATCCCAGACTAGCTTCTTGGCTTGCAGTAGGGACATGTGTGATCCAGGTGGATATTGGTGGCCACCTACCAAGTCCACTTGGACCCCCACCATTTTTTCTTTTAGCTTTTTAGTTTCCTTAATTGTAGCACAATTTGCTATTTGTAGCTGGTTTTCGGGTCCTAAACTTCCGGAGCCATTTTGAGTTCCTAAACGAACTTTTTTAGGAAAACTGGGAGCAACACGAGTCCATGGACCAATGTTTCCTTCCCAGAGTTGTAGTTCTCAGATAGATCTTTCTAACAAGATATTGTACACATCAAATGGAGATCGTATGCCAAAGTTACGAGCCTGGGAAGTTGATGTACCAATTTACCCAAACAGGGGCCACAGTTTGGCATTTCATCTTCTAGGGTTAGGTTTTTGGATGTTTAGTGTTTTCCAATGTTTCTCAACAATAAATAGGCCTTCGAGCATCATTGTCACACAGTTCAGAGGCATGTAGCCACCACATCTCTTCTTAGAAATAAGCTACCATCACCCTAATTGCTTTATTTCCATTTCTATTTATAAGCATATTTCGGTATTTTACATTAATGAAATGAAGTATTATTTCCATTGCATCTTTGTGTATATGGTATCTCTGTATTTTGTTGCATTCATGTTTAAATCCAAATCAGTGGTATCAGAGCGGTTTGTTTTTTTTCTATGTTTTTCTTCGCATGTCCCCAATGAGTTCGAGATATAAGGAGTTAGGGCTTGAACTGGTCAAACCTTTGCAATAGCAACCTCGCAAATCCCGACGGCCTCCCATGGCGGATGAAAAGAAAGATGAGGGGGTAGGAGATCCTATCAAAATCTTGCTCGAAGAAGTCCTCGAGCAACAAAGGAACACTATTATGGACAACTTTGCCTAGATCCTTCACTGACTACCCAGGGACGACGCATCGGCTTCCAACAACTACTTTGGAAATGCCACATCATTTAAGGTACAAGTTAATATTGAAATCCCCATACTCGAAGGTCAGATAGACACAGATGTCGTCGATAAATGGTTAAATATGCTAGAGGGTTATTTTTCTATTCATGATTTTTCTAGTCGAGAAAAGATTATTTTCGATCTTCTCAAAGCAGACCCCGACGTCAAGGATTTATGCGAAACCTACTACGAGCATAAGCATGAAAGTATAGGCTCACTATTTTTGGCCGCACCCACTGGAATTCATTCCGAGATGCCGTCAAGGAGCAGTACTACCCTGTCGAAAGCTATGAGCATCAATACATAAAATGGACCACGCTGCGGCAGGGAAGGGACCAAGACATGCCCGAGTTCACTAATATTTTCCATACCCTTCGCACAAAGTTGGGTATCAAGGGTTCAGAGCATAATTTGGTACTCAAATACCACATCTGCTTGCACAAGTACATCTACGAAGAAATACAATTCCTGGACATCTCCTCGCTCGACATTGCATACTGATATGTCATCACGGTCGAGAAAAAATTTAAACAGAAGAAGCGAGACTTTGGACCTCTCAATCCCAAGCAAGGGAAAGTTGCTCCCAAACCGCAGAACAAAGGACAAAGCGAAGGCGAGGTAGTGCAAGACAAACCTCTAAAGTTGCAAGCAAAGAACAATGTTGCGAAACCAAAAAAGGACACAGGAAAGTGGTGTGAGTTCCATAATAGAGCCACTCACAACACAAGTGAGTGTGGAGCCAAGAAGTCACTAGTGGCTATGCTAAAGGTTTTAGAATCAGATGCAGGTTTTGACTTTGAGTCAGTACCTGACAAGGGGAATGACAAAGGGAAGTAGATTATTTATGTAGATCCCAACACCACCATTGCCACCACGAAGATATAGAAGGAGGAACCCAAAGATCCAGAGGAGGAGGAGCATCTCTTCCACTCCCAGATGTGAGTAAAGGGCTCCCCGCTACAATTCATTGTCGACAGCGGGAGCCAGAAGAACCCCATTTTGGTAGAGGTCATGAAGTGGCTAAGCTTACCGACCACAGCACAACCACAACTATACACCATTAGGTGGCTTCACCAAGGATGGCATCTTCGCGTGAGCCAATAGTGTCGCCTTCCATACAACCTCAAGCCCTTCACGGATGAGGTATTGTTTGATGTTTCTCCCCTTGAAGTTTGTGATGTATTACTAGGACAACCATACTTGTGGAAGCAACATGTTGTGTATGAATCAAGGCCCCATGCTATTATTGTTACGTTGGGAACTAAGTTGTATAGGATACCAGAGGTAGCACTGCCTACTACCATCTCTTTGATTACTGGAAAACAATGTAGTAAGCTCGTTTCCAAAACCGAGAAATTTGTTTTCCTAATGATATGCCCTCAAGGAAAGAAGAAGATAGTGGCCACAACCTCTAGACAGGGCCCCTCTGCATGACAACTACAGATGGACAAGGTCGTGGAGGAGTACGAGGACATCTTCACCTCCCCCATAAGGGTTCCTTTGCACTGTCAGGTGAAGCACTCCATCAATCTGACCTCAGTTGGGCCGCTACCTAATGGACCAATCTATCGGTGCTTCGTTCTGGAGAATGATGAAATCAAGAGGCAGATTCAAGAGCTATTACGAAAAGGTCACATTCGTCCAAGTTCATCACCCTTTGGGAGCCCAATCATGTTGGTACAGAAGAAGGATGGGAGTTAGAGACTCTATATTGATAATCAGGCGCTGAACAAGATCACTGTCCGTAATAGGTACCCGATCCCATGGATTGATGACCTCTTCAACCAACTGAAGGGGGAAAATATTTCAGCAAGAACGATTTGAAGTCACAATATCACCAGGTACCAATCGAACCCTCCGATGATTGGAAGACTGCCTTCAAAGCCAAGTAAGGCCTATTCGAATGGTTGGTGATGCCTTTCGGATTGACGAATTCTCCTGAAACCTTCATGAGGCTAATGGATGACATCTTGCGGCCATTCACCAACTCATTTGTAGTGGTATACTTCGATGACATCTTGATCTTTAGTCAGAGTTGGGAAGAGCCCCTCCACCACATCCGATAGGTTCTCCAAACACTACGGCAACACAAGTTATGTGCCAATTTGGAGAAATGCATTTTTGGCATGACCCAGGTTTAGTATCTGGGATACATTATTGATGAACAGGGGGTGCATGTGGATCCATCCAATATCCATGTCATTTGAGATTGGCCATCTCTAACCACTCTGACAGAGCTCCGTAGCTTTGTAGGTCTTGCCAACTTCTACCGCAGGCTCTTGTTTGGATTTTCTCATATCACTTGGCCCTTGAGTCAAGTAACTAAGGGAGGAGCGAAAAAAAATTCTTTTGGTCTGACTCTCAACAGAGGGAATTCACAGAGTTGAAAGATTGCCTCTGCACAGCACCCATGCTCGCATTACCTGACTTGCAACAACCATTTGAGGTCGAGACAGATGCCTTTGACTATGCTATTGGAGCAGTCCTTACTCAATAAGGGCATCCAGTGGCATATAATAGTGAGACACTTTTAGACACACTCCGAAAGTATCCCACTTATGACAAAGAGATGTATTCCATTGTGCAGGCTTGCCGACAATGGAAGCATTACATTTTGGGGAAGGAAATGGTCATCCACACAGACCACCAACCCCTGTAGTTCATACAAACCCAAGGGAAATTGTAGAATGATCGCCATCAGAAGTGATCCACATACCTACAACAGTTCCATTTGAATATAAAGTATAAGAAAGGTAGCACAAATAATGTTGCAGATTGCCTCATTCGACCACCGATCATGGCATTAACCACTGTGCTCAACTCTTGTGGGCACGAGACTTCTGATTGGCCACTTTTCTACAAAAGCAACCCATAATTCGGCCACACATACCAAACAATCTTGGAGGGTTAGCATGTTCATGATTTTCTTCTCTAGGATGCTGTGTTATGCCACCTGGGTCACCTTTGTGTTCCTTCAAGCGAGCGTGGCAAGGTGATTTGGAAGCACACTATAGTCGAGCTGTTGGACATTTCGGGGTCAAGAAAACGGTGGCAGTACTGCAGAAGTATTTCTCTTGGCCAAATCTTTGACACAATGTCGAGAAGTACATCAAATCATACATTGCCTCCACCATTTCCAAACCGACCATCAAGAAGCAAGGCCTCTATACCCCACTACCCACTCCTAGTCAACCTTGGGAATCCACTAAGAATTGAAACGACTGTGTTTTTGTGGTTGTCGACAGGTTCTCGAAGATGGTCATTATGGCTGCCTGCAGGAGGAATATCACAGCAGAATATATCATCTCAGATCGGTACAATAGGTTCCTCAATACATTTTGGTCCAGTTTCTGGTCGATGCTCAACACCAAACTCACTAAGTCTATAGCCTTCCATCCTTAAACTGATGACCAGATAGAGGTTGTCAACAAGATGATCATACACATTCTGTTCATGTACAACTCAAAGCACCCACACACATGGGACGAGAGCCAACCCTATGTTCAACACAACTACTATCGGGTCTCCACATCTCCACTAGCCATAGCCTTTTTCAGGTGTGCTTGGGATTCCAGCGACTATGTCCCATTGATGTGGCCATGCCAGATGTAGCTACTCACACAGATTTGGCTCATGTCCAGTCCGAAACAGATAAGGAAAACATCTTCATTGAGCACATCCAACATATTCGCCAGTAGTTCGATGACATTTTTGAGAAATCAAATGCCAAGTACAAGCAGCGACATGATCAACATCAGGTGCCACACAAGTTTCAGGTGGGTGACAAAGTCTAGTTGCATTTGCAAAAGCAACGCCTTATCGGAGCCTATCAGAAACCCAGACTACTCCGATATGGTTCTTACATCATTACCAAGGCTATGGGAGACAATGCATTTGAGGTTAGCATTCCCCCATTCCTTGGCCTGCACCCAGTGTTCAATGTCGATTGCCTTCGGCCATACTTTCCACTATTACTAGACACATTCGACATTGCAGAACAACTCACACCCACAGTGTTAAATCTTGATTGCATGGAAAAAGATGCAACTGATCGGATCATGGACACACAGATCAAGCACACTCGCCAACAAAATATCCAATTGTATCGAGTTTTCAAAGCAGGCCAACTCCTTCACCAGGGAAAGTCGCTCACCAGGGACCAAGTTCAGCAGAAGTTTCCCCATCTCATGGAGGAACTCAAAGCAATGTGGACCATTGCTTCCTAAGGGGGGAGGAATGATCTAGGTGGATATTGGTGGCCACCTTCCAAGTCCACTTGGACCCCCACCATTGTTTCTTTCAGCTTTTTAGTTTCCTTAATTGTAGCACACTTTACTATTTGTACCAGTTTTTCGGGTCCTGAACTTTCGGAGTCGTTTTGAGGCCCTAAACGACCTTTTCTGGGAAAACTAGGAGCAACATGGGTCCGTGGATGGATGTTGCTCTTCCCAAAGTTGTAGTTCTCAGATAGATCCTTCTAACGACATACTGTGTGTGTCAAATGGAGATCGTATGCCAAAGTTACGACCCTAGGAATTTGATGTACAAATTTACCCAAACGGGGCCCACAGTTTGGCATTTCATCTTCTAGGGTTAGGTTTTTGGATGTTTATGGATTTCCATTGTTTCTCAACAATAAATAGGCCTTCGAGCCTTATTGTAACACAGTTCAGAGGCATGTAGCCGCCACATATCTTCTCAGAGATAAGCTACCATTGCCCTAGCTGGTTTATTTGCATTTCTATTTGTAACCATATTTCAGTATTTTACATTAATGAAATGAAGTATTATTTCTGTTGCATCTTTGTGTATATGGTTATCTCTATATTTTTTTGTGTTCCTATTTAAATCTGGACCAATGTGTTATTTCATATTTGTATTTATATCATAGATCTCTTGGTTTGTTGCTTTTATATTCTTACCAATGATTTATATGTTTGTACTGGCAATATCCAGTTGCTTCTCTTTCTGTGTTAGGAATTTTGGACTCATCTAGATCATCATTTTGTTCCCTTTTAAGCTCCCCCTCTCAAATCTAAAGTTTAGTGAGGGTCTTAGTGAACTGTTCAGATGGGTTTTGAGGATCTTCAGGCACTATCACTACACATATTTTTGAGTCTATTTTCTTTTGCAGATATCTTGCCTACTACTTCATGGCCACTATTTCATTGTTCCTGTCAATGAGATCTTTGGCGAGTATCTCCTTATCTTCTCCTACCTATGTAAGCTCCTTATATTCGACATGTTAAATATCTGGCATCTTCAATTTATGCCTCAAATCTTGGATTTACTTTTGGGAGCTTTGAAGGAGAGCTGCAAAACAAATTTAGTCTTCTCGATTCACTCCTAGCTTCATAACTAGCTCTTTGAAGCTCTCATTGTGCATGTGGAGAGACCTTGAGTTGGCTCTCTCTTCTTTCAACCTAGGCGAAGCCTTTTCCAGTAGTTTCTCGACCCTCCTCATGGTCATTGAATTCCTATTGAGCTCACTATACAACATATCTCCAACCTACCTATGAAAATTTATCTTGTTGGGCCGGGGAGAACTTATTAAACCCAATGAAACATCCAAGGATTTAAACTAAGAACTTGAAGGCAAAGACTATCCTAGTGGATGTTGTAGTGAAACCTTCATTTGATTTCTTTCTAAATCCATAATAACCAACAGTCTGGTCTAGTATGGAAATGTGTCAGATGCCATTTTTTGTTGCATCTCCTCTCCTACATTCTTATTTCTCTCTTCAATATCTTTTCTAGTAGGCCAACTTGACCGATTAGAATTTTCACTTCATTTTTCACCTAAGAAAACTACCTCTTAAGAGAATGAGGTAGCATCCTATGATGGATCCTCTAAGGTCACTTGGAAACCTGATTGATCTACCCTTCTCTCCACTAACCTGGTTTTAAGTTCCTCTTCTTCTATCTCTTGGGTCTTTGCCTTTTTAGCTGCATGTACATCCTTCATATCTATATCTCCAGTCTAGTCCATGATCCTCTTTTTCACTTTTTCCTTGACTACTGGAGGCTCATTCTACATTTCTGTATCCATAGGCCATGACTCAAGGTTATCTCTCCACTAAATTTGAGGCCTATACCCATGTTCATTGGTCGAAGCTTTGATATTTTCCCTCTGAGAAATGACACCATGAGGGTCATAATGACAGACATATCCTACCTTGAAATTCATTTTCTTGAGTAATGCTTCCTTGGGTTGACAACAAAAGGTCCCACAATTTTTCCCAGCTTTAAATTATTTCCCTTCTTTGTAGGGACAAACTACAGCTAGTCCATGTTGAGACTCTTTGTCACAAATTCTAGAGAAAATATCCTCATAGGCATGAACACAGCTATATGGTAAAGGGGAAGTTCACTACCATAAACCCTAATCTATGTGTGATCCTAAAAAATGTATGAGTCCCCTAATGTAATTTCCTTGGTAAGTTGTAGAAGCTCTCTTTGTTGAGGAAGAATTCTGGGGGGAGAAAAACCATGGATTGTATTATATACAATGGCCATATAATTTGATATTAATTGAGATTATCCATCAACATCTGGCCTCTTTCTAACAACAATGTCCTAGTCAAACACAAATTTCCTCTGTTTGTTACCATCCACCGAGTTGAGGCTCAGGCACTCAAACTCATCCACATGGTTATGAACAACCAAAAATAACATGAAATAATAGTACCTGAAATAGGATGTGCTAGAAAAATGGTGCATTTGAAACCTTATTTCCTCAGATAAGTAATATGGAATATCAAATAGGTGTCTAAGCTGCATCATTTGCCTTTAAAACCCAAAGTTGGATTTGTTAGCTATGTTGGCATCATCATCGCCCAATTGATGGGAAATTAAGGATAGGATGGGTTGGATAGTTTCAGAAATGATGGTAATAGGGAATATTTTAGCTATTGGTAGAGCTTGTACGCCACGGGCTAGGACCATATGCATGAAAGACTATTGTTCATTGGCTGGGAGGGTAGAGAAAAGATACACTAGGGTGACATCAGTAAACTATTGGGGCTGTGGAGAACTAGGGTTACATCAAGAATTTTGACCCAAGGAGGAAAAAAAATAGTTTTCCTTGTCAATGTATGTTGCAACCAACTAGGAGATGAATTCTAGAAAGTGATGCACATTAGGCACAATTTGGTAGTGTAGGCTAGAGTCAACTACCTCGAATGGGTCCTCCCCCCTAACATGGTTTCCATATAGGTAAAAATGGAGGTCATAGAAGAGATATTCAGATGTTGGGTCAGTTAATTGAGCCTCTGTATCCATGAGGGGGTCAACGCTCGAAGAGGTTTTTCCCTCTTGGGCCTTTGGAGCCTAGACAATTGCTTTCTTCATTCTTAGGAATTCCTGAGCAAATTTATAGCTGTACAGAAGTGATTGGATTACTTGGTTGTTGTGGAGAGGGGAAAAAATGAAGTTGTGAGGAGCTACTTAGTTGGGTGAGCTCGAATGGAGTTCTAGATGGGTGACCAGTAGGAGAGTGACTCACTGGTGAAAATATTTGAAAATGAAGAGGCAGGAAGGATTTTATGAATTTCACGGGTGGAAATGGTTAGTTGACATGGGCGTGATGTCATCGGGCAATACACATGGTTGGGTGTGATTGGGTGATGGTAGGGACAACTAGATAGGAGTGGAGGCAGGGAGTTATTATTGATCCACCTAAGAAATGCTTGAAATTTAACTGACGATGTGCACTTGTGAAAAAATATCCTTTTCCCTATTGTGATTTCTCGATAGGGGTCCAATGAGCAACTTCTTTTCTTTTCATCTTTCCAACATATCTATAGGCCCTAATAATAGTGCCCATAATTGATTAGTTGTTCTTTCACTTAGGAGGCTCTATCAATGACTCAAGAGCTAATTTAAAAGGAATTTTGGATCTAATTTGTGGCTTTGATCTGTCAAATCTTTGAAAATGATAGCGAAGAGCAACAATACTAGCTCCAAATGGGGGTAGTGTATCAGATACAATGCACTGAGAACTTGCAGATCAGTGCCTCACTCCTTAGGCATGGAGTCATTTTATTCAGCCTTTCATAAAATAAAAATAGAAATAGAAATTAGAGAGTAGTGATGGTTATTTACAAATGGCTCACTAGTATTTATAGTGAATAGGAGTGCGCCCTTTCAGTGTTGGAATTAAAGCTTGAGAAAATTCCCATTTACATGAAAACCAAGCACTTCTCCTTCTATATTTTCTAGTAGGAATGTATTGTTTCCTTTTCCCTTGAAAATCCTGAAAGGTCTAGACCAATGGGGATCAAATTTTCCATGCTTTCCTTTATCTTCCCTCCTAGCATACCATCTCAGTACTAAGTCTCATGGCTACAGATACCTTCTTTTGCCTTTTTGTCAAATAAGGAATTAATTTTTTCTTGATAACAAATTAGATTTTGATTCACTTGTTCCCTTTTCTCTTAGAGTTCCACTAGTTGATTTATCCTTCTAGTTAAAGCATTCGATTCTTCCAAAATTTCTTGCAAGATTTTATCCATTGGCATAAGTAGTTGTATAGGGAAAATTGATGCCTTTCCATAAACAAACTCAAAAGGGGATTTTCCAGTAGCTGTCTCGATGGTAACCCTTTTGGCCCATAAGAAAAATTTTAGCTATGAGTCCCAGTTCCTTTGATTTTCTGATATTATTTTATTTAGAATCCTTACAAGAGTTTTTTTTATAGGAATCAACCAATCCATTCCCTTGTGGGTAATAGGTGGTGGAGTGGCCTGCCACAATGTTGAATTTTTTGGAGAAATCTATAAATTTGGATGACCTAAACACTTGAGAATTGTTGGTGACCACTTTCTTGGGGTAGCCAAATATGGTAGGGATGTTTTCCTCGGTGAACTTAATAGCTACCACATCTGTTGCAGCCTCGGTTGGGGTTGATTCTACCCATTTAGTAAAGTAATAAGTGGTTGCGAGTATTCACTTGTTAGGACCACTAGAGGGTGGGTGTATTTCGCCAATGAAGTCTAATCCTGACTATCTGAAAGGTTGTTAAAAAAAATAGGAATTAGAGGAAAAGATGTTAAATCTTGTTTTTCAGCAAAGTTTTGACACTTTTCATAGGATCGAATGTAAGTATGCACCTCACCAAACAACCTGGGCCAGTAAAAACCTATTTTAAGCATATTGTGTGTTGTATCTCTCTAACTGTAATGTCCTCTACATACACAATTACGAAATTCATCCATCACTTTGTAGATTTCTTCCTCAACCAATCACAAAAGAAAAAGCCCCATAGGATCCTTCTAGTACAATTACCGATTTGAGATAACAAATTTTTGGGATTGCAGCCTTAGAGCCCTATATTTAATTGTATCAAAATTCATTGGGCACATTGGAAAAAGTAGATAATGAAGAATATTTGTATACTAGTGAGACAAAACATATTTCATTTGTATTCTCTATGTTGACATTTCAATTTCTTGTTGTTGCTCCAAATTTCCATTTTCTCCATCTCCTCCAGTGAGTAAGTTTATTCCCAAGGCTTGGAAATTTACCTCAGATAGAATTTTGGCTAACCCTTTCGCCTTGATGAACTTAGTATGCTTGCTATAAATGTCATACTCTTGAATTTTAGCAATATATTTACCTCTTTTCCCATCATTGTCACCCTGAAGTAGAATCTCTTTCACAACAACTCTAGAAACATAAGTAATTATGTTTAATTACAGGACATAGATTCTGAAAGACTTTAGGGCTTTGACCCAGGCGTAAGTCTAATTATTCGTAATTGTATACTTTAGCTCAACATCTCAGAAAACTTGGCTGAAGAATGTTATTGGTTGCTCATGCCCCTCACTATTTCTTTGCATTAAGAGAACAACCATTGTATGAGGAGAAGCAAAAGAAAAAATGAAAAATGGTTTTTGATAATCTAGACTTACTAACGCAGCAGATTCTACATAAGCCCCTTTTATGCTGGATAATGATTCGCAAGACTCAACATTCAATTTCACTTCTTTATCTTTCTTTAACATCTCTGTGATTTCGTTGACTATCTTAGCACAGTTAGGTATGAATCTCGTTAAAAAGTTGATTCTGCAAAAGAAAACCTGAATCTCCTTCTTATATCTTGGCAATGGGATGTTTTTGATGGCTTCCACACTCTTGGGATCATTATTCACCCCCTCCTTTTCTAGTATGTTCCTAAACACCTTTCCTTGACTTAGAGCGAACTGTGATTTCTTAGGATTTAAGGAAACAACATATTTTCTGCATTTCTCAAAACTAAGGCTCATCTGCTCAATCTATTTATCATATGTTTTTGGAAAAACAATTATATTATCTAGGTAAATTACTACAAACTCATCTTGCTATCCCACCAAAGCTAAATCGATGGGTCTCTAGAAAGAGGCCCCTGCATTTATGAGGCCAAAAGGCATTCTGACATACATGAAAATTCCCCATGGTATTGTCAAGGAAAATTTATTTTGGTCTTCAAGGTGCATAGCTACCTGATTGTATCCAAAAAAACCATCCATCATAGACATCGGGCATATCCTACCACATTCTGCAAAATGTAATCCATTTCAGGAATAGGGTAGTTGTCCTTTAAATAGGCTTTGGTGAGATTCCTGAAGTCCACACATAACCATATTTTTCCTTTCATCTTCCTGATAGGGACTAGGTTTACTACCTAGTTTGAATATCTCAAAGGCATAATGACTTTGGCATCGAGTAACTTCTTTATTTCCTTTTCAATAGATGGGAGCAAGAGAGGGTTGATCCGCATAAGGTTCTTCTTATATGGTTTTTCCCTACTCTTCAAAGGGATATTATGTCGAATAATAGTAGTACCAAATGTTTTTCAATCATCATAATACCAAGAAAACCCATCCATATAATTTTTGAAAAGATCCAAGTACCTTTGCTTGTACTTATGAGGAACTCCCTTTGCTAACTTGATTACCCGAGGATCCTTCTCTAAACCAATGTTACCGTATTCCACCTGTTACCCTTCAGCTATAAAATCTTCTGTCCTATAATGTTTTCTTCCCAACTGGTGTGTTGTTCATCTATCACTCTCCCTTCCTCCTGGTCAGTTACTGAATTCAAGAATTCTCCTATAATTTCCATGAGGAATTTGATCTTCTCCTTGTCTTCAAACACCTACCAATGTCTGACATTATCTGGTACTGACTGTTTGTATCTATCCTCAACTTCATATCTTAGCATTGGATTTTGAGGAGGTTTATAGTTTCTGGTAGCTATATTCAAGGAATAAACTATCCATTTTCTTTCTCTAGGCAAGAACTAGATATTGAAGGCGAAGAAAAAATTATAAATCAAATCCCAGACCTCATTTATGTAAGATTTTAATATTGGATGTTTGTTTTGGCATTGATTCATATATGTTTCACTACTAGCTCTAAATCTCCAAACATAACCAAGGACCCAATATTAATATTTCTAGTAGCTTGGAGACCTAGCAACAAGGCTTCATATTCAAAAACATTATTAGTGGCTTCAAACTCAAACTTGAAGGAGAGGGATCAATATTCCTTTTGGGGATACCAACAACACACCTTCCCCATTTCCTTCCTTGGAATAAGCACCATCAAAGTATAACTTCTATACTTTATGAAATTCCAGTGATTGTTGATTTAGCTAAGCTGAAGTTTCCAACTATGTTTCCTCTAGGATTAGATCATTTTCCTCTAAAAACAAGAAATAGAACTCTTTCTATTTACCATACACAGGGGTGTTATTGGAACACTCAGATCTTGTAACTACCTTCACAAATCTTGATTATTTGTACAATTGTCTTTCTTCTCCACCAAACACCGAGATAGTAACATATGTTAAATCCAATTTAATGGATCCTACAACCTTAGACCCCAATGAACTGGAAAAGAGCATACCAAACTTTGTAGGGATATTAGCCACTACAATATCCATTAACACACATTTTGCAAGGATCCAGGCTAAATTCACAACCAAATATTTAATCATTTTTAGACATTTTGCTCTTTTGCAGTTGAAAGAATACATATCTTTATATGGCATTGTTATCGTAACCCAAATTTCTCCATTACATGCAATGGCATCAAATTGTGAGAAGTCCTAAGCCAAGCATGAAATTGTGTAATAAAATCTTATGCACTGCCAAAGTAACATAATAATGGGTAGTGGAAGAGTTTTCTTCCTCAGCATGAGGTCCAAATACAACCATTGCCCTTTCTACCTAGATGTTCAGGCTATCATGTGAAGGAGATATGGTGGATGGACACATAAACTAAGACATTTGGGATTTATGATTAGGTTGTTTCAATTGTTTAGTCAAAAGGACGAATATTTTGACCTTCTATAGCTCCTTTTAAAGATTAAAAGTAGAACAACTCCTATTAGCTATGACAACATCAACAAAGTCGGTTTATTTATCATCGTCTGGTTCAAATGGTAAAGGTGATTGCCCTTTTTTAGATACCTCGGGCTTGTGGAGAATGGAAAATGGAGACTCTTTCTTTTTGGGTGAGGCTTGGTATAGAGGATTCTTTCCTTTCTCTACTAGCATTGGAGGATTTGGGGGAAAGGAGTCCTCATTTCTGTCTTTCATTCTATATCTTTCCCTGGAATATCCAAGATCATATTTCTTGAGAAGTTGTGCTTGGATGAAGTCATCAAACTTCATACAGTGTTTGAAATCTCACCATCATCCCGTCCTTCCTTATGTCCTTTACCTTCATATTCTTCATCACAAAAAGGAGAAAATTGATTTTCCTGAACTTCCATAGTTTCTTCAGCATGCTCCTTTCTCTCCCTCTATAAGAGTTCCAGGGGGGGTTATCTTATACTAAAGATTGGAACTTCGATTAAGAGGTTGTTTTTTATATCTAGGATGGATTTTGTTTTCCAACTCTATTTTGACTAGCTTCTTACACAGGTTTCTTATTAGTTTGTTCATTTCCTTAAGATTTTTCTGTTGGGATTCCTTTCCTTGGCTCTAGGAATTGACTTCCTCCTTTCCTCTTCTTCTATCTGCATGATAGGTTCTAGCTCTCCACCTCCAAGTAGAGGAAAATATTTCCTCAACTTTTAAGGAATCTATTTTGATTTGGTCCAAAGAGAGAGACTTCCTTTCTCTAATAGTGAAAACAAAATTTGGCTAAAAATCTCTAGCAAAAACCACTTTAGGAATAGCCTGTGGAGGTTTGATTTCAACAAGAAGACTATTGTACAATTTGTTAAAACTCTTTATGAATTCAGACACATCTTCATTATGTTTTTCATTCATGGCATTAAATTCAGTGAGGATGTACGCATGGTCCCTCTTTGCCCTCCATTTATGCATGAAAGAATTCTACAGCTCTTCCCAGGTGGTGATTGAAGCATTAGGTAGGGATTTAAACCATTTTTTGGTTTCTCCATATAGAGACTGAACAAAAAGTCTTAACACCATATCCAAGTGATACACATTAAGTGTATCATAAGATGCACATAAAATTTCTATATGCCTTTGTGCTAAAATTTCATATTCTCCTATGAATATTTGCATGAGCTTGAGATAGTCTTGTGGCATATTATTTAAGGGCCATGGAAAATCCAATGGATCATATTCATTTAGGAGAAATCCTAGGACAATCATATTGAGCAAGGGAGTTTGTAGGGGATTTATGAGAGGACCTTGCAGAGTGGTTATATGAGAGGCAACTGACTGGATCAAGGTTGGGAAGTGTTGATGGTTCTAGACCCACCAACATGTCAAGGGGATGTCCCCGGTAAGAAGTCCCAACTAGAACTCGAACCATTTGGTGTAGGAGTCCAAACAGTGGGTTTTATGATATCACCTTGACCGTGGTTGCATGTAGACGCAAGTTAGATGTCCCGATTGGTAGAAATGGAGTGACATGTGCAGCAAGGCATGGAAGGTGCATGAATGTTTCTAATGCAGGGAAAGTAGGGTGAGTTCTCCCATTCGAAACCTATGAAAGCATCTGTCATGGAAGGGAACACACGAGCCAAGATGCATCACAAACTGGAATGAAAGTAAGCTAACAATACAAAGTGATGGTTAAACGAAAAACACATATTGGTAATATTCATACATACTTATACAGAAAGAGTCCTTACATTCATGCGTAAGATAAGAGATGCATATATCATTAGAGTAACCAAGATAGTTGAAATACAATAACAACATATGCATGAAACTTGCTGGACATATTATATTAAGAGGTGAAAGCTCCAATCATGTAGTACAAACATGACCAACCACTATTCCCGAGAGCAGAATGTTAGAGTCGCTACCACCTACTCCTCCGAAGAGATGTACTAACTCTACACTATAGACAAGCCAAGGCTTGTTACAATACTCTTCAATATTTCCTTAAGATACTCCTATCATAAGCTTGGTTAAGCAAAAGCCTATACAATGAGTTATGAGGTACTATATATAGCAAAGCATTGGGTGACCCTTGACATTCCCCTTTGTTACTTTTCATCTACCCTCATGACTGTTACATTCAACTATCGACACTTGAACTTACACTTGACAAGATGTCACATACAATCTACACATGTACCGAGGTGAGACAAAATAGTCTTTAGAAATCCATGCAAGGCATCACCATGACTCGAAAACCTGTGGGAATACAAAATCTTTGAAATCCTCATGATAGTCGACAGTGGTGAACTCATGCCAAGCTCGGTAGTTCACGATGATGTCAGTGTACTCTACGGCAACATATTTCTGGATGTACTAGCACATCGCTACTACCAACTGTTGAGATGGACAACTACCTTATGCACGGTACAAAATATGGAATATAATGCCGCATGACTGTCTCAAGGGATGATACTTCATCTAGTATCACCTTCTTCAACTCTACTCGTGTGGATGTTGTAACCAGTTCACCTCCTGCTTGGACGTCTCTAACTCCTTTGTCATTTTCTCATTCTCTCCTATCAAGAAGTGAACACTTCGGCTAGTGGCTTCGAAATATGCTCTAGTAGCATTGGTTAATGCTACTAGATGCTTGTGGAAATCATATACGACCACTCATTCCTCAAACTTCACAGGATATGTGTGGTCATCTGGAGTAGACATTCTAGGTGATTGCACAACTCTATGCTGCGACTTGTTGAATGATAAGTTGTGCATATCTTCTTCTGGATTCTCCCCAGGGATCTCAGTATCTCCTTGGTTTCTTGGGACCTACTCTGTTTCTGGATCGAGTGAAGCTGGTGGGTCGACCTCTTGGTGGGAAGGCAGGAGGCTGATGTCTTTCTCTAACTCTAGCTACTCCATCTCCACATCCATATGATCAAGTGCTCATTTAATTTCTTGAGAGAAGTCCTCGTCCTACAACTACTCACCCTCTCTGCTTTGCACCTGTTGCTCTGATGAGTCTACTACTTATATGGGTGCAGTTTAATTAATCTATGCATGTTGCACCCATTTTTGTATCCATCCCTATTGTGATTTTTTCTCTTATCTATGCATCTCCTATTCCTTGTAGAGTTTCTCCTTCAACTCATGCAACTCCTTCATTGTTTCCTCCATCCTCTGTTTTTTTCTCTGCCTCTGCGCGGTCCTCTAGTTGCGCTGTTACCTCTTCACCCCTATTTACAAACATACTTTCTGCACAAGTGGGTCTTCTCTAAACTTGCAACTCTCTTTTTTCCTCTGTGGTGTCTAAAATCTTCCTCTTGTGTTTGTCATGTGCCGGTATGTTTACCTCTATCGTTGTTGTTGTTGGTGCCCTCCTAGATGCTGCTTTGCTAACCATTCCATAGTGATGCTGACCAGTTAATTGGGACTGGAGAAGCTATGAAGCTATCTCCATGGGTATTCCTTCACCCAATGACACACCCCGTGGATCCACGGAAATTTCACTTTCGTGCAGTGATCCTTCACAAAGCAATGTGGGTGATACGGATTGAAGCTTCTAGTGCCAAAAGTAAATTTCTTGAACTCTTTTGTCTCGGCATTCGCACGATTGATATTGCATATCTCGTACAACCCAATCCACAAGGGAACAGTGGGCCAGGGTGCCTTCTTCTTCCCATGCAGCCTAGCTGGAAGTCCTACCAAGATGTCGTACAATACTTCTTGCATGACGAGCTTTTCCATGGCAAACTTCGACAAAACATGCGGAGGATTTTCCACGTTGTACATCCGTATGCAGGTGTTGAAAGGTGGGGCATAATAATCTACAACATCGATCAGTGCCTCCATTGCTACTTTGAACATGCAAGGTGGATCCTACTCAAATATTATCTTGTACACCGAGGTGACAAAATGGTCTGACAATTGTGTGATCACCCCGTAGAAGCTGCATATAGAAAACTGTTTACAATAACTGTTGAAGGAGGTTTTTGCTAATTTCCATGCCCACTTCAAGCCCAAGAACTATTGACGGGCACAGATTGCATCCAATATTGGTTGTACTTATGAGGAACTCCCTTTGCTAAACTGATTACCTGGGGATCCTTCTCTAAACCAATGTTGCCGTATTCCACCTGTTCTTAAATTTCCTGCTCAGTTGGCTTGACAGTCACAACATTTTATTTGAACAATATTTACAAGGGAACCAAAGTCTTAGGAATAGAATTACCCTTCAGTTGTAAAATCTTGTGTCCTGTAATGTTTTCTTCCTAACTGGCATGTTGCTCATCTATCACTCTTCCTTCCTCCTGGTTAATTACTGAATTTGAAAATTCTCCTATAATTTCCATGAGGCATTTGATCTTCTCCTCATCTTCAAACACCTGCCAATGTCTGACATTATCTGGTATTAACCGTTTGTATCTATAATCAACTTCATATCTTAGCAGTGGATTTTGAGGAGGTTTATAGTCACTGGTAGCTATATGCAAGGAATGAAATATCCATTTTCTTCCTATAGGCAAGAACTGGATATTGAAGGTTAAGAAAAAATTATCAATCACATCCCAGACCTCATTTATGTAAGATTTTAATCTTGGATGTTTGTTTTGGCATTGATTCATATATGTTTCACTACTAGCTCTAAATCTCCAAACGTAACCAAGGACCCAATATTAATATTTATAGCATCTTGGAGACCTAGCAACAAGGCTTCATATTCAAAAACATTATTAGTGGCTTCAGACTCCAACTTGAAGAAGAGGGATCAATATTCCTTTTGGGGATACCAACAACACACCTTCCCCATTTCCTTCCTTGGAATGAGCACCATCAAAGTATAACTTCTATACTTTATCAAATTCCAGCGATTGTCGATTTAGCTAAAATGAAGTTTCCAACTGTGTTTCCTCCAAGATTAGATCATTTTCCGCTAAAAACAAGAAATAGAACTCTTTCTATTTACCATACAAAGGGGTGTTATTGGAACGCTTAGATCTTGTAACTAACTTCACAAACCTTGATTCTTTGTACAATTGTCTTTCTTCTCCACCAAACACCAGGATAGTAACATATGTTAAATCCAATTTAATGGATCCTACAATCTTAGACCCCCACGAACTAGAAAAGAGCATACCAAAGTTTGTAGGGATATTAGCCACTACAATATCCACTACCACACATTTTGCAGGGATATGAGCTAAATTCACAACAAAATATTTAATCATTACTCTTTTGCAGTTAAAAGAATACATATCTTTATATGGCTTTGTTATTATAACCCAAATTTCTCCATAACATACAATGGCATCAAATTGTGAGAAGCTCCTAAGCCAAGCATGCAACGGTGTAATAAAATCTTATGCACTACCAAAGTAACATAGCAATGGGTAGTGGAAGAGTTTTCTTCCTCAGCATGAGGTCCAAATACAACCATTGGCTGTTCTTCCTAGAGGTTCAGGCTATAATGTGAAGGAGCTATGGTGGATGGACACATAAACTGAGACACTTGGGATTTATGATTAGGTTGTTTTAATAGTTTAGTCAAAGGGACCAATATTTTGACCTTCTATAGCTCCTTTTGAAGAGTAAAAGTAGAAAAACTCCTATTAGCTATGTCAACATCAACAAAGTATTTTTATTTATCATCCTCTGATTCAGATGGTAAAGGTGACTGCCTTTTTCTAGAGACCTCGGGCTTGTGGAGAATGGAAAATGGAGACTATTTATTTTCGGGTGAGGCTTGGTATAGAGGATTCTTTCCTTTCTCTACTAGAGTTGGAGGATTTGGGGGAAAGGAGTCCTCATTTTTTTCTTTCATTCTAGATCTTTCCTTGGAATATCTAAGATCATATTTCTTGGGAAGTTGTGCTTGGATGAAGTCATCAAACTTCATATGGTAGTTTGAAATCTCACCATCATGTAGTGGTGCCTCCAAATCATCCCGTCCTTCCTCATGTCCTTTAGCTTCATATTCTTCATCACAAAAGGAAGAAAATTGATTTTCCTGAACTTCCATAGTTTCTTCAACATGCTCCTTTATCTCCCTCTACAAGATTTCTAGCGGGGGTTATCTTATACTAAGGATTGAAACTTCGATTAAGAGGTTGTTTTTAATATCTAGGATGGATTTTGTTTTCCAACTCTATTTTGACTAGCTGCTTACATAGGTTTCTTATTAGTTTGTTCATTTCCTCAAGAATTTTCTCTTGGGTTTCCTTTCCTTGGCTCTAGGAATTGACTTTCTCCTTTCCTCTTCTTCTATCTCCATGATAGGTTCTAGCTCTCCACTTCCAAGTAGATGTAAAAATTTCCTCAACTTCTAAGAAATCTATTTTGATCTGGTGCAAAGAGAGAAACTTCCATTCTCTGAGAGTGAAAACAAAATTTGGCTAAAAATCTCTAGCAAAAACCACTTTAGCAATAGCTTGTGGAGGTTTGATTTCAATAAGAAGACTATTGTAGAATTTCTTAAAACTCTTTATGAATTCAGACACATCTTCATTATGTTTTTCATTCATGGCATTAAATTCAGTGAGGATGTAAGCATGGTCCATCTTTTCCCCCCATTTCTGCATGAAATAATTCTACACCACTTCCCAGGTGGTGGTTGAAGCATTAGGTAGGGATTTAAATAATTTTTTGGCTTCTCCATATAGAGACTGAACAAAAATTCTTAACACCATATCCAAGTGATACACATTAAGTGTTTCATGAGATGCGCATAAAATTTCTATATGCCTTTTTGCTGAAATTTCATATTCTCCTATGAATATCTGCATGAGATTAAGATAGTATTGTGGCATATTATTTAAGGGCCATGAAAAAGCCAATCGATCATATTATTTTAGGGGAAATCCTAGGGCAATCGTATTGAGCAAGAGAGGTTGTAGGGGATTTATGATAGGTCCTTGAAGAGGGGTTATCTAAGAGGCAGCTGGCTCGATCAGGGTTGGGAAGTATTGATGGTGCTAGACCCGCCAATATGTCAAGGGGATGTCCTTGGTAAGAAGTTCCAACAATACCTCGAACCATTTGGTGTAGGAGTCCAAATGGTGGGTTTTACGATATCGCCTTGACCATGGTTGCGTGCAGAGGCAAGTAATATGTCCGAGTTTGTAGAAATGGAGTGACATGTGCAGCAAGGCGAGGAAGGTGCATGAATGTTTCTAACACATAGAAAGTAGGGTGAGTTCTCCCTGTGGAAACCTATGAAAGCATTTTCCATGGAAGGGAACACACGAGCCAGGATGCATCACAAACTAGAAATAAGGTAAGCTAACAATCCAAAGTGATGGTTAAACCAAAATAACATATTGGTAATGTTCGTACGTACTCATACAGAAAGAGTCCTTACATGCATGCGTAAGATAAAAGATACATATGTCATTAGAGTAACAAAGATAGCTAAAATACAATAACAACATATGCAAGAAACGTGTTGGACATATTATATTAAGAAGTGAAAGTTCCAATCATATAGTACAAACATGACCAACCACTAGTCCTTAGAGAAAAACGTTCGAGTCACTACCACCTACTCCTCCAAAGAGATGTACTAACTCTTCACTGTAGACAAGACAAGGCTTGTTACAATACTCTCCAAGCTTTCCTCAAGATACTCCTATCAAAAGCTTGGTTAACCGAAAGCCTATACAATGAGTTATGAGGTACTATATGTAGCAAAGCATGGGGTGACCCTTAACATTCCCCTTTGTTACTTTTCATCTACCCTCATGACTGTTACATTTAGCTATCAACACTTGAACTTCAACTGGACAAGATGTTACATACAATCTGCACATGTGCTCATGTGAGGCAAAATAGTCTTTATAAAGCCATGCAAGACATCACTATGACTCGAACACCTGTGGGAATAAAAAATCTTTGACATCCTCATGAAGGTCGATGGTGGCGAACTAATGCAAATCTTGGTAGTTCACGATGATGTCCTTGTACTCTGTGGTGACATATTTCTAGAAACAAACTCTTGCCTCTGTTGCATCTGGATACACCACTTTGGCTCCTCTGTCCAACTCGTCTAATAACATGCACATCATTGTCTTCAGTTCAGCTGGACCAGTGACATACTAATGCATAGTGTTTACACTATTCGCCAAGTCTGCACTGGTGGCTATGCGCATCAACTCGTCAAAGTATGAGTCTACCTCCAGTCAGGCTTGTGCCATTATCTTTGCCTTGGTGAGTCTCCCAATAGATGGGATCGCATGTGCATGCACAACAATATCCATGCTTCTGAACACCTATGCATGGGAAGCCTACAAACTAGTGATGAGCTGTGGGAGTTGTTCATAGTTCTGAATCTGACACCGAATGCATGCCTTCCACTCAACCACTTTGGGCTTCATCATCTTGGGCAATTGTAATGGGGTACACTTGTATCTCATTATCTGTGTTTGCATGTGGTCAACAATAATATGTCCATTTCACAAGTTACGTGCTCTCCTATTACATCGCTACTACCAACCGTTGATATGGACAACTACCTTATGCACGGTACCAAATCTATAATACAATGCGACATCACTGTCTCAAGGGATGATACTTCATCCAGTATCACCTTCTTCAACTCTACTCGTGTGGATGTTTTAACCAGTTCACCTCTTGCTTGGACGTCTGTAACTCCTTAGTCTTTTTCTCATTCTCTCCTATCAAGAAGTGAACACTCAAGCTAGTGGCTTCGACATATGCTCTATTAGCATTGGTCAATGCTGCTAGATGCTTGTGCACTGTTGACACCTAATCCTCTGCGATTGGGTGAATTAGGAATGTGAACAGACATCAGGAGATGAACTGAGCAGTGACACCCTTTGTTTATATCAATAGCATACCTAATGAAATAAATCGAATCATCTTTTCTGCCTAATGGAGTTACTGCCTGGCCTAACATGGTATCAGAGCTAGCTCCTTGTTTTAGCTCTTATGCTCTTGTAACTCCTCTATCTGTCTACCTGTGCTCTCTGTCTACTCTCTGGTGGTCTGCCATATTCCTGCGCCTAGCATTAAATCGTCTGCTCTCTGGTGGTCTGCCATATTCTTTTATACAGACCTGCACATAGTCTGACACTGCCAGCGCTGTCCAAGCTGGCCTGATGCATTGATGCTACTCCTGCTTTCCCGACGAACGGAAACTGAATTCACATCAGGATTCAAGCTCGGCCTCGAGCTGTGATAACTGCTCTCGAATTCTTCTCCGTTTCGAGCTTCAAATGATGCTCAGCCTCCGTTATTTTGATTTTTCGCTGTAATCTATTTACATCTACTACGTTCAATCATCATAAGGCTTCTTCCTTTTGAATTTTCGCTGTGTATACTTGGGTGGCGATTCTGTTAAGATTGTCATTTTTGCCCATCGATTAAGAGCAGAGTTGTGCCGTAACTGTCTAAGTTTTCAGGTTGTTCTGTCTAAACAACATTGTGGGTTATGAATCAGCTTCAAGGGATTGGAATAATGGACGAGGGCTGGTGCTGACATTGATGCGCAGACCAAGGGTAGCGCATGTGGCTGGAAGTTCAAGCACCACGCTCACGCTGAATAAAGAGGAGTGGCTCCGTGGAGATTCGGGCCCAACGCTGATGCATCCGGTGCTCATGGTTCAACAGTAAAGCGTGGGAGTTTTTTTTTAAGGCAGGTCGCGTGGTCGAAACCTGTGGCTGCCAAAATAATTTTTTTTTACATATGCGCCATTGCCTGCTGACATTACTGCCACTTCATAGACAACGTTTTTCTCAAACATCGACTCTCACTGTATTTTTTTTTTGCAATATGTTTTAATACATGTTAGAAAGCTGTTGGTATATGTTGATGCACTAATTGTCTGCGCATAAAATGGAATTCAGTTAAATCAGAAAGTCGATAGGATAAATGGATTATTACTTGTTGCAGTATTGGTGTTCCATAGCGCTGTGCCTAAATATTGGTTGTACTCCATAAGAGGCATTAGAATATCTGTGCAGCTTGTTTCTTGGCTTTCATAAGAATTCAGAATATTGCTACTACAGTGTATTTTTTTTCCATCAAAAGAAAAAAAAAAAAAATTTACAGAATGCATTCAATCATATCCATGGTAGGAATAGTTCTCACTGGCAAGGAGAACTATCCTGAATTGTCCCGGATGATAAAACACACCCTCATCTTCAATGAGTTGTGGAAAGGAGTGTGTGTCGGAGAAGGAGACAATGACCCAGTACAACCTACCTCAGACAAAGAGCTCGTCATTTGGGAAAACAAGAACAGCAAAGCTTATGCATTAATCACAACATCTGTAAATGAAGAGGTGAGTCGCCATATTTCGTCATATTCAACTGCCTTTGAAGCTTTACAAAAGCTAAAAGAACTCTATGACTCACATTCTGCATTGAAGTTGTTCAACTTATGATTAAACTCTTCACTCTTGAACTTCAAAATAATGATCCTCTTGCTCTTGCATTTGAAGTAAAGTCTATAATGCATGATATCAAATCCACTAAGGTTGAGCTGGATATCCCTCTTATTGCTTTTCTCAAGGCACTTTATCCTACTTACTCCAATTATCTTGAGTCTTTGCAAGAAAATGGAAATCTCAAAGATATAACCTTTGACTCTCTTGTGAAAAAGTTTGTTGAAAGAGAGAAAGCTTTTGGAAATAAGACAGCTCCTGAATCTTTTGAAGAGACTGTGTGCCTTTCTTATAAAGAAAAGCATCCTGCTCAATATTCTACAAGAGGAAGAGGTGGACGAAGAGGAAGAGGAAGATATTTTAGGGGCAGGGGGGCAGACATTCTCAAGGAGAAAAGGAAGATTTGCACTACATTTGCTGCAAAAGAAATGGGTCACATGATGCCTCTACATGCAAGCTACCATGGGACAAAATTAAGTAGAAAAGAAACCAAGAGAAAGGTAAAAATGATGATACAGACAAAGGTAAGGCACCTGAATCTGCTCACTATATTGAGGCACAATGTAACATTGGAGTAAATGAAGATTTGTTTAATGCTTCACTTGCTTCTTTGAAAAATGATTGCTTGCTTGATTTAGGAGCAACCTGTCACATGACTCATAGAAAATATTTTTTTAAAGATTTCACTGACAATGTTGATGGAGCAGTATACTTTGCAAATCAGTCAAAAATCAAGCCATCAAGGCTTGGCACAATCAGGCTTAAACTGCCTGGTCTTCCAGACTTTCTTCTGGATCATGTTCTATATCTCCCACAGCTCAAGAGAAACTTGCTATCCTTGGTCCACATCCGCCAGCAAGGTCACTCCATTCATATGTTTGATGGCAAGCTTGAGGTAAGAGAAGCATCTGACCACTCACTTGTCATGAGGGGAATAGAAGAAGAAAGGCTTCTCAAACTGCAAGGAACCTCTGCTCATGCACAATATTTCTCATATATTTCTCATCATGAAGAAGGTACACTTCCATCAAGTTTATTATGGCATGTTAGATTTGGACATTTAAACTATGACAGTCTCCACTTATTGAAGAAAAATGGTGTTGATGGTTTGCCTACAATTCCTAGGAAACATAAGCAATGTGATGCTTGCATTCTAGGAAAGCATAGAAAATAGTCTTTTCATGATTCACATTCAAGACCACATAGGAAGCTTGAACTCATTCATTCAGATTTATGTGGTCCAATGCCTGTTCCTTCTGCAAATGGAAATAAATATATCATGACATTTATTGATGATTACACCAGGATGTGTTGGGTTTATTTATTGAAGAACAAATCTAATGCTTTTCAAACATTCAAGAATTTTCATAAATGGATTGAAAATGATGCACAATCTCATATTTGGTCTATTCGCACTGATAATGGAAAAGAATATACATCAAATGAATTTGAAAACTATCTTCGCCAACATGGGATCAAACATCAAACAACTGTGCCTTATAATCCCCAACAGAATGGTGGAGCTCAAAGAATGAATAGAACAATCTTGAATATGGTACGATCCATGCTTTTCTTCAAAAATGTAAAGATAATGTTTTGGGCTAATGCTGTTCTACGTGCTGCATATATAAAGAATAGATGTCCATATATTGCTATAAGAAACAAGACTCCTTATGAATTGTGGTATGGACATGTTCCTTCGGTAAAACATCTCAGGGTCTTTGGTTCCACCTATTATGCTTTGATACCAAAGCTACATAGAAACAAACTTGGTGCTAGAAGTTGTAAGTGTATCTTCCTGGGGTATTCAAACACCTCCAAAGCATACCGCCTCTATGATGAAGTAAATAAAAAGTTTTTTGTATCGAGAGATGTAATTTTTCTTGAATCATCCAAATTTGAAAATGTTATTGAGCGGAAACTTGATCGCTTGGATAGATTCGCTAAAACAAAATCATTTCAAGAATTTGATAATCAGATTCCACATATTGAAGGGGGGATTCCTATTCTAGATCAACATGTGGAATCTTCTTCTGAAGAACACTCCCCCGAATGGAACTCCAACAACGGATGATGCTTTAAGTGATGTAATTGATAGAATTGGGAGACTTAATCTTTATTCAGTCACAACTCAATCAACAGAGTAGCCTGGACCATCTCAGAAAGGTCCCCCAAAGTGGCTGACAAAGACACTTGAAAGTGTTCATCCTGATGAAATTGGAAAAACAGGAACCAGAAATTCAAACCAACAAAATGGAGGTGATGTAGATGACTCTAATTCACCTGTTGATATGGATGTTTCTTATGATTGTGAATTGAAATTGTCTATAGATTTTGAACCAACTTCCTTCAAAGAAGCTGCTTCTCATGATGAATGGAAAGAAGCGATGCAAAAGGAGTATGATGCCCTCATAAAGAATGGCACTTGGAAGCTGGTTGACCCTCCATTTGGAACCAAACCAATTGGCTGCAAGTGGGCCTATAAGAACAAGTAAAAAGTTGATGGCTTAGTTGACAAGCACAAAGCTAGGCTTGTGGAAAAAGGTTTTGCACAGAAAGAAGGGGTCGATTATGAGGAAACTTTTTCCCCCACAGCAAAATGGGCCAACATCCAGACACTCTTTGCACTAGCAGCTCAGAATGGTTGGAAAGTCCATCAAATGGATGTAAAAACTGCCTTCTTGAATGGAGATCTAAAAGAGAATGTTTTTATGTCCCAACTTGAAGGATTTGTTGTGAAAGGACATGAACATAAAGTATGCAAAATTGTGAAGTCCTTGTATGGCCTCAAACAAGCACCGCGAGCCTGGTATGAAAAACTAACTGAGCATCTTCTGAAACTCAACTTCAATCATTTTGATCTTGATGATGCAACTTTATTTGTCAAGAAAGTTGGAAAAAAAGTTGTATATCTTGTGGTATATGTAGTTGATCTTTTAATGACAGGGAATAGTGAAAGCTACATTGCATCCATAAAGAAGGAATTGGGGAAAAGTTTTGAAATGACTGATTTGGGCTATGTTCATTACTATCTTGGCATTGGAGTAACCCAACATCCAAAGTCCATATTTCTTTCTCAAAAGAAATACATTGGAGATTTGTTAAACAGATTTGGCATGACAGAGTGCAATCTATTGAAGGAAAGGAATTTGAGGATGCAACAAAGTATAGACAACTTGTAGGAAGTCTCATCTACCTCACTACTACCAGACCAGACATTTCATTTGCTATTGGAATCCTCTCTAGGTTTATGCAAAAGCCTTGTGAAGGACATTGGTCTGCTAGAAAAAGAGTTCTAAGGTACTTGAAGGGGACTCAAGACCTTGGGATCAAGTATACACAGGTGGACGACTTCAGCTTGATTGGATACTCTGATTTAGACTTCATTGGAGACAAAGAAACTGGGGTACCTACTTCAGGATATGATATGAGTCTTGGATCAGGAGTTGTCTCCTGGAGATCACGCAAACAATCAGTTCCAGCAGATTCTAGAACAGAAGCAGAATACGTGGCAGCAGCTGAAGCAACAAAAGAAATTGTGTGGCTCAGGAAAATTCTTGAAGATTTGCAGGTAAAACAAGTACAATCAACTCCACTCATGATTGACAACACCTCTGCAATAAAGTTGGCCAAGAACCCAAAGTTCCATGATCGAACAAAGCACATCAATACTAAATATCATCTAACCCGACATCATGTTCAGGCCAAAACAATCCATCTCCATCATTGTTCCACAAATGAGCAAATTGCAGACATCTTCACCAAAGCACTTGGAAGAGAAAAGCTTGAAAGATTCAAAACGATGCTTGGACTCACCAACATCCCTTCAGATTAAGGGGGGGATTTTGACATCTAATCCTCTGCGATTGGGTGAATTAGGAATGTGAACAGTCATCAAGAGATGAACTGAGCAGTCACACCCTTTGTATATATCAATAGCATACCTAATGAAAGAAATCGAATCATCTTTTCTGCCTAATGGAGTTACTACCTGGCCTGACATGCACAACAGATGTGACCACTCATTCCTCAAATTGCGCAGGATATGTGTGGTCATCTGGAGTAGACACTCTGGGTGAATGCACAACTCTATGTTGTGACTTGTCGAATGATAAATTGTGCATCTCTTCTTCTGGATTTTCCCCAAGGATCTCAATATCTCCTTGGTTTCTTGGGACCTTCTCTGTTTCTGGATCCGGTGAAGTTGGTGGGTCGACCTCTTGGTGGGAAGGCACAAGGTCGATGTCTTTCTCTAACTTTGGCTACTCCACCTCCGAATCCATATGTTCAAGTGCTCATTCAATCTCTTGAGAGAAGTCCTCGTCCTGCAACTGCTCACCCTGTCTTCTTTGCACCAGTTTATTGGATGAGTCTACTACCTGTATGGGCGTAGTTTAATTAATCTCTACATGTTTTTCCCATTTTTGTATCCATCCCTATTGTACTTCCTTCTCTAATCTATGCAGCTCCTATTCCTTCTAGAGTTTCTCCTTCAACTCATGCAACTCCTTCATTGTTTCCTCCATCCTCTATAATTTTCTCTGCCTTTGCGCGGTCCTCTCGTTGTGTTGTTGCCTTTTCACCTCTATTTCCAAACATGATTTCTAAAAAAGTGGGTCTTCTCTGAACTTGCAAATTTGTTTTGCCTCTGTGGTGTCAAAAATCTTCTTCTTTCATTTGTCATGCACCGGTATGTTTACCTCTATTACTGTTGTTGTTGGTGCCCTCCTAGATGCTGCTTCACTAACAATTCCACAGTGATGCTGACCGGTTCATTGGGATTGAAGAAGCTATGAAAATATCTCCATGGGTCTTCCTTCGCCCAATGACACACCCCGTGGATCCACGGAAATTTCACTCTCGTGCAGTGATCCTTCACAAAGCAATGTGGGTGATACGGATTGAAGCTTCTAGTGCCAAAAGTAAATTTCTTGACCTCCTTTATCTAGGCATCCACATGCTTGAGATTCCATATCTTGTACAACCCAATCCACAATGGAACAGTGGGCCAAGGTGCCTTCTTCTTCCCATGTAGCCTAGCTGAAAGTCCTACCAGGATATCGTACAATACTTCTTGCATGACGAGCTTTTCCATGGAAAACTTTGACAAAACATGCAGAGGATTTTCCACGCTGTACACCCATATGAAGGTGCCGAAAGGTTAGGCATACCAATCTGCAGCATCGATCAGTGCCTCCATTGCTACTTTCAACATGCAAGGTGGATCGTACTCAAGTATCATCTTGTACATCAGGGTGACAAAATGTTCTGACAATTGTTGGATGACACCAAGGAAGCTACATTTAGAAAACAATTTACAATAACTATTGAAAGAGGTTTCCACTAATTTCCATGCCCACTTTAAGCCCAAGAACTACTGACTGACACAGATTGCATCCAAGATTGGTTGTACTTATGAGGAACTCCCTTTGCTAACTTGATTACCTGGGGATTCTTCTCTAAACCAATGTTACCGTATTCCACCTGTTCCTAAATTTCCTGCTCAGTTGGCTTGATAGTCACAACATTTTATTTGAACAACATTTACAAAGGAACAAAAGTGTTGGGAATAGAATTACCCTTCAGCTGTTAAATCTTGTGTCCTGTAATTTTTTCTACCCAACTGGCATGTTGTTCATCTATCACACTCCCTTCCTTCTGGTCAATCACTGAATTCGAGAATTCTCCTATAATTTCCATGAGGCATTTGATCTTCTCCTCATCTTCAAACACCTGCCAATGTCTAACATTATCTAGTACTGACCGTTTGTATCTATCCTCAACTTCATATCTTAGCAGTGGATTTTGAGGAGGTTTATAGTTGCTGGTAGCTATATGCAAGGAATGAACTATCCATTTTCTTTCTCTAGGCAAGAACTGTATATTGAAGTCTAAGAAAAAATTATCAATCAAATTCCAGACCTCATTTATGTAATATTTTAATCTTCGATGTTTTTTTTTGGCATTGATTCATATATGTTTCACTACTAGCTCTAAATCTCCAAACACAACCAAGGACCCAATATTATTATTTCTAGCAACTTGGAGACCTAGCAACAAGGCTTCATATTCAAAAACATTATTAGTGGCTTCAAAATCCAACTTGAAGGAGAGGGATCAATATTCCTTTATGGGATACCAACAACACACCTTTCCCATTTCCTTCCTTCGAATAAGCACCATCAAAGTATAACTTCTATACTTTATCAAATTCCATCGATTGTTGATTTAGATAAACTGAAGTTTCCAACTGTGTTTCCTCCAGGATTAGATCATTTTCCTCTAAAAACAAGAAATAGAACTCTTTCTATTTACAATATATAGGGGTGTTATTGGAACACTCAGATCTTGTAACTACCTTCACAAACCTTGATTCTTTGTACAATTGTGTTTCTTCTCGACCAAACACCAGGATAGTAACATATGTTAAATCCAATTTAATGGATCCTACAATATTAGACCCCCATGAACTAGAAGAGAGCATACCAAACTTTGTAGGGATATTAGCCACTATAATATCCATTACCACACATTTTGCTGGGACCCGCGCTAAATTCACAACCAAATATTTAATCATTCCTAGAAATTTTACTCTTTTGCAATACATATCTTTATATGCCCTTGTTATTGTAACCAAAATTTCTCCATAACATACAATGGAATCAAATTGTGAGAAGCTCCTAAGCCAACCATGCAACTGTGTAATAAAATCTTATGCATTACCAAAGTAAAATAACAATGGGTAGTGGAATAGTTTTCTTCCTCAGCATGAGGTCCAATTACAACCATTTACCTCTCTTCCTGGAGGTTCGGGCTATCATGTGAAGGAGCTATGGTGGATGGACACATAAACTGAGACACCTGGGATTTATGATTAGGTTGTTTTAATAGTTTAGTCAAAGGGACCAATATTTTGACCTTCTATAGCTCCTTTTGGAGATTAAAACTAGAACAACTCCTATTAGCTATGACAACATCAACAAAGTCTTTTTATTTATCATCGTCTGGTTTAGATGGTAAAGGTGACTGCCTTTTTTTAGAGACCTCGGGCTTGTGGAGAATGGAAAATGGAGACTCTTTATTTTTGGGTAAGGCTTGGTATAGAGGATTCTTTCCTTTCTCTACTAGTGTTGGAGGATTTGGGGATAAGGAGTCCTCATTTTTGTCTTTCATTCTAGATCTTTCCCTGGAGTATCTAAGATCATATTTCTTGGGAAGTTGTGCTTGGATGAAGTCATCAAACTTCATATCGTAGTTTGAAATCTCACCATCATGTAGTGGTGCCTCCAAATCATCCCATCCTTCCTCATGTCTATTAGCTTCATATTCTTCATCACAAGGAGAAAATTGATTTTCATGAACTTCCATAGTTTCTTGAGCATGCTCCTTTCTCTCTCTCTCGACAAGAGTTCCAGGGGGGTTATCTTATACTAAGTATTGAAACTTCGATTAAGAGGTTGTTTTTTATATCTAGGGTGGATTTTGTTTTCCAGCTATAGTTTCACTAGCTTCTTGCATAGGTTTCTTATTAGGTTGTTCATTTCCTCAAGAATTTTCTCTTGGGTTTCCTTTCCTTGGCTCTAGGAATTGACTTCCTCCTTTCCTCTTCTTCTATCTCCATGATAGGTTCTACCTCTCCACTTCCAAGTAGAGGTAAAAACTTCCTCAACTTGTAAGAAATCTATTTCAATCTAGTGCAAAGAGAGAGAGTTCCTTTCTCTAAGACTGAAAACAAAATTTGGCTGAAAATCTCTAGCAAAAACCACTTTAGCAATAGCCTGTGCAAGTTTGATTTCAACAAGAAGACTATTATACAATTTGCTAAAACTCTTTATGGATTCAAACACATCTTCATTATCTTTTTCATTCATGTCATTAAATTCAGTGAGGATGTACACATGGTCCCTCTTTGCCCCCCATTTCTGCATGAAATAATTCTACACCTCTTCCTAGGTGGTGATTGAAGCATTAGGTAGGTATTTAAACCATTTTTTGGCTTCTCCATATAGAGACTGAACAAAAAGTCTTAACACCATATCCAAGTGATACACATTAGGTTTTTCATGAGATGCACATAAAATTTCTATATTCCTTTGTGCTAAAATTTCATATTATCCTATGAATATTTGCATCAACTTAAGATAGTCTTGTGGCATATTATTTAAGGGCCATGGAGAATCGAATAGATCATATTCGTTTAGGAGAAATCCTAGGACAATCATATTGAGCAAGGGGAGTTATAAGGGATTTATGACAGGTCCTTGTAGAGGGGTATCTGAAAGGTAGCTGACTGGATTATGGTTGGGAAGTTTTGATGGTGCTAGACCCACCAATATGTCAAGGGGATGTCCCTGGTAAGAAGTCCCAACAAGACCTCGAACTATTTGGTGTAGGAGTCCCAAAAGTGGGTTTTATGGTATCGCCTTGACCTTGGTTGCATGCAGAGGAAAGTAAGATGTCCCTATTGGTAGAAAGGGAGTGACATGTGTAGCAAGGCAAGGAAGGTGCATGAATGTTTCTAACACATGGAAAGTAGGGTGAGTTCCTCCCTTGGAAACCTATGAAAGCATCTGTCATGGAAGGGAACACACGAGCAAAGATGCATCACAAACTGGAAAGAAATTAAGCTAACAATCCGAAGTGATGGTTAGACCAGAAACACATATTCGTAATATTCATACATACTTATACAGAAAGAGTCCTTAGATGCATGCATAATATAACATATACATATATCATTAGAGTAACCAAGATAGTTGAAATACAATAACAACATATGCATGAAATGTGTTGGACATGTTGTATTAAGAATTGAAAGTTCCAATCATACAGTACAAACATTACCAACCACTATTCCTTAGAGGAGAACGTTAGAGTCACTACCACCTACTCCTTCAAAGAGATGTACTAACTTTGCATTGTAGACAAGCCAAGGCTTGTTATAATACTCTCCAAGCTTTCCTTAAGATACTCCTATCATAAGCTTAGTTAACCAAAAGCCTATACAATGAGTTATGAGGTACTATATATAGAAAAGCATGGGGTGACCCTTGACATTCCCTTTTGTTACATTTCATCTACCCTCATGACTGTTACATTCAGCTATCGACACTTCAACTTCCACTTGACAAAATGTTGCATACAATCTGCACATGTACCCAGGTGAGAAAAAATAGTCTTTAGAAAGCCATGCAAGACATCACTATGACTCGAAAACCTATGGGAATACAAAATCTTTGACATCCTCATGATGTTCGATGGTGGTGAACTAATGCAAAGCTCGGTAGTTCGCGATGATGTCCATGTACTCTGTCGAGACATATTTCATGAAACAAGCTCTTGCCTTTGTTGGATTTGGGTACACTACTTTAGCTCCTCTGTCCAACTCATCTGGTAACATGTGCATCATTTTATTCAGTTCAGTAGGACCAGTGACATACTGATGCATAGTATTTGCACTATTTTCCAAGTTTGCACTAGTGGCTATGCGCATCAACTCGTTAAAGTATGAGTCTAGCTCGAATCTCACTTGTGCCTTTGTCTTTGCCTCAGTGAGTGTCCCAATAGATGGGGTTGCATGTACACACACAACAACATCCATGCTTTTGAACACCTATGCATGGGAAGCCTGGAAACTAGTGATGGGCTATGGGAGTTCTTCATAGTTCTGGATCTAGCACCGAATGCGTGCCTTCCACTCAACCACTTTGGGCTTCAGCATCTTGGGCAAGTGTAATGGGGCTCCCTTATATCTCATTATCCATGTTTGCATGTGGTCAACAATAATATGTACATTTCACAAGATACATGCTCTCCTAGCACATCGCTACTACCAACCATTGAGATGGACAACTATGTTATGCATGGTACCAAATCTAGAACACAATCCCACATGAGTGTCTCAACAGATGATTCTTCATCCAGTATCACCTTCTTCAACTCTACTCGTGTGGATGTTGTAACCAATTTGCCTCCTGCTTGGACGTCTCTAACTCCTTAGTCATTTTATCATTCTCTCCTATCAAGAAGTGAACACTCAAGCTAGTGGCTTCGACATATGCTCTAGTAGCATTGGTCAATGCTGCTAAATGCTTGCGCACATAAGATACGACCGCTCATTCATCAAACTTCGTAGGATATGTGTGGTCATCCGGAGTAGACACTTTGGGTGATTGCACAACTCTATGTTGCAACTTGTTGAATGATAAGTTGTGCATCTCTTCTTCTGGATTTCCCCAAGGATCTCAGTATCTCCTTGGTTGCTTGGGACCTACTTTGTTTCTGGATCCAGTGAAGCTGGTGGATCAACCTCTTGATGGGAAGGCACGAGGTCAATGTCTTGCTCTAACTTTGGCTGCTCCATCTCCTTATCCATATGTTCAAGTGCTCATTCAATTTCTTGAGAGAAGTCCTTGTCCTACAACTACTCACCCTGTCTGCTTTGCACCAATTGCTCGGATGATTCTACTACCTGTATGGGCACAGTTTAATTAATATCTGCATGTTGCACCAATTTTTTTATCCATCTCTATTGCACTTCCTTCTCTTATCTATGTAGCTCCTATTCCTTCTATAGTTTCTCCTTCAACTCATCCAACTCGTTCATTATTTCTTCCATCCTCTACTTTTCTCTCTACCTTTAAGAGGTCCTCTAGTTGTGTTGTTTCCTCCTCACCTCTATTTGCAAAGATACTTTCTGCACAAGTGGTTCTTCTCTAAAATTGCAACTTTGTTTTGCCTCTATGGTGTCAAAAATATTCCTCTTGCGTTTGTCACACACCGATATGTTTACCTCTATTGTTGTTGTTGTTGGTGCACTCTTGGATGCTGCTTCGCTAACCATTCCACAATGATGCCAATAGGTTCATTGGGACTGGAGAAGATATGAAAATATCTCCATGGGTCTTCCTTCACCCAATGACACACCCCGTGGATCCATGGAAATTTCACTCTCGTGCAGTGATCCTTCACAAAGCAATGTGGGTGATACAGGTTGAAGCTTCTAGTGCCAAAGGTAAATTTCTTGAACTCTTTTGTCTAGGCATCCGCATGCTTGAGATTCAGTATCTCATAAAACCCAATCCACAATCAAACAGTGGGCCAAGGTGCCTTCTTCCTCCCATGCAACCTAGCTGAACGTCCTACCAAGATGTGGTACGATACTTCTTGCATGATGACCTTTTCCATGGAAAACTTTAACAAAACATGCGGAGGATTTTCCACGTTGTACATCCATATGCAGGTGCCGAAAGATGAGGCATACCAACCTGCAACATCGATCATTGCCTAAATTGCAACTTTCAACATGCAAGGTGGATCCTGCTCAAAAATCATCTTGTACATCGGGGTGACAAAATGGTCTGACAATTGTGTGATGACCCCGCGCATGCTGCATTCAAAAAATAGTTTACAATAACTGTTGAAGGAAGGTTTCTGCTAATTTCCATGCCCACTTCAAGCCCGAGAACTATTGACAAGCACAGATTGCATCCAATATTGCTTGTACTTATGAGGAACTCCCTTTGCTAACTTGATTACCAGAGGATCCTTCTCTAAACCAATGTTACCGTATTCCACCAGTTCTTAAATTTCTTTCTCAGTTGGATTCATAGTCACAACATTTTATTTGAAAAATATTTACAAAGGAACCAAAGTCCTGGAAATAGAATTACCCTTCAGTTGTAGAATCTTGTGTCATGTAATATTTTCTTCCCAACTGGCATGTTGTTCATCTATCAGTCTCCCTTCCTCCTGGTCAATTTCTGAATTCGAGAATTATCCTATAATTTCCATGAGGCATTTGATCTTCTCCTCATCTTCAAACACCTACCAATGTCTAACATTATCTGGTACTGACCATTTGTATCTATCCTCAACTTCATATCTTAGCAATGGATTTTGAGGAGGTTTATAGTTGCAGGTAGCTATATGGAAGGAGTGAACTATCCATTTTCTCTCTCTAGGCAAGAACTGGATATTGAAGGATAATAAAAAATTATCAATCAAATCCCATACCTCATTTATGTAAGATTTTAATCTTGGATGTTTTTTTTGGCATTGATTCATATATGTTTCACTAATAACTCTAAATCTCCAGACATAACCAAGGACCCAATATTAATATTTCTAGCAGCTTGGAGACATAGGAACAAGGCTTCATATTCAAAAACATTATTAGTGGCTTCAAACTCCAACTTGAGGAGAGGGATAAATATTCCTTTTGGGGATACCAACAAAACACCTTCCCCATTTCCCTCCTTGGAATAAGCACCATCAAAGTATAACTTCTATACTTTATCAAATTCTAGCGATTGTTGATTTAGCTAAACTGAAGTTTCCAACTATGTTTCCTCCAGGATTAGATCATTTTCCTCTAAAAACAAGAAATAGAATTCTCTCTATTTACAATACACAGGGGTGTTATTGGAACACTCAGATCTTGTAACTACCTTCACAAACCTTGATTCTTTGTACAATTTTCTTTCTTCTCCACCAAACACTGGGATAGTAAAATATGTTAAATCCAATTTAATGGATCCTACAATATTAGACCCCCATGAACTAGAAAAGAGCATACCAAACTTGGTAGGGACATTAGACACTAAAATATCCATTACCACACATTTTGCAGCAATCCAGGCTAAATTCACAACCAAATATTTAATCATTCCTAGACATTTTACTCTTTTGCAGTTGAAAGAATACATATCGTTTTATGGCCTTGTTATTGTAACCCGAATTTCTCCATAACATACATTGGCATCAAATTGTGAGAAGCTCCTAAGCCATGCATGAAACTGTGTAATAAAATCTTATGCACTACCAAAGTAACATAACAATGGGTAGTGGAAGATTTTTCTTCCTCAGCATGAGGTCCAAATGCAGCCATTGGCCTTTCTTCCTGGAGGTTCAGGCTATCATGTGAAGGAGGTATGGTGGATGGACACATAAACTGAGACACTTCAGATTTATGATTAGGTTGTTTTAATAGTTTAGTCAAAGGGACCAATATTTTGACCTTCTATATCTCCTTTTGTAGATTAAAAGTAGAACAACTCCTATTAGCTATGACAACATCAACAACGTCTTTTTACTTATCACCGTTTGGTTCAGATGGTAAAGGTGACTACCTTTTTTTAGAGACCTTGGGCTTCTGGAGAATGTAAAATAGAGACTCTTTATTTTTGGGTGAGGCTTGGTATAGAGGATTCTTTCCTTTCTCTACTAGCGTTTGAGGATTTGGGGGAAAGGAGTCCTCATTTTTGTCTTTCATTCTAGATCTTTCCCTGGAATATCCAAGATCATATTTCTTGGGAAGTTGTGCTTGGATGAAGTCATCAAACTTCATATAGTAGTTTGAAATCTCACCATCATCTAGTGGTGCTTCCAAATCATCCCATACTTCCTCATGTCCTCTAGCTTTATATTCTTCATCACAAAAAGGAGAAAATTGATTTTTCTAAACTTCCATAGTTTCTTCAACATGCTCCTTTCTCTCCCTCTACAAGAGTTTGATGAGCCCCCAAATTGGGTAACTTATTGGGCTTATTTTTCCTAATTTTCGTTGTTCAATCCTCCATTTTTCATAGATTATGCATGTTTTTCTAGTATGTTTATGTTATTTGAACGAATAATGGTGGTCACTCTACCTAGGAGGTTAATACGTGGTTATTTCAGGATTTTTGAGCAAATTTTGGAGCAAAACCAAGAAATCATGGGTCAGCTGACAGCCAAGCTTGAGGGGAGGATTTGTAGGGAGGTTGTCTCTTGCATTAAATGGCCTTCCTCGAAATCTCCACCCTCAACTCCGAGCTCCATAGGTCACCAAAACGAGTTTTAAAGGCAGCAAAGCAGTTTTGGGAAGAGTGACTGTTTACTATCAGTTGGGACAGCCGAGTCCCTTGAATCTAGGAGGGCTGCTAACCCCCTCGTATTGTATAAGTAGGAAGGCCTCAGCCTTTCTAGTTTACTTTTGGAACTGTTGGTATTTTTGCACTATAGTGTTGTCATTTTTCTCAGCCTGTTTTCTTATAGCTACTGCTGTACAACTTTCATATGATTGTTATTTTTGAATAATGAAAAGAAGCTTTACTTGGCACCGGATATGAGTTCTTTATAGGAGCCTGAAGCTCTTGGGGTTGGGCCCAACCCGAGTGCTAAGGCCTCCTTTATGTATTGTTATTTGTTCTTTATGCATTTGAAAAAACATTTCCGTTAAGTAGATTAAAGTTTGTTGATTAACTAGGTCACTGTTAATAGTTATAAAGACTTTTGAATGCTCGGATTTGGTTGATAGGTTGTTAACGGGAAAAAGCTTCAAGAAAAGGGCCATTAAACATCTCTGGTTTCACCTCTCCTTCAGTAGGATCAGGAGCTGGGATCAGGATAACTTTGCTGCCCACAAAAACACTGATTTTGCTTTGCCATGCAATCACTAGTGTTTGATTTTCATGTGTAGAAGATGGTTAGAAGTTCGGACTTTTGCTTGCTTAGTTGCATGACTTAAAATACATGGTTTCATTGTAGGTCACACTTCCGTTCATTCTCTTTACTGGCAGCTAGCAGATTAGGTCAACGTAATTAGGTTTTTTGAATTTACAAGTCTTCATTGGATCAGTTGGAAAAACGCCTTGCAGAGCACCTGTACCACTCCTTCATCTGCTTATTCTCCATTAGCACCATCCACTCCACCCTCCACTCAGAATCCTTGCCTCACGTTGTCATTTTCTCCAATAACCCTAGTTTTGTGTGTAACATTGCTTCAGTATTCTTTGAACCAAATCCAGCCATATACTCCTGTCCACAACTCCATCCCCCAAGTCCTGGACCATCTCCACCCCTCACCCTACCTCCAAACTCACTCCTTCACCTTTTCCTGCCATCCATCCACCAAAATTTCACTTCTGAACATCCTATAGAAAATCACAGACATCCTGTAGAACCCCTGCCGACTTCCCGTAGAGGCTCACGAATGAGGTTTCTTGATGGCCAAACTCAGTGAAACTATATGGAAGGGTGTTAGTGACCCCTTAGACCCTCTCTGAACCTTCTTGACCTCCTCCAAGAATTTCTTCTCAGCCATCCACCTCTGCACAGCCAAAAACAGTCAAATCGTATGCATAATAGCTCTGGAAGCTTATTCAAAAATACAAAAAGATGTTTTTTCCAGATGCTACTGTAGAAGTTGCTTAGATGCATGTATTTACCTTTCTAGAAATCAATGGCATCTCCTTCAGTCGCTTACATCCTCTTTCTTGCATCAGTAGGGTTAGCTGGTAGAATTAGGGTTTGTTAGGGTTTATGTTTCCTCTTAGCTTTCCAGTTTCTTTCTGCAAATAGATTAGCCTTCTTTAAGTTGGCTTTCGTCCATTAGTTAAAAAGCTTCTTCTCAAAGTTCATAGAAGTTGGCTTAAGCCCCTAGCGGACTTGTGCCTGCTAACCAAGTGACGGCTGCAGCAAAAGGTAGTACTTGTGCATATAGCACTGTCGCTTCCAAGTTTGTTACGAACTACCGGGTTGATAAAAGTAAAGAAGGGAGTCCCAAGAGTTGTAGCATTATTGCTGCAATACTGGAGCTCACCACTCTTTTTGGCGCCGTTGCCGGGGAAGCGTAAGAGTATTTGTGATTGTTGCTTTTCTTCTATTTTCCTAATCTCGCCTTCTGCTAAGTAGTTTATTTCATTTCCATTTTGCAATTTCATTTCGACAAAAGTAAATTAGACATTTCCTTCTTTCGTAGATTAACCTTTCAATTCTGCAAGCGTAAAATAAAATTTCAATTTTGCAAGCGTAAAATAGAATTTCAATTTTTCATGCGTAGTCTAGTATTTCCTTCTCGCAATTTGATTTCAGCAAAATATATTAGTCTTTTCCTTCTTTCATTTCAATTCTGCATTCTCCTTTCTGCAAGATAGATTTTAGTTATTTGCAATTCCATCTGTTTCAGTTTTGCAGGTACAAGCAGAGAAAAAAGCAAAAACAACCAAAAATCCTTTCATGCCTCGTAGGAATAGAGATAATACTAGAAAATTCCTACCCAACACCACCACCACTTCACTGAGTCACCCTTCTCTCTTCTTTGGTGGCAGTGATCCAAAAGAACCTATAGGTGAACCTCCTGAGATATACGAAGATCCTATAACAAAAGAAGAGCAAGAAAACATTCCTTTTGAGACCATGGCTGATAACAGAAATGGTAGAGACGATGAGGAGAGAATAGAAGGTACCTTCCCCATCCGAGAGACTAACGGGGACATGAAAATGAAGAACATAAGTCCCTTAGCCTTACTTCATTTCCATGGATTGACCACTGAAGACCCTGATACCTTCCTGTTTGCGTTTGCTGTCCTTTGTCGAACTTATGACTATACAGAAGACGAGCAAAAGTTGAAACTCTTTCCCTCTACCCTCAAGGATGCAACATTATGCTGGTTCATGGGGTTACCTGGAAATAGTATCACTACTTGGGCTCAGATGCAGCAAGCCCTTAACAACAAATACTGGGATTACTGTAGGTCAAAGGAAACCAAGGGAGAAATCTTTCGGATGACCATGGGAAATGATGAGTCTTTAGAGGACTATGAGGAAAGGTTCCAACTTAGCTATAAACAGGCCAGGTGCACACTTGACGTCGAATCTCTAAAGTTGGTTCTGCTCCGAGGAGTCCCTGAAGACCATCTAGATACCCTTGACATGCTAGCTAGAGGAGACATTTACCAACTACCTTATGAGGACATAAAGACTGTGTTTAGAAACCACTCTAGGGCAGCCCAGAAAAGAGGTAGGAGGAATCCACTTTCAACTAATGCTACCTTCTCCAAGCATGATTTTGCTAATCAGATGGAAGACCTCAAAAATGAGTTGAGACAGACCATTGCCATGCAACTTGATACTTTCCGAATCCAACAAAAGAAAGAGGAAGCTGAGAGGTCTTTGGCCATATTCTGTCCCAGATGTACGAGGAAGCACCCTAAGAACGAGTGTCCATTGCACTCAGTAGAGGTATGTTTCGTTTGTGAGGAGGACCACCCCACAAACCAATGCCCAACCTTACCCGGATTCAAAGCCATGTACCAAGGGACTGAGGCACCCACTGAACCTCTCTACTTCCTTGACCAAAGGAGACCGCATCGACCTAGACCTTACCAGCAAGGGATGCAAGGGACATCCCAAGCTTATTATAGCCCCAACCAATCTACTCACATGCCTTCTTGGGGTCCCCCTGCTCATCCTTCCTGGTCTGCACCTCCTCTGTGGTCTTATCCACCTCAATACCATACTCAACCCGTTGCTCATTCGTTTCACTCACATGTCCAGCCACAGCCTCAGTGGAATGTGCCTCAACGGGGGTGGAGGCCCCAATACAACTCTCCTCCCACCATTCTGCCTCCACTACTGGCTCAACCACAACCATTACCTCCTGCTCCTCCAAGACAACCCTAGATGCCTACCCAACTGAACCCGAACCCCAACAACCGACAAGCCCAACAGGTATACACTAGGGAGACAACATGTCCTACCTATGCTGTGGAGATCCAGGAGATTAACTTGCGATCCGGGAAGACCCTTCCAGATCGCCAACCTCCTCCCCCAGAGGGCGAGGAAGACAAACAGGAAAGTGAACCCAAATCCATTCCACCCTTTCCTGAGTGAATAATAGTAACGACACAACCAAACCCGGAGGAGACTGAACTTCTAGGGGAACTGAAATAGTTGTGTGTGAAAATACCCCTTCTCCAGGCCATCAAAGATGTACCGATATACAACAAATTGATTAAGGAGAATTGTTTCAAGCACCCAGGTAGGAGAAAAAGAGATGCCTCGATTATCAATGTCATCGGGCAACTGTCCGATCTAATGTTGGGGCAAGTAATCTCTCCAAAGTATTTGGACCCTAGGAGTCCTATAGTTGATTTCCACATCAATGGCACCATTATCCCCCATACCTTGATTGATCTAGGGGCTGCTATTAATGTGATGACTAGGGACACCATGCTTAAACTCAACCTTCAGAGTTCCTTAAGGAAGACTTCGATAGTCCTGCAGTTGGCAGATCACTCCACCGTGACTCCAGAAGGGATTGTGGAGGATGTCTTGTTCTCTGTTGACTCTTGGGAGTATCCTGCAGACTTCCTGGTCCCTCAACCAAAGGCAAAGCTTACTGGATACCCCCTCATTTTGGGAAGGCCTTGGTTAGCCACTGTGGATGCTTACATCAGTTGCCGAGCTAGAAACATGACCATCAAGAATGGTCATATGTCCAAGCAGCTAGTCCTATACCCTCCTGCCCAACCTCTGCTAGAACATGACTTACCACTCTGGTTGGAAGAAGGAGATGAGGATGAGGTCTACTCTGCACTATTGTGCACAGTAGAAACCACTAGGGGAGGCCCTCAAACTGAGGATGATCTTATTGAGACTTTGATTCAAAGTCCTCCTCCCAGTGCACTATCCTTAGAGGAATTGGTGGAGGATACCTAAGCCAGCACCTCAGTGGACCTCTATGTGACTGATTCAACCTCTCCTAGAGTTAAGAATGTGGAGTTTGGTCCTAGAAGAACTTTAAAGATCAGCTCCTCCCTATCTCCTTCCCAGGAGAAGGAGCTATGTAGGTTACTGAACAATCATTTAGATGCTTTCGCCTAGAGCTATAAGGAGATGAAAGGAGTCCATCCTTCGGTCTGTACCCATCACATCTACATTAAAGAAGATTTTAAACTGGTCAGGCAGCCTCAGAGGAGAATGAATCCAACCCTTAAGGATATTGTCAAAGAAGAATTGCAAAAATTATTGGATGCAGGATTCATCTATCCTATCTCTGATAGTGAGTGGGTCTCGCCTCTAGCACTGGTGCCCAAAAAGAACGAGAAGTGGAGAATTTGTGTAGATTACCGAGAACTTAACAAAGCCACTAAGAAAGACCATTTCCCTTTTCCTTTCATAGATCAGGTGTTGGATGGACTGGTAGGGAAGAAGTTCTTCTCTTTCCTAGATGGGTTCAACGGGTATAACTAGATCCAAATCAGCCCGGAAGAACAATATAAAACCACCTTCAGCTGTCCTTGGGGTACCTTTGCCTATCGAGTCCTTCCCTTTGGGCTATGAAACACTCCTGCCACTTTCGAGAGAGCAGTATTGAGCATCTTTTCTGAGTTGGTCCATGATTCGGTAGAAATCTATATGGACGACTTCACTCCTTAAGGGTCCAACTTCCAAGAAGCATTGACCAATCTGGGAAAATTTCTAACCATGTACATTGAGATGAACCTGTCCCTCAGTCTCGAAAAATGTGAATTCGTGATGACTGAAGGGACCGTGCTAGGTCATACCATTTCTCGCCAAGGATTACAGGTGGATCCTAATAAAATTGCTATCATCCAAAAGGTCCCACCTCCTCAAAAGGTAAGAGATGTTTGGAGTTTCCTAGGCTTAGCAGGATATTATCGAAGATTCATTAAAGACTTTAGTAAGCTAGCCTCACCTTTGTTTGGAATCTTAGGGAAAGATGTTGAGTTTAAGTGGACTGACAACTGTCAAGGGGCACTGGATGAGTTGAAAGAAAAGCTGGTGTCCGCCCCGATCTTGAGAGGTCCAAACTGGGCCCCACATCCACAATGATGCCTTGAACAAAGCCATAGGGGCAGCCTTAGGACAAGTTGAGGAGAGACTCCCACATGCCATATACTTCGTCAGCAAAAACCTGTCCAAGGAAGAAATGAACTATACTGTAACCGAGAAAGAGTTCCTGGCTGTAATCCATTCCCTGAACAAGTTCAGACACTACATCACCGGTTATCAAACATTTGTACACATTGATCATGCTGCAATTAGATACTTAATGAATAAGCCTGATGTCAATGCTCGTATTATTAGATGGTTACTTTTGTTACAACAATTTGATTTGATGATTTTCGACAAGCCAGGTAAGGAAAACGTTGTTGCTGACTTCTTGTCTAGATTGGACTTGCCTGCAGGTGAAGAAGGAATAGCGGATGACTAGATGCCAGATGAACATCTATTTGCTATCTCAGTATGCTCTCCATGGTTTGCTGATATAGCAAATTACTTGGTCTCAGCACAGTTCCCTCCGCATTTGTCCTCAAAAGAGAAGAGCAGAATCGTAAGGAAGAGCGCCCCGTTCACTTGGATCGGAGGCAACCTGTTTAAGTTTGGCCCAGATCAGATCTTGAGACGTTGTGTTAGGGAGGAGGAAGTCTTTGACATCCTCCTAACCTGTCATGATGGGCCTTTTGGAGGCTACTTTGCAGCAAAAAGGACCGCCTTCAAAATTCTACAGGCAGGCTACTACTGGCCTACTCTTCATGAAGATGTCAGAAGATACATCAGCGAGTGTGGTTGATGTCAGAGGATGGGGAAACTGATTCCAAGGGATGAAATTCCTCTCCAACCTCAAGTAACCTTCGAGCCATTTGAGAAGTGGGGCATGGATTTTGTGGGTCCTATCAACCCTCGTACAAAGCAACGGTCTTACATCATTGTGTGCACCGACTATCTGACCAAGTGGGTAGAAATGAAAGCAATCAAAGTAGCAACAGAAGAAAAGGTGGCTGAGTTTCTGAGTGAAAATATCTTCTACAAGTTTGGCTACCCAAGAGAGTTAGTCACAGATCAAGGAAGCCAGTTCACCTCCAACCTGATTGAAGACTTGCTCGTGCATCACAAGATCAAGCACAAGACTTCCATCCCCTATCATCCTCAAGCAAATGAGCAGTTGGAAGTCACTAATCAAGCATTGGAAGGTATTTTGACCAAGGCTGTGAGCAACAGCAGAAAGGATTGGGCAGATCACCTGGTTGAGGCCACCTGGTCCTACAACACCACTTGCAAGACTACAATCAGTTTCACACCTTATGAGCTAGTCTACGGGAAGAAAGCTTTGCTGTCCATAGAGTTCAAGTACAATACACTAAGAGTGGCAACCCAACTAGACCTAGATCTCAGCCATGCTCAACGTGAGAGATTATTGCAGCTGAATGGATTAGATGAACAGAGGATGCAGGCCCTTCTCCACTCAGAGGTAGTTCAACTCTAGAGGAAGATATGGCATGACCAGCACCTTAATGAGAAGCAATTCCAGCCAGAAGATTGGGCGCTGCTGTATGACTCAAGATACAAGGATTTCAAAGGGAAGCTAAGTACAAGATGGTTAGGACCATATACAGTGGAGAAATGTAACCACAATGGTTCAGTCCTTATCAGGACCGTTGATGAAGAGGCCATCCCCATGCTTGTCAATGGGCATCGACTGAAAATCTACAAGAAACCCCTCTCAAGGCAGGAATTCATTGAAACTGTGGAAAAATCAGTGCTGGTAATAGAGCAGGGTTCTGCCTCTGTTCCGGCCACACCTTGATCATCATAAAAAAAAAGAATAATAAAAAGATCCCTGGACAAAAACCTCTCTCAGGCGTCCAGGGCAGGCAGTGAGCATGAAAACCTCATGGAGGCGCCCCAGCTATCTCTCAGAAAATAAAGAAATGGAATAAAAAAGATCCTTGGGTGAAAACCTCTTTGAGGCACCCAGGGCAGATAGTGGGGGTGAAAACCTCATAGAGGCACCCCTGCTGTCTCTCAAAAAAAAAAAAAAAAAGAGAAAAGAGAAAAAGAAGAAAAAGAAGAAAAACAGGTATGATCTTTGAAATTATTGCAGGTTGCAGGGATATAATGCAGATAAAGAGGGTCATGCAAATCAAGGACAGGGGTCCATCCCAAGCTACCAGGCATCCTCACCGACACTCCCTCCATGGCCACACACTTTTTCCAGGATTTGGACACATTCGGGTCAAGATTCAACCTCCTACAGGAAGTTTCAGGGCTTTCTACAGGAAGTTCTGCATTTCTACAGGAAACATCCTGTAGAACCTTTGGGCAGGCCAAAATCGATTCTGGAGAAGGATTTAAAGCTTGGAGTTTGTTGGTGAGGCCTGCAACCACCCCTTTTTCCCATCCATCACTGGTTTCATCTCTTTCCACCGCCATTACCACAATTTGGTCCTGTATCCCTGCACAGCCATGCAAAAAGCCTTGTTTGCCTCAGAGTGAATTTTTTTTCCTAAAAGACAAATCGAGCATTCACAAGCTCGCACACTCTACCTGTCAAAAGCTTCAGTAGGACCCTTCATCCGTGACTATAGCCTTGCCCGTTTCAGCATGCATCCCAGGAGGAGAAGCAGCTACAGGATGTCCTACAGGAATCCTGTAGCAGCTGATCCATCTGGAGCGCACACTATGGAGTCAAGAGCAGTCGAAATCAACACAGGAGGCATGCAACCAGCTCCGCGTAAATATGAACACCTCCTCGACAACTGAGAGAAGACAGAGTCGTGCATGCAACATTCACCACCAGAGGACCGGGTCCTGAAGCCTTGCATCCAGCATCAGCCAATGAACGAGGGAATTCAAACGCCTGTGCACGAAGCAACAGTGAGCAAATCCATTGTTTCACATCCAAAAACCTGTGAAACACGTCCACGGCCACACAGGTAAGTTCCTAACCCTATTTCATCAAATTGCATAAGCTATACTATAAACACTACATATCTATGAATGGGGCGGATTGAACAAATGCAATGGCCAGTCAACTGGCCACCCACAACCAGTAGAATTGCCTCGTGGGATCTGAACGAGCATGGTTACACTCGATTCCGCTAGAAGGACATGGAGTCGACACGTGGGAAGTGTCCAATCGGGGGAAATCAGCAGATTTGCAGAGAAATCGGTGGACTGACAGGGATAACGACGGGTAATGGTGGAGATAGATATTGGCGGTCAGAGACACGGCAAGGAATGATGGCCGTGACGTTGCCTAACAGCTCGGCCTGGACACCTCACCCACGTGCCATGAATTGTGTTTTATTTCAAAATCACTCAGCTAGAGCACTCACATTAACCACTGTCATTTACGCCTACAACTGGTTTTCCGCAACGTGAGCATCCTCCTCATCTGCAGTTCTTTAGCCCGAGTTTCTCAGCCCGGTTCAAACTCTTCCCACGTCCTAGACTTGCTCAGTAGTGCCGTGACATCCTCCAGAAGCAACAAAAGCTCCCTACAGGAAGGAGCTCTATAGGAAGCACAACGAAAGCTCCCGGAGCAGAGAAACCCGTGTCTGTTGCATCAGAATTGGAAATTTCGAAGAGAGGTAGGCTCGAACACGCCATCCCCATGCTTAATTTTCGAAAGGTGGTGAACTAGCTTGTTTGAAGTGGGGAAAATTAAAACCAGTCTGCCTGTGGGTCAAGAATGGTGGTTTGCTTATATGATACACATAATTTCTTTTAAATGGTGCTGCGTCATATTCACCTCCATGGTTCCTGTTAACAAACTCTCCCCATTATAACGATAAACCGCTGTAAGGCTCACCTGTGCACATATAAAATTTTTGTGACTGCTATATGGTTGGTGTGAAAATTAGCTCTGCACTCTGTCTGTGAGAGCTTAATTCCTTTTGACAAGTCGAGTTTTGGGCGGCAGCAGTATTATAACCAGAGAATTGGTGAAAGGGGAGATACAAACAGTGGAGAAACCCTGTCCTGAGAGTCAAGGAGGAAAACCATATCAGAATTTCCATTCTAACCAGAGCTCAAGCTGAAAACAGGGTATTTTCACCATGCCAGGAGGGTTTATTAGAAAGGAACCCTCGGATTCCAAGAAGTTGCGAGAAACTCCTGAGGTGGTAGACCTATTTACCCGTGCAAAGTGGATGACCTTCTGTGACAGAATTCAAGGTCACGATGATGAAATAACAGAGGAGTTCCTAAGGTCCCTGCAGCCCAAATCAAAAACACTGGCCACTATAAATTTCAGAGGATTGACCTTGAAACTCACCCCCCAACTCAGTAGTCGGGTCACTAATTTGCCATTGGGGGTACCCTGGGATAAAGAGGAAAGGAAATTGGGCCAAAAAGCCAAAAAGGAATTCTTCCTACCAGAGGAGCAGTTTTCGGAGGATAAGAATGGGGTCCGGAGAGCTAGCCTTCAGCCATTTTGGAGCGAGGTCAGCCTTCAAATTATGAAATATACTACCTATGAGGGGCGATTTAGTATTGTGTATGGTTATCACTTCCGCTTGTTAACCGAGCTTAGGCATAAGATGGATTTGCCCTCAGAACAAAATTTGAGCATCCCATATTTCCTCCTACAGTCATTGATTGAGTGTGGAACAAAACTGAAGGAGGGAACACCAGATTAGCTAGCTCATCATGGGCTTATCAAGCTCCTCGTAGAAGATGCCCTCCATACTTATACTGTCCCTATCTCCTGGGAGATTTTCCGCAATATGTCCAAGGATGATGATATTCGGACTCTGGCCGAAGAACTCACTTCATCCAGCAGTGAGGAGAAGGAGCATATTGAGGCAGAGAAGAAAACTAAGGGTAAGGAAGCTAAGGGTAAGAAAACCCAGGGCAGACCATCACAGGAAAAGCCATAGGAAAGGCAAGAGGAAAAGCAAGAAAAAGGACAAGCTGCTGAGGCCAAAGCTGTGAGTGGAGTAAAAACACAAACGCCAAGGGAGAAGTGATTGCAAACCCGGGCAGAGAGGACTGAAAAAGTCCAAACAAGTAAAGGCACGCCCAAGGCACCCCCAGCCAAGCAAGCCAAATTAGGGAAAACTAGTTCTACAGGAAGCTAGCAGCCCGTTTCTACACGAAGCCAGAAAACTGCTTCAACAAGAAGCAAGAAAACGGCCACTACAAGACTTTCTATAGGAAGTCTGGGGAAAGGGCAGCAGAAGGAGAAATCACCTGAGATTTTAGCTATGGAGGCAGCAGCTGTGCTGGCCACCCTAAGAACATCTCCCAAGCAGAAGGAAAAGCAAAAGAGGGAGCTTCCACTATATTTTAAGGTGAGAAGGAGCGTGAGGATTAAAACCGGCAGACACAAACCATCATCTAAAGAACCAATCACCATTGTCGACACCCCTACCACACCAAGGCCTCTCTACAGGATGCTGAGGCTATTCTACAGGAAACACTGGCTAGACTGAAGGAGACCGAAGAAATGGAGGGTGAGGCAGCTAAATCACCTCAGAGGGAAGAAAAGGTAGAATGCATTATGGAACCTAGCCCCCAGCCCAGCTTGGGCTCCTATTATAACTTCTTGGAGGCCGAAAGGATCATTCCTCAGAAATTCACAGTGCCACTTTTCCTTGCACTAGAGGAAGAGAGGGTGAGGACCCACACTTGGATGAAAATCGCTAAGTCCAAGGGTGTGGCGGATATAGGTCCTCTGGAGGAATAGCTCAAAGAGGCAAGGAGGGAGTTGGCTCTAGTACGGCATGTGGAGAGCAGCCAGCGGGTCAGGCTACAGGAAGAAAATTAATTGCTTAGGCAGCAGCTACAAACACAGGGACAGAGGAAGGAAGACAGGCCTCATATCTTGGGGGAACAACAATAGCAGGAGGAGCCCACAATAGCCAGAGATACCCCTGATGAACATCAGAGAAAGGAAGGGGTGCAGACTGAAGTTGAGATACTGAATCGGCAGCTACAGGAAAAATAATTGGAGACACAATCTCTGAAACAACAGATACAAGAAAAGGAGTCCCAACTGGCCTACATGGCCAGCTGGGCAATGGAAGCTCTATAGTGTAGGCAGCCTATAAAATCCTATGCCCTATACCTCAAGGATCAGTGATTACAGTTTCAAATCAATATCTTGGCTCGAAAGGGCATCACCCCATTCCAAAATTATAATCAGTTTGCATCTCTATGTAGCAGTAGTTCATCTGAGGATAGGGCCAAATTATCAGAGTTCTACCTGCACAACTTTTCCCTTTTGGACATGAATGCATGGGATCCTAACACGGTGATAAGAGATGTCCAGCTGATGTCCATGGCCTCTTGGATGAGCCATGAGGAGAAGAGAGCAACAGAGGTCCACCGTATCATAGGCAGACAACTTAATGAGCCTCTCATGATCAGAGCAGAGCCAAATGACCCATTAGCAGTGATAAGCACCCACCAGCACTTGGCCAACAGTCCTCAGGATCTACCGGAATACATTGAGCAATAGGCTCAATCCATTGCCCATTTTGAGGACATGGAGAGATTGTTCGCAGAAAACTATATGCATGCCTGCACAAGGCAGTGTAACACACTACCTCACAGCCTAAAGATAAAATAATACCACTCTCCCACCAGGATGAGGGAAGCCTTGGCAAGGGTACCCCTCTACAAACAATTTATGCAGAACTTGCAGGCCAATTGGATTGGCTTGAAATTCGTTCCTCCTTTACTTTTGGGATCGCTAGAAGGAGTGAAGGAAGAGGAAGAAGGTAGAAAATGGGAGGAAGTGGAAAGGAAGGCAGGATTCCACGATCGGGAAGAGGATATCATAGCAGAGGCCTGGGACGTGAGGGAGGCGATCAAAGCCATAAAGGATGATGAGCTGGACTAGTTGCTCAGAGGATGAGCAACCCATTTAATAGGGGGTGATGATGAGCCCCGAATTGCGTAACTTATTAGGCTCATTTTGCCTAATTGTCCTTGTTCAATCCTCCATTTTTCATGGATTATGCATGTTTTTCTAGTATGTTTATGTTATTTGAACAAATAAGGGTGGTCACTCTACCTAGGAGGCTAATACATGGTTATTTTAGGATTTTTGGACAAATTTTGGAGCAAAACCAAGCAATCATGGGTCAGCTAATAGCCAAGTTTGAGGGGAGGATTCGTAGGGAGGTTGTCTCTTGCATTAAATGGCGTTCCTCGAAATCTCCACCCTCAACTCCGAGCTCCATAGGCCACCAAAACGAGTTTTGAAGGTATCCAAGCAGTTTTGGGAAGAGTGACTGTTTACTAGCAGTTGGGACAGCTGAGTCCCTTGAATCTAGGAGGGCTGCTAGCCCCCTCGTATTGTATAAGTAGGAAGGCCTCAGCCTTTGTAGTTTACTTTTGGATCTGTTGGTATTTTTTCACTATAGTGCTGTCATTTTTCTCAGCCTGTATTCTTGTAGCTACTACTCTACAACTTTCATATGATGGTTATTTTTTAATAATGAGAAGCAGCTTTACTTGGCACCAGATCTGAGTTCTCTATAGGAGCCTGCAGCTCTTGGGGTTGGGCCCAACCCGAGTGCTAAGGCCTCCTTTATGTATTGTTATTTGTTCTTTATGCATTTGCAAAAACATTTCTGTTAAGTAGATTAAAGTTTGTTGATTAACTAGGTTACTGTTAATAGTTAGAAAGACTTTTGAATGCTTAGATTTAGTTGATAGGTTGTTAACGGGAAAAAGCTTCAAGAAAAGGGCCATCAAACATCTCTGGTTTCACCTCTCCTTTAGTAGGATCAGGAGCTGGGATCAGGATAACTTTGTTGCCCACAAAACACTGATTTTTGTTTGCCATGCAATCACTAGTGTTTGATTTTCATGTGTAGAAGTTGGTTACAAGTTCAAACTTTTGCTTTCTTAGTTGCATGAGTTAAAATACATGGTTTCATTACAGGTCACACTTCTGTTCATTCTCTTTACTGGCAGCTAGCAGATTAGGTCAACGTAATTAGGTTTTTTGAATTTACAAGTCTTCATTGGATCAGTTGGAAAAACGCCTTGCAGAGCGCCTGTACCACTCCTTCATCTGCTTATTCTCCATCAGCACCATCCACTCCACCCTCCACTCAGAATCCTTGCCTCACATTGCCATTTGCTCCCATAACCCTAGTTTTGTGTGTAACATTGCTTCAGTCTTCTTTGAACCAAATCCAGCCATCTACACCTGTCCACAACTCCATCCACCAAGTCCTGGACCATCTCCACCCCTCACCCTACCTCCACACTCACTCCTTCACCTTTTCCTCTCCATCCATCCACCAAAATCTCACTTCTGAACATCCTATAGAAAATCACAGACATCTTGTAGAAAATCACAGACATCCTGTAGAACCCCTGCAGACTTCCTGTAGAGGCTCACGAATGAGGTTTCTTGATAGCCAAACTCGGTGAATCTCTATGGAAGGGTGTTTGGGACCCCTTAGGCCCTCTCTAAACCTTCTTGACCTCCTCCAAGAATTTATTCTCGGCCATCCACCTCTGCAAAGCCAAAAACAGTCAAATCATATGCATAATAACTCTGGCAACTTATTCAAAAATACAAAAAGATGTTTTTTTCCAGATGTTATTGTAGAAGTAGCTTACATGCATGCAGTTACCTTTCTAGAAATCAATTGCATCTCCTTTAGTAGCTTACATCCTCTTTCTTGCATCAGTAGGGTTAGCTGGTAGAATTAGGGTTTGCTAGGGTTTACGTTTCCTCTTAGCTTTCCAGTTTCTTTCTGCAAATAGATCAGCCTTCTTTAAGTTAGCTTTCGTCCCTCAGTTAAAAGGCTTCTTCTTAGAGTTCATAGAAGTTGGCTTAAGCCCCTAGCGGACTTGTGCCAGCTAACCAAGTGACAGCTGCGGTAAGAGCTAGTACTTGTGCATACAACACCGTCGCCTCCAAGTTTGTTACGAACTACCGGGTTGATAAAAGTAAAGAAGGGAGTCCTAGGAGTTGTAGCATTATTGCTACAATACTGGAGCTCACCAGAATTTGGGGGGGGGGGGGGGGGTTATCTTATACAAAGGATTGAAACTTCGATTAAGAGGTTGTTTTTTATATCTAGGATGGATTTTGCTTTCCAACTCTAGTTTGACTAGCTTCTTACATAGGCTTCTTACTAGATTGTTCATTTCGTCAAGATTTTTCACTTGGGTTTCCTTTCCTTGGCTCTAGGAATTGACTTCCTCCTTTCCTCTTCTTCTATCTCCATGATAGGTTTTAGCTCTCCACTTACAAGTAGAGGTAGAAATTTCCTCAACTTCTAATAAATCTATTTTGATCTGGTCCAAAGAGAGAGACTTCCCTTCTTTGAGAGTGAAAACAAAATTTAGCTAAAAATCTCTAGCAAAAACCACTTTAACAATAGCTTGTCAAGGTTTGATTTCAACAAGAAGACTATTGTACAATTTGCTAAAACTCTTTATGAATTCAGACACATCTTCATTATGTTTTTAATTCATGGCATTAAATTCAGTGAGGATGTACGCATGGTCCCTCTTTGCCCCCCATTTTTGCATGAAGGAATTCTACACCTCTTCCCAGGTGGTGATTGCAGCATTAGGTAGGGATTTAAACCATTTTTTGGATTCTCCATATAAACACTGAACAAAAATTCTTAACACCATATCGAAATGATACACATTAAGTGTTTCATGAGATGCACATAAAATTGCTATATGCCTTTGTGCTAAAATTTCATATTCTCCTATGAATATTTGCATGAGCTTAAGATACTCTTGTGGCATATTATTTAAGGGCCATGGAAAATCCAATGGATCATATTCATTTAGGAGAATTCCTAGGACAATCATATTGAGCAAGGTAGGTTGTAGGGGATTTATGATAGGTACTTGTAGAGGGGTTATCTGAGAGGCAGCTGACTAGATCAGGGTTGGGAATTGTTCATGGTGCTAGACCTGCCAACATGTCAAGAGGATGTCCCCAGTGAGAAGTCCCAACTAGACCTCGAACCATTTAGTGTAGGAGTCCCAATAGTGGGTTTTACAGTATTGCCTTGACCGTGGTTGCGTGTAGAGGCAAGTAAGATGTCCTGGTTGGTAAAAAGGGAGTGACATGTGTAGCAAGGCAAGTAATGTGCATGAATGTTTCTAACACACGGAAAGTAGGGTGAGTTATCCCCTTGGAAACCTATGAAAGCATTTGTCATGGAGGGGAACACACGAGCCAAGATGCATCACGAATTGGAAAGAAATTAAGCTAAGAGTCCAAAGTGATGGTTAAACCAAAAACACATATTGGTAATATTCATACATACTTATACAGAAATAGTCCCTACATGCATGTGTAAGATAACATATACATATATCATTAGAGTAACTAAGATAGCTGAAATACAATAATAACATATGCATGAAACGTGCTGGACATATTATATTAACAAGTGAAAGTTCCAATCATACAGTACAAACATGACCAACCACTAGTCTTGAGAGCAGAACGTTAGAGTCACTACCACCTACTCCTATAAAGAGATGTACTAACTCTGCATTGTAGACAATCCAAGGCTTATTACAATACTCTCCAAGCTTTCCTTAAGATACTCCTATTAGAAGCTTGGTTAACCAAAAGCCTATACAATGAGTTACGAGGTATTATATATAGCAAAGCATGGAGTGACCCTTGACATTCCCCTTTGCTACTTTTCATCTACCCTCATGGCTGTTACATTCAGCTATCGACGCTTGAACGTCCACTTGACAAGATGTTACATACAATCTGCACATGTACCTAGGTGAGACAAAATAGTCATTAGAAAGCCATGCAAGACATCACTATGACTCAAAAACCTGTGGGAATACAAAATCTTTGACATCCTCATGTTGGTCGACAATGGCGAACTCATGCCAAGCTCAGTAGTTCGCGATAATGTCCGTGTACTCTGTGGCGACATATTTCTGGAAACAAACTCTTTCCTCTGTTGCATCTGGGTACAATACTTTGGCTCCTCTGTCAAACTCATCTGATAACATGCGCATCATTGTCTTTAGTTCAATCGAACTAGTGACATACTGATCCACAGTGTTTGCATTATTCACCAAATCTGCACTGGTGGCTATTCACATCAGCTCATCAAAGTATGATTCTAGCTCCAGTCAGACTTGTGCCTTTGTCTTTGCCTCGCTCAGTGTCACAATAGATGGGATTGCATGTGCGCACACAACAACATCCATGCTTCTGAACACCTATGCATGGGAAGCATGCAAACTAGTGATGAGCTGTGGGAGTTCTTCATAGTTCCGGATCTGACACTGAATGCATGCCTTCCACTCAACCCCTTTGGGCTTCATCATCTTGGGCAAGTGTAATGGGGCTCCCTTATATCTCGTTATCCATGTTTGTATGTGGTCAACAATAATATGTACATTTCACGAGATACATGCTCTCCTAACACATTGATACTGCCAACCGTTGAGATGGACAAATACCTTATGCACGGTATGAAATCTGGAATACAATGCCGCATGACTGTCTCAATGGATAATACTTCATCCAGTATCACTTTCTTCAACTCTACTCGTGTGGATGTTGTAACCAGCTCACCTCCTGTGTGGACGTTTCTAACTCCTTAATCATTTTCTCATTCTCTCCTATCAAGGAGTGAACACTCAAGCTAGTGGCTTCGACATATGCTCTAGTAGCATTGGTCAATATTGCTAGATGGTTGTGTGCATCAGATACGTCAACTCATTCCTCAAACTGCACAGGATATGTGTGGTCATTTGGAGTAGACACTCTGGGTGATTGCACAACTCTATGTTGCGACTTGTTGAATGATAAGTTGTGCATCTCTTCTTTTGGATTTTCCCCAAGGATCTCAGTATCTCATTGGTCGCTTGGGACCTACTCTGTTTCTGGATCCGGTGAAGCTGGTTGGTCGATCTCTTGGTGTCAAGGCATGAGGTCGATGTCTTGCTCTAACTCTGGATGCTTAATCTCCGTATCCATATGTTCAAATGCTCATTCAATTTCTTGACAGAAGTCCTCATCCTACAACTACTCACCCTGTCTACTTTGCACTAGTTGTTGGGATGAGTCCACTACCTATATGGGCACAGTTTAATTAATCTTTGCATTTTCCCCCATTTTTATATCCATCCCTATTGTGCTTCCTTCCCTTATCTATGCAGCTCCTATTCCTTCTAGAGTTTCTCCTTCAACTCATGCAACTCCTTCACTGTTTCCTCCATGCTCTATTTCTTTCTCTTCCTTTATGCGGTCCTCTAGTTGCATTGTTGCCTCTTCACCTCTATTTCCAAAGATACTTTCTGCACAAGTGGGTCTTCTCTAAACTTGCAACTTTTTTTTGCCTCTGTGGTGTCCAAAATCTTCCTCTTGCAATTTCACGCGCCGGTATGTTTACCTCTATTGCTGTTGTTGCTGGTGCCCTTCTGGATGCTACTTCACTAACCATTCCACAGTGATGCCAACTGGTTCATTGTGACTGGAGAAGCTATGAAAATATCTTCATGGGTCTTCCTTCACCAATTGACACAACCCATGGATCCACAGAAATTTCACTCTCGTGCGGCGATCCTTCACAAAGCAATGTGGGTGATATGGATTGAAGCTTCTAGTGCCAAAAGTAAATTTCTTGAACTCTTTTGTCTCGGCATCTGCATGCTTGAGATTCTGTATCTCGTACAACCCAATCCACAATGGAATAGTGGGCTAAGGTGCCTTCTTCTTCCCATGCAGCCTAGCTGAAAGTCCTACCAAGATGTGGTACGATACTTCTTGCATGATGAGATTTTCCATGGAAAACTTCGACAAAACATGTGGAGGATTTTCCACAATGTACATCCGTATGCAGGTGCCAAAAGGTGAGGCATACCAATCTACAACATCGATTAGTGCCTCCATTACTAGTTTCAACTTGCAAGGTGGATCCTGCTCAAATATCATCTTGTATACCAGGGCGACAAAATGTTCTTACAATTGTGTGATGACCCCGTGGAAGCTGCATTTAGAAAAAAAATTACAATAACTGTTGAAGGAGGTTTCCAGTAATTTACATGCCCACTTCAAGCACAAGAACTACTGACGGGCACATATTGCATCCAAGATGTAAGCAAAGATTTCAATTTCTGCTTGCTAACCTTTGGGTAGCTGCCAAGCTCCTATTACCTATTCCTTCAGCCTGTGAGCGAATATGTCAGACCAGTTGCATGCTTTTCCTCCACTAGCCAGTTGATCCAACGCAATCACCCAAATATGTAGGAAGGTCTCTGCGCTCTCTTTTCGATACAATCAACATGAAAAGATGACCAAGTATTGATACCCGTTCTGAAGTATCTTCATCTTGGAAGTATGGTTGGGTGTCATCTTGAATTTGGCTAGCTCCTTTACCCAGTTCTTCAAGATATCCCTAGAGTTGGCATTGTTGCTAAGTATGATGAAGGGTGTGTCCATGGTGATCATTGACTTTGGCAAGTGGTACATCTGCTAATAATCTTGTGCCCTGAAGGTATCATTCTCCGTACCACTAACACTACTTAACATCATCACCTCAAGATTAGTGTGTGAGATGATCCATTGTATCATGTCCGCGCATGGGAACACGGGATAACTTCATGCAATCCGGTACAGGCCGAACTTGCAAATTTTCACATAGACCTTGCGGTCTTCGAGATATTCCCCAAATGTTCATGAGAATGCATCATTGACCTCCTACCATTTTTTCTTGATTTCTTTGTCTATGACCACCTAGGTGTCTTCGTATATTAGCAAACTCAGATACACTCACTCAACTGCATCTCTTGAAGAACATTGATCCTAAACTGCTAAGAGACGGAAGAACACCTACTATATCTAGAGACATGGAGACATTAGTGGCAATAAATATATAAGTTAAAACTAGAGCAAACTTAAGGACTGAAATGCAACAAAGTAGGGCGACCGGTAGCAAAGATTGTGTAATTTCCATTGGGAGGCTAGGAGACTGATTATTAGAACTGTGCAAAAGGTAGTCTAGACCATTAAGAGGTTGGTTGACTACTAGAATTGCTCAATGGGCAATCCAGACTGGCCTCCTGAGTGCTCAGATTCCAAAATGCATAATTTTAGCTAGTGAGTGATGTAGGCCCACGGACTGCATTGCACAATTTTCTTGGCCAGGAGACACTGCATCTCAAAATTGCACAAAGCATGACTAGACGCCATTGACTAGCCATATTTGCACATTATGTGGGAGGAAGGCAGAGCCTTCCCTCTAAGAATTGCGTAATGTTGTCATGGAAAGGCAGAGTCCGGGCCAAGGTTTCCCAGACCTGCCTATGTGCAACTGAAAGCATATGAAGATGTGAATTCATGGCGATACTGAGTGTAAGGAGGAGTGAATGGTGATGCATGAAAATAGGGAATTCAAGATTCAAAAAGGGAAAAACATGCATGTGTGTGAAATGAGTCACTGAATCAGAAACTATTCCTGCAAAAAATTTCATGCGTGTGACAACAATGAGATGAAAATGAAAACTGAAACGGTGCTTGTGCATGCTAACATGAATGCAAACGAAAACAAGCATTCACAGAAATAAAGCATATAGGACTCACACAAGACAAAACACAAAAAGTGACAGAAATATTCTAAAAGACAAGTAAGCAGACTTACCCGTAAATAACTGAGTGGGATGTTCCGAAGACTCCTGGATGTACTACGAGATATTTTATTATTTCTCATTATTCAAGGATAACTCAATATTTTGTTATAAATAGAAGTGTTTTCCATTCATTATTCACTGTTGATTATTTTCATTGTTGCACTCAGTATTGTAACTCTGATTATTTTCATTGTCACACACCATATTTATCTTGGTTTTATGCATTATAGAGGAGAGAGACTCTATAGAAGCTGAAGACATTTGAGGATAGCCAAGAACCCATCCCATAGATGGGGACTGGTAACATTTATCTATTCTCTTCACAGGTGTTATTATAAAATTATTCTTTACATATCTAGTTTCCATTGTATAATTCAGGTGATTACTCTTTCTTTGACTATTTAACTATGATCGTAGCATATATCATAATATTGGCAGGTTTTGTTTCTATCAATAGTTGCATATCTACAATGTTTAGCAATCATTTCTATTGTTGATATTATTTGTCATCCACAATCTTAAGTGGGCTCTTTCTGTGCACCATTAAGAATAAAACACTACAACAATTTGATGACTCTGCTGGGGAATAATTCCCATTCAAAACCTTGTGTCTCCAATCACAAAATTGGCGACTTCGGTGGGTTTTATACTTCAGATCTAGAAACCTAGGTGACCTTTGGTTTTTAGCTTAGGGTTTCTTATTTTTTCCATTCTATTAATGTTTTATAGTGTTTTAACCATAGATCTCATAAATTTATGACTTCCATAAGCTTTCCAGTCGTTTCCGTAGGTCACAGGAGCTAGTCATGGCAAAGGCGACAATTTTTTTCTGAAATTTAAAGACTGGGAGTCATAGAACATAAATCATAGTTTTCAGCCCAAAAGGTGTGATCTCGGCTCCAGAACAAAACTTTCAGCACAAAAAGTGTGATTTCTTAAAAAAACAGGTGAGAACCTTCGATTTTTGGGTTTTAGGATTTTTCTTAGATCTGTTTCTGGGTTTTGCTGAGAGTTGTTTGCTGGGTTTCTAACTGTTGTCTCATTTTTTCTTAGGCCGTGATCCACTTTTTTTTACGCGTTGAAGTCGAATTTGGCCTCCCCTAGGGCTTCTTGTACACTTCCACCTTTCTAGGAGGAGTTTAGCTGAGTGAGAAGTCTAGGTTTCTGTAGCACTTTAAGCCACATTTTCCATATCTGTAACCTTTTACTTCAGTTCTGATAAGATAGGTTGCTACCATCCATAGTTTCACATTTAAACTTGTTTGGTCATTCCCTTAGGGTCCCATTGGTAGCCTTAGGTGTTTCACCCATCTCCCTACATTTTGCAGCGATTTTCCCTCTCGTTTTTTACTGTTGTTGCACAAATTTCCAAAAATTTAGTGTCACTTGATCCCAGTCACACCGAAATTCATATCTATTGACCGTTTTAGTGTATTTCCAACGGTTTAGCCACCAAGAAATACAGTGTTTGTAAAACTAGTTTGGGTGTGGTTTAGTTAATTCTTCTGTTTTTTATTTTTTGTTATTTATTTCAGTTTATTTGCAACAAATTTTTTTCTTCTCTACAAAAATGATCTAAGCTTAGTCAATTAATACACCTGCAGACACAAGAAAACCTTAAGCGAAGGGCACTTGGTTTACACCACCAAGCCAAGACTTATTATAATAAAATTATCTCACCGCATCAGAGAAATAATATATATTGTTGATCTCCCTTCACTTCTTTCATGTTCAGTGTGTCCTTCCATCATTGCGGCACCAAGGCGTGAGTTGTGGAGACTACTAGGCCTTCACCTAGGTGTATTACTCCTCCCCATTGGGTTCAAGTTCGTAGCCCTCTGAGTCCCCAACCCGACTCCTCTCCTAGTCCTTCTACTTCCTCATCCGATTTCCAGCCTCATTTACTGCATATTTTCACCATGTCTGGACCCAAAGCTCGTGTAGGATCCCAACCTAGTGTTGGCTCTGGCTATCCTCATGGTCACATCAGGCGGAATAGGTTCGGAAGCCCCCATGCTCTCCTTTATTGCTAAGCTAAGTCTACCGGATCTTAAATAGTTGATAAATGACCCCATACACCATGATGTTGGTTGGCCCACTTTGCTAACAAAGCTTCCCTCAGACATCCCAAAGTTTGAGGGTGTTACTGGAGAGGATCCTACCAACCAAGTTTGATCCTTCCACATGTGGTATTCGTCCAACTCCATAACCGGTGACTCGATTCATCTTCAACTCTTCCAATGCACGCTCACTAGAGACACTTCAAAATGGTATGTAGACTAGCCCTTCACCTTTCATTCCATTTTCATGACAGTTTCTAAAGATTTATTATCATATTTCCAGTTACATATCCAATATGACACTGGTATAGAGTTACTGACCACATTCTGTCATTCCTCTGCCACTCGCCTTTCTGAACATGTTCAAGAGTGGCATCAAAGGAGAAGCACATGTCATTCCCCACCTTTTGAAGACCGTGTTTATCTAGATTGGTTTCTTAAGAGACTTTTATCCCCCATCGGGAAGGATGTTGCATCCCATTTTCCTCACACCGAGGAAGAAGCTCTCCAGACCACTTTAAGATATGATCTGATTTATGCTCAATCCAGTTATGTCTACACCATCATTCTAGACCTCCCTCCTCCTGGAAGTGTAAATGCACTGGGGGCATCTCCTGCCGCCGACGGTATCATTGGATCCCTTTCATACTCTTCGCCATATTCTCAGTAAGTTATGGCTATCCGCATGGGGGCATCAGTTCCTCCAACATTTATGTCGCTCCTGCTAGCAACATGTTTCTAGGGCCCCAACCCATTTACCACATTGTTTGTCCTTCTTATGAACAGCTTGGCGCTCCAGTCCCTTAAGAATTAGCGTTGTAGCCTCCCATGCATCCTCTGCCCTAGCAACCACCACCCCCTCATGGCTAGGTGTTTACGTAGTAGAGTGATACCAATCCTCAAAATACAATGAAAAAGAATAAGGGGAAGGGTAACCAGGGTAACCAAGGCAACCAGCTTAGTGAACCCCAAGGGAACTAGTGTAACACCAACAATAAGCAATAGGGCATCCACCCCAAGTAGAACAAGGCTATTTGTATGAGTAAACCTGGTGAATGTCGTCATCTACATGGCCACTATACACATGAGTGTCCACTTTTACCTAGATGCGCCAAATGTGGGAAGCTCAAGTAGCTTCCCAAGGTCAACAATCACCTCGGAATCCTGTGCCATCTCAACCAGTTGTGCTCACAAATCCTTTCCCTCAACAAGAATTTGTTGCTGCTCAACCCCAGCTGGGTCAAGTAACCCATCCCCCCCAACCTTCTGGTCCCAGTGACTATCAAATCCTCATGATGGATTCTAACCAGGTAAATACCTTTGATCAATGGCTAGCTCCTCAGCACTCTATTGTTACCATCTCACTCGAGTCATCTGGATCAACCCACTCAGATCCTCCTCCATTTGGGGGTTCCTCTCTTGTGTTTCCACAAGGATCTGTTCCTCCAAGTCTCAACCACCCAAGAGCTATTCCACTGGGCCATTACCCTGTAGGACAAACACGTTTATTATTCCCCCCTCCAGGATTATTTTCTACCCCTATCATGGCTTCACTGATCCTTCCTAATGTGACTTTGGGGATCCAATTATGGTACATTGATCCCCCAACAAGCACTCCACCTGATTAGCTACGACCATATCATGCTTTGACCCTAGTTCAATTGGTCCCCATGACCCCTGTTGCTGCTTCAGTTCCATCACAACCTCAATAGGAACCAACTCCTATTCTAAAGGCAACTGGACAAGGGGGAAAGCTAAAAGGAAAGATTTGAAAGACAAGGCTCCCCAAGCTCCTGTAGCCTGTAAGGCCCCAAAGCTGACACCCTCGTGCACTTTGTGGAAGGTTGTTGGGAAAGCCACCAATAATTTTCCTGAGCTTCCTCAACTTAAACCTTTGGTTCATGAAACCTTCCCTAAGTCGAATATCCTGGAAGTCCATTCTAACTTACTGGTCCCACCTAAGAAAATCAAAACGCTATGCACAAACCACCCTTATGCCCTGTGTGATCATCTTGGCCATTATTCCCATTATTACCCTCATCTCGATGAGTTTCACAATTTCCTTTGGGAGATTCGTGACTATGAGGCCACTTGTAGTGGAGCCTCTACTGCGCTACCTATGGATTCAAGTACCAGTAGTCAACCAACAAAGGGACACTCTAGCCCTACTATTGTGATCCCTCCCCCTGATGTCGAGATGATGGACACCACATGCCCCATTATTTACCTATTGTCATCCTTAAGTTCCTCGCAGGCAAACCTTTCTGAGGTTTCTACCTGCATTTCCATCGAACTTCTTTCGAAAAAATCCCAGGTCTCAACATCTGTAGATCCTCCATTTACTGGCTCATTGTCTACCATTCTAGATGATGTATATGTGAACCTTATTTCTTCGGTTGATTCACCAGGTAATCCCACTGCATGATGTAGTTAGTATTCCTCCCATCGATCCATCTCCTAGCCTGATGAGGACACCATGGAAGTTGAGTCTACCCCTGATTACCCCTACACTTAAGTAAGGGGGCATTTTTTGAGAGGATTTTGAAGGCCATTTCCTTCCTAGTTCTTTGCATGCGCTCTACCTCTAGACATTTCGCTGAGAACACATCCCTTTGATTTGTGTCTTTATTTCTGCCATGAAGTTAGGTAGATTGCATCATCTCATCAATTGTCTTTTGCACCTTTCATATGTCTCCATGATCCACACCATATATCGATCATGCCAACTATGCAAGTTGCTTTTCCTGAAATCTAGCCTCGACAGCCTGGGCCACTTTTACCCCCTTGCATATGTTAGTCCTTTTGAATAGCATGTGCATTGGATATGCAAGTAATAATTAGGCTGAATATGATGCAGTGATAGGTTTGTTAGTCGACGCCCTTTCTCATCGCATCCTTCATCTTCATGTTCGTTTAGATTCCCTGATACTTGTCATGCAATTGAATGGTGGTGTATCATGTGCATAACCAAGTTCTATTTAGAAAATATCTACGAGTTAAGATTTTGGTATGTGAATTTGAAACCATTATTTTTAGGCGTGTGCCTAGAGCCCAAAATAACTATGTAGATACCATCGCAAACAACATTCTAGATTGGCAGTTATCACATGTGTACCACAAAAGATAACCATAAATGGAACAAATGGCAAACCATCATCGTCATATAAAATGCATAATCATATCATGTATCATATAAGTGTTTGGAGCACATAGCTCTCAATAAATCCAGTACACCCATAGCATATTGGGGGGCACATAAGCCCCTAAATATCATTTGGAGGATCCGGCGCCAAGTTGGGCCAAGATGCTTGAATCACTTTTTTGAGCACTTGGAACAGAATGGTGCTCCACAAACTCCTCCTGCTAGGGGCATCATTCCAACCTTTGCATACCAGATCAGTATCCCATGATTGGGGGCATGATATTTTTCCCCTGGCCATCTCCTTAATTAAGTCTCAACCTAGATGCCATTGAATCTAGGTATGGTCGATTATCCTCCCATTCCTTGGATAGTTTCTCCTACCGGCCTCTTTGATGAGCCATATTCACATCACATATCATAGACGTTTGATAACATATCTTCAAATATTCTACTCTATGTCCACATAGTCCCCATGTTTGACTTCGTGGGTGAGGATGATTCTAGACCTCCTATAGTAGTTCATTCTCATTTTCCTCTTTCCTTAATTCTTCACCAGGAACCATCATTCCAGGAAGCATTAAGGTCATCTTTAGATAAGTAAGGCCACTTGCCTGAAAGTTGCAGGTCCCAACTCTAATGGTCGATTTATCCATTTTGACTAGAGTGTAGCTCAGTTTGACGAACCATCAGAACCATTGGAAAGCTCTCACCGAGCTCTAAAATGGGTCTTCCTCAGTTTTTGATGATATTACACTTTAGCCGGAAACCATTTTTCCAAGAAGGTCGCTTCATCGTCTCTCAAAATTGAATTTCTCCATAAAGCAAAACTTGTACTTTGAGTTCCACCTCCTCTTAATACTTGTCATACCATATGTCAATTTTCGTCATGAGTAACCATCATTTACTCATGTTTTCATGGTCCGCACTAGACCTCGTCTGTGTGGTAGTGTCATCGAGTCACTCTTGTGCAGAGAATTCATGATGAGTCGCCCTTGTTCAAAGCATCTGCGATGAGTCACCCTTGCATTGTTGGAGTCTATTTCATGTCCCATCATATCATGTCACAGTATTCCATCCATATTTTCATATCGTTCATTTTGTGTTGCACATTTTGGCCTCCATTCCTACTGTCCCCATCCCCTATGGAGTTGAGTCAATCACCATCAAGTCAACCATGCACTTTATTCTCTGACAAGGGTAGGCATCTGTTTGTCCCTTAGCCCCAATTTTCCCCATTATCCCTGTTGTCAGTCCATCAATCACATTACTATTTTCCCTAGTGCATCATTTGAGGATCCGCATTGCCTCATTTATCGTGGGCCTTTTTTCGTCGAGATCAGCTTATTTATTCCAGAAGAACAACCTAGAGGGCAATCTATCTTGGTTCCAGCTCCCATTCTTGTTCGACGCCTTGGATCGAGCAGAGGGTCTCATTATTACCCTTTGACTTGGTCGTTTCATGTTTGTGATCCATACACTTAATGGACCAGTCATGCAGCAAATTGTACCAATGATTCCTCTGTGTGTGTGAGATGTTTCAGACCTCATGAGGGGGTGGCCCTTTAGGTAGCCCCCCACATGCCTGGATGCATACCTCTTATGCTACAACCTCATATGTAGTTCCACGGAGTTGATGGGTTCAATTCCTACTGATCGTAGTGTTCATAACATGCACATGTCGTCCAAATGATCCATTTAGTTTTCGAGAGCCCTTCTCTGGTCAGTAGGGCTTCTCCGGTTGTTCTACCCTCCCTCCCACACTTTTTTTGAAGGAAGGGGATTTGTATCTCATGTACTCAAATATTATTGTATTCAGTCCTAGCTCATGTTTTTACTAGGTGCATTATGTATATGGGATACATTGTATTATTTTATAGCTCTGTTATGCTAACATGTCATGTACTTCATTGCTCAGTTTTATATGTCTGGGCGAACCATTACTTTTGCACTAAGTTATCTCGGCGAGTATGGGTATGCCTCCTCTCCTTAGTGAGGTTTGATACCACAACATAAAACGAGACTTGCATTAATATCGCCCCCTCTGTCCCTATACTCTTTCAAATTCAGCTTCATTGGTCTCTCTCTCTCTCTCTCTAACTCCCCTTTGTTGTCTAAGTGATTGTGTCTTTACAATGTACTTCAATCATACATTTTTCTCCTTACACTCGTATGTTGGGGGGCAATCCATTAGCACCAAAAAAATGATCATCTAGTCTAATTTACTAGATGGATCGAAGTACGCCATGTAAAGCCAATTTTACCATAGCTAAATTGCTTTCACTGTGAGAAATTACTTAATAAACCACCTTTGTTAAGTAATTTATCGTTAAATCCATCAAGAATAATTAAATAAATCACTATTTACTTGATTCTCTTCTAGTAATAATTAATTAAACCATTGTTTTATTATTATTCCTTGTCAAATTTCACCCAGTCATGAAAAATAAACAGATAAATCATTATTTATCTTATTTTTCTCTAAGAATAATTAATTAATTACTAATTAATTATTATTATTTGTTAAATTTGACTAAATCCCTTAGGAATAATTAAATAAATCCTTCTCTGTTTATTACTCCTTAACTAATTCCTTGAGATGATAAATAAATCATTTATCTATTTATTATTTCTAAATAAAAGTTTAAATACTTTTTCCCTCCTAAACAAACATAATAAAATATTCCAAGTGGTTATTCCAGTAATGGGATCAATAATATTTTATTATTTCTCATTATTCGAGGAAAACTCAATATTTTGTTATAAATAGAAGGGTTTTCCATTAATTATTCACTTTTGATTATTTTCATTGTGGCACTCACTGTTGTAACTCTGATTATTTTCATTATCGCACACCATATTTTTGTTGGGTTTATGCAATATAGAGGAGGGAGAATCTACATAAGTTGAAAACGTTTGAGGATAGCCAAGAACCTATCCCATAAAAGGGGACTAGTAACATTTATTTGTTCTCTTCACAAGTGTTATTATAAAATTATTCTTTACATACCTTGCTTCCATAGGATAGTTCACATTATTACTCTTTCTTTCACTATTTAACTATGATCGTGGCATATATCAGAATTTTGGCAGGTTTTGCTTCTATCAATAGCTGCAGATCTACAATGTTTAACAACCATTTATATTGTTGAGATTTTTTTCATCTATAATCTTAAGTGTGTTTTTTTCTTAAATCATTGAGAAGAAAACACTCAACATAAAGGTTTCCTAACAGATTTGCACAATTTCTGGAGGGAAGGTTGGTTGCCCTCCAAAATTACGCAATTTTCTAAGGGAGATTCTCAGCCAGCAGTTGGCTCAATTCCGGAGTGGCAACCTATTAGGGGAGTAAAGAAAACTATCATGCATAAGCTGGAAAGCTGCCAAAAAACGAATAGCGCCTATGTACTTGATAGTGCAAGACATGTTGCTAAGGATGGTTAGTAGGGGGGCTCCAAAGCGAAGCTAAGGCAAACTTTTGGAGAGTGGTTGTAGTCGCTACAACACTTGGCGACACACTGGTATAACTCAAGCTCTCTGAATGGACCCTTTTTGTGAAAAGAAAGTCTAACACCTCTGGAAGTATTGTTCAGTTCTCTGTTCATCTTGGTTTCCACACTTGCTTGATTGTGAGATGTAACATCTGCCAAGCTCTTGGTCAGTCCACACATATTCCAAGCCAAGCCAACATATTCTTTTTTATTGGGGATGAGGGGTATATTGGTGCACAAGCTTTATGGTCATCATAGTTTTAGTTTCATTACTGGTGTTGCTCTGCAGCTAGCAAGCCTAGATAGTAACCCAGTGGAGTCACTCAGGAACACAAGCATCGCTCTGCTTCCAACGAGCTTGCTCAGAACCTAGTTGAGTTACTTGCATCACCTCTCTATGCAGGAAGCCTTTCTCTTCTTTCACCTTATTCAATTTCTTTTTTTTTGAAATTTTTCACATTTCCATTTTTCATTTTTCAATTTTTGTAATTGTGCATAACACTTATTCGTTTCGAAGAGGGATCCCGACTTATTGAGACCAAAGAGGCTTTTACTTCATAGAATTATTTTTTATATATGCCTTTGACATGCTTGTTAAGGTTTTCCCCCTCACCTTACTCTACTTGACTGAGCTGACAAGGATTAAACCAAAAAAAACCGACTAGAGAAGCTGACACTAGTCAGCATGTAAGTGTTGTGTTTTCACCAAGGTTCACTTCGAATAGAACATATTTTCCGTTGGCGTATCATGGACTGAAGATGAAAAGTTCTTCGTACAAAGGCAGGACGACAGATACCCAAGTATTGATAACTCCACAAGTCCTCTTGTACTTTACCCATCTTGTTTCAAGAGTTGCACACGATTTCATGTGAACCTATGGACATAAACAAACAAACATACAGAAAACAAACTAGAAGCAGAAGTAAATATGTAAGAAAAGTGAGTAAGAAAACCAGGAAGCAAGCAAAGAAACATGCAAAGTAAGAAGCAAGCAAACCAAAAGCAAATACTACTCCTAGTCCTAAGCTAAATGTGCATGGGTTTCCTCATGTGAAGTGATACCTCTAATGTAGCCATCGGTGCATTGGTCGAGCCATGTTGGTGAAGGATTGGTTCGCGAACAAGACAACTGTGTGAACCAACAAACATGAAAGATATAACAATGAATACAAATACCCTCTGAGTTTAAATGTCTCCACAGAACATACGTGAGTACAAGTGCATGGCATGCAATCCATGGAGTTACCATGATGTTGTGCGACACTCCATGCAGATGTTAAGTATACACATACTCTTGATAGTGACATGCAAGAAGAAGATAGAAACGAAGACAACTTGTGTCGTGCATGTGTGCTTGATATGTAAGATTCGTCCAATGCATGAGAGATGGGATCATGTAGTTTGAGTTGATGAAGCATAATCTATGTGTAAGAGTAATCTTCAATTCATATTAATGAGTGATGAGGAGCCTCAGGTGTTTCAACAATTTCCTGATTGGAAGTGAAACCGACCTCAGGATAGTGAGGGCCTAACATAACCACTAGCTCAGGCTGAGGTGCCTTGACAATCTTAGCGGTTTTGTCTTCGTTCATAGATCAATCATCATAAACAGGTGGCTTGGAAAAATCAATTGTGATAGAATCATCATCATGATCGGATATGGGATTAAATAGATTACAACAGATATGATCAACAAAATCAATGATTTCATCGACATCCTCATGATCTCATGAATCAAACAGAGGGGTAGATGAGAAGCAGAAAAATTCACCCTCCATGTATCTGGAATAGGTAGATGAAAAATCAAGTGTATTTTCAAAGAATAATTTGTCCTCTCTGTTGTTTGATGATGGACTGACATCCAGTGCATTCTATGAATGATCAACAATGGGTGCATCCGTAGATGGAGATACACATGTGAAATCGAGGATGGAAAAATCACCAAAGATGCTAAGAAAGAACGCAGGAGGTGATGAGCACCAATACTGCAGCAAGGATGCTGCAACTCCTAGGCTACCATGTTTACTTATCAACCTGGGGTTCGTACAAACTTGGAGGTGAAAGTGCTATATGCATAAGTAAAAGTGAACGTCCTTCCTATTGTCATTGTTCATCTGATGAGAGACCCTAGGGGTTCCAAGCCAGACTTGTATAGAGTCAGAGGAAGCTTGATTCTTTGATGGAAGAAGAGAAAATTGATTCTAAGGGAGCTACTCTACTGCAGTAATGAAGAAAACAACATGTAATGGTAAATCACACATATTCTAATTAATCATTTAAATATCTATGATAAGAAAAATTGTTGAATCAACACTAACATAATTTTGCTATCTAAGCTATAGAAGTAAAGAGCATCAAACCATCCCAATGTGTAAGCAAGAAAACTAAACTAAATATATTTTCACTTTTTTGGTTTTCTTTGGTAAAATCAAGCATGCAATTTAATTGCTATTGCGGATGTGACAGGTGGATGGAAGGTGATTGAGGATGGCTAGAAGGTCTATGTAGTTTTTGGATGGTGTGGGAGGGCCCTAGGAGGATTTTTGTGACTTCCTCGAGGTTCCCCATCAATTTGGCCTAAAAAATGGCCATTTCAGGAAAACCTACAGGATGTAGCCGAAAGATAATTTTGACGTGTTGGAGGTGTTGGGAAGCTTGGAAAAGGTGCGTGATGAGTGGGATAGGGTGTTAGAAGGTCTAGGAACACTCAAGAGTCAATATCCAAGAGAACTGAGAGATAGATTCGCTCAATGTGTCTAGGGCAATTTCAATGAAAAATGACAAAAAAACTAGTGAGGGTGATGGTGGACCAAGAGATGGTTGAAGTGGATGAGCTGGAAGATGGATGTTGGTGATGAAGTATAGACGTCCTCCCGAAGAACTTGCAATCATTAAAACGTGTGTCTTCCAAGAACTATGCAACAAGATACATCTCATAAACTAGAAAAGCATGAATCAATTGCTCATATTATGCATGAAGAAAGTGTTGAAGGAAATTAGAACATGGGTGAGATCTTATTGCAAAAAGAGAGTGCTGGAAAAAAATGACAATGAAATGAACCAAGTACTGAATCAAGACAACAAACTCCGAAGCTCATGCAAGAACTAGAAATCTGTGTTTTTGGGGTTTTTGAAGGGTCTCTTCCTCAAGTCATGGTCCCAGAGGGAGGAGGTGAGGCTGAGACACATGCTGACAACCTTATGGTGAGATTTCTCTCCTTCCTAACCTACTAATTGAAGGAAGGCACAAATGGAACAAAACTAAAATACAACCAATCTACTCTACACTGTTGTAATGGAAATGCAACTACTTAAGCAAATGAACAATTAAACCATGAACCTATGCTAGCATACATGTACAATAAAGGGGAGCCTTGGCTAGTAGGGTTGGGTCCTAACCCAAGAGCTTCAGCCCTTTGAGTTAGCTCAGTGCTAGCTCAGAACATAACTCATTTTTATTATCAAAACCATGGATTACATCAAAAGCTATCACAAGTATTGCAACTCGAAAACAGAGTAGAGTTTTACAACCAAAAATCTGAATCCTATTGTGGTCCTAGGCCTCTCTACTTATACATATGAAATCTCCAACGAATTCCTTAAAATTATGGATTTTCAGCTCCCAAATGTGAGATAAACTGGTGCTTTGTCTTTCACTTGCTCGACTGCCTTCTAGTCTTCATGATTTGGCCATTTGCACTCGAAGCTGATGGAGGAATATTCGAATAAAGGGGTAGTAAATGAGGAGGATTTACCTCCTATAATTCTTGCCCCTTGTCTCATTTGAGTTTTGACCAAGGTATTTGCCAAAATTCCTTTCTTTTATCCTTTAATCCTACATTAAATGCACATTAGACCACAAAGCAAAATATCCAACTCTAACTCATCTCATAAAAAAATATAACCAAAAGTATGAAATAAGTTGTGAGAATAGTTGGTTTGACTAAGCTAGGAGGTGAATTAAGGCCCATATAATTACCCAGTGATGAGGCTCATCATCACCCCCTACTCAAAGTGTTTCGCATCCTCTAGGCAACTTAGTCAATGTCCATGTCCTTCATGGCTTTGGTAGCCTCTCTGACATCCCATTTCTCTACTGTGGTCTCTTCTTCTTGTTCATAGAAGCCTTCTTTCTTTTCTACTTCTTTCCCACTGCCTCTTTTCCTCTTCTTATTTTCTCCCTTCTAGCATTCCTAGGAGTAGTGGTGGACTATGTTTTAGGCTTATCCAATTGACCTTCAACCTTTGCATTGATTGCTTATACATAGGTGTCCTGTTGAGTGCCTCTCTCAACCTTTGAGGGGAGTGGTACTCTCTGATCTTCAAGTTGTGTGGTAGTGTATTCCATCTCCTTAGGCGGGCATGTATATTATCATCTCATAGTAGCCTAAACATATCCTCAAAATCTGAAATTGCTTTCTCTTGGGTAGTAAGATATCTAGGTGTCACTTCAAGATCAATTGCAATCACATTGTGGGTGCTGATTAGGGCCATAGGATTTGAATCTCTAATGAAAAGAGGTTCATTTTTCTCTCTGACCAATATTCTTTTCATCTCTGCAGCCCTTGACTCATCATTCTTCATCCACGACGCCAAAGCCATTAATTGTAGGTCTCCCAGCTTGGTATTAGGCTCCAAAACATTCATGTTTGTGAGGACCATGTTGTGCAAGTAGAAATCATCCATTTTTGCGCTATCCTCTTGTGTACTTTGATAAAAAAAGATCAATAAACTGCCTGTAGTCCTGAAATGGCATGGTGCCCCTTTGTGCTAGTGTTTTAATCTGAAACTGCAGTCATTGTTCTTTTAGGTAAAGAGAATAGGATTTAGCTGGCATCCTACACTGGATGGCCTCCAAGGAGAGGCTGGTCATACATGCTAGTTGGTTCTCCCTTTCCTGCAACTATCTCCTCAGCTGTTCATTTTCCCTCTCAAGTTGATCTATCATTATTGCTTCTCTGTCCCTTAAGCCACTTAGCTCTTTGCCTATTTCTTTGAGATTCTCTTCCATGTGCCCAATGTCTTACACCCCTTTTGACATGGCAATTTGCATCCAACGATGTGTTCTGTCCCTCTCCTTCTCAAGTTCAAAAAACAATGGGATGGCAAATTTTTGAGGTATCACCCTGCCTCCTTCAATAAACCAGTAGTAGGAGTCTAGGTTATGTTGGGGACATGGTTCCTTTGTTTTAGGTTCTTCCTTTTTTATTTCTTACTGCTCCCCTACCTTGCTTTCCAATTGCTGTGCTTGTTGTATATTTTGTAGACTATCCTATAGGACTGTTTTTGCTCCTTGTAGGTTTTGTCATGGATCCTACAGGATGGCCTTACCCTTTAAGGAAGTTGATCTGGTACTAGGCCTCCTTACATAGGTGATTGGTGACTTAGGGGAAGGAATTTTGTCTCTTGGTGTTGGGGAATTTTCCATCTCAATAGGCATTTTTGTTGATATTTGTGGTTTGCCTTGTTTGATTCTTGTGCTCTTTCTTGTTTCGAAATATAAAGGGCTTTGCCTCCTTCTTTTTCCTTTTTGCTTGACTGGGGTGTTGAGTGCAGTGAGTGCAGCTGCTGCCTCCCTCTGAAGGGCCTCTAGAGACACCCTAGGTGACTCCTCCTTGTGTTCTTCCCCTTATGTTTCAATGCCTTCTTCCTCTCTATTTTTCTTATCTTCTTCCTCTTATGTTCTTCCTCATCACCCTCAGTTTCTTCCTTAGTTTCCTCCTCTGTTTCAGCATCATCCTCCTTCTCTTCTCTCTCTTCTTCTTCTACTTAATCATGTTCCTCTGTATTAGTTTCTTCTTAATACATCTCATCCCCATCTAGATCTGTATCTTATTCTTCATGTTTTTCGTCCTCGTCATTGACAGAGGGACTAAAATCATAAGTGAGGGTTTCGATATCATCCTCTGCTGGCAAGTCTCTGAAGACTGACCATGTTATAGGGATCTTGAGGTTTTTTAGGGAATCCTCAATGAGGATCCTGATCAACCCATGGTGAGCCAATTTTTGGGAATTCCCTTCCTTTATTTTGTTGCTCGAGTCTATGAGTGATTGCGTCAAGAAATAGGGTATGTTAAGTCTTTGGTGAACTGTTGTCTCTACCCCAAATCTTAATTCTTCAAGGATCCTAAAGTGGTAGCCATAAACAACATTGTATATACCCTCACATGAGATATATTTGACAAGTTGGTAGCCTACCTCACTCCATGCATATGGCAGACTATCCCTCCTCACTCCATTTTTATCCTCTGTGGGTTCTTCAACTTCTAAAAAGAATGTCCTTTTTGCCACCTAACTGTCTACTTTGTCTTCTTTTTTCCATGAAATTCCTAGGGGAAGTGTTGTGACCCTATTGGTGAGCTCTCGGGTGAGATCTATAGTGATCCCTCTAACTATAATAGTGGAATGGATTCTACTTTGTGGACTGAGGGAATGAGAAAATTCTTGAGCAACCTCATCATTATACTCTATGAGTCTCTCAAAAAACCCCATCCTGTTGTGTCTTCTAAATATTTCAAGCACTTGGGGGTGTTGATGTATCCTCACAGTGTTTGTGGGTTCTCTCCTATTAAACCCTCCTGTCATCTTGCTTGTGAGGCTTGAGGAGAAAATGAGAGGTTTGACACAAAAAATTAGGTTCAGGAGGAAAACAGAGTTTACTTTGTATGTAATTCACCTCCTACAGTTGTTAACTCCACTAGATTTTAGAGCATTTCTAGTTCATTTTCTTATATGGGGATAAATTTTTAGATCCTACCTCCTTATCATAGTGGTAGTGGACAATTACCATGATATCCCCTCCTGACTCTTCTCTGCCTATCCTGTAGACTGCCTTTGTGTATATTGTAGACTGCTCCTGTAGAAATTCTTGTGCATGCTCCTGTAGAGATTCTCTTGCAAAACAATGGATCCTTGCTTCTGGTGGGTGGATAGAGCGAGGAGAGAAACTTTAGTGAGGGAGTTTCAAGGAGGTGGAATGCATGAATGCATTCAAATGATGTTTTATTTCCCTTTATGACATTTCAGGGTGAGATGGTGTGCTGGCACCAGAGGCATGTTGCCTTTTTTGGACCGTTGGTCCCCACTACCAACTCATCATTTCCTCTCCTCGTAATCAGCTCCCACATCGTAGATCCGTAGTTAACCACCTCTTGTCCTACTCCTCCTATGTCTTTGAGTTGACTGTAGCCGCATGTGAGAGGACACCCAATTTCGCATGTGATGACCGAACAAAGGTGGCCAAGTCATATCGCCACCTTTTCACTTATAAACAAACTATCTCATATCCCTTACAAATTTTGATCAAATTATGCATATGAGTGAGTGAGCAAGATACTTACTTGCGGTCTCGATGCCATGCTGCAGTTGTCCAAGATCAAAGGTGTTGCGTTGTTGATTTGCTGCATGGTCATTCTTCTTTCTCCTCTTGCTATCTGCTAATGGTTTCTTTGCTTTTGTAGGTGTATGTGACTAAAGATATGATGCTACTATTGTTGTGGAGCTCCTGGATCATCCTAGTGAAGACTTGTAGCTAATGATTGACATTTTGTGGGATAGGCTGCTACAGGATTTCCTACAGGATGTCATGTAGCTTCTCCTCCCTTAGAATTTCTTAATCATGTTGTTGGCTCGGGCTCTGAGGATGGTGCAATGAATGGAAAAAGAGAGTAGGGGTGTGTGTGGAGCAAGGGACATTTAGGTAATTCTCTTACTCTCCTCTATTTTTTTATTTTTTTTTATTTTTTCATAACTAGCAGAAACTGATCTCTTTTTGTTTTGGATGGTGATTACAGGGATGATGATAATGGACAAGGTGAGGTGTTAGATCATGTATAGGATGAGTTTTAGGGACCTGCCAGCCCTACCATTCACCCTCAGATTGCTTATTGTAGGTTTTATGGGCCGTTGTAATTTCTACAGTATCATCCTATAGGTTTTCAGGGGATGCTATAGAAAACACAGTCTTTGCCTAAATTGAAGCAATGGAGTGAAAAAATGATAGAAATGATGGAGGGATGCATGGTAAGGAGTGGAGGAGATGGATAGGTATGAGGCAGGGTTTCCTTTGGATCCTCATTTTTCTCTTTAACTGTCTTTCTCGCCCACCTGCAAATAACAATTATATATTTTTCTCTCTCTTTTTTTTTTTTTGAAAAACACCTAGGCAGAGGTTTTCAGCCTAGATGTTTTGCCTGGTTGCCTCAAGGAAGGTTTTCACCTAGGGATCTTCTTATTCTTCTTTCTATTTTTTCTCATCCTTAGGCTACCTAACGAGGTTTTCAACGCAAATATGGGACTCAAGCGCCTCATGGAGGTTTTCACCTGAGTCCTTATTCTTTTTCTTTTTTTTTAGTGACCTGATGAGGGAGGAGATAGAACTTTCTCCACCATCATCACTATTTTATTGATATTGTAAATGAACCCTTGCTTTGATAAAGGCCTCTTGTACATTTTCAATTAGTGTGCATTAACAAGCAATGGAATGACTTCCTCGTCTATAGTTCTGATTTGCCCTGAACCATTATCATGGCATCTCTCCACCAGATAAGGTCTAATCCATCTTGTCCTTAGCTTACCCTTGAAGTCTTTATACCTAGAATTATATAACAAGGTCCAATCGCCCTCTTGAAATTTCTTCTCCTTAATATGTTTATCATGCCAGAACTTCCTCTGAAGCTGAATTATCACTGTATGTAGGATGGCCTGCATTCTGAATTCATCGGAGCCATTTATTTGGAACAATATTTCTTTGTGTGCATGACTGAGATCCAAATATAGTTGGGTTTCCATCTTCAATGTGTTATACTCAAATTCAATGGATAGAAAAGCCTTTTTTCCATACACCATCTCAAAGGGTGTAAATCCAGTGGTAGTCTTCCATGTTATATTATAGGCCCAGGTGGCCTGAACTAGTCTCTCTACCCAATCCTTTCTACTACTGCTAACTACCTTGGCTAAGATGCTCTCCAGTGCCCTATTGGTCACCTCCACTTGCCCATTAGCATGTGGATGATAGGGAGTGTAGGTCCTATGTTTTATTTTGTGATGGTTGAGTAGTTCTTCAATCATGTTGGAGGTAAACTGGCTACCTTTGTCTGTGACTAGCTCTCTAGGGTATCCCAATTTGTAGAATACATGTTCCCTTAGGAAATCAACCACCTTCTCTTCTGTTGCTGCCTTAATTGCTTTGGTTTCAGCCCACTTGGTCAAATAACCAATGCACACACTAATGTATTGTTTTTGCTTTGAAGGAGGGTTGATGGGCCCAATGAAGTCCATGCCCCACTTGTCAAATGGCTCGAAAGTCACTTGAGGCTATAGGAGAATTTCATCTCTTGGAGTATGCTTTCCACCCTATGGCACCGATCACACTAATTAATGTACTTTTTCACATCCTGATGAAGAGTGGTCCAATAATAGTCTTCTTATAACACTTTGAATGTTTTCCTCTTTGTCGCAAAGTGACCTCCACAAGGCCCATCATGATAGGTCATAAGGATGTCAAAAAATTCCTCTTCCCTTACAAACCTTCTCAAGATTTGATCACGGCCAAGTTTGAAAAGATTTTCCCAAATCCAGGTGAAGTGGGAACTTTTCTTGACTATCTTGCTCTTTTCTCCATGAGGGCAAGTTTGGTGGGAACTGTGTTGATGCTAAATAGTTTTCTATATCAGAAAACCATGGAGAGAGAAATGAAATAGAAAATAGCTGCTCGTCTGGTAACTGGTCATCCACCATTCCTTCTTCACCTTAGGCATATTCATCCTAGATAGAAAGCATGAAACAAAATTTTCCTTACCAGGCTTATCAATAATGGCCAGATCAAGCTGTTGTGATAAAAGCAACCATCTTATAATTCTAGCATTAACATCTGGTTTGTTCGTTAAATATTTTATTATCACATGGTCAGTATGCACAAATGTTTGATAGCCTATAATGTAATGCCTAAATTTGTTTAATGAATGCACAACAGCCAGGAGTTCCTTTTCAGTTACAGTGTAATTTAGCTCAACCTTTGACAGGTTCTTACTGATAAAATAGATGGCATAGGGAAATTTCTCCTCTACCTGACCTAAGGCTACTCCTATGGCTTTGTGTGAGGCATCATCATGAATATGAAAGGGTAGGGCCCAATTTGGGCCGTGGAGAATTGGTGTCGTGGTCAACTTACCCTTTAAAACGTCTAAGACCTCTTGACAGCTTTTTGACCATATAAACTCAGATCCTTTGGCCAACAACCCAAATAAAGGAGAGGCCAACTTGCTAAAGTCTTTTATGAACCTTCAGTAGTATCCATCTAACCCTAAGAAACTCCTGACATCTCTCTGCTTTTGCAGCGTTGGGACCCTTTGGATCATTGCTATTTTGTTTAGGTCCACCTGCAGTCCTTCCTGAGATATTGAATGACCTAGCATGGTCCCTTTAGTCATTAAGATTTCACATTTTTCTATACTGAGAGATAGGTTCATTTCAATGCATTTGTGCAATACTTTTCCTAGGTTAGTCATGGCATCTTGGAAATCACAACCCTAACGTGTAAAATCGTCCATATAAATTTCCACTGCATCATGTACTAATTCAGCGTAAATACTCAAGATTTCTCTCTAGAAACTGGCAGGAGCATTGCATAGACCAAAAGTAAGGACCCTATAGACAAAATTACCCCAAGGATAGGTGAATGTTGTCTTATCCTGGTCTTTTGCACAGATCTGGATTTGGCTGTACCCACTGAATTCATCTAGGAAAGAAAAAATGCTTTTCCTACTAGGCCATCTAGCACTTGGTCGATGAAGGGTAGGGGAAAGTGATCCTTCTTCATGCCTTTGTTCAACTACATGTAATCGACAGAAATTCTCCACTTACCATTTTTCTTGGGAACTAGCACTAAAGGATAAACCCACTCACTATCGGAGATAGGGTAAATGAATCCTGCATCTAGCATTTTTTGCAGTTCTTCTTTGACTATATCTTTAAGAAATGGATTCATCTTCCTTTGTAGTTTCCAGACCAGCTTGCAACCTTCTTTGATGTATATGTGGTGAGTACACACTAAGGGGTGTACTCCCTTCATTTCCTTCTAACTCCAAGCGAAGGCTTCTAGGTTTTCTCTCAACATGTTGCATAGCTTTTCCTCTTCGAGAGTAGAAAGAGATGGATTAATTTTCAAGGTTTTCACTCGACCGAATTCTATGGTTTTGACATGGAGTGGGTTGGAATCAGCCAAGCATAAGTCAATTGGATGATTGTTCTAGGTTTCCCTTACTTCTTCCTCTAATCGTAACAAAGTAGGAGTTGGACATTGGAGAAGGTGTTCAATTAAGTCATCCTCATCTTGCAACCCTCCTCCTATGGTTGCTTCCAAAGCATAAAGTTGGGTGGATTAAACCTCATCTTCTTCCTCCTCCTCCAACAATAAACGTAAATCATGCTCTAGAGAAGGTTGATCAGGAGGGTGTAGGACTAACTGTTTGGACATATACCTATTCTTGATGGCCATATTCCCAGCTCTGCAACTAATGTAAGCATCACCTGTGGCCAACCATGGCCTCCCAAGGATGAGAGGGTAACCAGTAAGCTTAGCCTTAGGCTGGAAAACTAGAAAATCTGTAGGGTACTCCCAGGATTCAATGGAGACCATTACATCCTCCCTAATTCCCTCAGGGGTCACCGTGGAACGGTTTACAAATCGCAGAACTATTATGAACAATGTAAACTTTGAAACGGGAACTATAAACTCAAAACGGGAACTCTGGCCAAAAAACCCCAAAAAAACATCAAAAACAGTGCTAAAAACGAAAAGTGTGTATACTGGAACGATGTTATTATTTTTTAGGCGTTAATTTTGAACATGTTTTAAAAATGGCAGTAACTACGAACTTTACTATGAAATTTTCGGGCAAAATATAGCTTCAAAATGAAAGTGATGATACTGGAATAATGATTTTTTTTTAGGGTCAATTTTCAACATTTTAAAAAAATGCTAATAAAACCAAATTTTCATGTGTCAAACAAAGTTGTTTATGAGGAAAAAAACACATTAATGTTTTTGGTAGAATATCATTTTTCTTTCCTAAGTACAAATTTAACATGTTTTCAAGCATAACATGCTAGGGTGGGCGCCACAACCCGACTCGTCCCCTACCTCTAACCCCCTTCTCGACACCCTCACTACCTTCACCCACACCCCGCGCCCCTGCCCCCTTTAATCCCTACCAACCCAACCCAACGCCCGCCCGAGCGCCCTCACCCTTCCCCCTGCCCGGCCCGGGCGCCCTCTCAACCCCCGCCCCCCCCAACCCTCCCAACCCCCCCCCGCCCGCCGGGGCGCCCTACAACCCTCCCTGCCTGGGCGCCCTCACCCGCCCCCAGAACCGACCCACCACCCGGCCCCGGCGTCCTCACCCGCCCCCCGGCCCTGGTGCCCTCACCCACCCTCACCCGCCCACCCACCCGGCCCGGGCGCCCTGCCAACCCCCCCCCCTGCCCGGGCGCCCACACAACCCCCCGCGCCCCAACCCTCTCAACCCCCCCTCCCCCCGACCCGGGCACCCACAACCGCCCCCCCACCCGGCCCCGACGCCCTCACCCGCCCCCGGGCCCGGGCGCCCTCACCCACCTTCACCCGCCCGCCCGCCCGGCCTGGGCGCCCTCACCCGCCCGCCCGCCAGGCCCGGGCACCCTCACCCGCCCCCTTGCCCGGCGCCCTCACCCGCCCCCCCACGCGGGCGCCCTCACCGGCCCGCCCGCCTGCCCGGCCTGAGCGCCCTCACCCGCCGGGCCCGGGCGCCCTCACCCACCTAGCGTCCTCACCTGCCCGCTCGCCCGCGTGCCCTCACCCGCCCGGCGCCCGCCTACCAGCCCGGGCACCCTGACCCACCCTGCCTCGGTCGCGCCCCCGCCTAGTAGGCGGTAGGGCGATTCCCGGAATCGCCCTGCCGCTGCTGAGCGGGGCCGCGGGCTGCCCGGGTGACGCCTGGCTCCGCCGCGCAGCGGCGTGACCCGGGTGGCCTGCGCCCCCGCCGCCTGTCGGGCGCGGGCCACCCGGGTGGCGCCTGCCTCGGCCGCGCCACCAGGGCGGCCCGCACCCCCTCCCGGCAGGCGGCAGGGCGATTTCAGGAATTGCCCGGGCGAGCAGGTGAGGGCGCCTGGGCAGGTGGGCGAGGGCGCCGGGCGGGTGGGCGGGCGAGGGCGCCAGGGCAGGTGAGGCGGGTGAGGGCGCCGGGCGGGCAAGCGGGAGAGGGCGCCCGGGCGGGTGAGGGCGCCGGGCGGGCAAGGGCGCCCATGCGGGTGAGGGCGCCGGGAGGGCGAGGGCGCCGGGCGGGCGGGTGGGTGAGGGCGCCCGGGCGATTCCCGGAATCGCCCTCACCCGCCCGCCCGCCCGGGCGGGTGAGGGCGCCGGGCGGGCAAGGGCGCCCAGGCGGGTGAGCCGGGTGAGGGTGTAACGCCCTAGCGAGTCGGGTAGGGCGTGCACGACATTTCTGCACGAGGGCGACTTGACCCGCGGGCGAGCCGGGCGGGCAAGCCGTGCACGGCGACTCGGCGGCAGGTGAACAGGATTGCGGTTGGGTGGAACGGCGAGTCGGGTGGCGAGCTGGGCGAGGGCGTGCCCACCCAACGGGCAGACAGACATGCGAAGGTGTAGTGAACGGGCGGGTGATCCGGGCAAACGACGGGCGGGCGACCGCGCACGACGGGCGGACGCCCGGGCGCACGACTCGTGCACGACACGAACAAGGCAGTTCGGGCAGGCAGATAACAGGTGTACAGAGGAGCCGTGAGCGGATGAACCGCGGACGAGGCACACGCGGGTAAGGCTACCCGGACCAGCCGAACAAGAACACGGTGAAGGTTGGGTTGAACGAACCGGCAGGTCGACCCAAGGGCGACCCGCACCAAACGGGCGGGCGACCCAAGGGCGAACCATACCCGGGCATGGGCGCGAGCTGAGACATGGGTGCGGGCCAGAACGTGGGCGCGAGCTGGAACGTGGACGCGGGCCAAGAGAAAGGCATGAGCTGAACACGGGCACGAGCTGAACGTAGGCACGAACTGGAACATGGGCGGAAGCCGGAACATGGACATAGGACAGTATTGGGCGTGCGGTCATGGACAAACGAAGGGCGACCGGGCGGGCGCATCTCCGGGCGACGACGGCAAGGCACGACAGCATGGAGCAGTGAACGGGCGAGCGCAGTGGGTAGTGCGACGGAGAGGCGGACACGACATATGCGCGAGCTCATAACAGAAATAATGCGAAGGGGAAAGACCGAAGTTTATAAGGGCGAGGTCGTCCTTCCCTTAAGGCAAGGGCCGACCTGCCCATAAAAGTTAAATTCGGGGCTTTGATTGCATAAATGAGGGGTCGGCTTAAAGTTAGAAGCCCCTCGAATGATGAGCTAGGCGACTATATAAGGATGGAGAGCTCATTCGATAAAGGCATCAAGCGAAGTCTTGGAGCGTTCTCTCTATACGCACGAGATAGAAGACAGAGATATGCGCACCCTCTTGCGTAGCAAGAGATAGTGCGAATTCTATCGGACTGTTGTGTGGACGAGGCAACGCCGATCTAGGCGCAGGTCGAGTTGATTCGGGTATCGCTACACGGTGACGCAGTGTAAGAGCGCAGGCCGAGTTGGCTGCGAGGTCGAGCATTTGGCAGAACAGTTGATGCGAGGTCCGGTTGCGGCTGTCTAGTTTACGGTTGGCACGATAAATGCGCAGGTCGAGCGGGGAGTCGAAGCTCGGGTGAGCTAACTCTGCCACGGCACCTGTGTATGGTGGTAAGGGCGGTTGAGCCCGGTTGTGTATTCGGTATATGCGCACAGACCAGTTGGCGAGTTGAGGCTCGGGCGAGCCAACTCGGCCACGGCGTTTGGGTGCTGTTGTAAGGGCGGTTGCCCGATTGTAATTTGGTTGAGTGTGGCCGCGGTTTAGCCCGGCACACGATTGTATATTGGTTAAGTGTGGCCGTGAGCTCTGTCCGGCACACGATTGTAAACAATATCTTTTGAATTCGGTTCATAATAAAAATTGGTTGGGCGAACTCGTTGGGAGTTGCCCCTCCCACATTATATCGGTGTGTTTATTATTGTTATTGCAGTTAACATAAGTTTACTACCGGTTATGAATGTTGATGAATGTTTATTATTATTGAAGAAAGATTAAGGCACTTGGTAAATTAAGTTAAAGTGTTTTATGGTTAAGGCGTAGTCCATAAACGTGCATTCGGTTAAGAGTGGGCGTTCGGTGGTGCCGCGCTCCGCCCAATAAGAAAAAAAAAGATTGGGGGCGTGACAGGTGGTATCAGAGCTCGGTCAGCGAGCTGGTGTTGAAATATTTTGAACTTGGACAGGGTTGTCTTGGTTGGAAATTGAAGGTGAATCTGCTTATAGGTGACTTGGAGAAGCAGTGAATGGTCGGGACAAGATCGCAGAAGAAGATGGCTGCTGATTCTCAAGCTGGGTCCAGTCACACAATGAAGGAACCTGCAAAAGATCCTCATCATGAATTCATGGATAAGGTGATCGAAAGGATGGAAACCTTGGAGTCTACCTGGAGTCAAGATGTGAGCTCGCTTATTAAAGAGCGAGAAGCTATCCTGAAACTCAGGGAAGAGTTGGTGGAACTTCGTACACAACATGAGGAACTCAAGAGGCAATATGAGTTCACGGAATTCATGTGTACCCAGTTGGAAGGAAGAGTCAAAGAAGTTGAAGAATCAAGAGACCAAGGTCTCGCAGAAATTACAAACTTGAAGGGGACTCTTGACAAGGTATGTAAGAGTCTTGAACAGGCTAATGATGAAATTGCAATATTGAAGAGAGCCATGAAGTACAACTCAGGTGGAGGAGTACCTCATGTAAAGGTCAAGGAGCCGGAATCCTATGACGGTACAAGGAGTGCAAAGACACTCGGCAACTTCTTATGGGACATGGAGCAGTACCTAGAACGGTTGAGTCTACCCGATGGTGAGACCCAAGTTAAGGTGGCCGCTCAGTTTTTGACAAACGATGCCAAGATGTGGTGGCGAAGAAGGGTAGATCAAATCATCAACGGTAATGCTGAAGAGATCACTTCATGGTGCGACATGAAGAAAGCCTTGCAGACCCACTTCAGTCCTCAAGATGAAACTTGGGAAGCAAGGACAAAAATCAAGTTTATCAAACAAACCGGAAGCTTGCAGGCATATCAGCGAGAGTTTTCAAGTGCAGCTCTAGAACTTCCCGATATGGCAGAGAAGGACAAGGTGTTTAACTTCATCATTGGGTTGAAACCTTGGGCCCGCAACGAGGTGAAGAGACAGAAGATTAGAACACTTGAAGAAGCCTTTGCTGCAGTTGACAAGCTGGTGGACCATTATGATGAGACTTCTAGTGAGAAAAAGAAGTTCGACAAACCGAAGGAGAAGAAGAAGGAGGAATCTCCGAAATCAGAGGATGGCGCAAAGTTCAAGAAGCCTTTGAAGTGTTGGCTATGTGAAGGGCCACACACGGTAAAGAATTGCCCATCTAAACCGAAGATAGCTACCGTTGCACAACCTGTGGAGAAGGATGACAACGCTTCCGTAGGAATGATGCAGATACTGTGTGCAGCTGCTACTACAGAAGTGGCTTCTAGAAGAGATCCAGAAAAGAGCAGGTTGGAATATGTCCAGATGAAGATAGGTGGAGCCGATGTTCTCACTATGGTTGATAGTGGGGCTTCACACAATTTCATGAGTGAAGACACAGCAAGGAGACTTGGGCTGAAATTTGTACCAGCGAAGGCACAAATGAAGACAGTGAACTCTCCCCCTATGGAGATCCTCGGTATGGCCGAGAAGGTAGACACCACACTTGGTGAATGGACCGGAAGGGTGGACTTCACCATAGTGCGGATTGATGATTATGAGGCAGTATTGGGGATGGAATTTATGAAGCAGTCTGAAGCCATGGTAGTCCCACATTTGAGAAAGCTCTTCATTTATGATGGAAGGGAAGATGTGCCCATTGGTGTTCCAACCATTGGGGTAACCAAACCTGATCGTAAGTTGGGAGGCATGCAAATGGAGGACCAGGTGAAGGTGGACAAGAGGTTGACCACGATGGAGGCAAATATTGTAGAACAATCTGTAATCATCCGTACACTTTCAGATAGTATCTCGGACTTATCGAGAAGGCTAGAGTTAGTGGAAGAAGAGGACGATGATGAGGAGCTGTATGTAAGGCCGAACATCTAGGGGGAAGATCGGGAAGCATACCTGCAAAGAATGGAAGTTGAAGATCTTGACAGATGGATCAAATTGATTAGTAAAGGAGAGCCTTCAAGCTCTCCTCACACATCTTCTTAGAGGACAAAGAGGATGGGCTCATTGTTGGCTGCTCAAGGCAATGATCCCTCACTTGGTGATTGAGCAGGTATGAGGACGTGCAGCAGAAAATGGGGGTTCCCATAGATCTGGGCATGGGGCCGTGAGATGGTGACATGAGGTGGACACTTGGTTATGTGCATGGGCACATGGAGCAGACTTGGTGGAGGCAGACTCTATGCGTTGATGGTTACCTTGTATGAGGGAGCCTACTGATGGGTAGGATGATCCGCATGCACATTTGGCCAGATGGACCGAGACTTATGAAAAAAGGCCCCAAACTGAATCCGTGCACATGTTCTGTCACACCCTAGATATTGTCCAGATGAATTGGTATGTAGAAACCGAGCCCTGTCTTGGGACAATAGAATGGGATATCCTGTGGAAGGGATTCATGATGACATTGAGTTTTGAGGGCCGGTTTGACAGTATTGATGAAGCACTATAGGAGGTGAAAGCAACAATCTTTAGGATACCGCAGGATCCTTTAGACCTGATTCAACCTAAATGGGCTACTCAACTAAGTCACATGCTAGAATGTTATAATGCAACTACTAAAGAAGAGGACGATGATCCGTGGAAGATTAACATTCCACAAAAAGAGGGTCACTGCGAGGTTAAGGTACCACAAATTGAGAACCCTAATATAACCGCGCCATTGAAAATGAAACAAGTAAGCATTGGTACAGAGGAAAAACCCAAATTTGGGAAGATTGGAGACTACTGGGATGAAACGACAGTGCATAAGGTCACTGAATTTCTCTACGAATACCAAGATTTATTCCCTAGCAAGTTCATGGATGTAAAGGGGATAATCAGGGACTTAGGTATGATGAAGATCCCGTTAAAGCTTGATGCGAAGAAAGTTAAACAAAGACCTTACAATCTCAATTCAAAATATAAGTGTTACACAGTAATTTGTCACCATCCCTGTTACTCCTCTTGTCGTACTTTGGAGGACTCATCCCGGGAGTTATAAGAAGTGACAAAGTCTAAAAACACTTGCATTATGTTCCCCTGAGTATGTACTTTATATTCCCTGAAGACACCTTCTACAGATTATCCCTGAAAAATGCTCTTTTTCCATTGGCACAGGTCCACAGTATCTTACCCGCGCCTATCATGGAGATCCTCAAAAGAGGGCGCGACCATTGGCGCTCTGTCTTAGAGCAACAGTCGCGCCAACCAAGTTTGGTCATGCTTTTTGCCTTAACGCACGCCCGACTGTTGTTTCCTTCATTACATGGAGCTTTTTGAGGATAAAAAATCAGTCTTATGTCGAGTTCTATCCTATCTCCATCTTTAATGGCTTTTGGGGATAATGTTAATCCATAATAGGTGTCCCGGTTCATCGTATCCTCCTCCCTTCTTCATCTATATAAGCTTGTCCTTATGCATTTGACAAGCTAGTCATGAGTCATGGAGTGCTAGAGGTTGAGTTCTTGAGTTCTTGGAGGAATGCTAGTTGTGATTATCATGAGGGATAATGAATGCTAGAGAGGTTATACTACCGGAGAGGAGATACATTGCAAGACACATATAGTTGCTCGCCCAGCCAGGAGAGGTTCAACGTCAGAACCTTGGTTGTAACTTTTCTTGTTTATTATTAATTAATGAGCGACTGCTATTATAGTTCCAATCTCATTGTCTATTATGGTGATGTGTTGATTTATTTCCTTTCTGACTGAAATATAGTTGTGCCTTGGTAGATTTTATGTTCGTATCTGTTTCTTCCTTTGCATGTGCAGGTGTCCGTTTATGATCTGCTGGAGCAAGGGAGCGGGAATATCAACTCTGCTTCAACCATAGCGTTGGATTCCAGGTTGGTCTTCTTAATTTACCTTTGATGCATAGCTAGGAACTTGCGTGGCACCGTGGTTTGATTGTGGCTAGTTCTGTTTTAGACTAGTGGGATCGCCTCTGTCCGCAGAGGGGATTTACCTAACCAATAATTTGGCGACTCCACTGGGGAGAAGGTATTTGGAGTTTGTCTTGCATGTTAATTTTCTTCTGCTTGCTTGAGTGAATGAGCTTCCTGGGTCAGTTTTGAGTTTATTGTTTACTGTTTGACCCATCTGAGCACTGTCAACCCGACCTGAGGTCGTATTATTTATTTTTCTAGCCGGCAAGCTTGATTGGCGCGGTTATTACTCTGACAGTCGCGCCAGTTGGCGCATGTTGCTCAAAAGCAACTCGCGCCAATCCTGTGGTAGCGCAAGTTGTAGGCTGACAGTCGCACCAGCCCTGTAAATTTTGCCTGTGTATGGGTGGAAAGCTCTTTCAGTCTCTTTTTATATCTCTTACAGCCTCTGGAAGTGTGTTGAACCTCTGTTTGACTGGTCTTAGCCTTTATCCTTCAGTTGTTTGCTTATTTCTATTGATTTTCGCCTCAACCCTAGAACATCTAGTGACTTTGCATGTCTAGCCTTCTGTGGGAAGTTTCGGTCTCTTGATTATCCAGTCAGCTTGTTGGTTGTGTCCTGCACCTATCCAGTGATTTGTCAAAGCTTGATCTTCTATACTTTGAGTGATTCACATCTAGCCTCTTTGAATTGACTTCATTTGAACTTAGATTACATGGTTCATTGAAAGTCTTTTTGTTTTTCCTTGCTTGCATAGTTCGTTTTGGTGTTTCAGAGTTGGTTCTATTTCATTGAGTGAACTTGAATTGTGCATATCTCTTAAGATTTGTTTAAATGCATCATGCCATCTTAAAGGAAAGAAAAGCAAAATATCTTTTGCATCATATTAGTTAGCATTTGTTGTTATTTGTTGCTATTGAAAAGAAAAAGAAAAAATTTCATTTCTTGTTATTAGCTGCATTAGGATCTTTGTTGTTTGTTGAGTGATCATTTCGTTTGTGTAAAGATCTCAACCCTCCTGTAGATAGAATTCATCGAATCAAATGATATAGTTGTGGCATATAGTTTGCATTTAAGAAGTTTTGAGATATCACATACGGTAGGACCAAAAAACTGAAACATAATCGAAGATAAACTTTAAAATAAACTCAATGAACATAACAACGCATTGGAACATAACGCAAATACTCTAGAGGTCTAGGTTAGAGACGTGTTCCGGCGTCTTTAAACCTGGTAGTTTATCGTCGAGTGGTTGGGTGATTCCTCCATGGTGAAACGATAGGTGCCAATACGGACTGTGCTCCCACGTATCGTCGCGTATATATTGGGAGACCCCTATAGGAATAAAGCCTTTATCCATAGGAAGCCGTGTCAGCCGCCCTATGATTCGCAATGCAATGAACACAGCATTCACGAAGATCGACCACCCGTACCCTAAAAAGTATTCTGTGGTTTTGCGAAAAGTTTGGCACACCCTCTACCTAGAATTCCAGAGCAGTCACTTTTGATCCTTTTTGGACTCCCTAAAAGAAAAGGTGCCTGTGATCGTCTTGTCACTTCGTGCTCATTAAATATTCGAAGGAGACTAGAGTCATCTTTTATCCTTTTCTTGACTCTTAAAAAATGAAAAGGTTAAGTTCAGTGTCTTAAAATTTATTGGCCACGATAACGTCTACCCAATTAGATTTTGTTTGCGTTAGCTTGAGTAGGATTATTTCTCGTTCAATGGCAGCCTTCCCGGTGCCCACCGGCCAAGGTGTTCCTCCTGATGGGAACCCTCGTCCATTTCCTTCTGTTGGAAATTTCGGTGTTCAGTATATCGCAACATTGTCTTTGCCTGGGTTGACCATTGGTTTACCCGTATGGTTGTTTTCAAACTCGGTGGTCTCGAGTGTGATAACTCCTGTTCCGCCACCACCTCCTCCACCCGAACAACACCATGTTGATTCTAAGGTGGACCCCTTCCCTTCTTCACCTATTGCTACATCCTCATCTTCTACTTCGCCTGGTGAAACCTTGGATTTCAATAACCAGGTGGCTAAGAAGAAGAAGAAGAAGACCAAAAAGAAGAAGTCTCCTAAGGGAAAGGTCGCATCTACCACGAAAATGTCTGAAGTGGAACCACCTTCTGCTCCTCCACGGAAGGCTAAGTCTCCTTGTCGATTATGCAAGGAGGACCATTTTCTTTTTGATTGTCCTGGTATTACTAGGATCCTAGATATATGGTCCCGTGACCCGACTCACCCCTTGTCGTCGCAGATCGACGATACCTTACTAGTTGGTAGGAGAAAAGGGAAGGTTCGTTTCCCTTGTCAACTTTTTGAAGGTAATCATCTCCTTCGCCTTTGTCCACTTATGGATGAAGCCTCTCGTCTTTTGGAAAGTCTGTCAGCTCCCTTACCCCAGCTACCCGCTGGATATCAGCGTCCTTTTGCAACTGCAGATCATCTCTCCACTAACCAAGTGATCAAACATGATTCCTCTTTGGTCCAGCCCTCTCTTCCTGAACCTACCTATGCTCCGCCTGTTCCAGACCAGTCCCTGGTCGGAACGAGTGTTGATTTACATTCATCATCTACGCACCACTCTATCATCAAAGATGAACCACCTGAGTCCAAACCAAACGAAAGTCCAAAGTTCCAGATTACAGTTGACCCGGTCTTTCAAAAGGTCCAGCTTACAAGTGACCTGGTTTTGCCTCCAGAAGTTCCATCCTTAGATGATCTTACATCTGAATCCAAACCAGACAAAAGTCAAAAGGTCCAGCTTACAAGTGACCCGGTTTTGCCTTCAGAAGTTCCCTCCTCAGATGATGTTATCACTGCAAAGAATGAAGACCCCACCGTCCAAATTCTATTTATCAACATAGACTCTAATGATCAAGTGAGCATCCCTCTCATTCCTTCGCACCAGGAAGAAAGTCCATCAGAATCATATTCGGCTGTCTATCCAGTCCCACCTCCAAGCAACCTAGTTGTTTCCTTCAATTGGGATCAACTAGTCAATCCTCGGTTACCAGCCTCCATACCATTTCGAATTATAGTCCAAGTCTACCGCATGGTTATGGCCGGTACAATTATTGATGAAGGATCTCCTGTGAGTATCCTTTCTTCAACAGCTTGGGAAGCACTTGGTTCCCCACTGCTTCTGCCTGAGATGAGAAACCTTACAGGTTTCCATCGAGAAACCACTCGACCTTTAGGAATTCTTCCCAATGTACCTATCACATTAGAAGGGAAGACTGTTCAAATGGGTGTCATGGTAGTCCAAGGTCCGTTAGATTACAATTTACTCCTTGGACGAGACTATATTTATAGCATACGTGCAATTGTGTCCTCACTCTTCAGAGTGATGTGTTTTCCGCATGAAGGAAGGACGATCAAGGTCATAGACCAACTTTCATTCCCCGGTTCACACTTCACATATAGTCATCTACCATTCCTAAATGGTCTTATTTCCACAGGAAATGCCCCAACATCCACTCCATCATTCTGAGGACGGCAGCTGACCCGGGTGCGTGACTGAGGCCCGGGGGGGGGGGGGGCATGCATCCTCCTTCAAAATCGAGTCTTTCCAAGTAAACCTTCATTCCATCCACTCCGTGAATGCCATGAAGCTTGGGGGGCATGTACCTCGATTTTGCATTATCATGCTGGGGGCATAAAAAAAAATTTAACAAACAAATTTCTCCATGGTTCAAGCTTGTGTAAAAATGAACCCATACCTGATTTACATCCTGTGATTGCCTTTTATCTGCTAAATTCTACTAGATGAGCCTTGGTTGTTTCATTCCATCGCCACCATCTCTTTGGCCCATCATATGCTTTCACTTGGTTGTTTCTCCTTTCCTGAAGGAACCGCAGCGATGAGTGGTTTTATTAGCCAGCCTCTTAACCTTTACATGTTTCGAGCAAGTTCCACCATTACCAGAACCAGTCGCTACCCTTTATACCACTCGTTCCTTCAGGACGAGTCACCTTTACGCTCTTTTCTGACTCGTAAAATATGAAAAGATTGCCGAGTATTTTTCCTTTTTGACTCGTTAAAGAAAATAAAAATGGAGGTCTGCTTTCAGCTCTTTTCTGACCATTTAAAGAGGAAAAGATGGCCGAGTCGCTCCTCTTGACTCGTTAAATGTTAATAAGGGGCGGTCGTTTTATGTTCTTTTTGTCGACCGTTAAAACATAAAAAGATTACCGGGTTTTTGTCGTTTCAAACTCGTTAATGGTTACGAAACGACGTGGTTTTGACCGCTTTTTTACTTTTTCAGGTCGAAATCACTAATTATGAAAAGTACTCCTCGATCATAATGATCGGGTGGTTCTTTCGGGTATTATTTTATACTTTTTCGGGCCCGAGAGACACAACTTTACGAAAAAGGACATCCCTGGAGTTTCCTTTTCTGCTGTCTTTTCAAACTCTCTAAACATGAAAAGACGCCGAGTTCTTCCTTTGTCAGACTCGTTAAAACTTAATGACATCGGATTTTGTCACAACACAAGCATATGCTATCCCCATCAAGATTGTTAAAAATAACTGGGGTACTCGCCAGAAATGGCGGGGGGAAAAGAAAATTTTTGAACCATAATTATTACCGTGACGGCAGTATGTCGCTCTTGAACATGGCACTTTTCTGCTTTCGTGTCCAGGGTGGGGATATTTCATCTCATATCTTTCACTTGCTTCCATGGACTTGGGTACCTTATTTGACCTCTCATCCACTCATTGCCTCGTCATCATGACCTTTGATACATTGATGTCAAATACTACTGATTCCATTAATGTGCCGCCGATATGTTCAAGAGAAGTTGACCTCTGCAAAGAAATAACCTCCCTCTGATAGTTCGTACAATCTTGATTCACAATATTATCTCTCTGTCTCGTGTCGATGATGTGGGAAACATTATGGCCCACCTTCGATCAAGGTCACTTCCTGTCGACTTCAACTCATTATCCAGGAAGTTGATCTAGAGACTCCTTTCCGGTGCCTTGGAGCCTGCATGCCTCAATGGCAGGTTCTTCGTGTTCGACGTGAGGTTTTCATCATTGGCCTCCAATCGAATGATTCTACGGGTGTTCGACTTCAGATCATTAATTCACGCGCCATAGATTGTACCTATAGTACCTTGAGGACCATTGTCATTATTGGTGGTACCTCTCGCGTCTGTTAACAGTTTCCACTATTGACTGGTAATCAGACGATGTTCATGCATGTTCGACTTCAGCTCATATATTCACATGCTTGAACTTGTACTCTTGTTCGGGTCGAGATGGAGCGCAAGACCCTGGATTGTGTCTGTTGTAATCCAGGCGTGATTCTTGATACTTGACTCATTCACTGGATGGCTGCGACCATACCTGAGTCAATTAATTGATCCTAACCAGATGGTTGCGTCCATACTATGGATCTAGATTATTTATGTACTCTCTTATGGATGGCTGTGACCATACCAAGTACATCATGTAATTGAACTATCAGTCATGTCTCTTAACACAGATCCTCGGCGGCAGCTCTCTATATGTGTTCTTGTGTGTTCTTGTAAAGCATTTCACCCCTCTCCACCTCTCGGACCTCATGCTTTAGGGGGCATCTGTTACACAGTAATTTGTCACCATCCCTATTACTCCTGTTGTCGTACTTTGGAGGACTCATCCCGGGAGTTATAAGAAGTGACAAAGTCTAAAAACACTTGCATTATGTTCCCCTGAGTATGTACTTTATATTCCCTGAAGACACCTTCTACAGATTATCCCTGAAAAATGCTCTTTTTCCATTGGCGTAGGTCCACAGTATCTTAACCGCGCCAATCATGGAGATCCTCAAAAGAGGGCGCGACGATTGGCACTCTGTCTTAGAGCAACAGTCGCGCCAACCAAGTTTGGTCATGCTTTTTGCCTTAACGCACGCCCGACTGTTGTTTCCTTCATTACATGGAGCTTTTTGAGGATAAAAAATCAGTCTTATGTCGAGTTCTATCCTATCTCCATCTTTAATTGCTTTTGGGGATAATGTTAATCCACAATAGGTGTCCCCGTTCATCGTATCCTCCTCCCTTCTTCATCTATATAAGCTTGTCCTTATGCATTTGACAAGCTAGTCATGAGTCATGGAGTGCTAGAGGTTGAGTTCTTGAGTTCTTGGAGGAATGCTAGTTGTGATTATCATGAGGGATAATGAATGCTAGAGAGGTTATGCTGCCGGAGAGGAGATACATTGCAAGACACATATAGTTGCTTGCCCAACCAGGAGAGGTTCAACGTCAGAACCTTGGTTGTAACTTTTCCCTTTTATTATTAATTAATGAGTGACTGCTATTATAGTTCCAATCTCATTGTCTATTATGGTGATGTGTTGATTTATTTCCTTTCTGACTGAAATATAGTTGTGCCTTGGTAGATTTTATGTTGGTATCTGTTTCTTCCTTTGCATGTGCAGGTGTCCGTTTATGATCTGCTGGAGCAAGGGAGCGGGAATATCAACTCTGCTTCAACCATAGCATTGGATTCCAGGTTGGTCTTCTTAATTTACCTTTGATGCATAGCTAGGAACTTGCGTGGCAACGTGGTTTGATTGTGGCTAGTTCTGTTTTAGACTAGTGGGATCGCCTCTGTCCGCAGAGGGGATTTACCTATCCAACAATAAGGAGAAGGTCCGCCTAGAGCTAGACAAGGTGTTCACAGCAGGCATCATTGAGCCTATTGAAGAATCTGACTGGGTAAGTCCAATGGTGTTACAGGAAAAGCTGACCAAGGTTTGAAATGCTCAGCGAAGTGATTGGGACCTACCCATACGTGAAGTATTATGGGCTTATTGAATGACATGCAAAAAGTTGATTGGGAAAACCCCCTTTAGGCTCGTCTATGGGGTTGAAGCAGTAATGCCTATGGAATATATTGTTCCTAGTCTGCACATAGCAGCACTCACAAGTATGATGAATCATGGAGCCCTAGAGGAGAGGCTCACACAGCTAGATGAACTGGAGGAAGAAATATTTTTAGCTGGATTTCACCAACAGGTCCAAAAGCAACATAGAAAGGCATGGCATGGTCGGCATATCAAGTTGCGCACATTTAAGGTAAATGACTTGGTTTTTTTATATGATAGTAAGTTTTATAAATTTCTAGGAAAATTCAAAATGTGCTGGTTAGGGCCATATGTCATTAACGAAATTACTGATGGAGGAGCGACAGAGCTGGTTAAATTAAATGGAGAACCCTTCCCAAGAAAGGTGAATGGAAGTCGCTTGAAGCCATACACTGGCGGTCCGACCATGTGACTAAATGAAGGTAGCACAGTCTTAATGCTCTAGGTAGCTGAAAGGAAGCACGAGACTATAAACTACACTACCTGGTTGGGGAGCTACACAATTGGAAGATGGTGCAAAGCAAGGAAGTGTCAAAAGGTCCACAGCAGCACAGAGGGACTTGCGCTACCCAATGAGAAATCACGTAGGTTGGCTGGAAAGTGACCGTTAAAGTCACTGTTCATGATTTGATGGCAGAAGTAAGGCCAAATGGAGCAGGCGGCTGACATTGAAGAAGAAATTTATGGCTTAGATACTTGAAAATATGCCGCCAATCCGGAATTAATGAACCAAATTTGGGGGGAATGATCAGATTTGAATTCAAAATCGCCGATATATTATAAGTGGCTCTCCAACAAGAAACACTTGGAATTTTGATAATTCAGTTGTTGAGCTCGCAAACATCCATGAATCGAGAATTATTCAAGACTTTCAAAGAGACACCTGAGTTTACTAACATGCCAGAGATGACGCAAGCATTGTTAGAGAGCGTTATTTCGACACCAGAAGAGATTATAAATACCGAACAAGTAGTAGAGGAGTCGGCACAGAAAATTGAAAGAGAAGCAGAGGTAACTGCTTTGGAAGTGTTTGAAGTATTGGAAGAGGTCCCTAAATCACCAAGAATGTCGAGACCAAAGCCAACCCCAACTAAGGATATTGTGAAGGACAAGAAGGGAAATCATCCCGCCATACCAGTGTGCGCATTGTCAAGAAGTAACCAACCAAATCCCACTACACAGGAGAAAGGCAAGGCTATAAACCTAGAACCAGAGGAGGAAGATATCGAAGACATCACGATGGATGATGAGGATGTGGGAGCTGAAGTAGAGGAGGTTGAAACCCAGGGTGCGGACCCTATTACACGGTTCCCAGAGTATGTCCCTCCACGCAAGCCTAAGTCAAAGGCCCCAAATGACATTGATGAGAGTAAGACTCCCCTGCAAACCCCTCTGTTGCCAGGCGAAATTTTTTTTGATGGTCTGCGTTTGGCATGGGTGCCAACACTAAAGCTTGAAGACTAGGACTTGGCGGACCACAAGAAGTTCCAACACCTGGGGACCAAGCAGCTGATTCGCCGCATCATTGACACGAATATGGGAATGATTGCATTGGAGTCGTAGAGGTGGCTGGAGGGTGTAGAAAAGGAAGGGTTTCTCAACGTTCTCTAGTTGTCACACTATAACCCACCCTAGTGACAGTTTTGGACATCAAGCAGCTAGTATACTTGGTGTATGATGGGTGTCTATGGCTGAAGGAGCCGATACCCATCACAGATAGGTTGACTCACCGAATAACGTGCCTGCCATATACATGTGAGAATCCGGTGATGATCTTTGGTAGTAATGGTGGCAAGCAGGCTCTCGCAGAGTTAATAAAGGAAAAATTTAAGTTGGTGAAGAAGTCATGTAGGTACGCTATCTCCAGCATCTGCGACCCTTCTATGAAGGTAGCAACACAGGTCCTTGCAGGGAAGGTGATGCAGAAGTGTCGTGTCGATGAGGTGTCGGTGCCTATCATCATGCTTGCACAAGAGTGCACAGAAGGAGTCCAGTTTAAGTAGTTGGACTACCTTCGTGGAGAATTCCTGGCAAACTATCACGAACAATAAGAGCTCAGCAAGACATTTCACTATGCATGGCTCTTGCTGTTGATTGTGCTTGTAGCGTGGGAGCTACCAAAGGACAGCCAGTTCACTTTGGTCACGCCAAACCTTCCTAAAGCAGCAAAGTACGCTTTGCTATGGGTGACCAAGGACACACAGCGAGTCTAGGATAGGAAGATCTTCTGGATCTTGATGGAAATGAAAATAAGAATGGCCATTAATCACAAGCTGCGATTGTCACCATAGTGTATGCCAATCTATGGGGATGTGCCAAGTTCAAAGTCGATTTCTATCAAGTATTAATTAAGGCATGGAAGGACCCTGCACAGAAGTGGTACGACTTACCGTATTTGGCCACGTATGATGACATTCATGCGGTGCTTGATCAATGGTCAGTGGAGTGCTGCAATACCACGGACTTGGTGGTAGGTGGAAGCAAGTCTACCATGCAATAGAAGAAGGAGTAATCCAAGCTAAAGATGGTATAGCTAGTCGAAAAGAGGAAAAAGGAGGCCATTGATAAGGCCCAGGTGGAGTAGGCAGAAAAGTAGGCAAGTAAGCAGATAGGTGGAACAAAGCATGGCTCTAATAAGGGTGTGCAGTTGCCTTCACCTGAGACCGAAGAGGAAGAAACATAACAACATGACACAGACCCTCAGGAGATATCCGTATACATTAAGTACCCAAGAGAGCTGGAGAAGGAAGGGTACTGGAAGAAATCAAAGAAAAACATAACCTCACTGGACCCTATCACACTGATGGAGGGCGACATATGTTATGCTCTTAACCTGCAAAATGATACCCAAATACAGAATATGCGAAGAAAAGATACCCAGAACACAGAATAGCAATGATTTTATTATTCAGAGAGTAATGTTCACTTGCCTCTTCGAGGGGGCAATCTCCAATAGAGCAGAGCTCGATTACAAAATAAGACACGATGCTCCTCGCAGGGAGTCTTTATCATTTATATATGACTCATACATGCAATACCACAGACCAATACCGTGGGTTTTATTAATACAATCTATCTAATACTACAACCCATTTGCAACTAATTGTGGTTCAGTCATTAATTGTGGATTAACCACTTACAATTATTAATATGGGCTTTATTGACTCTTGACTATGACGTGATCCCATTACATAAACAAGGGGGTTAGGGTGGGACCCTAACAACATACATGATATCAGTGACACACTCAGAGATGTCACTATGGAGGGCCTGCAGCAACTTGAACAATAGTAGAAGGTCATCCTAGGGGCCATCCAGACTGGGTTGCAGGAGTTGTAGATCTGCGCGTCACAAGATCATACGGTGTCTACCAGCTCGGCTATCGGCACTTAGAGGTTACCGATATGCTGCGCACGAAGGCTTCTAGTGTGATATTGTTGCCCGATGGAACATTGACCACAAAAAATGAGGCTGACAGGCCCACTGTAAGCATCTTGAAGGTAGATGGGCTGAACCTGGAAACACTTCTGTGTGAAGCACTCCACCTCTTGTAGGATGGAGTCATTTCAGAGCTTAGGGCCTAAGAGCACGACACCCTCCACGTGATTAGCGAACAATGGATCAACAATGAACAGATGGCCCTAGAGAGAATTGTTTCCATCACCGCTGAGATTGAGGTGACCAATCAGAGCAAGAAGATTATGCAGGTCATTGAGGAGGCATGCAAAATGGTCCCAAAGTTGGCCATTCCAGAGGAAGAGCTCGCCAAGGTTTGCATCTGCAGGTTGGCCACAGGGTTGAGCGACACTCAGACTGAGATGGCGCAAGTTCAGTTGCAGTTGAACCTGCAGATTACAGAGCTATCATTGAGGGCCCAACGTTCAACATCACCAAAATTAAAGGAATAGCAGGAGACTGTTGTCACAAAGGCAGTAGCGGTGGTGGATAGTGCAGTAACAGACTGCACACAGTTTTTCGAGTAATTATTTGAGGTCCTAGCAAGCTTGCAGGGGGACCCAAATATATAGAGGCTGGATATGGAAGCGCATAAGCTACAACAATGCTATGATAAAGTTAAGGGCAGAGTGCAAACTATTGCGCTGACGCAGAGGCTAGCCAAGCTACAAGAGGCCAAGCTGCTGAAGGAACAGGTGGACACAGTGCTGCACAAGGAAGCAATGTTGAAGGTAAGACTAAAGCCCTAGCTAGAGGAATCTTACGCAGTCACAAGAAATATTAAAGGAAGGCATGCGACTCTATAAGCAATGCAACAAAAGCTTCAGGCTGATAGCGCAGTGACCGAGAAAACAATGGAAGATTCGAAGCAGACGGCAGCTCAGTGCACGGTCGAGGTTGTGGTCATACAAGTCAAGATGGATGGGGTTCATGCAAAGATCTCCCCGCCTACCGAGTGAATCGAGGGCGACACACGATGTTTATGTTGGGGGAATTTTGGGAGTGGGATCCTCCAAGGGCAGTTTTGTGTCTAGAAGCCCATGTTTGAGTCAATTTTTGTAAGAAAATTGTAAAGACTTTGCATTTTGTGGTTATGGAGACCGAAGGTGTCATATGTCATAAAGGGTAGTCTGCCTTGAGTTTTGTAAATTAAAGTCGGCTGTAAGAGATCTGCCCATGGTCTACGGACCATGGAATTATATAAAAGGATCTAAGCTCTAAGTAGTTAGAATCAATCAAGAGATATACATCGTAAAAGAGTCGTAGATCTGAAGTAAGAAGTCTAAGTCTTGGGTCGTAGCGTAGGTGGAGGCTCTACAGCTCAGTGCATAGAGGCTTAGGGTAGAAGTCTGTAGCTGAGTACGCAGACCCCTGCGGCTATGTGCGTAGGGTGGACAGAGTTTGTAAACACTTGAAATATATTAATAAAGAGAGATATTCTACAATTTCGGTGTCTTTGTTCTGTTGATGCATCTCGATATGCTATATATGAACTTCCTTTGTTATTCTCATGTGATGCTCGAATGAATGCAATTATATTGAATAACTAAACGCCATTATGAATATTCGTTTACATAGTGTTAACTATAATTATTTGATAAGATAAGCAAGTCACTTAGATTAATTTGGGAATTTGCATGGCACGCTGCCATAGTAGCAATAAAGTACCTAAGCGCCAGGCTAGGGTTGCGGGAAGGTCAATTATACCCTTTCATAGAGGTATTGAAGGACATAATAATGGACTTATCTTGCAAGCGAAGGTAGGGATAGAGGGAATCAAACGACATTACAACCATCTCAAGGTGTGAAAACTTGGTTTTGGCATCCCCCCATACTGCTTAAGGTGAGTCTTCGGTCCGCACTCGACAGACTGATGCTGAAAGGGCTAGTAGAGTAGGGATTTGTTTGGCTAATTAACGTTGAACCTAGATCAGGCCCCCTCAAGCCAACACTTGACTTGTGATGGACCAAGTTCTAAGTACGACAACAAATACCATTCTATAAAATATGACACGACAAGTAACATGAACTTACAACATCATATAGGTTTAGCATACTTGGTGTAGCATCAAGAATATGTCACACCAAATGTGTAGTATCAAAAATAAGACATCCGGAAAACTAACTATGAAATATAGAGACATAGACATATAACCAAGACCCTCTATATACTTATGTCATCCTGCAAAAACATATGTCAGAGATGATACTAAAAATTAAAATCTAAACACTAATCATACATGCCTTTCTATAGGAGACTTACCCTTGACTATTGATGTGTGGTCCTTACTGCAGTGGTCCTTGAATGCATGCTTTTTCTTTCCTTTTAGGATCTCAATATTGAATCTGTTGTGTATATGTAATTTTAGATCTTCAGGGTCTAAAATTTTGTCTTGTGACTGCCCTCTGAGTCCTCTTTCCAACCCCACAGGTATGATCAATACTAGATTCTTAAAGAAAGTGTTATGCTCGATTTCCCACGATGACCAAAGTATAGACTGGTTCAGTAGAGAAAACTTGTATGAAGTGCCATATGTCACTGTTGTGACCTTCAGCCCTAAAAATGATACCAAACAAACTTTATTCTATCCTATTTCTATCACTATTTATGAAATTTTAATCCAATTCTCAAATATAAGGTTAGAATGACTTTCCCAACGTCACTTGTTTGACATGGAATTTGGGAGCCTGTAAAAACCCTAACTTCCTCATATCGTATCTTTACAAATATAGCAAACCAAGATCTGAAATTAAATCACGAATTTCATCTCGATATCTTATCAAACGGGTTTTGATTTCAACTTCTGAAGATTGGCAGAAAAAAGGTATAGTGGAAATTCCACGATGACCTGTCTGAAGCCACAAAATCCCTACTAGAGGAGGATGTGAGGGTCACTATTTATATGGATGTCTTGAGTTCAAAGGGTGCTCAACAAGTGAATGTTGGAAGGATTTTAGGATAAAAAAAAAACATTATTAATTATTATCTATTCAATGAAGTCAACCGATTATGAGTGTCATGCCACAATCCCATGGGATTTTAGCCCGCTAACTCAGGTTCCTAACATCAAACATGAATATCTCTCAAACTATGAAGAATTACATGTCGTGTCATATATAAATAGAAACATCTTGACGAGTAGAATCCATATATAAGATCCTTGAGTCATAACAGAGTAATTTTTAAATTCAAAATTCCCATGCAAGATCGAGGTAGCCCCTGGAGCTGCTTGGGTTGACATCAATGACAACCACTAATCAACACATCACTGGAACCCAGAAGGGCTACACCATAGCCAGCACATGGAAAATTTCCCTAGAGGCATTGTGGTTGTATGACACTCCTCAAGATTTTTTTTCTTACAATGAACCATATGGGAGGAATAAATATGATGAGGAGAGTTACGGTTGCAGGGAAAAATATCCTCTCTCAATCATTCACAATTTATAATCCCTAACACATCGCATGGAGATCACCTGCACTATGAAAATGTGGCACTCCACAATTCACACACAATTGTCAATGGTAGCCAGGTATGCCATGGATAGTATGTGGAGGTATCCCATGTATAAGTATAAATAAGAATGAGTAAATATAAAATTTGATTTGATGTTACGTATATTAAATAGGGGATCAAACCAATGAAATAACCCAGCCCTCATTGCCTACAATTAAGATAATTTCAGGACTAAAGTTAAATATTAGGATTAAATAATTTAAATTAGTATTTCATTCATACCCCTAGCATTAATGTTACTTAATGGGAATGGAAGATGCATTAACCAAAGAAATGGACACCATGGTGTTGACATAAAAAAAATGGATAAACTAGTATGTGACAAGTGGTATTAGAGCCTGAGTTTCAAGACTGGGCTTGGAAGGAACCATCATATTAAAATTAAATATGGTTATAAGTGTATATACAAGATCTTAATAACATTTAGTATTGTTTATAAGGTACTTAAGTTAATCAAGCCACAAAAGAATGACCAAGGATTTCGCTCTAGCCATCACAGTCGGCGAAGAATTATATGTTGAGTTGGGAAATGGGCATACCCCACCAAACTCTCAGTTTATGGATTTCATCATAAATTTGTAACAAGAATTGGCTTATATCTAGAGTAATAATGAACTCCTACTAAAGACTACTAAGGGATAGGAGGTGAGGATAAGAGACTTGATAGAAAAGTATATCCATAGAACCATAGAACTTGAAGGGGTGAAAAGAAAAAAGTGGAAACATAATTAGTGATGTTTGAAATTGGAGGTGATTCAGGTAAGACGTATCCAAAATCATTGAAAGGATAGAAGAAAATGGAGTTACAAGGAGAATTCATGAAACTAAAACTCCCTCCCTTTGATGGGGGAAAGGAAGAAGTTGCGCAAGCATGGGTTCTTAACATGACAAAAAAATTTCATGTTTATGAGTACAAGAGTAATTTGAAGAAAAGATTGGCTATTGACCAACTACAAGGAAAAAAATGATATCTAGTGTAAGGGGCCAAAATTATCCATGTGTTGGAAGAAAATACAGTTTCTTGGGAGGAATTCTAGAAACAATTTAAGTCTTGATATATGAATGAATGATATTATGATGATTACGCCAAAAAGTTCCAAGAGTTAAGACTAGGGAAACTAACTATGTATGAATTTGGGGTAAACATTAAAAATTTATTATAGTATGTAGCTTATACTAAAGAAGATAAAGCCATGGTACAATGATTTGTGAACTGTCTACCTATAATTAATAAAGAAATGATTGAGTTCGACATTCCTAAAACCATGGATGAAGAAGTAAGGAAGGAAAGGTTGTGCTACTAGTAGTTTAAGAATAGGACTTGGTCAAGGCTCAAAGACTTGGTCAATTAAGGACAAAAAAAAAAATTGAATGAGTCCAAAGAGATAGAAACCTGCTTATATAAAAAAATTTGGAAAAGATCATCAATAAAATAAATTTAGTATAGGGAACTTAATTCAGCCAACACAATCTAAGACGAGGTCCAGACCAATATATCGGAACAAGAAGAATATTAATGGAAGTAGCAGACAGAACCACTGAAATGTTGGGGTTGTGGTGATCCTCACCTATTGAGAGACTTCCTACATAATTCCATATGCATTCCTAATATTCAAGTTGTTTAGGAAGTAATAAGGGTGAATGATATTGCCCGAAATATTCCAAGGATAAGTGTTGCATTGGAGGACAAAAAGGTTGAGAATCAATCTACAATGATAGAGATTGAAGGTACCCTTTTAAAGAAAATTCTTTTTGTTTTAATTGATCCAGGATCTAGCTTAGGTTACAGTAGTCCTGAGCTTGGTGAAAAATGTAATTTAAAAATTGAAAAATTCAAAACAGCATGGACAATACAATTGGAAACTAGTACGAAAAGGAGGGTAACTAGCCAAGTGAGACAATGTCATATCAATTTAAATGCTTGTCCCACACAAGTAAATTTTCATATACTCCCCTTAGGATCTTATTGTGTATTGGTAGGCATGGATTGGTTGGAAAAAAATGACGTTATCATAAATTTCTTGGGAAAAATAGTGAGTTGTTTGAGTTCAAACGGGAAAACTCAATTTATTAGAGGCATACATAAGCACATATTAGTCAAACAAATTACAACATTGCAAATGAAAAAGAGTGCAAGAAAAGGGTTTTAGATTTTTATGATTCACATGGAAACAAATGAATAGCAACATAAGTGCAACACTTAAAGACCTTTCCACTCATTAAGGAATTTCGAGATGCTATTCAAGATGAAATTTGTGGGTTTACCTCCACGTAGAGATATAGATTTTTCCATTGATTTGGTACTAGGGGCAACCCTAGTACATAGATCTCTTTACAAGATGGGTGCACATCAGTTGTTAGAGCTAAAAATACGGTTACAAGAACTATTGGGAAATGGTTGTATTACGCCTAGTGTATCATCATGGGGGTCTCGTTTGTTGTTTGTCAAAAGGAATGATGGAACATTTAGAATGTGCATCTATTATATACAATTAAAGAAGCTAAGAATTAAATATAAATACCCACAACCCCCAATTGATCATCTGTTTGATCAAGTCAGGGGGCCAACCATATTTTCAAAAAATTATTTAAGGATAGGGTACCACCAGTTCAGAATAAAGGATGAAAATATTCATAAAAACGGATTTTTGGACCAGATATGTTAATATAAATTTCGAGTGTTACCATTTGGTCTTACTAATGCAAAAACTTTTATGTGCTTAATGAAAAATGTCCTTAACAAGTATCTTGATAAATTTTTATTAGTATTTGTACATTATATTTTGGTGTATTCCATGAATGAAAAATAACACGAGGAGCATCTGAGATTAGCACTGCAAACTTTAAGGGAAAATCAGTTATACGCTAAACTTAGAAAATGTGAGTTTTATAAAGATATAATACCATATTTGGTTCATGTTATTTCAAGGAAGGGATTTTTTCTTGATCCTAAGAAGGTTACGACTATTTTGAATTGGCCCATACCTATGGATGTGTTAGTTGTCCACTCATTCATGGGAAGCACTGGATATTACTTAATATTTATAGAAGGATTCTCTAAAGTGGCTTACCCTATTACATCCTTACATAAGAAGGGAATAAAATTTGAGTGTAAAACAAATGTTAGGAAAGCTATGATAAATTGAAACACTTACTTATAGTGGCTCCTATTTTACATATTTCATATTCAAATAAAGAATTTATTATTTGCATACAAGCTTTCCTGCAAGGATTAGGGAGCGTTTTGATGCAGAAAAATGTGGTAGTAGCCTAGAAGTCCAGGAAGCTGAAAATACATTAAAATAAATATGTGGTATATGAGCTAGAGTTGGCTATTCTAATACATGCTCTAAAAATGTGGAGGCACTACCTATTAGAAAAAAAATTAATTTGGTAAGAGATCATATCAGCTTGAAATCGTTTTTTAGCCAACTAGATCTTAATTCTAGGTAGTCTAGGTGGCTAGCTTTTTTTAGTGAATTGGAATTTGACATTAAACGCATAATTCAAGGAAAATAAAATTGCAGATGAATTAAGGTGACATGAACATGTCATGATGGGGGTTTCTGTTAGCACTATTCGAACAAATTTTGTAGATAAAATTAAAAATTTCATTCTAGAAGACCATAGATACCTAGAAATTCAATAGAAATTATAGCAAAAAAAAAAAGGATTTGTAGAAAACTTGGAGAAATATTTAATCTACAGAAACATATTGTATGTCCCAATGTGATTTCTTTAAAACATTTGATATTCGAAGAATATTATAAGAAACCATATGAAGGACACGTCGAGTATCCAAAGATGTTAAAAACACTAAGAACAAAAATTATTTTGTCCAGGAATGAAAAAAGAGGTGCCAAAATGTTTATGAAAATGTTAACATTGTTAATAGGTCAAGGTAGAACACCAATGCCCTAACATATTGCTAAATCCACTGGCTATCCCTGAAAGGAAATGGGAAGTGATCTCCTTGGACTTCATTACAAGATTACAAGGACCAAGAGAAAACATGATTCCATTAGGGTGGTGGTAGAAACCCTAAGTAAAGAAACACATTTCTTACATGTACAGTCTTCCTATGGGACAACACGAATTTCTAACATGTTTATGAAAGATATTTTTTGCTTACATGGAGCGGAAAAGATGGTAGTGTCCGATATAGATGCTAAATTTACCTTGAAATTTTGGAAACCTTTATTTGGGGGTGTTACACAGCATTCTGTGACTATGCCTGTACTCCTCGTCTACGATCCTGGAGGACCTCTACAATGTACCCGACATGCTTTCCTATCATGAAGAAACTCCCATTGTGTCCCTCTTCATGAGAAAAACAATTCCCTTCTGCATTATTTCCCAAAAATCTTTTGTTTATCCCAGTTTACAAGACTGGCACTAATGACCTGTGTCCTCCTCGTCCTGATATGCAAGGATTACAACTGTCCCTAGTGTCGATAGGATTGACTAAGCCCTTTCTTGATCATGCCCATCCTCTTTTGGAAGGTTTTTTAAATATGGAGCTAAAGCTTCCGGCTCTAAAAGCTTCGTAACTGAAGTCTAGTAAATGGTTAGGCTGGATGGAGTCAAGGAGGTCATTTTGAGCTCCTTTTGCCTATTAGGATGGAGATGATCCAAGAGATAAGACCTTCCCCCATGAGAATAGGAACCATATCCCCTCCATCCAATCTATTTAAACCTCTCTTCTTTCCAAGCACAAGTTATTCCTAGTTAAGTTCTGGCTGAAGTTTTCATTTCGGAGTAATCAGCAAGTTACCCATAGTTTGTATCTCTCTAGGTTGTGTTTAAGGGAGAATTATGAGTTTGGTTTGGTGTGAAAACTAAAGGGAAGAGCCTTGAGACTACCTTTTTGGGGATATCCATGAGATGCTAGCAGAAGTGTGTGGGAACCCAGATATGTTGGAGGAGAGCAACAACATCAAGACATCAGTTGCAATCTCTTCTTGAACTAATATAGATGCAACTATTGATTGATTTCCTATATGAATTGTCATATCACATATTTATGGCCTAATGTTTCTTGACTTACTAAGTAGGCTGAATGCAATTTGTATGTTATCACGTTTGTTGTTTGCTATTGTTTACCTGTTTCAGGTGTTCAAACGAAGGAAACGAAAGATAGTTGGAGCAAGAAAGCAAGATCATCACCAAGCGAAATAGCGTACTAAGAGGTAGGCCTTGTTATTTGATTCTAGATTAAGGAGATCTTCCATAGATTGTTTGTTTGTGTCTAGACCTACTCTCTCGGGCTAGAGGAATTGTTTGTGTCCACATTTAGAATTTACCTACACAACAAATTGGTGACTCCACTGGGGAGCCAATCCCTTTGTTTGTTTGTTTGTAATTTCATGGTTTTGTGTGAACTTTTCTAGTATTACCATTTCCCTTTAGTCCTATATTCTTTTCCTAGTTTACTTCTATATGTCTGAAATTTACAGTAGAAAGTGTGGTCTCAGTGATAGAATTTTTTTTGTTTTTTCCTTGCATCCTCAGTCAGTGTGTTTATTTTCTTAGCAGTCGCGCCGATTAGCATGAATTTCTCAAAAATTGTCATGCCGAACCCCTTCTGGTGCTTGTTGTTAGTTAGGCAGTGATCTAGGTGGCTCCAGAGACACACAAAGGACAAAGAGGGCTTATGAAAGCTCGAAAATGAAAGTGATCAGAATGCTTTCAAACCAAGACCAAAGTGTAGATATTGTCATCTTGATTGCAGGGGTGTGAACGATTAGTCAATCCAAGGTCGTATGAGGGAGAACGAGCCAGTCAAAGTTTTGGTAAATGTTGGGTTGTGGGCCCGGTTTAAGTGTCCCGCAATTTGACTGACTTCGAGACACGAAACCTAGCTCCCGAAAGTGGGAGAATTTGTTGCATCATTAATTTGTCTAATATCCCCTATATTAGACAAAATTAGAAAATGTGTTTATGATGGTAAAATATATTAAAAAAATATATTATGAGGTGGCGGGATATGACCCTCACCACCTCCCTTCCCAACCGCACATGTTTAAAAAATGTAAACAAAATATTATTTTTGTGTCGGCAGCCATGACCCGACCAAACCCTCCCTTAACCACCACACACATATAACAGAAATTATGTTAAAAAAGGAACAACGGGCCATGATCCCCACTGGTCCAACCGAACCCTCCAACCATAATACACTTGACAACATTAAAGGGGTGGGTGGGCCACCTCCAGTGGACCCAACACACACACCAACACTCAATCATATATGTAGCCAATTAATGCAGGGCTGGAAAGGATTGAACCTACCCGGCCCGTGTGGGTTGGCCTTCACCGAGCAGCCCCATGTACCAACCCAAACCATAATACAACCAAAGAAATATGTTCTTTGCTGTAACTTAACAAACCACGACCCAAAAAAATAAATACACGCAAATTTTTGGGGAGGCAGGATTTGATCCCTCGACCCTCCCTTAACAGATTGCCTTCCTTTACCAATGAGCCAGTTGGGCTTTCTTGTAAAGTCCGCTTGAAATTTATATAAACCCATCTTTTTGTTAGCACGCCATGCATGGAGGAGTAGAGGAGAACAGGCAAAGAGATCGAAGAGACTGTGAACATGGATCGAGGTATATTATTTGTTTATTTGCAGGTGGAACCATGAGCCTAGAAAACAAGCAAGTAGAACGATGATTGGGTGAAAATTCTCAGGAGGGTGAAATTTTTGCAGTGTCCAAATTGGAGAAATCTTATGTCAATCCTACACCTCTCAGTGACACGAACCTACTGGTGCAGTCAGTATCCTGATCTGAGCAGTAGATATTCAGATGATCTAGAGGAGGGAATCTTTGAGGAATCTAGGGGGAATTCTAAAAGATTCCTTAAGCCCCAGATTTTCACTTTCTCAGAATTCAGAAATTTGACAGTTGATTTTACACTATTCGACAGCACAAATCTGATGGTGCATTTAGATTTTCTATTTGATCATTCTGTTTTTCGACCACTTTTCAAAGTGGAGTGCAGGTGTCATCATTCAATGTGCGAGCTATCCTTCCATGAGGTTTGACATCGCGAGATTTATCATACGACCAACTTCAGGGGTTTAACATCCTTTTCTTCAGATGGCCCCAAGATGTGAGGTATATGCAGTATGTTCATGTACTTCCTTTTCTTATGAGATGCATTGTGATGCACAGATCCCTGTTTGATATTTAATGTGGGATCTTGTTTTCTTACTTGTTTTCATCATTCCTTCTTGATGTGATGTGGAATCATCTGTGGGATGTAATTTTTGTCACTATTCATCATGTTTTATTTGAGATCGCTTTCTTGTTATTTTGATGGGATACTCTTGTGTCACCATGTATGTTTGCATTGAGATCCCTTTTATGCCATGTTGGCAGGATGCTCATTATCATCATGCATGAGTTTAGGTCATACTGATAGAAGCCCTTTTTGAATGAGAGTTCCTGTAGCGGAACATCCCTTGGATCCACTCTTGCATGAGGGCATTTTCCTTGTATGATAGCGACGCCACCTCTTATGTACATCATCATTATTGTCATCACTTAATGCAGTGGCCTACACCATCTTGACACTGGGGCCTGGAGACGTAGTCTATCTTGGACGAACTCCGTTATCAACGTCTTGAGTTTTGTGTTGCTGATGATTGTCATGTTCCTTCTTCTTTACAACATGCATATATGTTCAATTATGCCATTTTAAATTAAATTTTAATAACATCATGAAAGCAAAAGATCTTGGTTAAATTCGGGAGTTGAGTCAACTTGGATCAGGTTTGGTATCAGAGCAATATTTGCTTGGATGTGAATTGCAAGCATGAACGATGGAACGTGCAGTGACAGAGGATGAAAATTCAATGTATGAGACCATGCTAAAAATTTCCAAAAGGCTAGAAATAATGTATGAAGTTCTACAAAAGGAGACAAAGGAAAAGGAGTGACTGCAACTTTAGTTGCAAGCCACGGAAGAGGCCCTAGAAGAACTGAAGCACAACAGCCAAAACCTTCAAACAGAGAACGTTGAATTGAAGATGCGTCTATAAGAAGAGAAAGAGGAAAAACATAGCTTGCTATTACAACTGCAAGCAAAGGACGAGGCCTTCGAAAAGCTACAGTGTGACCCATGCGAGGTAAAAGGTAGCTCTTCATATTCATGTATGTTTGCTAATGATGATTTTGTTGTTTTTCAAAATCATACCACAGGAATTGGCTCCAAACTATTGAAGAAAATGGGGCATGAAGGAAAAGGATTGGGCATTAGTGGACAAGGCATTGTCAACCCCATAAAAGTGGAGGAATTACCCTGTCAGACAGGACTTGGGTATGTCATAAAGGAAGCTGGGGAATGCCCCGAGACAACTAGTGAACCAACAAAAATAGATGATGAGGAGCCCTGATTAGTTCTTTCCAAATCAGCAAAGGAGGTAAAAGATGTTGATTTCCTTTTGGTTTTGTCTTAACATAATATGATTTAGGTTGGAGATGTGGAGATACCAATTACAGGGACAAACACGAGGCTACTTACTAGGATGAGGTAGAAGGAGGAAAAAGAACTTGGTGTTAATAACCAAGGCATAACTCCACCATTGGAGGTTGTGCAGAGACCTCGATTTGCAGGTATCAGATACACCAAGGGAGAATGCTCAAAGGTGTCATATTCTTCCAAGACATTGTCGAAATCATCGAGGAAAGAGAATAATGGGAACACATCACCATCATCCCATGGCATTGGCCATTGTAGGGAGAGAGCTCAGGCAACCTCTTATCACCATAATGACACCAGAAGCAGCAAGGAAAGGTATAACCACTCTCTTTATTCGAATGTTCATTTTAGTTATAATCATGTTATTAAGGATGAACGTAAATCATGGAATTGAAAAACATGTACCTTTTGTGGATTACATAACCATACATTTTCTAAGTGTTGGAAAATAATAGCAGCACACAAAACGAGGCATGAAAGACCCTCTCAACAACAGGTAAAGAAACATGTTAAGTAGATTTGGAGGAAGAATATGTATTGCAATCATTGCAACAAAGGTGCCCATCAAAGAGCCACTTGTTAGAGGAACCATCCAGGGTAATGCCTTAAAGAAAAAGTGTCAGTCCATGAACTAGGTGAAACAATTGTTTGAAAAGCAAACCCACCATAGGGGGATGACCCATTCACAACGATAAGTTAAAAATGGTTTCTAGATATGTTAGCTTGTCATGGTCGTGCATTTTTAAATCATCTTCCTGCATTTTAATATGTAAAAGTGATGATGTGTGTTCCATCACTTGTTAAGAAACAATGATGTGTGGTCTTATATTGAGTTGCATGACAAATTGTGAAAGTGATGTCATGTTTCCATCACTTGTCCAAACAAAATGGTGTTTGGCCTTATTTTTGTAAATCATGTGATGCAGTGATGATGTGTTTTCCATCACCTATTGGAGCAACAATGATATGTTGGCCTTGTTTTCATAGCTGGGGTATTATGTCTATTTCAATGTAAACTTGACCACTGATTATGTGTTATAAACTCGTGGAAAGTATGGGATGCTTGGGTGATTAGTTGGTCATGAAAGTCAAGTATGTAATTTTCAAAAAACAATGTACTAGAGGTTGTAGGTGTCAGCTCATCGCTTAAGGCTCCAAAGAACAAACGTGAAGGAGATAGAAGCGAGACCTTTTTGATGTAGACAAGGTACATAGAAGTTGTAGATTATTTTTCATGCTTTTGGAGGACCAAAATCTCCTCACTGGGGATGATTGATCTAGGTGGATCTAGAGGCACACACAGGACAAGGAGGGCTTATGGAAGCTCAACAATCAAAGAGATCAAAATTCTTCTGAACTAAGACCAAAGCGTAGATCTTATCATCCTGATCATAGTGGTGTGAATGGTTCGCCAACTCGAGCTCATATGAGGGAGAACGAGCCAGTCAAAGTTTCGGTCAAAGTCGGGTTGTGGGCCAGGTTTAAGTGTCCTACAATTTGATAGACTCTGGGGCATGAAACCTAGCTCCTAAAAGGGGGAGAATTTGTTGGCTCGATAATTCCTCTAATATCCCCTATATTAGGAAAAATCAAAATATGTGTTTATGATGGTAAAAAAAATTAAAAAAATATATTATGAGGTGGCGGGCTATGACCCCCGTCACCTTGCTTCCCAGCCGCACATGTTTAAAAAATATAAACAAAATTTTATTTTTAGGTTGGTAGCCATGAACCCGCCAAACCCTCACTCAACCACCACAAACATATAACAAAAATTATATTAAAAAAGGACTAACGAGCCATGAACTCCCCTGTCCAATCGAACCCTCCAGCCATAATACGCTCCACAACATTAAAGGGGTGGGCGGGCCACCTTCGGTGGACCCGACCCTGTTACATAGCATTTTGTCACGGTCCCTATACTCCCCATTCCTTGATCTTGGAGGACCTCTACAGTGAACCCCGCATGTTTTTCCCTCATGAAGAAACTCCCATTATGTCCCTCTTCATGAGAAGATCATTTCCCTTTTCCACCATTTCCCCTGAAACTTCTGTTTTACTGAATTTACAAGACTGGCACTAATGACCTTTGTCTCCACCATGCTGATGTGCAGATATTAGCACTATTCCCCATGCCAATCAGTGCAACTAAGCTATGTTCCAGTCATGCCAGTCCTGTTTGGGAAGTTTTTTAAATTAGAGCTGAAGCTTCCATCTCTAGAAGCTCCGTAATAGAAGTCTGGTAAATGGTTTGGCCGAATGTGGTCGAGGATGATAGTTTGAGCTCCTTTCCCCTATAATGATGGAACTACCTCAGGGGATAAGTCCTTCTCCCATCCATATTTCCTATATAAACCTCCCTTCTTCCCAACCACAAGCTAGTTAGAGAGTTTGAAAAGAAGTTGAGAAAGAAAACTCCATACGTCCATTTTTGTAGGTAGTCCCTTAGGTTCGAAATGATAGAAAACAATACCGAAGAGAAACTCTTAGGCATGATAAAATAAGGTATTCTTTTTTCATAAACAGTCTATCTCAGTCCAGAAAAGTGTTAAGCTTATACTGGGTAGATGTATTTTCACTTACTTTTACGAGTTCGAAAATACTAGTGCTTAGAAATCTTTTCATGTTTTCGGAGTATGAAAAGGAGCTGAAAGAGGACTCCTCCTAGAGTAACAAGTGGTATAATGGGATATAAACTTATTCTGTTCATGGTCAAACTACTCAAAACACACAAAGGTTAATAGGCTAGCTAATAAGACCACTCATTGCAGCAGTTCCACAAGAAAGGGGTAAAAACCAAGTGAAAGTGTATGATTAGCCAAGTAGATGGTGACGGTGGAATGAGAAAACCAAGGCTCATGTGGAAAAAAAAGCGTGCTGATAAAAAATGGAAATCAAGAGGATTAAATGGGAATGGTAGCTTGAATTTTAAAGAAGCTTGAAACATGGGAAACTATGCTAGAGATTGGTTTCATTTTTATGCAAGCTCGAAACATAGGAAACTACGCTTGAAAGTGGTTTTATTTTTATAGAAGCTTGGAATAGAGAAAAAATATGGTTGAAATAATTTTTCATGCACCTAGAATAATGACTCAATTCAAGGTACATTCCCCCCAAGCTTCATTTCATGCACCTAATTAGAGTACTGGGTACTAACAAGTGGATGGAATTAAGATTCATTTACAAGATCAAGTGAAAGACTCATCTAGGAATTTACGAGATCTAATTAAAGACTCAAATTCAAATGGGGTGCATTTCATATTTTAATGAACTTGACATAGGAAAATAACTATGCTCATAGGAACTTATTTCATTTTTAACAAGGTTGACATAGTAAAATAACTATCCTCATAACAATTTGTTTCATTTTTTAATGAGCTTGACACAAGAAAAAGAACTCTACTCGTGGGACCTTGTTTCACTTTTTAATGAGCTTGACACAAGAAGAGGAACCGTGCTCAGAAGAACCTTGACTCATTTTTGAATGATATTGACACAAGAAGAATAACTCTGCACCAATCGTGATCATGGCCACTTAGAGGCCATGGCTTCCACGAGGTTCTCATAAGATGGGATAACAATACTATAGAGGGGATACATATCGAGGGATTCAATGTAAAGATTAGACTCCAATGTCCCTAGTAAATTATTCACCATAGCACCTATGTGATCTAGGTTGAATGAAATTGTGCAAACAATGGAAGCCTCATCTTTCGCAATAGGTACGTGAATGTGATATGTTGCCACCGAATTAACCTATGGCAAGGAAGATACCACTTGCACATTCAGAACACTTAGGGAAGTAGGATTATTAAAGGTCATGTAAATACCATAAATGAAATATAATTTATAGCCATAATCTGTCCATCGTGTGGGAAGTACATCACTCAAAAAAGTGTGGACACAACAACCTTGATAACATAAACATAGGCTCACCCTTGGAGAAAATTGAAGTCCAAAGGGTCTATGACAACCTTAAAATCAATAAATAATTTTTTTCCTCCTAAGGTAATAGGAAACTGAGGAAGGATCCCTAAGGGTTGACTGGTTCTTTTGCTAAAAGCTAACAAATTCGGAGTGGTAGACACAAGTTGTGGGAAACCCAAATCTTTCCAACTAGAAGAGGATAAAATACTAGCAAAATCTCCCTCATCTATAAAATGTGATGGATGTCATTATTATAAGCCTTTACCATGATAGTAAAAGGCATGTAGAAAGGGAGACGTGGTTTTGTCAATCGACTCCAATAAAAGGCAATACCCTATTTCCTTGGAGGGGGTTTTGTAGGGATGTGAGAAATGCCCCCTTGTCCAAAACAATCAGAAGAAGCAAGAACATGAGCGTATCATCCTTACTCTTTACAAGAAAAGTATGATTGACTAAAGGAGGAATCAGGTCAACCACTTTCACAACCAATGGTCGGTCAGGAACAACATTATGGGATTCATGTTCAGAGAGAGTGGGATTGATGGGATTAATATTTTGATCAATCACTTCATCAACTAGTGGAGGATTGTGAGAGAACTTTTGGTAATCAGATAGAAGTCATTGTTGAGAAGATGTAAGGTTGTCAAACACTCTTGAGGCTTCATCCATATAAGGATAAATGTCAATTAGATGATTCCCTTCACATAATCTATAGGGAAATTTGACTATACCATTTTTCCCATGGACTTTACTATCGCTAGTTGATGGTTTATCACTAGCATGGTCTCCATAGGCTGATGACAAACGTTGATGTGAGCCTATGGATCATACTTCTAATACCTTGGGAATACCAGGACAATAGCTAAAAAAGTGGTCACCCTTACATAGCATGCAAGGGGATTTAACATTACGGGGTTGATTGGAATACTTTTCCATACTAGTTGCATCCATAGAAATGGTTGTTGGGTTGCCCACTTGTTTATTTTTCTTATTCTTCTTATTCTTCTTTGCTTTCTTCTTCTCCTTAGATTCATTGTTACTAGAATCAATACTTTCACCAGGAAAGGAGGAAGAAAGAGATGAAGAAACCAAAAGAGAAGAAGGAAAAGGGTCAACTTTAGGATCAACTCAAGGTTTATATGATTTAGGTTGAGGAGACCTTGTTGAGAACTATTTCAGACATTCGTAACCATAGGGGTTGAAAATAACCAAACAAGAAAATCAATGGTAAATCCGAGAAGGGACAACGTTTCCATATAAGGAGCACCAATATTTCTAAAAGAAGGAAAATGAATAGGATTACCATTAGAGGGGTTCCCTTGACTGGTAGACTCTGGAACTATTGCCATTAGTCTCAATGTAAGATCAACTAAGGAGCTTTTCCATGGGGAGGATGTTGTTCTGTGGTCAGTTAATTGATTTCAGAAATTAGAGACACAAAAAAAAGGGGGGTAACTAGGCATAAAGGTTTACCAAGCAACCATGAGCCAAGGACTTAACATACGTGCAAGAAATCTCCCTGAATGTTGTGTTTGGTACATTAGAGTTTAAAAGGAAGGAAATTAGGTTACCTATGGATGGATAGGAAGCTATTGGGGAATCCAAAAATATACTTGAAGGTACGTTAGAGTGCAGTCCATAGTAGTGTTGTCTAATGCATAATTGTTTGATGAGAGCATTCCCATATACTTTTCATGCATGGAGCACCATCCAATATACCCAAAGTTTTGTAGAAAATGATCTAATACACTTACATATGTGGAATGAGATATCACCCATTCAATGAAATGCTGGAAACAATTACAACTCTTACAATTAATGATGTCGAAACACCTCTCTAACCTAGAATTCTATGTGTTTGCATTAATGTTACAAATGATCCTTAGGTTAATTCAGTAAAATTTAAGTTTTTTTTGAATTAAGTTTCGGTTTTATGGGTAACCAAGAATTCACTTGAATTCCATAAAATGCAAATCTAGCATGACGAAATGGAATGTTTCTCTTCAATGAAAATCTAGCTAAGGAAGTGAAGGGACAAACAATATCCAACATATAAAATGCAGCAAACAAGATGCTTAATGCAATTCCCTTTCACGCAATTGTTCCTAAATCAATATAGATGAAAAATGCTCAATGGAAAAGAGAGATTTTTTATTTTCACCACACTTAATTTTCAAAAGGAGGAAGGCTAAGATGAAAATATTTAATCACTTATTCAAATGCACTTTTCAGAATGAGGACTAAAACAACAATTCATCCAAGCAATCAATGATCAAACAAAACAAGTTTGCAAGTGACCTGATGATAAGAAAGAGAAAATTCGAAGAAAATTCTTACCAAAGGAAATAAAACACAAATGAAAACCAAATGGAGGCTCTATAGACACTGTAAGACACTCATGACTCAATGAAGTTCAACTGGAAGTAGGCTGATTAAATCAACGCGGAGCAAACAAGGAAACGTTTGTAGAATAACAGGGGTCAATGAAGGTGAAAAATAGGCACAAGTGCTCTACAACGTAGGCACAAACAGGGCCAAGGTGAGGGGAAACACAGGAAAAGATAAGGCCCATGTAAGGTGCAACACTATGTCTACAGACTAGAGGGTACATTACTCCTAGGAAAGAGGATTCCTAAAGAAATATTGCAAACAAGAGTTAATGGAATCACTTCCTATGTTTGTTCTTGTATGGTTAAATAAGAAAATATTTGTGACAAAGTTGAATCAAACACAATGGAAAAAGAAAGCACCAAGGTAATACATCACTCCCTAGTATGGTCTCCAATTTCCTATGCAGGATTTGTGACTACAGACAGAAATATCTCCCCTAGGATTGTTGGCTAACCTATAACAACATAATCACAAAGGAACCAATGCTTTCCTTAAGTAAGTAGATGATGGGAAGAAACCTACTTGGGATTTGGCATATGTTTCGCTCCTTTTTGGCTTGAATGCTCCCATCCTAGCCCCATCTACCAAAATTAGAACCTGCAAAACTAGAAAACACAAGCCATTAAACTACGAGACCTATGTAGCATCATCTATATACTTCATTCAATAGATCGACATGGTATTGAAATACATAAAATAGTGACATCGCATATAGGAAAAAAAGTAACTCTTTGTGTTGATATAAATGGAGTGAGTTACAATAATAAATGGGTGTCAATATTGTAGAAGAGCTCCTCCAAGTTGTTGACTCATCCTTCCTTTGTCACAAAGTGTACCTCCAATCACCCTAAATGCATTAAAGGGATAAGTCTCACAATAGAAGCATAAGGATATAATCACTCTCCAAAATCCACCCCCTTGCATATGGAAGGCTATAAATATATAGATGCATGAGGTAAGTTGGGAGTTCTTATCCTTTTACCGATCTTTGGATTGAGATCCACTCTTGATGGGAGGATGAGATATAAGGATAAGTGATGGAAATTAAAAGGTAAGATAGGATAGGATTCAAGTTGTTTATATGATGCAAATGGCTACAATAGATCCTAGAAGCCTCTAAAAATGGAGGCTTTAGGATTCTCTCTCCTTTTCCATAATTTCTAGAACAAACAGAGTTGAAAAGAGGTCAACATTTAGGTGATCAACATAGGTCACAGTGGAGCCACCTGTAGTTGACCATTGTATAGTAAGATTCTACTGTGTGTTGGTCCTAAAAATGGATTAGATGACGTTATTTAGGGAAGAAACTGTGTAGAATGAGAGAGTAATGCATAGGGATTTATTCAATGATGATGTAACGAGGGAATAGGATTTTGATTGATCCCATTATGAGGGTGATTAAATAGATGAGATAAAATAGCCTATAATACACATGAAAATAATTAAATCCTTAACACAAATAATACGCCTTCATACAATGTGATCCCTCCTTTTTTTTACCTTACATACAATACATCATGGACTTAAAGCCAATGCACACCAACAATTCATGGTCAAATGCAGAGTTGTAGTCCAAGGTTCAATGTAGCATACAACACAACATACCATTTACACATAGATGTATGAGCACATAGCACACAGTCTCGCAGTCATTACAATGTAGCCAATGCTCCAAATTCTATCAGAGGGACAAAAATAATGGCAAGAAAAAAATGAGGAAAATGGCAAGGATTTGAGGAGTTACATAGTAGAAGAGTGCTCAAAGAATATGTTGGCTTTGATCCCATGTCAATCCATGAGGGTAACTCTAAATGAACTTTTTTTATTGCACTACCCATACCATGAATTTATACATGAGTGGAGAGACTCTTGGGTTTCCAATTCCAACATCACTTAGTTTGCTCAAATGCATAACTGACAATATTTACAATAATCCCTTCATATTAGGTGTCCACGAAAACTACCCCAAGGCATGTCAAACATTGATCAGGGGTCAGCTAAACGGTGGATCTACAGCCACTTGCAGAATAGTTTTGCTACCACATATCCATAGAAGTATCCAAAACTTATCCATTGCAAGGGGTTAAAGGTATGAAGCACTAAGAAGATTTCCATCACCGTGATTATAAAATTTAAGCTCAACATTTTACAATTAAACATTCTAACCATCACCCATAAGTCCAACCTTTAAAACATATCCCTTGTGAACCATTGATCTAATTCCAATGCATGAGAGCCTTTGATCGGTCATCTCACAATTCCTAGGAAATGATGATAGCTGTATGCCATCAGAATTCGAGAGCATTACATATTTCATGGGGAATTACTCATCTTAAGAATTTAGTGATAGTGCAAACAAATTGTAAAACCAAGTGTGGCCTTTGTTGTAACCGTCCAATCCTTATGCCATATTATTGTTACATCACATACTAATGAAGCAAGTTTCGTAATTATACCTTTTATGATTACATATTTTAAAATGGTAATAAGAAACACAATAACTAATGCACATACAAACGACCATATTAAAAATGTATTATTCTCACATTTATTGTAATTGCATATTAGTGTTTAAAGAAAAAAAAAATGAAAGGGTATGTTACAAGTGCTATCAAAGCTTAAGCATTTAGCACTATGGTATACTTAAAGGAAAATAGTGACAAAAATATGAGGTATCCATAGCCATAGAGAATTTGAAATAAATTTGGGGCTAGAAATGACGAGAAAAAAGATAAATTAAACAATAAACAAATTAATACAACCAAGGCAATTAAGAGCCATGTCATGGATACATTGAAAATAATTTGGTTATGCTATGAAATATCAATTGGTTATTGTTGGGATAGACCTAGCTACAAGAACTAATATGTTGGGAATGGTTCAACAATCTATGTGTTAACACATGTTAATTAGTAAATCATATCTCGTTATTTTGGGATAATGGATAGGGAGATGTTTATGATTATCATAATCGGAAGTGTATGGATTGAAAAATTAGGAGACATATACATGTGTAAATAAAGTATTAAATCCCAGAATGTTAAAAAATTATAAAATATTTGATGTGTATGTTAAACAAGAAGGTAGGGATACTACACATGAAATCACCCTAAAAAATGCAGTGTTAGCTGCATGATGAATATATGTTTCTAGCTGCAATCCCTTTTTGTAATTAAAGAAATATATACCATTTTCCAATACTTAATGTGGTAAATTAAGCCTATAACATGGATTGTTGAAGGAGAGACAGGTATAAAAGATGTAAATATATGATTGGTAAAAAATACATATTGTTGGAGAGTAATTACTTAACTGGTATTGGCTATTCCCTCGTACATATATTGGATGTGGATCAAGAACCTAGTGGAGAAAGTTAATGAAAAGAAACACTTAGTAGTGAAATTAATTTTTAATCTTAATAGAAGAAGTAATATTACCTGTGTAGGGGAAGCAAGTTGAAAAGGAAGGAATTTATAGTAACACTGTGAAATTCTCTCAATAATAAGTACATTGTATGTTTAAGAAATTATTAAAACAAAAAAGTAAGAGAGTATATATAGAATAAGGTGTTTATAGGAATGGAAGGGACTAAAATCCATGTAATGCATAAGGCCAAAATATATGGTGTATTGGTGTACTGAGGAATCCATCTGGATATAGCAAATGATAATTGTTCTCACATATGGAATGCGATATATAACACTTACAGTTACAAAATACATGAATATGAATTAACTGGAGACGTTTTGGGTGATTAGTGAGAATATTTTGCATCCTTTCCATCCAATTAAACATTAACAAACAAAGTGATAGATATCGACAGTGATGATAATAAAAGATAAAAAAGATATTTGTCAATAGCATAACTCATATATAAATGAAACCAACATAATAATAACAAGTTGCTACAACTTTTATCACTAATAATTTTTTTAATGAACTTCCTCACTTAAAAGTATTCTCTTGAATAGAAAAATGCCACAGAAAGGTGGGTTAAAACAGTAGAGTAATTGGAATAAGTAAGATTTAATTTTATGATTGATAAAAATTGGTAAAGGAGAACTAATGAACTTATACATTAGAGAATCTCTTCCACACGCCTTCAGTTTGGAGGAATAACTTTAAATTTTGATCATTTAATAACGGTTTAAAATTGTAAGTGTTCTAGTGTGCAGTGAGCTATGTGGCATTTTATATTTTTTATATTTTCAAGGATAAATCCTTTAACTTCTTAGGGTAAAATAAATCATAAAAATAATTTTTCAATAATTACAACTTTAGTATGGGTGACCCAAAGAAAAGTAATTTCTCCCAAACATGTTATACAAGAGTGAGCTAAGAACTGAGGTTTAGAACATGATCTATAAGTCCTCATTTTTTTTAACAATCAAAACCGAAATAAATTAATTATGAAAAAAGGGTATCAAGAAATTAGCATTGTAGTGGAATCAATGGGTAGAATGTACATTTAAGGATATGCAAGGTGAAGATAAGTTATGATAAAAATAGTGGAGGATGATTTGTCTTGGAAATAATAAAATAAGCAATGCAATTGAAACCTTTAAGTTACAAGTAATATGATAATAGAGACTAGATTATTCCTTGAAACCGAATAAATATGGAAGCACATCGAAATAGTGTTGTTGATGATTGAAAGTGTATTAGTTTCACATAAAATTTAGTAAGTATATAGACAGTAAAATAAGGATCAATTCCAAAGGTTATAGAAATTTTTAGGACACTTCAAATAAAGAAAAGAAATGATGAAAAGTTTTGAATATATTTTATCTGAAGGACGTAGGGGGGCTCAAATATTCTAATTTACATACTTCTCATATCGAATTGTGGAATGAAACATTCATTAGTATAATTTATAACCACCTCAACATTGGAAGGTGGAGTGTGTTTTAAAACAAAATGACTAGAGAATTTTAATTTATTTGGATGATTGTTAATTGTATTCCTGATATCTAATGATTTGACCTGAGTTGGAATAGCATGATAAACAAGAATAAATGTAGCTATACACTATGAGAAATCTAACAAAACTATGAAAAAAGGAAAAGGGAATACCAATATATCAGGTTAAGTGATATAACTACTAAACTGGAAGGGAAATTTTAACTTGACCATCGTTGGTCTAATGTATTTTCATCAAGATTTGAAAATAACCTAAGGTGGGGAAGGATAAAAAGGTGAATATATATATGTATATGTATATATGTATATGTATATGTATATGTATATGTATATGTATATGTATATGTATATGTATATGTATATCTATCTATATATATATATATATATATATATATATATATATATATATATATATATATATATATATGTAGAGAGAGAGAGAGAGAGAGAGAGAGATACAAAAATGAACATTTATATTAAATACTGAGAGGTGTTTATTATCCTAATGAGACATGAACGATTGATGGAAGATGTGCATAAAAAAATGATTAGAAATGCACAAATAGTTCAGTAAGATAAATAATGATCCAGAATTATTAAGGAATGAAAAAAATATAGAAATACACATATACAAAAAGATGAAACAAAAATAAAAATTCATTTCATTAATATCAAAGCACTGAAATATGTTTACTTATAGAAATGGAAATGAACTAGCTTGAGTTATTGTAGATTATCTCTGAGACGAGATGTGGTGGCTACATGCCTATGAACTATGTTACAATGAGGCTCAAGACCCTTTTTATTATTTAACATCAACGGAAAACCAAAAACAATTGAAACCCTAACCCGAGGAGATGGAAAACCAAGATTTTATGGGCCCCGTTAGGGTTAGGTGGGCAACCAACATCCCAGGGTCATAAATTTGGTCATATTATCTCTGTTTGGTGCATACGATACCTCATTAGAAATATATCTATGAGTACTATATGATTTTCCATAGGTTTGTCCTCGTGGGCTACCGCAGACATCAACAAAGTTCCATTTAGGGGCTCAAAACTACTCCAGAAGTTGAGGACCTAAAAAACTACTAAAAATATTAAATACTGCTATAAATGAGGAAATTGATGAAACTGACTGGAGTTCTAGGTGGAATAGCTTGGTGGCCACAAATACCCACCTGGATTAGTCCTCCTTCCTTAGGAAGAAATAGTCACAATTGCGTGTAGAGCCTCCATGATGTGAGGAAATTTGTTTTGAACTTGGTCCCTAGTCAAGGAGTTGGACCATTTTGGGAACTCGACATAGTTGGATCCTCTATTGATGAGTGTTATTCATCTATGTGTCCATGATTTGATCACTTGTGGCATGTCCCATGTAGTATAGGTTTAACTATATTGGTGTGAGTTGTTATGCACTGTCGAATGTGTCAAACAATGGACGAAAGTATGGCCGAAGGGAGTCCACATTGAATATTAGGTCTAGGCCAAGGAATACTTGAATTTTAATCTCAAAGGAATTGTTACATACATCCTTGGTGATGTTTTTCAACTCATATTGGACTAGGTGACACATGTGGTGTGGCCCAATGAGGCCTTTCTTCTTTAGATGTAGCTAAACTTTTTCTCCCACTTGGAACCTGTGTGGCACCCGATGCTCATCATGACGCTGCTTGTACTTAGCACTCGCTCTATTCAATATGTCATGGACTTGATGATGGGTGTAGTGAAGTCACTCAATGAATTTGTTAGCCCTGTCAAATTCATGCTGGACATGAGTTGAATTTGTTGGAGTAGATGCAAATGGTATGGCCTCAACAATTGGACATATTGGATGGAATCGTAATCCCACGTGAAAAGGACTCTCGATAGCTGAGTTATGAAGGGATTCATTTTAGCTGTGTTGGAAATAGGGGATGATATCATCCCATGTGTTTGAATGCTTCTAATTGTACATTCACAAAATGTGCACGATCATCCTATTGAAAGCCTTTTCTTAGCCATCAGTTTAGGGGTGGAAAGTCATGGACTTAGTGAGTTTCATATCTAACATCGACTAGAGACTTCACCAAAGTATACTTAAGAACTTGTTGTTCTAATCTGAGATAATCAGCTGTGGGATCCCAAAGTGTACCCACACCCATTCAAGGAAGATCTTAGCAATGGATTCTGTTATGATATTCTTCTTGCCGGCTATCCAAGTCAGTGCACCTGAAATAAGTGAGGATTACCTCTCATCCTTTTGTTCACAGTAGGTTTCCCAGAAGTCCATGATTTGTGGGGTGGCTTTGAGGAGTACAAAAGTAATATTTTCACGATTAGAAAATTTATGAACTAAAAATTATCCTTCCAATAGATTTAACCATCTATCTACAACATCTGCATCTATCTGACCTTAAAACATGGGAATATCAATGATAACTTATACCTTAAAAGGATTTGTGCCTATAGAGTGGTTGTTGGATGAATATGCATCACCTCTAGCTAGTCGTCGAAGGATCTAAGAAAATTTATCCATCATCGAATTCATCTGTCATTTGAGGGATTCCTTAAGAGATATTTTCAAAGGATCTACTTCCCCCTCATCTTTCTTTTCTTTTGCCATGGGATCTCGTTGGGGTTTGTGAGGTTGGTATTGCAAAGGTTCCACCAGTTCAAACCCTAACTCCTTATACCTTGACCTCGTTAGGGACATATAAAGAAAAAAATGAGAAAGAGAAGACCGCTCTGATACCACTTATCCAAAATTATGTAGAAACAAAATAAAATACAAAAGTACACACATACACAGAGATGCAACATAAATAAAAATCCATTTCATTATTATCAAAGAATTGAAATATGATTACACACAGAAATGGAAATAAACTAGCTCGGATGATGGTAGCTTATCTTTAAGAACAGATGTGGTGGCTACATGCCTCTGAACTATGTTATAATGTGTCTCAAGGGCCCTTTTATTATTGAACAATAAGGGAAAACCATAAACAACCAGAACTCTAACCCTAGGAGATGGAACGCCAATTATGTTTGGGCCCCATTGGGATTAATTGGGTAGGTAACTCCTCGAGGTAGTAACTAGGTCATATTATTTCTATTTGGCATGGAAGATACCTCAATAAAAGGATCTATCCAAATACTACAAGGTTTCTAATGGGCCCTTCTCTATGGATATGGCTCTGTTGCAGACCTAAAAAAATGTCCTTTAGAGGTCAAAATTTCTCTGAAAGTTCAGGACCCAAAAAACCTACCAAAAATAGTAATTGATCCTCTAAAGAGGGAAACCGATGAAACTGACGGGAGGTCTTAGTGGAATAGGCGAGTGGCCACCAATATCCCCCTAGATCAACTAAGGACTATGGCATCTCATTTCCACAAATTTTAGTTGAGAAAAGAGAATGTTGATAGCACATTAGCAAGAGTGTTAGTTAGATCTGTTGACATGAAAAATGGTAGCATCCTACCCATCAATCTCACTCTGGATAAGTATGTCAAATATGAATTCTATAAACACAAATTAAGTTGGTTAACTGATTGACTAGAATCAACTTTTTCTTACAAAATTATCATATCAAGAAAATCACACTAAGATAATGTGTTCAGAAGGTTGATATGCATAATTTATTGGTTTTTTGAAGGTGAAAGGATTCCATAGATAGTTTGATCAATAATTTCAAAACAGAATGGACGTAAACACCATGAAGAGAGTTAAGAGGAAATGATGAATGAGGTAGGTTAGAAAAATATTATTGCGAGATTTGGTGACGTCAATTTTTTCTTTCATATTTTTTTATTATAGTATGTCATATTATTCCAAGTTGTGCTCTTAAGTCATCATAGTAAATTGATAAATATTATCTTATGCTTCTGAGTCTCAATGGTACCAGGAAAAGAACAAAGGTATTACTTACCACAGAAATCGTATGTGAAGCAATTGTCCTAAAACCTTAGGTTTTTTGTTACATATTTGATATTATGGAATTAAGATGGTGTCTAAATAAGAAGTCATCAATTGCAAGCCACCATCAGGACAAGATAAAGGAATCTACCTTGAACTTTGAAAAGAGAAAAGAATGATGATAATAAGTATGATTACTATGAAATGAAAAATTATTCCCACATTGAATTAAGAATTCTATTTCTTTTTAGAAATCCACAAATCCATATAAGATAAATGCATTAAAGTAACCTACTCACTAAATAAGGTGGATGGAATGCTACGAATTCATCTTTAATAAAATAGCTATACTATATGAACAAAGGAGCATTGGATAATTACTATACATATAAATGCAAAAGAGGAAAATTCCATGACTATGCATCGAAGCAAATTGTGTGCAACTTGTATCCACCACTTGTAATGTAACATGACAAAGAGGCCAAAATTGAAAGAATGTTGCAAAGTGGAATTTTGGTGTTGTATTGTAAGAAAATGAAAAAGAAATACAAGATGGAAATAATAAAGAAACTTGGTAAAAAAAACATAGCAATATAGCCATCTTGAATATGTCAAGAAAAGGAAGTTACCGGAAACTCTAGTTATGCATAACTAGTGCATACGTAATACTTGAATTAAAATAATGTATATTAGTGCTATTTAGTACAATATCTCATAAAATATGAATAGTAAATGATTTTTGAACATATCATTATTGTTAAGAAAATACTGTAGACAAAATTGATACCTCATTGTTCATCAACTTATAATGGAACCATGTGGTGGGGTCTGTCTATTGGCATAAAAATTGGGTAAGTAAAATAGTTTTAAATGATCAGCTTACAATGATGTTTCTAACTCTTATTGAGTGAAAGTTACTAACCCTTGATTGGGTTCTGATGCATGTTGATTACCTTTTCTAGGTATATGAATAACAATTGAAAGTGTTTGCAATGAAGATTGAGGCAATATATATACTTTCTTAAATAATGATTTATGGAAACTAATGGCCATATCATTGTGAATGTAGGTAAAACAAGAAAATGTAATCTTGGTCAATCCTTTGCACATTCTCAATAAGAGAAAATTATTCTACAAAAACAAGCATTTACCTAGGGCATTTCAAGCAGGAGAGGCTCCCTTGGAAGAGGAAAATAATTTTTTTTATGCACGATGCATATTCCAGTGATTTTGAAGGCCAGGAAACATTGATGATGGTGTTTCACTCTAGGGGGAAAGATGTAATGCCCCTCGGTGAAAAGAAAATATTAATTTTATTTTTACTACAAAGACTTGGTAAATCACGGGCTATGCAGAAATCTTAGTGAGAAACTTTAATGTTTGAAAGTTTTATTTTAATTCATCTAAAAAAGATTATGACAAGTCTTCGAATTCATGGAAAAAAACTAGATGAAATTTTCAATTACCATACATTTAGAGAGACTTACTTCCTCTCTCTCCTTAGAGGTAAAAAATCTCAGTGGGAAAAGAAGCCAAAGAAGGGAGGTGGACAATAGCCAAAGGAATCTTAAAGGAAAGAGAGAGAGAGAATAATTAAATTTCAGAAAACTTGAACATGACATTGAACATGACATTGTTAAGGTGGGTAGAACTCTACCAGGAAGGTTATTTCTTGAGCTAGACTAACAGTTACTGGAAATCCTGAGAAAGACTTGTGAGTCAAAAAGGCTCTAGGCTAGACTCGATAGTCATAATTCAAGAGGAAAAACCTTTTCAAGTCACTATCTTTCTACTATTTTGGAATTGAAAGGCTCGAGGGGAAAACTAGATGTAACTACCATTGTCATTGGTTGAGACGATCAATCAATTTCTTGGCTAGATTCCTTGGATGTGTAGTCTGGAAAATATGAGTATAACGCTTGCGCGAAGACTTATCTTATTTTGTGGAAATATTATGCTCTATAAATGTTATTAATATAGAATAAATTGATAATTTGATAATATGGAGAATTATAGTGAAGGACTGGAAAATCAATATATGCTCTTAATGAATATTGAAGGACTGTAAATAACCATAGGGAGATAGTAAGCACTGGAAAATATTTTGTTATTCATGTTGATATAGAAAGGGGAAAAGAACTAAAATTGTGTTCAAGTAAGAGAAAGCAATTTATAAATATGTGATTCAATTTTTTTTTCATGTCCATGGAAATATATTGATGTGAAAACTTCATGTAAGAACAACTTGGAACAAATTGGATAGTTTTGGGCAACAAAGGTTGAGTTAATATTAAACTTTTTATCTTTTACAGTATAGAGCAAGTTAGTCATGGTCTACCAAACCAAAGTTCAGGAAATGGAAGTAATAATCCTAGTGGGCGAAGGTCGGTCCCAGATAAGAAAGCTATGACTTACCTGACCATGGATTGGAATACCTTTAGTATTTATTGAACACAACAATGGATAAAAAAAATAACTTTAAATAAATTGTAAGTGATATATGTATTCTATATATATTCCTTAACTGTCATCTACTATCCCACCTATAGTCTCGGGCCCTGAGTAGTTTTCCTAAACATTTGGAACCCTCATGGGTCGATGATTTGTTTAGGAAATAAAATGCCACATAATAAATAATTAATAATTAATTACGATACAACAAGTATTAATAGAAACATTGTGAGAACAAAATGAAGAAAGGAAACAACATTAATTTCTAAACTAGTTCCAAGCTAAGTGAATAGAGGCCCAAACTACCAGTCATGCACATAACAACAACAACAACAATATCAAGAGACCAAGTTTATATAAATTCCAAACACCCATTTAGAAAATACAATTAGTCCCGAAATGGGTTCTCTAATCCAAGTAGTCAAGCAGCGTACAACACTAAATATATACACCCGAACAAATATAAAGTAAACAATTACTTTATAACTGAATGAAGTTGCAACAATATACATTTTAGCATAAGGAGTTCCTCTGAGTTCACTGGCTACTATTAAGATGCTCTAATGGAGCAAGGCCTTTGAATGAGACTGAGATCTGGTAGAGGTTGTAGGTTAGATACCCCAAAACTACCCCAAGGCATGTCAACCATACATCAAAGTTTAACTCAACGGTGGATTTGTAGCCAACTGCAGACTCCTTTAGCTACCATATGTCCATAGAAGTCTCCATAACTTATCCCTTGGGACAGGTTAAACATATGCAATGCAAGGGGAATTGTCATAGTCAGAATTGTAAAAGTTAAGCCCAACATTTTAAAAATACACATTTTAGTTATCGACCATAAGTGCAACCATTTAATTGTATCCATTGTGAACCATTGATATCATTCTACTACATGAGATCCCTTGGTCGGGCATCTCACCATTCCTAGGGAATGTTGACACTTATATGCCATGAGAATTTGAGATTGTTCCATATTTGATGGTGAATTCCTTGTCTTATGAGTTTAGTAATTTTGCAAACAAATTGGAATACCAACTATGACCATGCCTTTAACCATCAAATCATTATGTCATATTCTACTTATATCACATAAAAGTGTAACAGGGTTCGTGTGAAAAAATTATCCGAGAGATAATAAATAATTACTGAGAAGAACAAACATAAAATAGTGAGCACCAATCGCAAACCATAAAAACAGTACACATAGTTTTTACATTGGGAAAGCCTTAATTCTAGGAAAACCCCAGGCTAATGGAATTCCATTAGTCTTGGTCAAAACCATGGCCAAACCGGCCATGTTATCCTTCACAACTCACCTTCATGGCGTGCATTTACAATGAATTCTTCCCAGTGTTATCAGGAAATCTAGTGTCTATGCAGAGCTGCTAGTCCCACTAAGGCTGGTAGCTACCTTAGAAGAAAACAAACTAAAACCACTTTCGTTTTCCTTTATAAGAAGTAGATAAGAGAGGAACAAAGGAGACCAACCTCTGTCTTGTGCTTGGTTCCTTGCTTGATTCCTCTCCCCTCAGATAGATCTTTGCCACTCACTTCCTTGTCTACCCAGCTTCAAAGAGCACCTGTAGAATCAAGGCAGCATAACACTATCCAAGAACAGAGATCTACTATCATAAAAAATTTAGGACCAAATATATATTGACCACACAAATGCATATATCATCAATCATACAAGAATGTGGAGGAAAACTTGAATAGCTTTATTAATAATCAAGAATAGCAAAGAGGATTACAACCAATTGTTCTAACCCAGCGTCATCCTCTCAGCAAGAAAGCCCTTCTTCACCTCATGAAAAGCTTAGATCACCCAACACTATGATGTTACACCAAGAAACTAGCAGCACTTCCTTACAAGATACAAAATTGCAGCCTCTAGATCTCTGGGATGAGGGATCCATATATAGATGTTTGCAAGGGGGGCGAGTCAACTTTTGAGATTTGATTAGTGTCCTCTCTTTGAGAGTTCTTGATTCCACTTGGAGATTGATGACCTCTTACTCATCCCTGGGTGAATGCAGAGAGGCAAGTGTCACAGGAGAAGTTTCTGGAAGATTCCATGATCCTCCAACTTGCAGATTGACCCTGCCATTTGTCCACTCTCACCCATCGCACCCCATAGAAGGGCCTTTCAGTATGCATCGCACCTCCCGTGTGCATTTAGGTGGGATGCAATGCACTTTGGCCATGGAGCAGGTTAGATGGCCTAATTTCGACTAGTTCTAAGTATTTTTTCATGGAGAACTTCTGGGAGATGATGTAATCAACTGACCTTGTTCTTTTAGGGGTTGGAACAACACTTTTAGGGAATTAAGAGCCCTCGGTTTATGGACATTTATGACTGGGGTTACAGTTCCCAAAAATGTCTATAACAGTTGCCCCCTAAAGCATGAGGTCGTTAATCTTTTGATGTCGGGTGAAATGCTTTATCATGAGGATCCGAAGTTTTTTCAAGCTGGAAGGTGACCTGTAATAAGATACAATACAATAAATTATCTTCATAATATTTTCATGATCTAGCTGAGGCGGGCATTCCCATGCTCAACTTTATAAATTCATTTTCATGTACATAAGACACACAATTGTCTAAGTGCAGACTGATGATTCTGGTAGAGCCATCATCCCTTGGATTGGATGATTATCTGTGCAGTAATGATGTACATTTCATGTCTTTATTTTCCTGAATATATATCACAGCCCAGATGTATGAATCTAGCTCCGGGGTCTTCAATCTCGTTCGATATTCACTCAAAGTACAAGTCGATCCATGTGAGAGATGTTCTAGAGTCGAACATGGAAAGACATCGCCTGATTACCAGCCAATGATGTAAGCTATTAACAGGCACGAGAGGAATCACCGATAATGATGATGACCATCAAGGTACTACAGTACAATTGACGTGGTGTGAATAAGGGACTTGGCGTCGAACACCACGCAAAATCTTTCGGTCAAAGGCCATTGATGTAAACCTGTCACCGGTAGTGAGAAACTTGCCATTGAGGCATGTAAGCTTCAAAGTACTGAAAGGGTTGTTCCTAGATCGACTTCCTGGATAATGAGCTGATGTCGACAAGAAGCGATCTGTCATAGGAGGGCCTTAGTGAATCCCACATCAATGACACAAAACAGAGCAAATGATTTTAATGGAGGTGAAAACGATCTGATGACATAAGGTTCAGGATGGTGGTCATGAAAGAATGGAGCGTAAATTTATTGCAGTGGATGAGACAGAGGTGAATTCTCTGAGTGAATTCTCTTGAACATATCGGTGACACTGACATGATGGATTGGTAGCGTTAACCTCAAATATGGATGGTGTGACGGAGTAATGGTGATATGACTAGTGAACGGAACAACCCAACCCACTCGGATGCGGAGTGAAAGTGTCATGTTCAAGAGCGACTTGCTACCAATAAAGTTTCTTCAAGTTTTCTTCCCAATTTTTCCCCAGTCATTGCTGGCTAGTACCTCTTTATTTTGGTCAAGATTGAGGAGGATAACATATGCTTGTTCTATAATTTTCCCTTCGGGCAAACCCATCGCTATGTTTTAACGAGCCTAGCGTTAGTGAGACTCATTCTTGTCTGTATGGACAAGTTTGTCGCTATTCGGTTTTAACGAATTTAATGACAAAGATAACTCGGTCCTTTCCAATCTTAGAGAGTTTGAAAAGGGATGTAAACAAAACTCCAATAATTCTTTTTTGTCATATAATCCCTTGAGTCTGAAAAAGTATAAAATAATACAAAAGGGATTAATTTTCGGTAATTTTAACAATCCGAACAAAACAAGCACTCGATCCTTTTGTGTAATAATCCCTCAGGTCCAAAAAGATTAAAATCTAAAGAATGGATAGGACTTCCAGTCACTTTAACGAGCTGGAGAGGCCAATTGCTCGGCAATCTTTTCATATTTTACGAGTCAGATGTAAAGAGCTTAAAGGAGACTCGTTTTTCGAGGAACAAGTGATAAATTCGGGTAGCAACTAATTGTAGGTAAGGTTTGGAATTTTCCAATCACGGCAGTGTCACAAGGATGGCTAACAGGATCACTCTTCGCAGTTGTTCCTCAAAAAGGGTAAACAATCAAATGGAGGTGAATGATCGGCCAATATAGAGTGGAGGTGATGATGAGAACACGACCAAGGCTTAAAAGGCTGATGGTAATGCATTCACGATGGTTATTTACCAGAAATTGGTTCATTTTTTAATGAGCTTAAACTCTGGGGGAATTTTTTCTCATTGCTTATGTTTATTTTTTAACGAGCTTGAATTCCGCGTTAAAACTGCTTGAGGTGGGTTTATTTTTTAACGAGCTTGAACCCTGCAGTAACACTGCTTGTGATAAGTTTTCATGCCCCCAGCATAATAACGTAAATCGAGGTGCATGCCCCCCAAGCTTCATTGCATTCAACTCGATGGTTGGAATGAAGGTTTACCTTTGAGATTTGGAAAGGGATTTGTTTCATTTTTTAATGAGGTTGGCACAGTAAAAGAACTATCCTCATGACTCCTTGTTTCATTTTTTAACGAGGTCGACACGAGATAAGAACCGTCCTCAGAATCCACCGTATTTACAGTATTTGATAGAAAATCAAAAACTAAAGGATGATTAAGGTCATTGGAATAATCTTCATTGTAATCCGGGAGATGGGAACGATGGTGGTAATCTTCCCATGGTGCCTCTCCTAACATCATTGAGTGAATGATTCCTTTGTCTGTAGAATGTACATGCGACTAAGGATCTGAAGAGGTACCATATTCCTTAAACCTATCTATCCAAACACTCGATGAGCATTGTGTTGGCATTATGTTTCAGGTGTTGTCCTTGATGGAAAATCCTTTCAGGTGATAAATCAAGAAGGACGCAGGAAATATGTTCAGAAAGTGCGTCCCCGCAGGTATACCATACAGAACCCGCGTCCAGGGACGCCGGACAGCCGTTCAGGAGGTGCGTCCGCCCAGTGCACACATTTCAAGGCAGAGAAAAGCACGTGGGGGTTTCTTTGCGTGGTATCTAGCCGACGGTTTTGTGTTTCTATGGTGTCGGCTCGTGGTATTGTTCCATGTTTTGGGGAGAAGCTTGCCTATATAAAGCAAAGGAGTTCATTTGGATTAAGAATCATCTTGGTTGAATATCTTTTGGTGAGATCTAGTCCAGATCTATAAAGGCGAATCTTCTAATGGACTGTGATCTCTATGGCGCATGATCAGATCTGTGGATCTGAGTGTTTGGGTTGGTTCTGAAGTCCTCGTATCTTTTATATCTGAAGGGACGCAGGTTCAGTAAAGGGAAAGTGCGCCGGGACGCAGTACAGTAAAGGCTCAGGTGCGTCTCTGAGGCAAAGGACGCGGCGCGACTGTGTTATTGGGTGCGTCTCTGAAGCAAAAGATGCGGCGCGATAGTGTTTCTGGGTGCGCCGGTCGCAGCAAAGCATAGAGGAACAGTGCGTCGGCACGCAGAACAGTGGAAGGTAGACTGCGTCCAGTCGCAGGTCACAGAAAGAAAATATGCGTCCCTGTCTTAAGATGATCTGTTGACTGTATATTTCTGTTCATAAGGTGTTCTGGGTTATTTCTGTAATTACTGATCTGATATCTGTAGTGGACTGTATCTGTTGTATACTTGTTGATCATTTGATTCTTCATGAAAAGAAGTAGGGGGTTGTAGCTCCCTTCTAGGAGAGACTGGAAAACGAGAGAGAGTTGTAGCTCTCTGCAGGTTGCAGCCTGCGTGCTGGTAAAGGACTGCGCCAGTACAAAATCATTGTAAAAAGAATTTCTTGAAAGAAGATAGAGACATATTGCAGCAGGTGGTTTTCTCCCGCATTGGGTTTCCACCTTACATCTTGTGTTCTTTGGTGTGACTGTCTATTTTCTTTATTCATGCTCATTATTTTATGGTACTGATATGCAAGAATAATTCAAAAGATCAAATAAGGAAGATTTGGTAAATTGCTTGATAATACTGATTCACCCCCCCTCTCAGTATTATTTCCAACAATTGGTATCAGAGCAGGTCCTTCAGAAAAGCTTGATCGCTTGAAGGTAGATCGTTCATCATGAGAAACTACGAGAGAGAAGCATCAATCAGGCCACCAGTTTTTGATGGGACAAACTTCAATTATTGGAAGGTAAGAGTTACTGCATATCTTCAATCTCTTGGTACTGAAGTTTGGGACATTGTAGAAACAGGCTATGCTTTTCCTTCAGCTACTCCTACAGATCCAGCTGAGAAAAAGAAGTATGAAACAAATGCAAAAGCAGTCAGTACTCTATTAGGAAGTATATCCCAAACAGAATTCATGAAGGTAATGCACTTCAAATCAGCAAAAGAAATATGGGACAAAATGATCACAAGCTATGAAGGAGATGAACAGGTAAAACAAGCCAAACTTCAAACTCTCAGAATTCAATATGAGACTCTCAAGATGTATAATGATGAAAGTGTGGCTAATTATTTTCTTCGGGTAGATGAGATTGTAAATTGTATGAAAAATTTGGGTGAAGAAGTAAAGGAGTCTCTAGTAGTTCAAAAGATTCTAAGATCATTATCCCCCAAGTTTGAATCCAAAGTATCTGCAATAGAAGAAAAAGAAAATCTCCGTGTTCTTACTATGTCTCAGCTACATGGAATTCTAACTGCTTATGAAATGAGAAAGGGAGGACCATCAGACAGAAGGGAGGCTGCTTTTAAAGCATCAGGCAAAGAAGATTACTATGAAGCAAGCCATGATCCAGAAGAAGAGGAAGAAGAATCAAATTTTGTCAGAAATCTTCAAAGAGGTTCTGGAAGGTTCAGAGGTAAGCTACCTTTCAAATGCTTTGCTTGTGGAAGAGTAGGTCATTATGCTGCAAAATGCTCTTATAAGGATAAAGGAAAGGAACCAGTTAGATGGAACAAGAAACAAAGCGCAAATAAGAAAAGCTACTACACCCATGAAGATAGTGATGGCTTATCAAACAGTGATGAAGATGAACAAGGTAATAAATATAGGTTGTTAATGGCATTTGAAGATGATGATTATGAGGATGCTGTAGATGTGGATAACCTTTATGATGAAATTACTAGACTCAAGAGATGCATAGAAGAAAAGAACATGATTATTGATACTCTACAATTCCAAATTGATGAAAAGGAAAAACATCTTGAAAAATTAGAAGGTGAAATTGTTGGTCTTAGAAAAGAAATTGAGAAAACAAAAACTATTAATCTCAAGTTTGTCAAAGGATCTGAAACTTTGGATGAGATTATCAGTGTGCAGCGGTCTCCACTAAATAAGACAGGTTTGGGCTATAATGGAGAAACTTCTCAAGCATCCACTTCAAAAAGTTATCTTGATGCAGCAAGAAGAAATGAGCAAGAGCACAAGGAAGATCATCAGGTAAAGCAGGGACAAATGTCAAGCAGAAACTATCAGGGGCAATCCAGCTTAAGGGTGAACAAAAGCCACAACTAGCCACAGGTAAAATCTTCTCAATTTGGTTCAAGAATAGATGAAAATAGAAATTACAATCAGTTGGCTGGTAGATCCAATAATCGCAGAAGCTTCTTCAATGGACAATGCTTTTCTTGCCATAACTTTGGTCACAAAGCAGCTCAATGTGTTGCGTATAAAACAATCATGACTAGGGAAGCTCAAAAACAAAGAAGTATGACAGGGATTACAAAAAGGACCTATAACAACTTTTCAGCTCTTGAAAATGAAGTTGAATGTTCTATTTCCAATAATTTTGGACATAAAGACTTTGAATGCAGAAGCAGGTTTCCGGAAAGAAAGGTACAAGAGCAGAAAAAGGAACAAGCCTCAGGCGCCAAAACATGGAGAATAAAGGAACCTCAAACAGAAAGATGTGGGATAGCATTTTATGCAGAAGGACAAGAAAATCTATGGTACATTGACAGTGGATGTTCGAAGCATATGACAGGTGATAAAGAAAAACTTGAGTCTTATTCTAATTTAGAAAAGGGAAAGAAAGTCTCTTTTGGAAATGATACTCCTGCAACTATAAAAGGAAAAGGTATTGCTCCTTTAAAAGAAGATGTTAAGGCTGGAAATGTTTTGTTTGTTGATGGATTGAAGCATAATCTACTAAGTGTCAGCCAGATGTGTGATCAAAGAACCGAGGTTATATTCAGATCAAATGGATGCCTTGTTCGTGATCTTGATACAGGTAAAACAGTTCTCAAAGGAAAGAGAACTCCAAATAATCTATACATATTTGATGAAGGACAACAACAATGCTATCTAAGAAAGAATGAAGAGCACTGGTTATGGCATCGAAGGTTGGGACATCTAAGCTTCTCTCAAATAAGGAAAGCTTGCAAATATCAGGCAGTTCGCGATCTTCCAGATATCAAAATTCCTGACAACACCATATGCAGATCATGTCAGTTTGGAAAACAAACCAGAACTAACTTTCCAGAGAAAGAAGGATCAGCCAGCATGCCTCTTGAGCTAGTACATACAGATGTATGTGGACCATTCAGAAAAAGAACACCTAGAGGAGAGGAATACTTGATATTATTTATTGACGATTTCTCCAGGTTTGTTTGGTTAGGTCTTATGAAGCACAAAGATGAAGCATTCGAAAAATTCAAAACCTTCAAAGCCTTGGCTGAAAATGAATCAGGTCACAAAATTAAGTGCCTCAGATCTGACAGAGGTGGGGAATTTACTTCAAATGAATTTTTCGATTTCTGTGATGAACATGGGATAAGGAGAGAATTCTCTACAGCTAGAACGCCTCAGCAAAATGGAGTTGTTGAAAGAATGAACAGAACAATCCAACAAATGGCTCGTGCTATGCTTGATGAATCAGGAACCCCCGCAACCTTCTGGGGTGAGGCTGCACATACTGCGGTTATTATTCTCAACAAGACAAATGTCCGGGTGAACAGCACTCAAACCCCTCATGAGCTCTGGAGTGGTAAAACTCCTTCGGTAAAGCACTTCAAAATATTTGGGAGCAAATGCTATATCAAGAATACTGAGGAGCAGCTTGGCAAACTTGATCCTAGAGCAGATGAAGGCATTCTTCTTGGCTATTATCCACATAGCAAAGCATACAAATGCTACAATAAAAGACTTGGCAGAATTGTTGACAGCATTGATGTAGTGGTTGATGAAAAGGGATATATTCCTAGGCAAATACATCGTGAAGACATCGAAGAAGATGAGAGCTACCCTCAAAGACAGAATGATGAAGAAGAAGAACCTCAAGAAGAATCTCAAGAAGAACTTCACGAAGAAGCAGAAGAACGGACAAGAATAGAAGAAAAGACTCCATCCAGATATGTTCAGAAGAACCATCCAGAATCTCAGATCATGGGACAAAAAGAAGCAGGTATACAAACTAGAAGAACAGTTGCAGAAGCTTCAAGCTATTTGGCATTACTTTCCTCCACCGAACCACAAAATGTGAAAGAGGCATGCAAAGATGAATGTTGGGTGAAAGCAATGGATGAAGAACTTGAGCAAATCGAAAAGAACAACACTTGGGAGCTGGTTCCTAGACCAAAAGATAAGAATGTTATTGGAACAAAATGGGTCTTCAAAAATAAATTGAATGAAAATGGAGAAGTAATTAGAAACAAAGCCAGACTCGTCTGTAAAGGGTATGCGCAGCAAGAAGGAATAGACTTTGAAGAAACTTTTGCTCCTGTTGCAAGACTTGAGGCCATCTGAATGTTCCTTGCTCTCTCAAGTTTTCAGAACTTCAAAGTATTTCAAATGGATGTGAAATCAGCCTTTTTGAATGGAGACTTGGAAGAAGAAGTGTACATTGAACAGCCAGATGGGTTCATTCTTGGAAATGATCCAAATCTTGTATGCCGATTGAAAAAGGCTCTCTATGGTCTCAAACAAGCTCCAAGGGCTTGGTACTACCGGTTGGACAAATATCTTCATCAACAAGGTTTCTTAAAAGGTTCAGCAGATAGCAATCTGTATATAAAAGTTGAAAATGACAAATTGCTAATACTTGTTGTGTATGTAGATGACATTATTTTTGGCAGCAATGAAGAAGCTATGAGTCAAAGCTTTGCCTCAGTCATGCAGAAAGAATTTGAAATGTCCTTGCTAGGAGAACTGACATATTTCCTTGGTTTGCAAATCCAACAGAAGGAAGGAGGAATCTTTTTATCTCAAACCAAGTATCTCAAGCAGATTTTGAAGAAATATGGCATGGAAGATGCAAAACCAGTATGTACACCCATGGTCATAGGATGTAGTCTCAGTGCAAATGATGAATCTGCAGCAGTACATCAACCAACCTACAGATCTATGATTGGAAGTTTACTATATTTGACAGGTACCCGACCAGACATCATGCATGCAGTTGGAATAGTTGGAAGATTTCAGGCAAATCCGAAGGAGACTCATCTTCAAGCAGTAAAGAGAATTTTCAAATATCTTCAAGGGACTCAAAATTATGGCTTATGATATCCTAGAGATACAGATCTTACTCTTCATGCCTATACAGATGCAGATTGGGCCGGAAGCGTGGATGACAGGAAAAGCACAAGTGGTGGTGCGTTCTTTATGGGTCCCAGACTGGTCTCTTGGTTCAGCAAGAAACAGAGTTCAATTGCCTTGTCTACAGCTGAAGCAGAATATGTTGCTGCTGCATCTTGTTGCACCCAACTCCTTTGGATGATGCAGAATTTGCAGGATTATCAAATCACTTGTACTCCTCCAATCCCTATCTTATGTGACAACACAAGTGCAATCAGCATCTCAAAGAATCCGGTTATGCATTCAAAAACCAAGCACATACCAATCAAGTACCATTTTCTCCGGGAACAAGTACTTGAACAGAAGGTCAAGTTGGAGTATGTTCCTTCTAAGGAACAAGTTGCTGATATTTTCACCAAACCGTTGCCCAGGGACACTTTTGAATACCTCAGGCAAAAGCTGGGGGTTGTTGATGCATCATCTTACTGTTGATCATCTTCCTATTGGTGGTATAGGCTCAGGGGGAGCACATAATGCATTGTTGGCATTATGGAGAAGGAGATCTTGGAAATAGCTGCAATATGTCTCTATCTCCTTCATGATGGATTTCTGGTTACAGATCTGGAGATGCATGAGCATAGGGGGAGCATACCCTTTGCTCTTGATGTCAAAGGGGGAGAATGAAGCTGAAGATTATGTGGTTGCCATCAAGTCCAAAGGGGGAGATTGTTGGCATTATGTTTCAGGTGTTGTCCTTGATGGCAAATCCTTTCAGGTGATAAATCAAGAAGGACGCAGGAAATATGTTCAGAAAGTGCGTCCCCGCAGGTATACCATACAGAACCCGCGTCCAGGGACGCCGGCCAGCCGTTCAGGAGGTGCGTCCGCCCAGTGCACACATTTCAAGGCAGAGAAAAGCACGTGGGGGTTTCTTTGCGTGGTATCTAGCCGACGGTTTTGTGTTTCTATGGTGTCGGCTCGTGGTATTGTTCCATGTTTTGGGGAGAAGCTTGCCTATATAAAGCAAAGGAGTTCATTTGGATTAAGAATCATCTTGGTTGAATATCTTTTGGTGAGATCTAGTCCAGATCTATAAAGGCGAATCTTCTAATGGACTGTGATCTCTATGGCGCATGATCAGATCTATGGATCTGAGTGTTTGGGTTGGTTCTGAAGTCCTCATATCTTTTATATCTGAAGGGACACAGGTTCAGTAAAGGGAAAGTGCGCCGGGACGCAGTACAGTAAAGGCTCAGGTGCGTCTCTGAGGCAAAGGACGCGGCGCGACTGTGTTATTGGGTGCGTCTCTGAAGCAAAAGACGCGGCGCGATAGTGTTTCTGGGTGCGCCGGTCGCAGCAAAGCATAGAGGAACAGTGCGTCGGCACGCAGAACAGTGGAAGGTAGACTGCGTCCAGTCGCAGGTCACAGAAAGAAAATATGCGTCCCTGTCTTAAGATGATCTGTTGACTGTATATTTCTGTTCATAAGGTGTTCTGGGTTATTTCTGTAATTACTGATCTGATATCTGTAGTGGACTGTATCTGTTGTATACTTGTTGATCATTTGATTCTTCATGAAAAGAAGTAGGGGGTTGTAGCTCCCTTCCAGGAGAGACTGGAAAACGAGAGAGAGTTGTAGCTCTCTGCAGGTTGCAGCCTGCGTGCTGGTAAAGGACTGCACCAGTACAAAATCATTGTAAAAAGAATTTCTTGAAAGAAGATAGAGACATATTGCAGCAGGTGGTTTTCTCCCGCATTGGGTTTCCACCTTACATCTTGTGTTCTTTGGTGTGACTGTCTATTTTCTTTATTCATGCTCATTATTTTATGGTACTGATATGCAAGAATAATTCAAAAGATCAAATAAGGAAGATTTGGTAAATTGCTTGATAATACTGATTCACCCCCCCTCTCAGTATTATTTCCAACACATTGATTTGGGTTTGCCCTCCAGGCCAAGAGAATTGATTGCTACAATATTTCTAAAATGGAGATGATCCATGCTGAGAAAATGTTTAGGAATCTTCCGAATCCATTAGATATAGAAGATTTCATATTGCAGGTTTCCACTGTGGGCACTTCCGCAAAATTACTCAGAGACGGTAGGGCAAAAGTACCCATTAAGGCAGGGTCTTTTAGGAGACCTACTCCGATATTTTGAAGCGAATGATTGCTTCCATGCATCATTAGAATACTTCTCGTAACTTGTGAACTGTTGGGGAGAAATGTTTCTTGGTCGACAATTGTAATTCCTCCTTGAAAGGGAAATGCAATCTTCCTGAAGAAGGTCGACACAACTACGGCCATGGCATATATCCAGGGCCTTCCCAGTAGGATGTTGTAATCAAGGTTTCCGTCGATTATTTCGACATCTATTTCTACTATTTTGGCCCCTAGTTCAACTTGCAAGTTACTTAAAATCCCGTATGGAGTGTATGATCGTCCATCAACTGCTTTTAACATTCTTGACGATCACTACAAGGGTGGTGAGCCTAAATTTTTCCAGCAACTCATTGACATAATACATGTAGATGCCCCCTCATCAATAATTGTTCGATGAATAGTTTTGTTGAGGGCTTTCACTTGAATAAGGAAAGCTAGTTGAGCTGGTAACTGAGGGTCATATCCTTTGTGATTAAAGGATACAAGATTGGAATCCGTTGGGTCAATCCCACCTATTACTGATAATAGATCCTGCTTTTGGGAGAGGTAATTTTGTGTACCTCAAGTGTCGACATAGGGAACGGCGATTGGGCCAGGTCCTCTACTCTATTATAATTCTGTGCTACTTTGGCACGAGTATTAAATGTCGATTTGTGTACTACTCCCTTTGGTAGCTTTATGATTGGTTCAAGAATGATGGGTGGCACAACTTCAGTCAAAGTTGTTGTCGAACTACTAGGTTGTTCATTAGCCTTGATATTCGACAGCTGTGGATTCCCATAATCTTTATTCCTTGTCAAAGCATCATTTTGCTGCATTGAGATAGACAACATAAGCACTTGGGATCAGGAAGAATTTTGATTAGCAACCAGTTTGGTTCCCGGGTTTGGAAATGGATCAGTCAATACTGCTGAGGTTTTTGAACTCTTAAAGAGTTTCTTAACTTCAGCTTTATGTGGATAATCTCTCGTCCGATGATCCTCATCGCATATCTGACACCCCGCAAGGGGTTTCCTTTGCCTAGAAGGGGCTGCAGAAGGTTTTCAAGAGATGTCTCATCCTGCTTCTTTTTCCTCCCTTTCTTTTTCTTCTTGCCCCCTAGTTGCTTCAGTTGTTTGCCCTTGTCAGTCGACATGACATTTACCTCCGAGGCGAGAAGTTCTTCATTTGCATTTTGATAAGAAATCTTACGAGCTTTCTTAGATGTAGCCTTTTTCAATTTCGTGCTTGTCGTACCTATCACGCCATCGTCGGCATGAGAGTCTTTGTTTGATTTAGGAGGGGGAGGAATAGAAAATTCCGGTCTAGGAGCATTAGGTATTTTATTGTAGAGTGTGCCAGACTAAGTGTAGATCAAGTCTGCATATTGTGCATGAGCAATAAATTTCTCTTCAGTGATGACTCCTCCCTTTGCCACATCTTCTGTGATAGAAGGTAATAATGATTTAATAAACCATTCAGCTAGCAGTTGATCAGGAACATATGTTTTTACCATTTTGCGACGACGTCACCACTCATGAATATGATCGGATATGTGAGTGGCTGTCATTTGTTTGAAATTGGTAAGAAGTTCTATTCCGGTTTTGTATCTTATGGGTAACTGAAAATGGGTTAAAAAGGTTGTGGCTAGGGTACTGAAGTTATCAAACAAAGCTCTAGGTAATTCGATATACCATTTGGCTGCCGGACCAGTTAACGTTCTCTAAAAAAGGCGAAGTCTAATCGAATCATCATTTAGGGTGTTTGATGAGCACCACAGATGAAAAGTCATCACATGATTCGACAGGTCTTCACCCAGATTTCCATTAAATTTAGGAATATCTGACAGAAGTTTATGCAGAATCGCTGGCCACCAAGGGGCGTAAGCAATTGGATCGTTCATTTGCCGATTTAGATCCGGTAACTCTAAAGTCGCCACAAAGGGTAACTATTGATTTAGGTTTGGCGAAGCATACCTAGGATAAGATGGAATCGCCTGGGCAGTTGGTCTTTGCATACCAATATAATGTATTTGATGCTGGTAACTTTGATAAGGTTGATGGGCATAACCATTATAGTATGGTTGTTGATAACCTCTTTGGAAATGCGGTTGCCCATTACTTACAAAGACTTGTTGCTCAGGTCCTTGATATGATTGCTGGAATGGCGGTTCTTGAGATTGAACCAGCCATGGTTGTTGGACCATTTGCTATTGCCCAATACTAGATGATTGACCAAGATGAGGAGTCATAGTACTCATTTGGGCCTGTGTCATTCCACTAGTTGGTGATTATGGTTGAGTCGCAAGGATAAGAGGTTGTTGCATTACAACCTGAGAAACCTGAGGTTGGCATACAACAGGCAAGGCTTGTACTTGCGACACTGTCACAATAGCCGGCGTAGTTGGTATATTTGACATAGGTAAACATTGTTGCATAGAGTATACAACTCTTGGTTGTTGAGGTAGCATTGGCACCCAACCGCTAGATGTAATTCCAACATAACCTGAACTTCGTTGTAAACTCCCATATGGTTGTTCTCCGGGAGGGAACAATGAAAAGGCATACTGCCCTCCATATGGTGGCAATCCAGTACTTAAAGGGTAGATTGGCCTTTGAAGACACATTAGATCAATTTGTTGAGTTTCAGAATAAGAAATACCAGATGATAATCCGGATGAAGAAATAGGAACTGACCATGTCGTCGAAACAGTCCTTGATTGGACTCCGGCTTGTTCTTGATAACTTGTCGGGACAGATGGTATACCGGCAAACATCGTTGGAGTAGCAGCACGAGGCTCTACCGTTGTTGCGTCGGATGATACAGTCCTGGATGTCGATGGTTGTTCAGACATATCTAGTCTATCCAAAAGATTTTCTAGCGATTTCAATTGACTTTCTTCCACGATTTCGAATTACTCGATCAACTAAAAATTAAGGGGAAATATGTTTCCAAATTAAATGAATTTTAGACACTTTGACACAACTTGTTTTTTCAATTTTTAAGAGTCGAGAAAAAACAAAAGATGACTCTAGTCGCCTTCGATTTTTAATGAGCTTGAAGTGACAAGTGCTCAGATGGACCTTTTCCTTTAAGGAGTCTGAAAAGGAATGAAAGAGACTACTCTGGAAATCTAGACAGAGGGATTACCAAACCAATCGCAAAACTGCAGAATACTTTTTACGGTACGGCAGTCAATCTTCCCGAACGATGTGTTCAGTGCACTGTGATCGATAGGGCAGCAGAAACGGCTTCCTATGGATAAAGGATAAAGCCTATTGTTGTCTCCCAATATATACTCGATGGTACGTGGGAGCACAAGTCCGTACTGGCACTTATCGTCTCAAAGTGGAGGAATCACCCAACCAACAATGAAAACAACAGTTACCAGGTTTTACGACGTCAGAATACGTCTCTAGCCTAGACTTCTAAATGTTGTGCGTTAGGTTCCAAAGCATTTTTAGATTCATTAAATTTATTTTACAGTTGATCTTGCTTAAGAAATTTTCCTTTCAGGTTCACCGCTTGATGTAGATATACAATTCCTAAAATGCAATCTAAGATGATAAACAATCGTTTAATCTTCTTTTTGCAATGAAAATCCTAGCTACTAAGGAAAGAGAGACGATATTCTTTCAACATAGAGCAGAGATCACACACTATATGCACTGTCCTAAATCAAACCAACAAACAACCTAAATGCAAATCCACATGCATGTATTTGTTTTTAGCCTTCTTAATGTGTGAATGATAAAACGAAAGCTAAGCGCAAATCTAAATTATTTTTCAAAGCGACATTACTAACAGGTTTCTTTTCAAGAAAAAATGAAGAAAATGACAACACTTTGTTATTCGGAATTGAAAACTTGCTTTCGACACTTGAAAAACTATTAATTCAAATCAAATACAAGAGTAACAGTGTAATTGAATATCAAGAACAATCGGATTCTCTTATATGACTAAAAACGACACTTGCGACACTTCCAGATCAAGAAATGACAGTTCAATTATGCTGCTTCTTTGTAAAAGATAATTGAAAATGGCTCAATATACATAAAAACATTTACAGTTCTTTGCACAATAGAGGCAGAATAATGGCAAGGAAGGTGGTTTCCAACAGAGGTATACTGACTACAGACAACAAAACTCCTGAATAGAGCTGAAAAGAGTGAAAAAACCAAAGTCTGAAGACAAAATTAACCCTTTCTGATCAGTGCACCTGTTACACAGGGATTCCAGTATGCATCCCACCTACAGCACACGGGAAGTGCGATGCATACAGATATCCTTGAAGAGAGGGTGCGATGGTATAGTGCGAGACTTTTTATCCAGTTCTTGATCACAGTTTGCAGCACAGTTCAGGGATTTAGGCCGAGCAAGTGATAATCAGTAAATAAATCACAAGGGTAGATCTAAGGAGGTCACTAGAACCACCACAAGGGCAATTAGAGAGCTTATAAATCGATTGTTCAGTTCATAAACAAAACCCAGAGATAGACTGAAGCAGCATTGATCTACTTTGCACTTGCATAGAAAATTCAGTTCGAAGGCTAGCAGGCTTGACTTCAGGCTCCGTCTGTAAGTTTATAAAGCAAACAAATATAGACAAACAAACAATCTATTCGATCCCCAGCGGAGTCTCCATTTTTTATTAGGAAATCTAGTGTCTATGCAGAGCTGCATGTCCCACTAAGGCTGGTAGCTACCTTAGAAACAAACAAACTAAAACCACTTTCATTTTCCTTTATAAGAAGTAGATAAGAGGGGAAAAAAGGAGATCAACCTCTTTCTTGCGCTCAGTTCCTTGCTTGATTCCTCTCCCTTCTGATAGATCTTTGCCACTCACTTCCTCGTCTACCCAGCTTCAAAGAGCACCTGTAGAATCAAGGCAGCATAACAGTATCCAAGAACAGAGATATACTATCATAAACAATATAGGAACAGATATATATTGACCACAAAAATGCATATATCATAAATCATACAAGAATGTGGAGGAAAACTTGAATAGCTTTATTAATAATCGAGAATAGCAAAGAGGATTACAACCAATTTTTCTGACCCAACATCATCCTCTTAGCAAGAAAGCCCTTCTTCACCTCATGAAAAGCTTAGATCACCCAACACTATGATGTTACACCAAGAAACCAACAGCACTTCCTTACAAGATACAAAATTCCAGCCTCTGGATCTCTGGGATGAGGGATCCATATATGGATGTTTGTAAGGGGGGTGAGTCAGCTTTTGAGATTTGATTAGTGTACTCTCTCTGATGGTTCTTGATTCCACTTGGAGATTGATGATCTCTTACTTATCCCTGGGCGAATGCAGAGAGGCAAGTGTCATAGGAGAATTTTTTGGAAGATTCCATGATCCTCCACCTTGCAGATTGACCATGCCATTTGTCCACTCTCGCGCATCACACCCCATAGAAGGGCTTTTCAGTATGCATCGCACCTCTCGTGTGCATTTAAGTGGGATGCAGTGCACTTTGGCCATGGAGCAAGTGAGATGGCCTCATTTTGACCAGTTCTGAGTAGTTTTTCATGGAGAACTTATGGGAGATGATGTAATCAGTTGACCTTGTTCTTTTAGGGGTTGGAACAACACTTTTATAGACTTAAGAGCCCTTGTTTTATGGACATTTATGATTGGGGTTGCAGTGCCCAAAAATGTCTATAACACCTAGCCTTCTAGAGGCTCCATTAAATGAAATACCATCGACATAAATCAATGGGTAAAAAATACCATGTGCCCCAAAGTCATCAGTCCTTAACCTAGTCAATTGTGACTCTAAATCCTAGTCAATTTTACCTAACAATTCCCCCCCAAACTTGACTTGGGGTTCCTTTAGTTAACCCAACCAAAACTGCTAAGTGAGACAACCACCAGTGTGGTTGACCATGAACCCAAGTCAATTTTACGTAACAATTTCCCCCCTTAAACTTGACTTGGGGTTCCTTGAGTAAATCCAAACAAAACAGCTAAGTGAGACAACCCCCAAGTCTAGCTATTATGCCACTCAAATTTTTTACTCGAGGTATTTGTTAACCTGAAATCATCCTATCACTTAGGTATAACCAAAATTTTACTAGTGACGACTCCAAACCCAAGTCAAATTTACCTAAAAATTTCCACCCTTAAACTTGACTTGGGGTTCCATGAGTAAAGCCAACCAAAACTACTAAGTGAGACAACACCCCACTCTAGCTATTACCCCGCTCAAAGTTTTTACCCAGGGGATACTTTTTAAATTGAAATTCCCCTATAACTTAAATATAACCAAAATTTTACCAGTGATTTCTCAGGCATAAGCATGACTTACCAGATCTTACAACAATATGCCCATTTGCATAAAATTTTACTCCATTATAGTTAAAAAAAATGTTGTTATATTATTTTTCATCCTCTCACCATCACAATCTCTTGGCTCATAATAAAATCATCTCATAGGATATTCAATTGTCTCATAGCCTAACCCCTAACATCGTGATCTCATGGGCATCATCTCTATGATATTGTGGCCTCTCCATCATTACTGGAAAACAAAAAAAAAATTCAGCCCTCTATGATGCTATTAAGCATGTCGGCCCAAAATAACACCCTTCGTGTGACCAAGAGCTGATAAAAACATGCTACTCACATCTCTTCATGAGCATGATTTGCAACACTTAGATTTTGTTAAATACATTGGCGTCTTTGTCTCAGTAATAAACCATTCTTAAGTGCACACAATATCCATAGCTTCTTGTTAGGGAGTAAAAATTAAATCATGCCTTGTTTCTTTGATAACTTCCAGACCTACGTGGCCTCATCTTCAAGGTTACCCATAACATCGGCCTTGAACATGAGTCTCTCACTGCAAACTGCTGGCACAACATCCACCCTCCTTTTCTCTGATCTAGCCTGATCTCTAATAGGGATCTCAATCCCTTCAAAAAACTCTTATGCCTCAGCTACCTATTACATCTGGAACATCTAACATCTTCGCTTTTCATGTGATCATCACAACATTGTTGTATGCAATAACCATTGTGACATGATCCTACATAGAGAAGTTTGATGCAAAAGAATTATCTCATTCTAGAACCTAGATCTACAAGCATTTCAATGAGCACCATGACCTACATAGCCCGTCTGCAGCTAGAACCATGGCCATTATGAGTTCCATGTGATCATTCATTATGGTTCTTGCTTTCCTTGTCAAATCGGCCTCTCCATGTGTTCTCATAGCACACAAATCACAAGCCCTTCGATCCCATTCTTGACTCTACTCCTCAGTTCCTTGAGATCATTGTAGGAAACCTCTATAACAGCCAAGTGAGGATTGATAACAATTTTCTTTGTAGGATCGGTAGTGGTGGCCTCTCTGTTGCCCACCACCAACAAGGATGCCTTGTGCTACCACGACTACACAACTGCAACATTATAGACTCATGCATCCTCCAAGTCCTACCATAGGTTTTCTCTAATCAATAGATCTGTCCTTTGCTTGAATCCAATTATTGGACTATTACCGATCTAAGTTGTGTGGCATGTCCACACATGCTCCACCTCTTTTATAGTGATGTCATGCTCCTTGTGCCCAAAGTTGCGAATAGATTATGCATCCTCTTGCACCATTGGGACCCTTCATGGGATTCCCTTTAGCTTATGTTATCACCAGAGCCATGAACTCGCTCATGTTATGAGTCCAAACATTTTGACTCTTCATCCAACATGCACTCGTCTTTCTCAACGATCTAGCTTCAGATCTAGATCACCATGTAGTACAAACACAACTTGAAAACTTAGTGCTTCCTTTGATGCTTTAGATCAAGCATGTCACTTTCTTGATCTCTGATGATATCTTTCCCTCCATGGGGCCATATAACCTTTCGAAGTAGAAGCCTAGCCGAAATGGTTTTGATACCAATTGTTAAAAATCTACTAGATAGCTATTAAATAATTATCTAGAGGAACAAACATAAAATAACCAATAACAATCATAAACCATAAAAACAATATGCATAGTGTTTACTCTAGGAAAACCCAAACTTCAGGAAAAAAAACTAACCTAATGGAATTCCACTAGCCTTGCCCAAAACCATGACCAACCCAGCCATGTGAGCCTACACTGCTCACCTCCATGGCTTACATTTACAATGAACTCTTCCCACAATTTTAAAGGCTACATTACATGAAATACTATAGACATAAAAAAATAGATACCCAATACCATATGCTCCAAAACCATTACTATTTAGCCTGGTCAACCTTTACTTTAAACCTGAGTCAATTTTACCCAACATTTTATTTTTATACCTTTTATGATTACGACTTTTAAAATTGTAGTAAAAACCACAATAACTAATGCACACATAGTCTGCCACACTAAACATGTATTAATCATTTATATTTATATATATATATATATATATATATATATATATATATATATATAAAAGAACGGCTATGTTACATCAAGCATATGATGTGATGACAATGACAAATGGCTTTAAAATGAAAAAAAAATAATTAAAATTTAATCTAACGGGGGATAATTTTATTAAATTATTGTTAATTATATATTAATATCAATTTATAACAATACTTTATTTTATTAATAATTATAAAATAAAAAAAATTGGTAAAATTTAGAATGTTAATGATAAGATAAGAAAATAAGAAATAATTCTCTTTTTTTATTTAAATAAATAAAATATCACACAAATAGGAAGCAATAAAGGCATTTAAATATTTTTAAACTAAATTTCGAAAGTCGGGGAAATAAATTTTATTTTTGATAAATAGAAAAATTAATAATATGATTTCTTTAAGGATTGGTTTTTTTTTTTTTTAAGTTTGTAATTCTATTAATGTTTTAGATATCAAACAATTATAGAAAGTAAAATATTGATATTATAAATGATTTATTTTAATAGTTATTACAAAGTAAGAGGTTTTTTCTTTCAAACATATAGAGTTTGGGTTAAATATTTTATAAAAGTAAAATAAAGACATAAAAAATGATCAAATATAAGATGCAAGCAGATTGAGAGTTTATATATATAATTTTTACTAAATTATTATTAAGTTTATATTGATATTATTTTAAAATTTAAAACAATATTTTATTAACAATTATAAAATAAAATGTGTAAGTCTACTAATGTTTTAGGTATTAGACAATTATATAGAATGATTTTCCTGGATCTGCTAGAAACTTAACGCGGGGCTTATGTGAAGCATTTTCGACAAAATTTTAATAAAGGATCTTCCAAATCTTTTCTTTGTGGTGGTCTTCCAAATTTGTTCTTTGTGGTCTTATGATTTGAAACCTTTTTTCCACAGAATGATTTTCCTGGATTTGTTAGAAACTTAACTTGGGACTTATGTGAAGCATTTTTCAAATCCAAGCTGTAATTTCTGAAAAAGATGTATGCATTGGTGTTTGCTTACGAAGATCTCCATGGGGTTTTACATAGAGTGGTGCTCTGTTGATGAGAAACCATGTGGTACGGACTTACTTTGGATTGAGCATTCGAGGGTTCTAATGAGAATATTCTGCAAGGTTATTTTTCGTATGGTTATCTTCTAGGTTCACATTTTCTGTAGGGTTTTTTAATTCTTCTGCAGGGGCATACATAAGCTTGGGAGTCATCGATCGACCTTGATCTAGATGGCTCCTAGCTTTGCGAAGATAGTTGCTGGCTTGGTTTCATCTGCCTCTGGGGGCAAGCTCTTGCCCATATCGTCAGTGAAGCCCCAACTCCCACTGTCCAGCTAGTCCAGGCCTCATTCGATGAGGCTTTGAATTTTTCTGAAAGTGCCCTAATCTGTAGATTCAATGGTTTTTCGCTATGACTGATAGCTCTCCACAGTTGGATCTTAGAGGTATGGATGCCTGTCATTTCTGATGAAATAATATCTACCACTGTGCTAGGGGTTTCTTTATAGTAGATTTTCAAAACCCTGAAAGCAAACAATGCATTCTAGATTTCAGCCCTTGGTTTTGGGAAAACTCGGGCCTATTCATGAAGCCATGGAACCCATCATTTGATCCCTCAACAACAGTCATAACCTCAACACCAATTTGGTTGAGATTTCTAAACCTACCCTTGCATCTCTGGAATTTCTCCTCGCTAAAAGCCACTGGAAATGCAACTGGGAAATTTTACTGCAAGTGCCTAGAAATAAAGGAATATGCCAGAACCACCTATGCATGCATCTGTGTGGAAATGGACTTTAGCACTGTATTCCTAGCTAAAATAAACCTAACAACTAAAGACTATGTGTGGAACCAGAAAACCGATTATGAAAGTGTCCTCTTCAGATGTCAATCCTACTTTGAGACAGGCCATCTAGCCAAAAATTGCCCAAAAGCCTCCCAGAAAAACTCTGCTAGAAAGAATCACAACAGATTTACATGGTGGGAAGGAGCACAAAAATAACATTACACTATCATGAAGGAAGAATACTCTCTAGAAAACTCTAAATCACAAGAAATTGGGCAAGAAAGAAACAACTCTCAAGACAAGCAGGGGGAAAGCCCCACCCATCAGGGAAAAATTGAACTCGAAAACCCCTCAAACATCAACAGTTATGAGGATTTGAATATCACACAAAATAAATCTTCATTTAATAGCAAATCAGATCTCTCATACCAAACTTCTTCTCTGACTATCTTCAAAAGGACAAACACAACAGATCGTGAAGCTAAGACACCAATGTCCCAATAACCAGAAGAGATGAAGGAGATGCAAGAGAAAGGAAGTTGGAAGACCGTAGAGAAAAAAAAGAAAGCTACAACATTGATCTCGCCAAGAAAGATGAGAAGCCAGACAATCAAGAACTAAGAAAATTATAGGTTTGATAGACCAATTTGGTCTCAGTGGACGCTAACCACCATCATCATAATCATCACAAAGTAAGATATTGGTATTTTAAATGATATATTTTAACATTTATTACAAAGTAAGATGTTTTCTCTGTGAAACATATAGAATTTGGGTTAAATATTTTGTATAAAGTAAGCTACAAACATAAAAATATGATCAAATATAGGATTAAAAAACATAGAAAAATGTGTCTCCCTTTCTTTACATTTGCAAGTTCTATTATTTTATAATGAAAAAGGTAAACATGAATTCAAAATCTTATTTTTTTTGGCATTTCCCACTTTGAAAGAAAATTCAATGTCAATTACAAAATTTGGGTTCGAAGGAAGGCTTGGTTCAAGGATATGACTTGATTACAATGATGCATGGTTTTCAAAATCATAGAATAAATAAAAACATAATCTAAAATTTAATCTAATACTTTGCAAGGATATATATATATATGTTTTTCAAGTTGTCAATGATCTTCTAGGCGTGACCTATGGCTTGAGGAGCTCTTTCCTAAGGACATCTAATCTCTCAAATCCACATGGGATCACACCCAGTTTAAGCCACACCAACCCTAAGCTGATTGGATTTTTTTAGCATGTTCCCCCCCTAGCACATGATACAACCTACCCTCATGAGGTTTGATCCTGGGTCGTCTTGCTAACGAGGCCCATTCTCAACCCTCAACTGGTTATGGGGACTTCACCTGTGGTTTTGACAATTTTAATGAAATTTGTAGTTTATTAATCTTTAAGATATTGAACACTTATACAAAGTAAAATATTCATATTTTAAATGATATATTTTAAAATTTATTACAAAGTAAGTTTTTTTCCTTGAAACATATAGAATTTTAGTTAAATATTTTTTAGAAGCTATGTTAAGGAAGCAAAAAACCATGATATATAATATGCAAACGTAGTGAGTATATATAGATATATTGTAACATCCTCCATCCTTGTGAATATCTATTAAGTTACTTGTATTTATTTTTATTATTTGAATATTTAAGAACATATAGGATAAGTAGAAATCCTAATGGGAATTTTTGTCATTAAATTTGTTTTTTATTTTATCATAGGACAAGGTTAAATCTAAAGGAATCTTGGAATTAACTCAAAAGAATGTCAGTGAAAATTGTTTTACCAGAATGTTATAAGTGAGTTACTTAGAAATCCTAATGGGAATTTTGATCATTAAATTTGATTTTTATTTTATCCTAAGACAAGGTAAAATATAAAGGAATCTTGGAATTTACTGGAAAGAATGTGAGTGAAAATTGTTTTACCAGAAAGTTAGAAGTTAGTTACATTTCCTCTTTTCAGATAAAATATTATAGCCAATGAAGACAAGGGAGAAGGTTGACAAAGCCAAGAAGGGCAAGAGAGAAGGCTCACAAAGCGAAGGAAGGAAAGAGAGAAGGCTGAAGGCATTTGGGAATAAGAGAGAGGGAACTAAGAACCTACACATGACATTGTGAGGTGAGGCAAGATACTGCCAATGAGGTATTCATGAGTTGGACGAAGGGCCAATGGAAGACTTATATTTTCTATCACTACAAGAGTTTTGGGTTGGACCTTGGGGGTTTGGTTTCCTATGAACTGCCCTACTCGGTGACTAATAAATAAATTTTCTGGTACTAAAGAAGCACGAGGGAGAGAAGACAATGCAATTGTTGTTGTTGTGGTTGGCGGTTGTGGTCATTCTACTGGATTCCTAGATAATCTACTACTATGGATAAGTATTATAGTACTTACTTGAATGCTGAAAATGTGTTAGTGATTACTATTCTTGTTTTGGATAAAGAAAGTGAATGATATGGATCCAAGATTGTGTTGGTAAATGTACCGCTTTTGCTTCTTAAAAACAAAATGTAATCTCTGACATTATATACATGGTTCTTTTAGTAAATTTGTTTACAAATATTCTGTGGGAAAAGAAAACCGTGAGTACTACTTCCTTTCCTCAAGCTCGAAGTACTGTAAAATAAATTCCTAAAGGAAGTGTTTGATAACCTTTTAGGACATATGCTTCTCTCAGTGAAGTAGAAATAGGAATCAAGACAACCAATAAAAGGAAAAGTTTTTTATTTCCATTTGGAACTAGTTGTGTAATAATGAGAAAACAAAGAACCTTGGTCATGGTCAGCTTAGTACCCTAGCCTCATTGGATGTAACCAGCCACCTCGGTGTACTCTCAACTAGAAAAGTAGAAATAATAAATATACAACCTTCTAATTGTGTGTAACCACAATATATACTTACTACATGAAAAATAAACAGTTGAAAACTTTGTAACTAATCCAATCATGATTATAGACTAAATTAAAAACATTATTTTGAAATCTGAAAAATAACTCATAAAGAACTGCATAAAATACATAAGGAAGAAATATATGAAGACCAATATCAAAGTTCAGTTAAACTTGGAAGTAAATCTTGAAAATTCCAACAAAGATATAAAATTATTTACATACCATAAAAATTATATTAACCACAAAACCATGAGAAGCTAAGGGGTATAAAATATTACAATAAATTTCATTATTAGTGTCAGGGCCGAGTGACCATTGTCACAAAATACAAACAATTCGTCAACTGTGAAAACCTATGGTAGGAAATAAATGTAGCATATGAATTACAACACAAAACATTAACATGAACTAACCTCGAACCTTACATGCTACACCCAAGAGAACCCATAAGAACCCTAGCATAGGTAAAAATAAATTTGAAATGAACTCTTTCAGCATAGGAAGATAAACTTGCATCCTTTCCAGACAAAGGACACTCTAGATAAGAATAGAGATTCAATATATGCCCCAATGAAGTAAAAATATTGTGTAAGACCATATTCAGAACAACCATGCGAAAACAAAACGAGGTGAGTCTACCTGCATGAAAATTAGGAAACAAACATAGTCAGGGTTAGGCCGGCCCATATCAGAGTTCATAAAATGGATAAGAATATTAGTGTAGAAACTGAACACTTTGATTTGTACCTGATACTCTCTTACCATAAAATGGGAAATTGGAGTCCCAAACCAACCTAGAAGTAAGGGTTAGAAACCATATCATTATCCCTAACACCATAGTGAAAGAAATGTAGTGGAAAGTGGTGAAAACTATTACCTGTGAGCCATGGTAGATGATACCAATCCTGTGACCTAGGGCATATCGGTTAACCGATCCCTCATTCAAAAAAAAAATATAATGTCACCAAAGGGATAGAACACAGTGTTGCTACAAACCACAAAGAAACAAATGAAAACAATTAAAATCAAGTCATTGTAACTCACCTAAGGATGAGTTGGGTAAAGAATGATGTGTAGATAGAAACATTGTAGAGGTATCCCACTAGGGTCAGTGAGATGCAAATGATTGAAACCGTGAAGTGTAAAACTAGATGATTTCACCTTAATTGAGCAAAAACCTCCTCAGCCATCAGATTGAAACCCTAGCCGATCAAGAGTTGATTCTTTTCCAGATAGACAAACCTTGGGGTTCGAGATAATTTGAGGGGGAATGCACCTTAAAATTAGCACCACCCCCAATACATCAGGCTTGACATGGTGGAGTCACAATAAGACTAAATGAACCCTCAAATCATTAAGTTATGAAACCAAGATTTGCGATATAGATGTAAATATAACTTTGATGAACATTGAAGGCACAATAAATAAGTTAATAATATGAGCACCCAAATATATAAAACATGTGAAACCATAATATTTTATGAACAACAAGGACGTATCATTTTATATGCTTCTGGAGAGACCTTACATTAGGGGATTTTTGAGGTCTAAAATGGCGTCCCTAAGAAAAATGTACAACCAGAATAAATTTTATAAGAACCAATATGATTCAAGATGATGATGTCAACCAATGGGGATGAGTCACCATTTTTTGAGTAAAAAAGTAAAAAGATTATAGAGTAATAAAATGCTAAAACTACTTATTTCAACTCATATTTTCAACTTATCTCCCTAAGGTTTTACAAAAATTTGGAGTAGGAATGCTCGTTAGATGCACAATTTAATTCCTCATCCAAGGAGTACCCATGTTGCATACTTTCAATGGACCCTCCTACATGAAAAATGAGAAATACATGAAAAAACGTTATTGCAATAATGTTTTTCATGTATTTCTCATTTCTCATGTAGTAGGGTCCATCGAAAGTATGTAACATGGGTACTCCTTAGATGAAGAATTAGTTTTTTCATCCAACACATTTTTTAGCTCGAAATTTGAGTAACCCATAGGGATATAAGTTGAAAATATGGGTTGAAATATTTGTATTTTTTTTTACCTCTAAAAATTGATGATGTAATCTAATATTATTTTATTATTTCCACTATTATTTTATAATTTCCTTAGGAGGCCCATTTTATACCTAAAAATTTCACGAATGGAACTTGTTGATGATGTTGGACCTGCCAACATGTTAAGGGGATCTCCCCAGTAAGATGTCCCAACTAGAGCTCAAACCGTTTGGAGAAGGATTCCCAACAATTGGTAGTAATGTAGTGTGTTGACTGTGGTACTGCGTAGAGTTAAGTATGATATATTTGGTTAGAAGCAAGTGTGTGACCTTTCAGCTAGTGAAGTGAGATGCATGGGGGTTATAACACATAGAGGGGGAAAGGAAGTGTACCCCTTAGAAGCTTGTAATAATACGTAGCCTGAAAGGAACTCATGAGAAGAATGACATCACAAGATGGAAAGAAGAATAGTCCAAAAACTAATGTGACAGGTTAATCCAACAACATGTCTCCAACGAGATTCACACAATTGCATACAAAATAGTTCATACACAAATGTGTAAGTTAAATAACATACATTGCTAAATCAACCAGAATAATCCAAGTACAATAAAAACATATGCATGAAAACATGTTGGCTCAGTTATATTACTAAGTGAAAGTTCCATCCACACATACACAATTGATAGCCACTAGCCCCAATAGTGGAACATTACAGTTAACACCACCTTCTCCTCCAAAGACATGTACTTGCTATAGCGAAAATTTTAGGGGCTAATATTCACCCATGGGCTAATTTTATAAACTTTTCCAAAAAAAAGATTCGCTAATTTCCGTTTTTTTATAAAAATGATTAGCCCAAATTTTATTGAATGAAATATTTTACCCTAAAAATCACCATATATATATATATATATATATATATATATATATATATATATATATATATATATATATATATAGACTATATAAAAATATTATAAATTTGAATATTTTTACAAAAATATCTCCAAGCATTTTATAGATTTCATATTATGGACTAGTGGGATTCACCAAGGTTTCGAAACTTTAAGATAAATTTCCATCCTCAAAATTTTCTCTGACTTGCTCTACCCTATGGAGAAGCCAAGACTCATCACAATACTCTGCAAGCCTTCTCTAATAAATTCCTAGCCAAAATCTTGGCTCCCAAAGGCGAGTTCTATGTGTTATGAGGTTATATTTATAACAAATGGTGGGGTGAACCTTGACATTCCCCTTTCTGATGCTTCGACTACCTCCATGATTCTTCAAATTAGTTACAAATAGATCTTTACATTATATTATGACTGTTCACATTCCACTAATGGCACTTGGAATTTCAATTATAACATATTTAAAAATAATATACATTTCCACATGTACATATGTGAGAAAAAATATGCTAGAGTTAGCCTCACAAGACACAACACTACGTCTCTGAAGTTTCACGAGATACAAACTCGGCAGCCTCCAGTTGATCATTCTTTGTCATGTAATGATGCCAAGGTTGGTAGAATGTTATGATGTCCCCAAACTGATTGATAGTGTTTTCCCGATAGTGGACTCTTTCTTCCATGGCTTTTGGGTATATGGCCTTGGGACCTATTCCCAACTCATCCTGAAGCATAAACAACATCATGTAGACCATGATAAGACCAACAATGTGTTTCACATGTTTGGTATACTCAGCTTCAAGTCATCACTGGTGGCCTCTCACCTTAGATACTACATGCACCTGTCGACCACTAACTGGACTTCGTTCTTGTGCTTAGATTTGCTAAGGGAACCTACATCTGTTCACTCTCATCCTCAACTGCTAACTTTTCTGGCTCATCAACCTTTATTGGCATTTTTTTCTATGTCATTCCACCTTGCCTTTGTTCTTATTCATGTCTCTGCTTTTTTTTCCTATTCTTTCCTTCTTGGCTCCTATTCTTCCTTCGGTTCTCGTTCTTCTTGTTGTGATCAAAGCTCTGCTACCTGTAAGACTTTCTCTTCTTTCTTCCTATGCTCTGATATCTTTGTCCTCTACTTCCCTTTTCTTATGTTGTCAAAGCTTCTTGCATGAATATTGAATGTTCCCTCTATTTGCAGCTTTGTTCTCCCTTTATTATGTCAGCAATTTACTCTTTCCTTGATCTTGTACTAGATTTCTGCCTTTTCCCAGTGACGTTGGTCTTGCTGCCATGTTAGTGTTGATTCCATTTCTGTAAACACTTGGGAATCTTCATATATTGGAAAGTAAATTGGCACTTGCTCAACTACATCCCTAGTAGCTCTTTCAGTGGTCTCTCATGAAGCAGATCCCTTTATTTCCATGGTACAATGACTGCTAGAGAAAATTCCTTCATGAGTGTGGTAGCTATGGGACAAAAGGGACACTCATGGAAAGAAAACATTAGCTCTTACAAATTTAACTTCATAGCATGATCAAGCATCAAATAGGGAATTTGATGACAGGAATTACATAATTTTGACTGACAAGGGGTCACTGACTGACTATGGAAATTGTTCACTATCTAGTCCCAATAGTTACTGTGGAGGATTGATGACTTGGATTGCACAATGCGCAGTTCAGTTTGGGTGATGGCCTGGGAGAGACTGTGGATTGCGTAGTATCAGAGACCAAGCTGTGAGACTATCTCCTAGAACTACATAATGCGCATTTGGAGCCAGCCCAAGATAGGCTCTCTGCAATTCTATAAGCCAAGGCACAGGTCTTGAGCTCCCATATTGCATAGTGCACCAAGTGAAGTGTGCGGTCTAGGAAGGGGGAGCCTAGATTTGGCCATGGGGAGTGTGAAAAAAAGAAGATTTAATGGATGATGTAAGGATGAGTGTAGATATTACTAAGTGTATATGTATGCATGTGAAATAAGTGCAACAATCTATTAAACTGAAGTAACACGAAGCATTCGAAGGGAGTCGTCGCAAGGGTGACCAATGGTACAAAAAATGGGAAAACTCATGTGACACTTGAGAAAGTAAATCTATAACTTAAAACAATACTTGTAAAAGCTAAATCAAATTAAGAAAAAAAGCAGTTGTTCAACAAAATGAATGAAAAAAAACTCCTCTAAGTAAACAAACAAAAGCAATAGAAGAAACAACAAAAGGCGATAAAAGTTAAACTCACCCTGAAAAGTGATGACAATGCTCTGAAGGCTCCTCGATCTCTTAAGAAAGCTAGAGCACGATGATCGAATGTATAAGTGAGCTCTAGACACTATATTACATAGATTTGAGCAAAATGGAGTTCATGGTTTGTATGCTTGAGTTCAAGGACAACAATGACACTTGGAAGAAGTTCCGAAGATGGCAACGTGTCACATTCGGGAAGCTAATAATAGATCCCTACTTCATCAGGATGATTTTCCTATTATCTTCTTTCTTCTTGGGAAAATTTCCATGCACTACTTGGAAAGATTATGTACTTCTCATATTGACCGAGGAACTCTCTAGTTCATGCATTGAGTAGTTTTTTAGCACAGTAGGTTCTCTGTAATTCCTAGGCTGAGTGGGTATGAGCTACCTATCAAGCTCTACGTAATTTCCCAGCTAAAGGGAGGCTATCAGTTGGCTCTATGTAATTCTAGTGCTGAAGGCTCAATGTCATCTTGTACTCTGCAATTCCTGAGAGCAAGGCTGGTTGGCCTCAAGGATTCCACAGTTTGCTAAGGCAAGCCTGGAACTAGGTTGAAACCAAGTCAAGAGATCGACTTGTGGGTTAGACAATAAAAAAAGGTACAAAAGACAAGCCAAGATGCAAAAGATAAATCCAAATCAAAGAACAAGTACCTAGGTCATTGTGATATAAGTTGTCGTGTTCTTAGGAGGGAGGCTCCAAAACGAAGCATAGGTAAACTTTTGGAGGGTGGTTGTAGCCACTTCAACATTGGTGACACACTAGTAGAACTCCAGCTCTATGTATGGACCTTGTCTCATGCAAATTGAGTCTAACTCTTCTGTAAGTATTGTTCGATTCTTCGATCATCATGGCTTCTTCACTAGCTTGAGTTAAAGAGGTATACCCTACCATTTTCATGATCAACCAACACAAATACCAATCCAAGTCAACTAAGTTGTTTAAATTGGGGATGATGGGTATATCAATGCACAAGAAATATACAATGTCAGAGTTTAAGTTTCATCTCTAGTGTTTCTCCCATGCCAGTAGGCCTCGACAGTACCCTGATGGAGTCGCTTCAGGAACACAAGCATCACTCTGCTGCTAGTGAGCCTAGACTATACCCTGATGGAGTTACTTGCATCGCCTCTTTGTGTAGGAATCCTTTCTCTTATTTAACCTTTATTTTATTTTTTACTTTCCATTTTTCAAATAAATATGCATAGGCACTTATTTATTTCATGAAGCGGAAGAGGGATCCCAACTTATTTAGAGAATAAGAGGTTGTCCCTTCAAAGAAGGATGTTATATATACCTTTGACATACTTGTTAAGGTTTTCGCCCTCACCTTACTCTAGTTAACTGATTTGACAAGGGTTGGACGAAAATACAAAACCAATTAGAGTAGGCAGTACTAGTTAAAAGGGTAAGCTTCGTGACTTTTCCGAGACTCACTCTGAATAGAATGTATTTTCCATTAGGGTATCATGAACTGGAAGAAACACAATATCTACATAAGGAGACAGAATAAAAAATAATTGAATGTTGATATGTTTACAAGTCCTCTTGTATTCCACCCAACTTGTCTCCAGAAGCCAAACATAGTTTCATGGGAAGTTAATCCTACGAGTTCATAAACTAAAAAACAAGAAAAGGAAAGAAATAAAATGAAAGAAAAATATGTAAGCAAAAGCCAAAATAAGAAAGAAAAAGAAAACAAGAAAGAAAACATTAATCATGCTCCTAAGATAAACAGTTCATGGGCCTACTCACATGAAGTGATATTTTCAATGCAACCACTGATGCATTGGCTGGACCATGTAAGTGAAGACATGGTTGAAAAGAAAGATATTCAGGTAAACCAAAAAGCAAGAGAGATAAAAAAATCAAAACCAACACGCTTAGAGTTTGAATGTGTCCATAGAATAGAAACGAGTAAAAGCACATGATAGGCACTATGTAGATGTGTCATGGTGTAGCATCACTTTGTGCGTAGATGACAAATGTGTACACTCTTTCAATCTTGACAAACGGGAAAACATCCAGAAAGGAGGAATTTCATTTCATAACATGAATGTAGAGTTATGACTCCTCCAATACATTAAAGATAAGATCATGATATTCTTGTGGACGATGTGAAAATTGTAGATTAGATTGATTTTCAATGCAAACAAGAGAGTGATGAGGAGCCTGGGGTGATTTGAAAGATTTTGGATCAGAAGTGGAACTGACGTTAGGACTATGAGAACCTAACATAACCATTAGCTTGGGTTGAAGTGCCTCGATAGCTTGAGCGGTTTCCAATTCATCACAAGATACAACGTCAAAGTCTGGTGGCTTATAAAGATCAATAGTAAGTGAATGAGCATCAATATCAAATGAATGAGTAAAGAGATCATGACAACAACAATCCGAAAATTCGATATGTGCATAGGCATCCTCATGATCTGATGAATCATATAGAGGGGTTGATGGCAAACATTTTTTTTAACACTATGAATTTCCAGAAAGAAAATACGACATATTGGGTGGATTCAAAAATAAAGTTTTTTGTCTATGCAAACAAATAATGGACTGACATCTTGTGTGTCATGTGAATGATCGGATGTAGAAAAATCCAGGAATGAATTTTCACAAGAAAAATTAGAAATGGCTAGATCAAAAAAGATGTCAAGATAAAGTGGATGAGGTGCGAACAGACAGAGATCATCCCTCACCACAGGTTCTTCTTCATATTCCCACACATACTCATAAAAAATGATAGAGAAAGTTGGTTGCTCAACACCAACTCTGTCGAGAACCTGATCCTCGTGAAAATCAAATGTTGAGTCTGGAACAGATGAACACAACACAGTAAAATTTGGAGGATCATAGGAACCAGAGGAAGGAGGCTGATAAAATGAGGTGACGTGACCACCATCAAGGTTGTAGACCAAATCTGCACAGAAATCTAGAGCAGGTGGGTTGGGAAGAGGTTACAGTTCAACAGATTTTTTCGCAACTTCTCACACTTCATCCTTTGAAGCTAGAGATGTTTTGTGACAATAGGACATAGGGTCACTCATCATAGTGATCTTGTACATATTAGATTTGGAAGCTCTAACACTGAGGTATGATGGGAGGCTTTCAAATGATTCTAACTCTTATGGATTTTCATTTAGGTGAAGAAGATACTAAAATATTTCTTTGAGACATTTCCAATCCATTTCATCTTCCGAGATTTGGAAAGTGGGATTACAAAATTGATCCCCAAATTTGCACAACAGATTCATTAGGTGTTTTCTGTCATTCCATAATTTTTTTATTAAGTTCTTTATGATCATAATGATAGAAAGCATTACCTAACTCTCTGATCATGTGTTTAAAAGATTGAATAGAGGTTACGGGCAATGTGACAAACCATTATTGAATATGCCATCCAAACGTGTGGGAAATAGCCCACAAGAAATGTCATATGGGGGGACTTCATTCCTCTCACATAAGCCTAAGAAGACAACTCCATGAGTCTTAACAGGCCTATTATGGATTCACCATTATATGTGATTCGTGACAAGTCACCGCTGACATCCTCTGACACTTCAAAATCATGTGCATGAGAAAGACATGCCAGAGTTGAGATTGTAATGTAGGTCATGAATGATGTGTAGAGATTCAAAACTAACTTTCAAGGCTCATCTTGTCATCTAGCCCTCTTTCTAGCACCTGAAATTTTGATAGTTCTGGACCCACCAACATGTTAAGGGGATCTACCTGGTAAGAAGTCCAAACTAGAGCTTAGACTATTTGGAGTAGGATTCTAGGAAATGGGTAATAATGTAGTGTCTTGACATGGTAGCACGCAAAGGTGAGTATCATAGCTTTGGTCAAAGGTAAATGTGTGACCTTGCAGCGATTCAAGTGAGATCCATGGGCGTTCTAACACATAGAGGGGGAAAGGAGGTGTTCCCCTTGGAAGCCTGTAATAGTACGCAGCTTGAAAGGAACACACGAGTAGAATCACATCACAAGATGGAAAGAAGAACAGTCAACAAACCAAAATGATGGGATAATCCAACAACACGTCACCAACAAGATTCATAAAATTGGATACAAAATAGTTCATACACAAATGTGTAAGTCAAATAAGATACATTACTAAAACATACAAAATATTCCAACTATAATATCAAGATATGCATGAAAATGTGTTGACCCAGTTATATTATTAAGTGAAAGTTCCATCCATACATACACCATTGGCAACTAGTAGCCCCAATAGTGGAACATTATAGTCAACACTACCTACTCCTCCAAAGAGATGTACTCACTCTACGCTATGAGGAGGCCAAGGCTTGTCACAATACCCTCCAAGGCTTCACTAAGAAATGCCTAGCCAAACATTTTTCTCCCAAAAGCCTGTCCTATGAGTTATGATGTTCTATTTATAACAAAGTGTGGGGTGACCCTTGAAACTCCCCTTTATGACTCTTTGACTACCCTAATAAATCTTAAACTTCTCTATAAATAACTCTTTACATTACATATTAATTATTCACATTCCAATAATGACACTTTCATTTTCACTTACAACATATTTAAAATAATATACATTTTCCACATGTACTCATGTGAGTGAAAATAGCCTATAGATAGCCTAAAAAGACACAACACTATGACTCTGAAGTTTGGGGCAAGACCAACTGGGCAACCTCCACTTGATGATTCTTGGTCACGTACTAATGCCAAGCTTGGTATTATGCTATGATGTCCACAAACTACTTGATGGTCTCTTCTCGATAGCGAAGTCTTGCCTCCATAGCTTCATGGTATTGATCTTCAGACCTGTGTCCAACTCATCCTGAAGCATGTACATCATCATGTAGACCATGAAATTATGACCATTTTGCTTCTACTTCTTCATGTTTTGTGTGCTCAAATTCAAGTCATCCATGATAGCCTCTCACCTTAGCTCCTCCATTTACGTGTCAACCTCAACTGGACTTGGTTCTTGTCCTTACCTTTGGTGAGAAAAACTGCATCTGGTCACTCTCTTCCTTAGCTACTAGATTTTTCGGTTCATTAATTTGTATTGGCACTTTTTACTATGTCATTGTGCCTTGCCTTTTTTCTTCTTCGGGTTTCTACTTCTTTTCCTATTCTTTCTTTTTCGGCTCCCGCTCTCCCTTCGGTTCTAGTTATGCTTACTACGATCTCAATTCTTCTACCTACAACCTATGTTATTCTCTCTTCGTCTACTATGTTGTTTATGTCATTAGCTTCCTTTTTCTTCTGGTGTCAAAGTTACTTTCATGAAGATTGAATGCACTTTCTCTCTGCAATTGTTTTCTCCCTTTATTATGTCAACAATTTCCTCTTTCTTTGATCTTATACTCAATTGTTGCCTTCTGCCACTCCTGCTGGTATTGCTTCCATGTTAGTGTTGATTCCTTTTCTGTAAACAATTGGGAATTTGCATATATTTGCAAGTAAATTGGCACTTTCTAAACTACTTTCCTAGTACCGCTTTCAATGGTTTTTAGTGCCATGGTACAATTACTGCTAGAGAAAAGTGCTTCATGGGTGTGGTACTTGTAGGATAGAAAGGACACTCATGGGAAACAAACATTAGCTCTTACAAATCTAATTTCACAACATGATCAGGCAACAACCAGGACATCTGATGAGAGGAATTACATAATTTTTATTAACAGGGGTGACTAGGTGACTGTGGGAACTAAATGCACAGTCCCAACAGTCACTATGGAAGCTTGATGACTGGATTGTGCAATGTGTAGTTCATTTTGGGTCAGGGCATAGGAGAGACTGCACATTGTGTAGTGTCAGTAACCAAGCTAGTAGATTGGCTTGTGGAACTGTGTAGCGCACAGTTGGATATAGCCCAGGATAGTCTCTAGGCAATTCCAGAAGCAAAGGAAGAGGCCTTGATCTCTGCAGTACATGCACTGAAGTGTTAGATGCAGGTAGGGGGGCCCAAATCTGTCCATGGGGAGTGTGAAAACAAGAATATGTGAAGGATGATGCAAGGACAAGTGTAGATATGACTAACTGTAGATGTATGCATGCAAAACAAGTTAAACAATTGATTAAACTCAAGGAATGCGAAGCATGTCAAGGGAGTCGCTGCAAGGGTGACCGTTGGTGAATAAAATGGGAAAACTCATCCGAAACTTACGAATTGTAATATATAAGCTAAAACAACACTTCTACAGGCTAAAAAAATGTTTAAATGCTATTGGTTGTTCAACAAAAGAAGAGAAACAACACTCTCATAGGCTAAGCAAACAAAAGTAACAGAAAAAGCAGCAAAAGGTGATAAAAGAAAAACTCACTTCACAAAGCAATGACAATTCTTTAAAGGCTCCTTCATCTCGTGGGGAATTTAGATCTTGATGATAAAATGTATAAGTGAACTCTAGAGGCATCCATTACATAGATTTGAGGAAAATGGAGTTCATGACACATATGCTTAAGATCAAGGACAAAAATGACAGTCGGCAGAAACTTCTAAAGATGGAAGTGTGTCACCTTTAGGAAACTAATAATAGATCCATACTTCCTAAGAATTATTCTCCTCTTAGCTTCTTTCTTTTTGGGAAAACTTCCATGCACTTCCTAGAAATATTGTGTAGTTTTTGGAAGGAACAAGCAACTCTCTAGTTCATGCACTAAACAGCTTCTAAGCACGATATATTTTGTGCAATTTTTCGGCTGGGTGGCTCTGGGCTACCTCTTAGGCCCTACTCAGTTTTCCTGCTAAAGGAAGCCTATCAGTTCACTTTGTCCAATTCTGGAGCTAAAGGCTCACTGACAGCTTGGACTGCACAATTCCCTAGAGCAAGGCTACTTCTCCTTAAGGATTACATAGTTTGCTAAGGCAAGCCTGGAACCCAGTTGAAACCATGTTAGGAGATCAACTTGTCGGTTACACAGTAAAGCAAGGGAGAAGACACAAGACAAGATTCAAAAGATAAAGCTCAATGAAAGAACAGGTACCTAGGTCAGTGCAAGATAAGCTACTGCATTTTTGGGAGGGAGGATCCAAAATGAAGCATGGGTAAAATTTTGGAGGGTGGTTGTAGCCACTACAACAAAACCTTGATATAATTTGGAAGTGATTAGATATTGGTTTTTACTATGTAATATCTTTTTTTTTCGACATTTACTTATGATGGATGTTACATTTGTTATCAGAGCCATGGTTTCAATAGTATGACATGTTTGGGAAATTGAGGTGATAACACATGTGCTAATGTGCATAGAATTGAGAAAAAATATGATGAGGGGAGCTATAAGTTTACCCCCAATAAGGCCAACTATGGGATATGGTATCGTATGAAGCACAAAGAAGGAATCTAAAATGCGGGTGGAATTGGGTGAAGCATGTAAGAACCGGGCAGTTATGATGTTGGAAATTGTTCAACAACTGAAATATGAGATGGCTTGTTTGAGAATTGATGATGAATGATTAATGTGGGACCAAGAATGATTCCTGAGGAGTACTTAAGATAGGAAAAATCATAGGAATTATATACTCAACCATGATAATGGAGCTAGGGATGGTGAACCTAGATAGAGGAATGATAGTCTTCCAAAAAGAAGTCATACACAAAGAACGGAGGTAGATAGGGATGCTAACAAAGAGGAATCTCGAATTTTTTCTAATGAAAGAAAAAAAAAGAAGTAGAAAATTGAATTGTAGGGGGAATTTAAAAACATGAAACCCCCGACATTCGATGGGGAAGTGGGGGAAGCTCCAGAAGCCTGGCTTATTAATATGACTAAATACTTTCAAATTTATGAATACGATAATAAACTTAAGGTCAGACTCGCTATTTACCAAGTTCAAGGAAAAGCCACCTTATGGCGGTAAGAAGTGAAGACAGTGTAACAGATTGAGGAGTGGGAGGTGACTTAGGGAAAGTTCCATAAGAATTTTAAAAAAAATATATAAAAAAAAAAAATTATGATGAAAATCCAAAGAGTTTCATGACCAAAAATTGGGATAGTTGACTATGGATGAATTTGTGACTATGTTTACATCGCTGCTAAGATATGTGTTGTATATATGTGAGGAAAAGACTAAGTTTAAATGCTTTGTTAGTATCATACATGCATTCATGAAGGATAGATTATAATTTGCTAACCCCAATACAATGTACGAGGTGATTTAGAGGGCTCAAACTTGTTATCATCAAACAAGACAAGAATGAGAAGGTAGTAAGAGCTTGCCAATTAAGAAGGGGCAGAAAAAGTTTCATAATAAAAAAAATACAAACACTGATAATTTTAAGGTTGCATATTAAGGCCAGTAGAGTAGACATTCTGGGAAAAATCAACATAGAATCAGATTAGAAAAAGAGCCCACAAAAGCAGAAGGAGCAAAGAAACGAGATCCTGGTCAATCATGAAAACCCCCTTACAGTGTTGTGGCTATGGGGAACCCCATCACTATAAAAATTTTACCCATTGTAACATACCAGAATAAGTTTCCAATGTACATGAAGCTTCTACAGTTGATGAAGTGGCAAGGAGATTACCAAGGATCAAAGCTCCTTTGGAATCTGATCAGGTGGACTATCACCCTACCGATATAGAGTTTGAAGGTCAAATATTTAAGTAGACTATGTCTATTTTAATATATCTAGAAGCAAGTTTAAGTGTTTTCGGCCCTAAGCTAGTGGAAAATTTTCATTTACAAATTCATAAATTTAAAAATCGTGGGATGGTACAATTAGCTGCTAGAGAAAAGAGAATAACGTCTTTTAAGGTAACAGATTATTCTGTTGAAATAGGAAGAAAAATATTCAGGTTTATTTGAATATATTTCCTTTGGAATCTTATAACATGCTGATTGAGAGGGACTGGATAGAAGGGACTTTCTCCTTAGTGAATTGTAAAGAGAACTCTATTAGTTTCGTTTCTAAACATGGCTCTATGAAAGAATTCTAGAGAGTAAAAACGCCAATAAAATTACATCTTGTCACTGCCTCTCAATTAGGAAAATGTATTAGGAAGTGTTGCTTGATATATGTTTTCTAGGTTGGGTATTTGAGTACTAAGGACAAGACAACATCCTTAGAAAACATACCAGTAATCCAAGACTTTGTTGATGTGTTTTCTGAGAGGATACGATGACAACCCCCAAAGTGGGATATTGATTTCACAATAGAGTTAGTCGTTGGAGTAGTCCTAGTGTCAAAGGCTTCTTGTTGTATGAGTATACCTGAGCTAACAAAGCTCAATATAAAATTACAAGAGTTGTTAGACATAGGACACAATATTCCCAAGTGTATCACCCTAGGGAGATCTCGCGATATTTGTAAGGAAAAAGGATGGCACTTTGAGACTTCACATAGCTTATAGGTAGTTAAACAAACTAACTATAAAAAATAAGTACCCACTGCTTCGAATTGACAATTTATTTGATCAAGTTAAAGTAACTAAGGTCTTCTCTAAGATTTATTTATGATAAGGTTACCATCAATTTAGAGAAAGGGAAGAAGGAATTTGTAGGCTAGTGTTAGAACTCGTTAAGGATATTACGAGTGTGTTGTATTACCATTTGGACTGACCAATGCGCTAGCGACATTCATGACTTTGATGCATGGTATCTTTTACCCATTTATGGATTAATTTTTCTTAATATTCATACATGATATTTTGGTTTATTACATAAATCTAGAGGAACATAAAGAAAATCTAAAGATAGTGCTACAAGTCTTAAGAGAACATCAGTTATATGCTAAATTTAGTAAGTATGATTTCTATAGGGGCCAAACCCAATATTTGGGGCACGTCATTTTAGTCGACGGTACTATTGTCGAGCTTGAAAATATCAAAACCACTACAGAGTGGTATATATGAAAAACATAACATAAATATGATCTTTAGTGGGTTTGGAAAGGTAGTATCATTGTTTTATTGAGGGATATTCCATAATTCCTTACCCTATTACTTCCCTGCAAAAGAAAGGATGGGGTTTCAATTTGAAAAATAATTTCCATGACATTTTGAATAGTTGAAACATTTATTAACCATTTCCATCATCTTAAAGATTGTTGACCTGAGTGGAAATGGGAAGTCAATACAATCGACTTTATAAGATGACTACCCAGATCTAAGAGACACGATGATTTAATCATGGTTGTGGTATAAAAACTCACTAAAACAACTCATTTTATCGCAGTACAATTTACATACAAAATTGTTTAGATTGATGATAATTTCATGAAAGAAGTGTTATGTTTCCATGGCATCCTAAGGTAGTTATTTCAGATAGAGATGTAAAATTTACATCTGCATTTTGGAGGTCTCCCTTCACTAGATTATGAACCCAAGTACAATTTTGTACGACATACCATCTACAAACAGATGGGAAGACTGAATGAGTAAATGAAGTGTTGGAAGACATGTTAAGAATGTATGTTATATAACAACTCTCTAAATAGGAAGAGTATTTACATTTGTTTGAATTCACGTATAACAATAGTTATCATGAATCATTAAAAATGAGGTCGTTTGAGGTGTTATATGGGAGAAGGTGTAGGACACCTACCAACTGGAATAGCTCAAAGGATAGAATAATGTTAGGGAAAAAAATCTAGCAGAAATTGAGTAAAATGTGAAGAAATTTCGAGAAAACTTAAAATCTAGCCAAGATAGAAAAAGGGCTTATGTCGACAAAAAGAGAACTTATCGGGAAATTAAATTTGGTGATCATGTATATGTAGTATTCAAACCAAATAAGAGTACTTTAAGATGGGGTGGTTGCACAAAACTTCCCCCCCAATTTTGTGGCCCTTTCCAAATATTAGAAATAATTTGACTAGCGGCATGCTGGTTGGCACTACATAGTCATATAAGAATTCATAATGTATTCCATGTTTGATTATTGAAGTAAACTATACATGATCCTAGGCATGCTATTCCTTGGAAGGATATATAGGTAAAAGTTAAAAGGAAAAATTAGTTATGAGTGAACAATGTTTATCTAATGAATGGCATAAACTAATTGTAGAATATGGTTCAATGATAGGTCGAACTAGATGGAGAATTCCTGGTAGAGCATTAACGTATTCTTGAGTAGAGAGAAATAATGTTACGGAGGTGATCCATAACCTAGGTTAAACTACAATGGATGCACTTTGGCCCAGAAGGGACCACTTAGGAAGACAACATTTTTATGCAGGAAGCTTATCCTGCACTATTTAAAGGGAAAAGTAACACCGAGGGATGATGTTACGCTCTAGGGGGCTGATGTAACACCCTTGTTCATTTTAAATGTCTTTTTAGTTACTTGCATTTATTTTTACTGTTTGAATATTTAAGAACCTATAGGCTGAGTAGAAAGCCTAACAAGAATTTTGATGATTAAAGTTTATTTTTATTTTATCTTAGGAAAAGATAAAATCTACAGGAATCTTGGAATTCACCAGAAAGAACCCGAGTGACAATTATTTTACCAGATAATTAAAAGTTACTTACCTTGCTCTCTTTTGAGATAAAAGATTATCTCAAACGTAACATAGCCAAGGAATGTAAGAGAGAATGTTTGAGGCATTTGGGAACAAGGGAGAGGGAACTGAGAACCTACATAGGATGTTGCCCATGAAGTATTCTTGAGCTAACTAGAGGGCGAGTGGAAGCCTCCGATTTTGTATGAGGATATGAGTTTTCGAATGGATGTTCGGGGTTTTCTTGCATATGAAAATTCCTATTTGTTGATTGATAAATAGTTGTTCAGGTACTAAAGAGGACTAGTACTACATATAAGTGTTATAATGGTTAATGTCATGGTGAAAATGTGTTAGTGATTGTTTTTCTTGTTTCATATAAAGAAGTTGACTGATATGGATACAAGTTTGTGTTGGTAAATCTATCTCTTTTTCCTCCTAAAAAAAATGTAAACTCATACATTTGATTTGTTTTTACTAACTCTGTAATAAGAGATAAATTGAGAATAAGGTCATTATATAAATTGTTATTTTGGTAAATTTCTTTACAAATATGCCTCTATAAGAGAAAACCTTGAATATTGTTTCTTTCTTTGAACAAGAAGTAGTGTAAAAAAGATTCTTGAAGGAACCCTTCGATAATTACTCTCGGTGAAATAGAGATAAGACTCAACACAACCAATAAAAGGAAAATGTTTTCATTTCCATTTGAAACTAGCCATGGAATAGTGACAAAAAAATTAACCTTGGTTGTGGTCGGGTCAGCAACCTGGCGAGGACGGATGGAACTAGCCACCTAGCCGTAGTGTGGACCAGACACAGGTGGAAAAAACAACTATATAGCCTTTTAATTTTGTGTAACTATAATACACGTTGACTACACAAAAAATAAATAATTGAAACCCTTGTAACTAATCCAATCATGATTACAGAGTAACATGAAAACATTATTTCGAGCTCTAAAAAATAACTCATAAAGAAATGCATAAAATACATAAGAATGTGAGATATGAAGATCAATATCAAAGTTTAGTTAAACATTGAATTAAATCCCTAAAATTCCATCAAAGAAAATAAGCTGTCTATATTCCAAAAACATTATATTAACTGCAAAACACCTAGAAGTTAAGGGGTATAACATATTACAAAAAATATTAGTATAATTGCCAGGGTTTAGTGGCTGTTAATACAAAATATGAACAATTAGTCAATTTTCAAACCCTATGGTGGGTAACCAATGTAGAATATGAGTTACAACATAAACCGTTTGTACGAGGTAACTCACAAACCTACAGGCTATGCCCTTGATAACCCATAAGTATCCTAACACTTTGAACAATAAAATTTTGGAATGAAATACTTGAGGATAAGAAGCTAAAGTGAGAATATTTTTAGACAAAGCAAGCTCTGGATAAGAATAGAGACTCAAGATATGTACATATGAAGTAAAAATTGTGGGTGAGTTCATATTCAAAACAACCATTGTAGGAGCAGGAATGGCCATGCAACAAAGACAAGATGTTAACTGACATGCATGAAAAGTAGGAAGTAAACATATTCAAGGTTAGACCGAGGCATAACAGAGGTCACGGAAAGGATAAGAAATTTAGTTCCAAAACCAAACTCTCTGACTCTTACCTGATACTCTCTTGGCATCAAGCTGGAACTTTGACTCCTGGACCAACAGAGAATTCAGGAACAAAAGCTAGACCATTAACCCTAACAACATAGTAAAATAAATGTAGTGGAAAATGGAAAATGTTGTTACCTGTGAGCCGAGGTAGACAATACCAATCCTTTGATTTGGGCCATCTCGCCTAAACTAGCCCTCGTTCAACCAATAAATCTAAAGTCGCCAAAAGTATCGGTCAATGCTTCTACAAAACTTAAAGAAACAAAAAAAATGATTCAAATCAAGTCATTGTAACTTACCTGACAATGAGTTGTGTAAAGAATGAGGAGTAGATAGAAAAGTTGCATAGGTCTCTCGTGGAAGCGACGATATGTCAATAACTCGAACCATGAAAGGGAAAACTATACTTTTTCACCTTAACTAACCCAAAACCTCCTGAGCCCTCAGATTGAAACCCTAGCCGATCAACATTTGATTCTTTTCCAAAAAGGAAAACCTTGTAGTTCAAGAGAATTTGAGGGTGAATACAGCACAAACTTAGCATTACACCCAATACACTAGTCTTGACAAGGCAAATTCACAATAAAGATAAATGACTGATGATGTCATTAAGTTCAGAAACCGTGATTTGTGGTATAAATGTAAATCTAACATTGATCAATGTTGAAGAAACAATAAATAAGTTAATTTGAAAGGTGTACATGAGAACACAAAGATATAAATCATGTGAAACCATAATATTTTAGGAACAACTACGATGCATCATTTCATATGCTTATGGCCAGACCTTAGGACCTGAATATAATATTGGAAGTGATTTGGTACTAGTTTTTACTATGTAATTTTTTTTCCCTATATTTATTTGCCATGAATGTTATATATATATATATATATATATATATATATATATATATATATATATATATATATATATATATTAATTCTATATCGATGTTAATTTAAATTTCAAAGTAATATTTTATTAGTAATTATAGAATAATTTATAACGATTAAAAAATCATTGAAATGTTTTTAACAAGTTCTCAATTGAAGTTTCAAATAATAAAAGAAATAGCAAGACCAACCCATGGTATGACAAAGAATGTAAAAGTGCGAGGAGAGCAATTAAGGAAGTTGTTGATGAATCTCTTAAAATGGGCAAGATAAAAATATACAAAGCCCAAACTAAAAGGAAAAAGAGGCAGTACATTCATAAAAGACAAGAGAATCTATTACACCTCTCTAAGGTAGCTCCTAAGAAATTTTGGGGGCAGATTATGACTAGGAAAACTAAAGATAATAATAAAACTTCTTTACATGATTGGAATTCCTATTTTAGTAAGCTTTACAAATCTCCAAATGTCAAACCCTGTTGAAAACAAAAGAAGTTTTCTCATTAGAAGACACTGATTTTGGGGTTAAACGTTTGGCAAATGGGAAAGCTAAGGACATCAAAGGTTACCAGGTAGAAACCTTAAAAATTGGAGTCATGTCCTCATCCCCCACATCCAGAAGATTTTCAATCAAGGGTTCCCTAAACCTTGGACTAAGAGCCTCATTATCCCTATTTTTAAAAGTGGGGATACAAATAACCCATCTAATTATTGGACCATTATGATCAGCCCTCTCTTAGCCAAGATATATGGTATTATTTTGGAAAAGAAGTTGAGCATATGGCTTGAAAGTGAAGGTAAGCAGGCTAAAGGCCAAGCGGATTTTAGAAAGCATCACTCAACAATAGACCACCTTGTTACACTTAGGATCATTATGGAGGAATGTCATAATGATAAATCCAATCTCTTTTGTTGCTTTGTGGACTTTAGAAAGGCTTTTGATACGGTTCCTAGAAACAACCTTTCGAATAGATTAGAAGAGCTAATGGTTCCTTTCGAGTTAAGAAAGTTAAGAGTTGCCGCTATAAGATTATACGAGAATGTAATTGCCAAGCTAAAAAGCAATGACGGGTGGTCGAGAGATATTAAATGTAATGTTGAAGTTAAACAAGGTCGCCCCCTCTCCCCTACCCTATTTGGCATTTACATCGACAAGCTTGAAGGTTATTTAGAGGAAGCAGGTTGTGTTGGCATGATCTTAGCTAGGATAGTCATCATCCTTCTTCTCTATGCTCACGATATTGTTCTTCTCACAAGGTGCCCATCTAATTTTGATAAGCAACTTAGGCTTCTTAAGGATTTCTGCTCTACCATGGGTATGACTTTTAAAACCAACAAAACAAAAGTTATGATTATGATATCCAAGAAGGACACTTACGCTAACTTTATCTATGACAATAATAACTTGGAGGAAGTGTATTCTTACAAGCACCTAGGAATTTATGTTCATCAGAAGCTCAACTGGAACTATAGCATTGAGAAAAGGATTAATGGGTGATGGAAAGCTTATTTTGGTCTTGAAAATAATTGTAAAACAACAAACCTCGTAATGTGGGATAAAAAGAAGTTCCTCTTTGAAACTTTAGTTACTCTTGTTATCTTATATGGATGTGAGGTCTAGGGTTGCAGCATCTCTAGAGAATCCTGGAGAAATATTGAGCAAATCCAAAAGTTTTTTATAACGTATATCCCTAAAATTAAAAGCAATAAACCCTATCATATTCTCCTTATAGAAGTAGGTCTTTCCCCTATCGAGAGCCTAGCTATGACTAGGCTTCTGTTGTACAAGCACAAACTCAATAACATAGGAGATCATAGACTTCCTAAGCTAGCTTTAAATTCCAACCAAAACCACATAAGGCTCAAGCGGGGGTGGTATAAAGACATGAGGGTCTGGTTAAACCTTTGGGAGATCAACGAGAATGATGCATTGTAAAACATTAATAACATTAAAAATATTGGTACTTCTAAGTTCAAAGAAAAAAATGTGGTGTGAGAAATATTTAGCAGCTAAAAGAAAATTAAGTTGTTATAAGAAAGTCATCAACCCCACCCCAGAAGATCAAAAGTTTACCTCTGTTTTAACTAGCTCAAATATGAAAATTAATATAGCGAAGATTAGAACAAACTCTCATGAGCTTCATAGTGAAACAGGTCGTTGGGCAGTTCTTAAAACACCATGGATGGAAAGGATCTGCGATCTTTGTGAGAATAGGAACATTGACGATGAAAACCACTTCCTCTTAGAGTGCCCCGTGTACAACCACATTAGATCTCAGTTTCATAATCTTTGTCGCAATACTAACCTTCCTAGCCTTTTACGATCTCAAAATTATACTGAGCTCGGAAGGCTTCTCTCGAAGCTTTTTGAGCATAGGAATAAAATCTTAAATCAAACTAAATAATTTTTTTCTTTAGGTTTGATAGACCAAAGTTTGGTCTCAGTGGACATTAACCATCATCATCATCATCATCAACAAGCCCAAAAAAAATTCAGAATTATAATAAAAAAATTAAAAAGTGAAAAAATAGTTCTAATTTTTTGATAAAATGAAAAGAATATGATATACCTATGAAACAATAAAGGGGTTTATATATTTTCTAACTAAATTTTGAAAATCAAGGAAATAAAATAGTATTTGGAAAAATAGAAAAAAGTAATAATATGAATTTTTTTTAGGATTGAATATTTTAATTTAAGAAGTTTTATGAAATTTGTAAGTCTATTAATGTTCTACATATTAAACAATTATACAAAGTAAATTATTCATATTATAAATAACATGTTTTGACATTGATTACAAAGTAAAAGGTTTTTTCTTGGAAACATATAGAGTTTGGATAAATTATTTTGTAAAATGTAAAAAGAAAAAAGTCTTTTTTTTTACATTTGCAAATTCTTATATTCTATAAATAAGAATATAAACCTGAACTCAAAATATTATTGTTCTATTTTATTGACATTCGTCACTTTGCTGGAAAAGTGAATGTCAATTAAAAAATTAATGCACATTGCCAGAAAAGTAAATATCAATTACAAAATGAATGCAAACAAGGCCTGGTTCAAGCATAAAACATGATGAGAACGATACATGGTTTCCAAAATGACGGAATCAAACAAAACATAATTTAAAATTAAATCTAATACTTTGCAAGAAGAATATATATATATATATATATATATATATAATTGGTAATACCTCTGTATTAATATTAATTTAAAGTTGATAATAATATTTTATTAGAAATTAAAAATTATTAAGAAATTATTGAAATGTTTTTGACAAGTCTAAAATAAACAATTTAGAATTTTAATAAAAAATTAAAAATAAGAAATATTTCTAAATATTTTATTAAAATAAATAAAATATTATATAAATAAGAAACTAGTATTTATATATTTCTAAACTCATTTTTCAAAATCAAGGAAAGAAATTAAAATTTCAAAAATTAGCAAAAGTAATAATATGATTTCTTTTAAAGATTAAATTTTTTATTTTAAAAAATTTAAAAGCCTATTAATATTTTAGATATTAATAAAATATTAAACAATTATATAAAGGAAGAAGTAAAATAAAACCATCATATATATATATTTCCAATAATATTTTATTAATAATTATAAAATTTAAGTTTCAAATGACTAAAAAATGACTGAAATGTTTTAAAAAGCCTGAAATAAATCAACTAGAATCTTAATGAAAAAATAAAAAGATAAGAAATAATTCTAATTTTTTAACTAAAATGAAATAAATTTCATATAAATAAGAAACAATAAAGATATTTATATAATTTTAAATTATATTTTGAAAGATGAAAGAATAAAATTTTAATTTGGAAAATGAAAAAAAATAATAATATTATTTTTTTAAGGATTGAAATTTTTATTCTAAGAAATTTGTAATCTTATTAATGTTTTAGATACCAAATACTTATGCAACGTAAAATATTCATATTTTAATTGATAATTGATATATTATAACATTTATTATAAAATAAGAGATTTTTTTTGAAACATATCGAAAAAACATTTTTTTTAATATTAATTTTTTTTCACATTTGAGAAAACATTAAAAATAAATAAATAAATAAAAAGCACAATGGAAAAAAAATAATCAAATCTTTGACCAAAGAGAAGCATCAAAACCACACCTTCAACCCAATAAATGTCCCCACCCTTGCTGGCCAAGCAACCTATATCAGGGATAGACAACCAAAAACAATTAAAAGAATACAAAACCATCCCACAAATGATTGCTACACTCCCTTGCTTAATATGATTGGGCAAATGAGTTCTTACTTGTTTCATTTTCCTTTTAAAATTGTTGGGTCCACCACATGAATTCACTCCCTTGAGGTAGTAGGGCAGTTTGAACGTGTCGTACACTTGCTTCCATGGTTTTGGAAATTGTGGGTTGTTACTTAACTTCATTTGCTTTTTTATTTAAAAATGAATGAGTATTTGAGCTTATATAACGATTATGTTATTGGGTTATAATTACAATTGAATATTTGAGCTTATATAACGATTATGTTATTGGGTTATAATTACAATTTTTTTAGTTTATTTTTTAGTAATCGTTAGGTTATAATTACAATTTTTTTAGTTTAATTTTTAGTTGTTAGCTTTTAGAATAGCGTGAGCATTTCTTTCTCGGTTTTATTAAAATAGTTTTATTTATATATAATTATTATTTTTTTCGGATTTTTTTTTTTTAATTTACTTATAATGGTTATAATTAAGAACTATTATTATAATTAGTTATTAGTTTTTAGGGTTTTGTGAACATTTATTTCTTAATTTTATTTAAAAAGTTATATTGATGATGATGATGGTGGTGGTGGTGGTTAACGTCCATTGAGACCAAACATTGGTCTATCAGACCTAAAGAAAGAAATTATTTATTTTGATTTAAGATTTTATTCCTATGCTCAAAAAGCTTGGAGAGAAGCCTCCCGAGCTCACTATAATTTTGACATCGTAAGAGGCTAGGAAGGTCAGTGTTGTAACAAAGATTATGAAACTGAGATCTAATGTGGTTGTACGAGGAACACTCTAAGAGGAAGTGGTTTTCATCCTCGATGTTCCCATTCTCACATATATGGCAGATCCTTTCCATCCACGGTGTTTTAGGAACTGCCCAACGGCCTATTTCACTATGGAGCTCATGAGAATTCATTCTAATCTTTGCTATATTAATTTTCTTCTTTGAGCTAGTTAAAATAGAGAGATACTTTTGATCTTCTAGGGTGGGGTTGATGACCTTCTTATAATAACTTGATTTTCTTTTAGCTGCTAAATATTTCTCACACCACATTTTTTCTTTGAACTTAGAAGTAACAATATCTTTAATGTTATTTATGTTTTGCAATGCATCATTCTCATTGATCTCCCAATAGTTTAACCAGGCCCTTGTGTCTTTATGCCACCCCCGATCGAGCCTTAGATGGTTTTGGCTGGAATTTAAAGCTAGCTTAGGAAGTCTATGATCGTCTATGTTATTGAGTTTGTGCTTGTACAACAGAAACCTAATCATAGCTAGGCTCTCAATAGGGGAAATACCTGCTTCTATAAGGAGAATAGGATAGGGTGTATTACTTTTAATTTTCAGGTTATAAGTTATAAAAAGCTTCTGGATTTGTTCAATCTTTCTCCATGATTCTCTAGAGATGCTACAACCCCAAACCTCACAGCCATATAAGATAACAGGAGTGACTAAAGTTTCAAAGAGGAACTTCTTTTTATCCCACATTACGAGGTTTGTTGTCTTACAATTATTTTCAAGACCAAAATAAGCTTTCCACCCCCCATTAATCCTTTTCTCAATGCTATGGTTCCTGTTGAACTTGTGATGAATATCAATTCCTAGGTACATGTAAGAATACACTTCCTCCAAGTTATTATTGTCATACATAAAATTGGCATAACTGTCCTTCTTGGATTTGATAATCATAACTTTTGTTTTGTCATTGTTAACAGTCATACCCATGGTAGAGCATAAATCCTTATGAAGCCTGAGTTACTTATCAAGATTAGATGGGCACCTTGCCAAAAGAACAATATCATCAGCATAGAGAAGAAGGATGACGACTATCCCAGCTAAGATTGTGCCATCACATCTTGCTTCCTCTAAATAGCCTTCGAGCTTATCGATGTAAATTCCAAATAGGGTAGAGGGGAGGGGGCAACCTTGTTTAACACCGATGTTACACTTAATATCTTTCGACCACCCCTCATTGCTCTTTAGCTTGGCAATTACATTCTCGTATAACCTTATAGTGGCAGCTCTCAACTCGAGAGGAACCTTTAGCTCTTCTAATCCATTCCAAAGGTTGTATCTAGGAACCGTATTGAAATCTTTTCTAAAGTCCACAAAGCAACAAAATAAATTGGATTTATCATTATGACATTCCTCTGCAATGATCCTAAGCGTAACGAGGTGGTCTGTTGTTGACTGGTGCCTTCTAAAACCTGCTTGGCCTTTAGCCCGCTTACCTTCACTTTCAAGAATATTCTTAACTTCTTTTCCAAAATACTACCATATAACTTGGCTAAGAGAGGGTTGATCATAATTGTCCAATATTTAGAGGGGTTATTTGTATCCCAACTTTTAAAAATAGGGATAATGAGGCTCTCAGTCCAAGGTTTAGGAAACCCTTGCTTGACTACTTGATTGAAAAGCTTGTGGATGTCGGGGATGAGGACAGGACCTCTAATTTTTAAGATTTCCACCTGGTAACCTTCAATGTCCTTAGCTTTCCTATTAGCGAGGCGATTAACCCCAAACTTAATGTCTTCTAAAGAGAAAACTTTTTTCATTGTGTGGAGGGTTTCCAAATTATCCATGACATTTGGAGATTCATAAAGCTTTTTAAGATAGGAATTCCAATCGTGAAGAGAAATTTTATTATTATCTTTGGTCTTCCTAGTTAGAATCTGCCTCCAAAATTTATTGGAACCTAATATGTTAATCCAATACCACCATATTAATTTTATGCTATGTTCGTATTTACAATAAAGACTTAATCAATAAAAGTTAGTTTGAATTATTGATTTATTGATTTATTAGATTTTTTTTTCCATGTTTCTTTTTTTTTAAATAACTCTTATAATTAATAACTATCACATTTCTAAATCTCTCAATAATAAATATATGTTAAATCAACACAACCATATTAACATGTTAAATCAACACAACCATATTGACGTTAATGAGTTTATTTGAAGAAATGGTTTAAATTATTGATTTGTTTTATTTTGATTACAAGATACCAACCATGATCCCCATGAAAATTGATGAATTGTCATGGCGACCAAATTTCATGAGTGACATGAGACACACGTCAAAAAGCTTTTAAGCCAATCACATTGTAAAAAAATATTTTTTTAATTAGGAAAATAAATAATTTAATGAGTTTTAAAATTAAAAATTAGAAACTCTCATGGTCAACCCTACCTAAACTATTAGTGATCAATAAAAAAATCCACTACTATAATTTTTCCTCGACAAGGACTAATAAAATTATAATTTTCTTATTTTCTTATATTTTTTCTCTAATCTCAAAATTATGATATGTATTATAAAGAAAATGTCGTCATGCTTATTATAATTTATGCCTATCAATATTGACCATCCATTTAATTTAAATAATTATGTTAATACCTTTATAAATAATAAATGATTCTACATCAATAATAATTTCCATATATATATATATATATATATGATGTATAAATATTTATTATATTATTATAAATTTTAAACCATATAAAAATAGTTTACTTCAACCATAATTGTAAATACCAACGCACATATACATTGATATTTATATATTCTATTTTTTCTGATTTAGATAATGTTCAATGTTTGCACAAGTATATATATATGTTTTTAAAAATTTTCACACTGATTTTAAGTTTATTAAAATGATAATTAATATTTAAAAATTATTTTAATGGATAAGTAAATGTATGTTTAATAATATTAAAGTATAAATTAATGGGATTATTTTAATTTAAGATATAATAAGTATCTAAAGGGATTAAATTTAAAAAAAAATTGCGTTTCACATTGATTTTTTTTTGGGTTTAGTAGATTTTTAGATTTTTTTTTGCAAAGTTGAAAAATGAATATATTATTTTGGTCGAAGAAATCATATATAAAAAATATTTATAAACATGCTAAATCATATATATGGTAGTGTTTCAAAATTTTAGCCTTATATATTTCCATCTGAATAAATCTATTATATAATAAAAAAAAAAAATTCATAAAAACATATTTCCATATATTAGTTGTTGGAACTACCCATTGAAACTAAAAAAAAATAATAAAAATGAAAAAAGTATAATAAAAACACAATATCGATCATGTTATGAAGAAGGACTGTCTAGCAAGATTGGTGATTCAGAGTCCCTGTCTTAATCGTGGAGTTAAGGTAATTCCTATGATATTCTTGGCAATGGATAAAACTTTTGTATCCATGTTGTGTAGGTTCTCTTAATATGGTTTGTAAAACAATGATGAGACACACATGTAATATCCCTTCAATGTTGGTAATATATTGTTGATTACTATGTCAATTACAATGTTCTATGTTTGATAGAATGAGAAAATGCTAAATGCTAAGAAACCATTAGGAATCAAAAGATTGGTTACAAAAACTAATTTTAACATTTGTGAGAGGGAGATCAAGAAATAACAAGATGTGGAGAGAAGAAGTGGGAAGATACTGAAGTATGAGCATTGTGCATGAAACCCCGTGGATTAGCATGAAATTGGATTGGTAATGACAATGTCCTTCCCTTCCGAGGATGACACCAAATTTGTTCTAATTATACCATGATAAATATATCTAAAGCATTTGCCTCTATTTGCTACTTCTACAAGAACCAAGGTCTCTATTTGATTGAAGTTGTTCTTATATGCATTGCAATTTCAATATATAGTTATATTTGTGAATATTTTTGAAGAGAAAAGGGATTATTGAATCATGTAGACCTCCATTTGTCATACGTCATGTGCACCAAAGAGGAGTTAGTTTCACCCCAAGAGCTGAATGACCTCTTAACCTCTCTACTCTCCAGAGATCATGCTCTTTTCCTACATTTACAAAACGAACGCATAATTGTTAGCCATGCAATGAAATGAAGTGTTGGAATTAATAGGGCTTGTGAAAGGTGTTGTATTAGGGCTCCATTGTAGAGGCCATGAAGAAATTCATCTTATGGTAAATTATGGGTCGTACAATTAGAAAATATAAGTGAATCTCTTGAAAAAAAAAATGTTTGCGTGCACAGAAAGGGAGAACTAATCATGCTCATGTTCTTTAAAAATGAACTCCTTATTTTGGTGCACAAAAATATATTGCTTTCATTAATTTTCTTTCAAAGTATTGAAAAGTTCCTATGCAGTAAAATATTGCAGTGATGTATGTGCTTTTTATTAGGTTTTATTATGTTCATGCACATGAAAAGATAAGTTAGGGATGATGTTTCTCTTGAATAGAGAATGCACATGAACCCTATACAAAAAAAAATCTAAGAAGTAGTGATATTTTTCATAAAAAGAATGCATGTGAAATTTGCTTGAGAAAAGATAAAGAAGCTATGTTATTTTATTTAAAAAAGGAATTCACTTACAAATTATGTGCGGAAAGGTAGACTAATAATTTATTTGAAATTATTCACATGACTCCTATGCACTAGATACCTAGAGAGAAACACTAGAACCTTAAAGAGGAATATGTGCTTATTTTAATAGATTTTTTTATGAGAAATATTCACCGATAGAATAATTTTCGGGATTGGACTTTCTTACAAAAAAATCATTTACCTACATTTCGAGTGTGTCAAGGAAACCTCAACGGGGAAATCATCAATTTAATATACAAAACCTCATTACATAACTCCCTATGATTACACAAATGTTTGAACGGTAAATGCAAATTTACTAAGATAATTACATTTAAAAATAATTGTTCTCATTCTTAAAATCTCCACCTTGACAAAAATTTTCCTAATCCCTTGCCCATGCCTATTCATCATCTTTTCTACAAGCCAAGAGATGCCAAACAGCATCAAAACTTCTGTATTGATAATAGCTTCGTGAACATGTTTGCACAATTCTCTTATATGTGGACCTTCTTGAGAGCTACTTTGTTGCCATCAATCACATCTCTTACAAAATGGTACCTTATATCAATGTTCTTAGTCTTTTTTTGATAATTTGGACTTTTATCAAAACGAATAGAAATTTGGCTGTTAAAGAATACATTCACTTTCTCCTGCGTCCTTCCAAGCTCATCAAGTAGAACTTTCAACATGATTTCCTCTTTACATGCATTTGAAGTGCTATATACTCTACCTCTGTAGTGGAAAAGGAAACTATTTCCTGAAGCTTTGACATCCAAATAATTTCTACACCTGTAAGAGTAAAGACATATCCTATAGAATATCTCCTTTTGTCCAAGTCTCCTGCATAATCAAAATACACATATCTGCAAACTGAATCTCCACTACCATTAAAGATATAATGGTAACTTATGACACTTAAATATCGAAGTACCCATTTCACTACTCGTTAATGTTTTTCTATTGAATTTTCCATGAACCTGTTGATAACTCCAACTGCATGTGAAATGTTAGGTCTTATAGATACCATCGCATACATTAAGTTTGCTATCGTATTTGCATATGGTACATGAGACATATAGTTCTTTTATTCATCAACTCTAGGACTCAAACCTGAAGAAAGCTTCAAATGGTAAGCTAAAGGAACAATGATGGCTTTAACATTGTCCATACAGAACTTTGCAAGTATTTTCTCCACATACTTCCATTATGAAAACTAGAGCTTTCAATTTTTCCTATCTCTGCCTATCTCCATGCCTGCGATAAGTTTTGCAACTCCAATATTCTTCATAGAAAAGGCCCTAGAAAATTGAGCTTTTAACCTGTTGATCTCTTCCATGCCTTTTCTTGCAATAAGCATATTGTCAACATACAAAACCAAGATAATGAATATTCCATTGAAAATTTAAAAATACACACAATGATCATACTCAGTTCTAATGAAGTTCTTGGTCACCATGATGGAGTCAAAGTTTTTGTAGCAATGCTTGGGAGACTGCCTAAAGCCATACAATGATTTCCTGAGCTTGCAATGTAATCTTTTGATGTGACCTTATACAAAACCTTCTCATTGTTTCGTATAGATATCTTCTCTAAATCTCCATGAAGAAATTTTTTTTTAACATCTGACTATTCTAACTCAAGATCAAGTAATACAGTTAGTGCTAACACAATATGAATAGAAATAAGATTTATGACTGGCGAAAAAATCTAATGAAAGTCAATACCTTCTACCTGAGAATAACCTTTTTCTACCAGCCTCACCTTATATATTTCAATACTTTAATCAACATTTCTCTTCGATTTGAAGATCCATTTGGATCCCACAAGACTACTCCCTTTAGGAAGTTCTACAAGATCCTAGGTTTTGTTCTTGGCTAAGGCATCCATTTCCTCATCCATATCCTTCTTCCATTTTTCACTATCCTCATCATCCATTGCATCTTGATGACAAGAAGGATTCCCATCTTCAGTAATCAATGCAATAGAGGAAGAAAAATATCCATACATTTTTGGTGTTCTGCTTTCCATTGTAGACCTTCATTGAGTGACTGGTTGTTGAATTTTTTCTTGAATTTATATAGTTTCCTTTACATGTTCTTCAAATTTCTATTTAAAAGTATCTTCTTCCTTTCAAATTTCTGAAAAGGGTTGAGTCTCCAAATAATTTTCTTGATTCGCTGATACCTATTCATGTTCAAATTTTTCAACATCTGATTTTACAAGAGAATATTCAGCAAATTTTAAATATCTACTAATAACTATATTACATGAAGAAAGATCGCATAACCTGTATCCATTCACAACATCTTCATATCCAACAAAGACATAACATTTTCCTTTTAGGTCTAACTTAGAACATTGATTCTTTGAAATAAGATGATAGGCATTACAACCAGAAATTATTAAATATGAATAATCACAAAACCAACCCAACCAAACTTCTTAAGGAATTTTACAAAATTATAGCAACTAAAGGTGATATGTTTACCAAATAGAAAACAATGGATACAACTTATACCCCAATCCTTCTGCACGTTAGCATTGTTGATCATGCCTTTCACTCTCTCCATAAGTGTTTGGTTTATATGTTCAACAAACCCATTTTTTTGAGGAGCATAGATAATAGTTAAATATGTAAATCTCTTCATTCTTGCAATATTTTTCAAATTATAATGACGTAAATTCGCTGACAATGTGAGTTCCTAACTATTTAACTCTTTTGTCTATTTTCTTCTCCACCATAGCTTTAAATTATTTTCAAAATATAAAATACATCAACATTTCTCTTTAACATATAGACCTAAACTTTTCTGGAGTAATCATCAATAAATGTTATGAAGTATTATGCACCTCCATAAGATAATGCTGGAGATGGTCCCCAAAGATCAGAATGAATATAGTCCAAAATTCCTATATTATTATGACTACTGGCTTTAATTTTTGGTCTACATTGTTTTCCACATACATAGTGTTTGAAAAAATCCAATCTCAATGATTTCAAGTTAGGAAGTAATTTTTTATTCAACAGTAGCTGAAGGTCCTTCTTTCTCATGTGACCTAGTTGTTGATGTCATACGTGACTACCTTCTCATGACTTTTCAAATACATTTTTCTACCTCATTAACTTGAGTACTTCCTTTAAGTCTATAAAGGTTTTTGATCTTCTCTACCTTCATAAAAACCAGAGCGCCCTTTTAAACTTTAAGCACTCTACCTTGACCTGTAAATTTATAACCCCATAAATCTAATACTCCCAAAGAAATTATTTTTTTAAACTCAAGTACATGTCTAACATCAGTCAATGCTCTAATCGTATCATCATTCATTTTGATTCTGACATTTCCCACCGCAATAATTTGAGAAGATACATTATTACCCATAAACACAAAACTACCATTCACAACTTGATATGAAGTGAAAAAATTTCTCTGCGGACTCATTTAATGAGAAGTGCGAAAATCAAGCTACCAATATTCATAATGTTGAGAAAACATTGCAAATAGCCAAACCTTCACCTACCATACATGATTCAACAGATAAAACTTCATTAATCATACATGATTCAACTTGATTTTGTTCTTTCTTTAGGTTTTCAGTGGCTCCTTTATTTTCCAACAATCTCCCTTGAGATGCCCTATTTTGTTGCAGTACCAACATTTGACTTTACACTTATTTCCCCTTGACTTTGATATGGAAGAAATTATTGTTTTTTCTCCTCGCTCCTTGGTCCACCTCCTTTATCCACATCTTTTAACTTCAAGGATGCATTTAGAATTTCATATAACAGAGCGTATTAACCATCAAACTTAAACCACATGAAAATAAGTGGAAAAACATAAGAAAACATGAGATCAAAGACACAGATATTTTATTAGAGGGTTCACCCAATGTTGGATACATCTCTAGGCCCTGTTCAATAGTGGGAAGATCTTCATTCATTAGGTGGCATCAAGGAAATGAGCTACAAGAAACTTTACAAAAATGACTGTTATACCTCCGATCTAGATGATGTCTCGAAAATGGAGAGATCAACTAAAGAAACATACATCACCAGTGAAATCTTGGCGTGAAAACATGCAAAATTGACTATAAAGTTTCGCAATTCTTACACCGACACCTCTGGTAGTCTAAGGAAATATTTTTGGCATCTCAAGATTCTCCACATTCAATGTTCCAAGCCCTTTGCCTGTTTAAGGTTTCGTCACTCCTCCAAGGCATCATTGCCAGTCGAATGAATTTGAAATATTTTTTAGATTTTTCGAGGGCAGAACTTACAAAGAGAACATTTGGCCCAACAGTGGGTGTGCTAAGTATGGAATAGGCGGTTGGTGGTTCCTACCCCAACGAACCCCAATTAGAAAGCATGTTGTTTTTTGTTGTAAATATCATTTAAATTTTGATTGGTTTGTTTTGTAGGCACATGGAAGGTGGGTTGGGCAGGATTGAACCCTGTCACCCTAACTCAGATTTTAGTGTCATTGACACTGGTGGAATCAGGATGACGAGCTCTACTATCCGGTCTTGGTTTCACTTGCATCGGATGACTTTGATTATTGAGTTATTTTCAAGGCCAATTGCATTTCTAGATCCTACCATATCATTCCTCCCCACAGGGGAGCTTTTGGTCCTCCAAAAGCATGCCCACATCCTGCACAGTGTCTGTCCTTACTGAGACACATTTTCAACATCTACATTCCATGCAAATCTAGTACATTATTTCCAACCACATACAAATCCTCACATGACTCAATCAATACCATACTTTCCAAGAGTTTATAACACACACTATTTGGTCAAGCTTACATCATAATAGAAACCAATACCCCAACTATTCATAAAAGGCCAAAAACATCATCATTTCTATAATAATCGATGGAAAACACAACATCATTTTTACAATTATTCACAACACTTGATTTACAAAATGTGGCAATGACAAGCTACTATATCCAGTAAAATCATCTCTTCCTCAATAAATCAGACCACCATGGATGTGGTGGATTCATTTCTCTCACATCTTCATCAGTTGGCTTCTTTATTGGCACATTCTAGGGATGGAGCATCTAACATGTGGCTCTCTAGTGTCCATCCTTGTTCCAATAATAACAATGATTCGTTCTCATCCAAACTTTCCCGATATTCTTGGAATTATTTCTCCTAATGCACCTAGGATAAGTTCTCATGGAACCCTCACTATCATTATAATGTGATGAAGTTCTCTCATCATTTTTCATTGGTTGGTCACTAGCTATCTTGAAGCATTCCCCAATTTCCTTTATGATATATCCAAGGCCTATATAACGAGGAAATTCCTCAACATTGATGGGTTTCACAATGCCTTCCCTATTAATGTCAAGGCCCTTTTCTTGATATCCTTTTTTCTTCAACAATTATAATCCAATTCATGTAGTATGTCTCTCAAAAGCAACAAAATAATCATCACAAAAATTACATGAAATTGAAGAATTACTTTTTACCTTAGGCTTTTTTATGTTGCAACTTTTACAAGGTCTCCTCATTGGCTTGTAACTAATGTTGCAGCCTTTTTTCTTCTTCTTTACCTCTTGTAGGAGTCTCCTTAGTTCGACATTTTCCACCTGAATGCTTTGGTTGATTTCTTTGACTTCTTGGAGCCATGTTGCATTTTGTGATGTTTTCATTTTTGACACAACATCTTCTGAAATATTTTCCTCATCACCCTAATCAGAACCAAATTCGATAGGTCGATCCACTGCAATCCCAAGAGCTAGAATCTTTATTTCATCACCTGAGATTGATCTCGGGTCAATTCGTCCATTTCCTACAAACCCCACAACTATGATCTTCTCCTCATTCTATAATTCAGATTCTTGGTTCTGTTGCATGGTTGCAATTATCTTCTACTTCTCTCTTTTGTCATTCCTCTTAGGTCACAATTCTAGATGTAGTTTCCAATAATTCTCCTCATCATGCCCTTCTTTCTCACAGTGAGTACAAGAGGGCCTTACTACTTTTATCTTGGTTATTTCCTCCTCCTTCGGGCAATCATCTTTCTCATAATTCCCCCTGATTTCAAGATGTACAACCTTCACACTAGTATCATCCAGAGAATTACGTTCAAATAATAATAATGGATGACACAAATAACTATGCAAAGAGCCAATATATTTCCTCAACATCTCAAAAGTGTTAAGTGGAACATTCAATGCTAGTTCCTATTTTCTAAACTCCTTAGTAAAATTCTAAACAATTTCATCTTTACTTTGTTTCGAATGTTTCCATTCCATCATGGCCTTATGTTGGTAACATAATAGGTAAAATTGTCCTCTTAAAGAAGAAGTGAACTTATACTAAGATGAACTATGTTTATGACTACTCTTACCACCTTGTTTCACCTTCCCTTCCCACCATATGAGAGCGGTGCCACTGAATCAAAGGGATGCTAGCTAGATCTCGTCTTCATCCTCTTTGATTTTTTGTATGTAGCAAAACACTTATATCTTATCCAATTATATAGCTTTTTTGCATTATCTTCTCCACCTAATACACGTAAAAAAAAATTGAAATTCAACTCAAAAAAGGGATTTTTATATGAATTCTTCTAATTCCTATTAGATTAATGAGAAGAGGAAGAAGAAGAACTCTCACTGGAGGAAGAAGAGGGAGGATGCTCTTCTCCTCCACCTTCATGATTCACTAATGAATGATCATTTTGTTCTTTCTTCTCACGCTTTATGGTCTTCTCATATTCTGCAAACAACTTGTCAATTTTCTCTACCATGTTGAAGAAGATATTGTGATATTCACTTTTCCTCTAATCGTGCTTCCAAATCTGCGAGGTTTTGTCTTCGTGGTGCACACCTCGCTTCGGGACCAAATGATTTAAGTTTTCCTTCACCTATTTAGAACTTCTTCTTGGTTAGCATTCACTCATGCAACCCACATCAAGAAGACCTGCACTAATACCAAAATTGATCCAAATCTTTTAACATCAAGGATGCATTTAGAATTGCATATAATAGATCATATTAACCATGAAACTTAAACCACATGATATGAAAGACACAACTATTTGATTACAGAGTTCACCTAATGTGGGTTATGTCTTTGGGCCCTGCTCAATAGTAGGGAGACCTTCTTTCATTAAGTGACATCAAGGAAATCAGTTATAGGAAACTTTACCTGAAAATTGAGAGTTGAATTGAATAAATAGATGGGACCATTCATACACTAACACCTCTGACACTCCAAGGGAACATTTTCCACATCTCAGGATTCTTCATGTTCAGGTTTCCACACCTTCCACCTGGTCATAATTTCACCGCTACTCCAATCCACTTTCAGTGGTCAAATGAATTTGAAACCTTTTTTATAAGTTTAGAGGGCGGAACTTATAAAGAGGTTATTTTTCTGAACCATGGATGTGCTAAGTATGGAGTGGGTGGTCGGGGATTCCCACTCGACTTACCCCCAATTGGAAAGCGTGTTTGTTTTTGTTGTATCTGTCATTTAAATTTTGAATGGGCTTTTTTTGGGTGCCTGGGAGGTGAGCTGTCTAGGCTGACCAAGCAGGTTTGAGCCTCATTTCCCTCAGAGTATTGACATATATCATGTAATGGAGGGGTGATGTGTTTGCCTTTAGCGGTCTGCCCATTGAATGTTCTAATATATATATTAAATGGAACCGTGGGGTGTGGCGGGGGTAGCATCCCACCATCCCGAGTCCTTTGATTTGTATATTATATATAATATGTTGAGCGATGGGATGGGTGGGTCCAGCAAGCCCGACATACCTCTTCTTATTTTTAAATTTATTTTTTTTTACAACAACTTGGTTATTTTTTATTTTGCCGAAAATAAGGGTCGTTAGGAATTTTGACTCTTCGACAAATTTGTTGATTTCTAGTGGCTAGATTCCATGCACTAGGTCTCTATCAATTCGTTGCCTCATTAAGCCCGCCACTTGTCCAAGTTCGACCAAAAATTTGACTGGCCATAACTTGACCATACAAAATCAAATTTGAGTCACATTAACACTGGTGGAATTGGGCCGACGAGCACTACAATTTGGTCATGGTGTCACTTCCATATGATGAATTTTATTTTTTGAGCTATTTTCTAGCTCACATGCGTTTTTGGATCTTCCTAGATCACCTATGGCCATCATAGCTTCTAGTGTGGAAGTTTCAATGGTAGACATCCTCGATACTTCTTCAGATAATGAACCTACCACAAAATAATCAAATTCTAAGGATTTGGTTGTGCTCAAACTAATAGAAGACACAAAGTGATCCCAAGACTTGGGTAAGGAAAAAAACAAGGAAATAGATTTATCTTCTTCAAATTTAGCATCAATATCTTACAACTCGCAAATAAGTGTACTAAATACATTTAAGTGTTATGTAATTTTAGTACCTCCTTCATCCAGAGGCTATACAACTCCCTCTTAAAATAGATTTTGTTGGTTAAAGACTTAGGCATATACAATGTTTCCAATTTTAACAAGAAACATGTTGTTGAGAGTTTTTTCAATAATGTTGAAGAGAACTTCATCTGACAGAAACAACCTAATTTTACTGAGAGCTCGGGCATCCAAGTCTTCCCAATACAAATATCTCCTGCCAATAGGTTTCTTTCCATCCCCATCAAATGCTTTCTGCAACCTTTGTTGCACCAGCAAATCCAGTACCTTCAATTTCCACAATGAATTGTTTTTACTGGTGAACTTCTCCACCTCAAACTTAGCGTTAGTCATTTTGGCCATTTTTTCTCTCTACATGAGCTCTTCAAAGGATCCAAAAAATAAAAATGCTTCACCTATGGTTTTTCTAATCTCAACTAGGGTTTTCAACTTGGTTTTCAATAAAATTTTCTTCTTTTTTTAGAATAAATATTTTTTTTTTCAAAAAACCCTACTTCCCCTTGTTTTTTACAGAAATCTAAAATGAGAAAAAATAAAAATAAAAATGTAAACCCAATACTTTTTCTTCAAAAACCCTGATTCAAAATTCTTTTTTGTTAACAAAAAAACCAATTCTTCAAAAGAAATTTATGCTAACATAATTAAAACTACTTGTTCTTTGTGCAAGCCGTAGTTTAGGTTTCAAAATCTGTTTGATGACAACTTTAGCCTTCTTTCTTCAGCGACTATATGCATCTATGCACTTGTTTACCAACTCAAGAATGGGCTCCACTCCTAAAAAATTCTTGCCTAAAATTGTTTGGTGGCTCTACTGGCAGAAATGTCAGCTGAGATTTTAATCATATAAACACTTCCTTGGAGACTGAAAGACCCAAGGACATCATTCGCATAATTCAACTTCCTCATTTTTTGGCAGCCCTTTGTGGCTCTCAATTGACATATAGGTTCTGCATACATGACTTCAGAATCATGACTCCAAATTGTGTAATGACCATAGTCGTTGAATAAATAGTTTCCCTCTTTTGTTGCTCGCATACTTCTTGATTGAGTACTTGTCCTCTCCTCTCATCATAAACTGCATGTCCACTCCCCTTCAACTAGAGTGCTCATATGTTGCCCCCATCCAACAATATTTGTTGTGTCTGCCTCTGCTGAACTAGAGGATTTTGTTCTCTGTAAACAAGACTGTTGTGCAAGTTTCCCTAGACAAGTAGCAACTTCAAAAAAAAGACAGCTTCGCTCATCAGTTTTTACAAACAAACTTTCACTATGCTAAGCCCATGGTCCTCATGATCCTGATGACCATAGAGCTCTCACAACACTTGTTGGTATTTGAGTCTGTTAAATTATAAAAATAAGAAAGAAATTCACAAAAATTGGAATCTAAATCAGACAAGAAAATAAGAGTAATTTACGTGGTAAAACCCTGACAATGTGTTAAGGAAACCTCCACGGGGCAAGGGATTCAAATTGTTATTTCTCAAGGTCCAAAATGGCTTTGGAAACATTACATCAACCCTCTCAGCTAATAATCAATTTAATATGAAAAATTTTGCTACATAACTCCATATGGTTACCCAACTTTCTAAATGGTAAACCCAAATTACTAAGATAATTAAATTTAACAATAATTATTATCATTCCAAACATAGATAAGTTATTTATGTGCACAAACTAGAGTTACCATACATGGTTTTTCTTGAGAGGAAATAAGTTATTTGCATGCACAAAATAGAATTACTATGTTTGATATTTCTTGAAAAGAAATTTGTTATTTGCTTGAATGAACAATAGAAATATTGTGTTTGATCTCTCAATGAAAGGAAATATGATCTTTGAATCAATAAAAGTAAAATATGATGTTGGATTCTTTGAAAATAAATATGGATGGAAAAAATAAATATTCTGAACTCTTCTGGAAAATAATATATGTAAAGGTGCAGAAAATAATAGCCACAATGTAAGGCCCCTTGAAAACAATAGGTGTTTCTATACATAGAATATTGTCAATGAGTTAGTGTTCTTTGAAAAGAATGTGTTTTTTTTGTGCTCTATGTTGCTTTTGCATGAAAATAATAAGTTATTATGTTAGATTTATTCTATAAAGAGACATGCATTTGCATGCATAATAGTAATATCTATTGTGCTGGAAATATTACGTAGATGCATGCACAAGAAAATAACTAAGGGGCTAGTTTCTTTGAATAAATTTTATTAAATTACGTGCACAACAATAAGGGAAATTGTAGTGGTTTTCATCTTGGAAAGGAATATGTCCTTTTGTGAGAGGAATATTAGATAATGTGGTATTTATTTTATAGGCATGATTTGATAACTATGTTCTTATGACTAATGCATGTATAATCTTGTTAATGGAAGAATGTCACAATATTTTGTTTACAATTCATGTATGCACTTGAATAGATGTTGAAGATTCACTATTCAAGATTGAATATTGGTTGATTAGTACTTTATCTAATAATGATATCAAATTTTGGTTGACGACAACAATGGAAGGAAATGATGGTTACATGTGTAAATGATAGATTATGTTTAACACTGCGACATGTAAAGAACTAATGGTCTATGCTAATTGGGGAGTGTGAGCTAGAGGATGGTCCACTAACACGAACTACCAGCCACTGAAGACATAATGATCCAATATTTCTGGGTAAATGATATCATGATGATTGTAATGGCTTCTTGCTAGATATATTGTATTTAAATGATATTTCTTTGTAATATTTTATGACAATGATTAAGAGATGGACTCTCTTACAAGCTATCGAGTTAGGGGTGAACACCTTAACAAGCATTTAATAATAAAATTAAACTTTTGCTGGTTTTTACCTTACAAAGTTTTCGGGGTATATCAATGTTCAATGATGTGATTGTCTATGGTGTCGTCCTTGTGATATTGATTCCTTGCATGATATTACGTTTATGTTATGAAGTATGTGAATAGATAATTGAGTGAAAAGAATCATGAAAATGATCGAAGGTTACATCAAGTTATTTTACTACAAGTTATTTTATGTGACTTATTATTACATTTGTAAAGTTTACTCTATGTAATGATGGTGATGTGATCCCATGGTCAGTTAAAGGATGTGGAATGATGAATTCAAATTAAGATGTGGAATGATGAAATTCAAATTATTGGATGTTGGTAACTCTGTAAAAAAATTCTAACCTTATGTACTTTTTCACAAAATTTACAAGATGTTAAACAAATACATGAATTTGTTTGTAGTAAGCATTAAACTTTTATATTTATTAATTAAAAGTAAATATAATTTTTTTAAATGTAATAATTATTAATATGAACCATTATTTTAATTTATATAAAAAAATATACTTATTCTAATTATTTTTATTTCTTGTTATTAATTATATGTTATAGTAAAAAATTATTATTATTGTTTTAATATAATGTAACTATTATAGTTTTTTTTAATAATTTGTTTATAATTCAATTAATAAAAATAAAATTACAATATAATATAATATAATATAATAAAATAAAATAAAATAAATTGAATTGAATAATATATATAATAATTGAATGAATATTATTCCTCTCCATTATTTTTTAAAAATTTTATTATAACGACTTTCCCTATATTAACTTAATGATAACCATATTCTTTTTTTCCCTCATAATAACCATCCCAAAATATCGTCACATAATTCATTAATATATACTTTATTAATATTTATTATTTTAACATAACTTTGCGAAATATCGTCACATAATTCATTAATATATACTTTATTAATATTTATTATTTTAACATAACTTTGCGAATATTCTAGGTTTATATTTATAGATTTTATTTTTATTTTCTAACTTTAATAATGTTCGATCTCCGTATTTATCGTCTTATTATATCCATTTTTCACTTAGGATACATGTACCAACTATTCCTGGACCGTACTTGCCCACATTATCTTCTAGATAAGGAATCATGGCCATTTAGGTTAAATATGAATAAAATTGCCCGTTCTCTTTTAGTGGAAAGCATCTAAACAGCAAACAACCTTTTAGAAAACAAATGGAGTCACTTCATATTCTGAAAGGGCGTCCCCAAAAGGCAAAAGAAAATAAATGTTTTATATTATAGTTAGTAAAAGTTTCTGCAACAACCAGAAATGAATCGGTGTCGGTGCCGTAGAAAGGCAAAATTGGTTGAAGTTGATAGTGTAATATTGTTTAACAGTGTTTATTTGTTATTCACCAATTCAGGCAACTTTAATAGAAGGTTCTTATAGAAAGTAATGCAAATGTCCATGGTAAGAAGAATATCATTAGAAATTTTGTACTCATCTCACCCCTTTTTTGGTTTGATTTGGGCAGAGGATTATATTTATTAACATGTAGTTGAGAAATAATAAAACTCATCTTTTGTATTAAACTGTGAATTTATTAAAAGGCGGTCTACGAGGAATATATGCCTTACGCTGTCATTTATGAAGATTTAGATTACACAAGGACTGAACCTCCCATATTTACGGCATTCGGGAGATTTCCAACCAATGAAGTACAGGATCAGAGATTCCATTTTTTCAATATTTTCGGGTATTATTATCAAGACTGTAACATGAATTTTTTATTGTTTTAAATATAGATATAGTTTCAATATTTATGGAAAAAATATTGTTGTTAATTTAAATTATATATTAATTTTTTTGTTTGATAAGTAGGGTGAAAAACATCTAGGTTGTCAAAATCATTTGGAGATTGTATCTAGTTTAGATTATATCAATTCTTAATATAGCTGGGTTTTTACCCATAACATTTTGAACATGAAACCTTAACATCAAGAAATACCTTAATAATGCACCCCATCACCTTCTATTATAAGCCATGTGGACCTAATTTATATACTATTTCAATAATTTAGATTATATACCATTTTAATAAATGATATATAATTTTTATTTATTCTAATTAATAGATATAACTAATAGATGTAACAGTGCTGGTTGGCCACTTTTCCTAATCAATTTGGTAGAGATTAAATAAAAATCAAGGTGTGGGTCACTGGAGTTGGGGAGTCATTTAAACCATAAATGGTCCTTGATTATAAATTTAAATGGTTTGATATGTAAAATTAATTTTTTAATTATTTAATATGTAAAATTTAAATAATTTATTTTTAACTATAAATTTAAATGGTTTAATATATAAAATTTTAATAATTTAAATGGTTTATTATATAAAAATATTATTTGAAATTATAATTTAAAGAAAAAAAAAAGAAACACTGACCAACCTTTCCATAGTTTATTCTACCTCATTAAAGTTTTGGTATAATTTGTTTGAGGAGGAAATCACGTTTTTAGCGTTCTTTCTACATTTCTAACTGGATTGTGTCAGAACTGATCGGAAACTACTACCCACAAAAATGAAAGCAGAAATGTTGCGTCGTTGTAATCAAAGATGGGTTGTAATGTTGCATCATTGAAACCCATCACGGTTGTTCCATCATTTTTCTACTGATAAGGAGAACCTTTGCTTCTATTGGATGTATGTGAACGTTAAGGATCTTTTCAAGACGTAGCCGTCACGGCTTCTTCCATCGTTCCCTTGCATTTTCGTTGAATGTCAGATTCGTGGATAGTACCTTAAACAACTCAGAAAAGATAGAGACGTATGTGGAAAAACAAAAGTAGAAACGTGTAAAATATGAATTCTCAATTTTATTTTATTTTATTTTTACAGCGGTTGCGTGGTCAAAATGACAAAGCTAATCGAATTCGAATTCTATGCCATGGAAATTGAAACGCAACCAAATATCGACGCATATCAGAAACCCAACTTTCACGTGGTCATTATTCTTAGTCTAAAGGCAGCGTTAATTTCGCCCGGAAAACTATGGAAAGTAATTATTGGTAAAAGGGTTTATTCCACTCAAGTGCTTCCAATAAAATCACTGCATGTTCTACTCCGAAAAAAAGCCACAAGAAAGAGGGAGGAAAATCCAAGTCATTGACTATTCGGCGGTGAAGTGCGTTATTTTCCCAAACCGAACCCTCTCTCTCTCGGGGATTCCAGAACATGTCTGAGATCCAGCTCGCGCAACGACCCGTTGTTGCTACGGAGGCAATTGATACCAGCCAGACAGAATCCGACTGGCCTATTTCTATTCTCCGCCCATTTTTTTTCTTTACGATTCTGAGTCCTGATATTCCTAGGACTTTGGAGACCCTCTAAACCAGATGAGCACAGTCCGTTAGACAAATTATATCGGTCCCCAAAATCTTGCATATGGATTCTGGAGATGAAAAGACTGATCCCGGATGGATCTCGTAGCAGAGAACACGAATGTTCTTCCGACACACAAGAGCAAGCAACTTTCTTGGAGTGCTTGCGTCCATAGTGGTTTCTAATAGTTCCAGATGGGTGTGAAGGATTTGTTATCAAAAGGCCGTTCACTTGTATCTTTCAATGATGGGCTTGCCGATAGACTGCTTCAAAGGGAGAGATCGTTATCTGAAAATGATTGCAACTGTTGCCGTGCACCGGTATGACCTCTACTCCTATACCCCATTTTAGATCTCTGTGAAAACTGCGGTAACAAAAGTTCCATTCAGTTGCATTTTCACTTCAAAAGTAGATGTTACCTATGTTATTAGAAGAATGGATTAAAATAATCCAGTTGATACCATTGTGATTTGCATTCTATTCTAGAAGACAAAGATTCACCACTTTTTACAGTTTGAAGGGACGATATAAAAATATTTCCTCATGCTTAGTGTAGGCTACGTCTAGTGTAGGCCACATTCTATAAAAATATTGTTCGATGACATACTTTTTGATTAGTACACCAAACTGGCTTTACTAAAATAGTTACTCATTTACGCTATAGAAATGAGTTTGCTGTTGATAATATAGTTGGAGTATTCAAAGTGTTCTTTGGGATCTGCTGAACAGAATGTCGAACCCCTCGGTCGCTGCAGTTGCTCCAGCCGTAAGAACAATTCCATCTCTTTTAATTTTCCCTTTTCCTTTCTCAACTTTTACCATAAACATCCCAATTTCCCAAAAGGAATTGTGGACGGATACATTGCACAAGTAAAAAGGTTTGTGTTATTTTCCCATCAGCCTCTGGTAGCTTCAATGATTTCTTAGACTTCTAGGATAACGTTGACGTCCACATATCCATCATAACTTACCCTCTAAACAAGGGAAGAGAATCTGAGTCCATCACTCTACAATTGGGTATATATTTCAGCGCTTCGCATCAAGTGCTTACTGAGCACCTCCAGTGTACGAATAAATAGGAATGAGAGAGGAAGTGATGGATATCTCTCTCCACAGCTTTGGTGTTTGCTGGATCTTACGATGTTTTATGATTGAAGCAAGAATGCTGATAATAAATAACGATCCCTGCATAAGTAGCAATATGTTATTGTGCCCACCATTCGAGAATTATTAGCACTGGAAGATTGCCGTTCAGAATCAAAAGACTCTTCCAGTTGGTAACATCCAATTGCTCATATGAAATTAAAACTCAACATCATGGACAACGTAATCATTAAACAAATATCAAACCCAAAGCGTTATCAGAATACGAAAGACAAATGGCTGTCCTGGTTAGGTTTCAACGAATATTCAGCTTTAGGAATCTTAGAGTTTCATTAAAAACTGAACAACCCTCTCTCAGAAATTTTCACATGCTAGCATTCCCTCTTACATGGGCATATGCGTATACGGAAGGATTAATATTTCATCATCTGGAATCTTAAAGCATCAAAACAATCTCACCTGTAATCAAACTTACGGCTGTATGAGAAAACCCAACTTATGTTCATAGTGCTCAACCTCAAAACATAAAAGATTCTTGTATATAATTAAAATTACTAGAGTATCCAAACACCCTAGAGACCCAACTTAAATAATAGTTAAGAGTGTATAGATCTTCTTTGTTTTGACTTTCCTTTTTCCTCAAAAGGAAAAAAACAACATTCTTTTATTGGAAAACAAAAGATGTTACATGTTCTACAATTGAAATGCAATTAACGGGATACTATATAAAGCAGACTTTCCTTTTTTCTCAAAAGGAAAAAAAACATTTTTTTTCCTAGAAAACAAAAAATGTTACATGTTCTACCATTGAAATACAATTAATGGGATACTATATAAAGCAGGTTCCAAGAAGTAAACAGCTTGATAACATATAGTAGCTATTAGAATCACACATATACAAAAAAAAAAAAAAAACACTAGCAAGATTTATTGCCAGAAAACACAAAAAAGGAAACTAGCAAGAATTATCAGCAAAAAACAGAAAAAATAGTTCATGGTAGACTCCTAAGTGGAACATGGCACAATGATGTGTCTTATAATCGCCGAAGGATGTTCTAGTTCTCTATCTTTCTTGCTTTCCCGAAAAACTCCACTTGGTGTGAAAAAACCACATGAAGACAGAGTCACTAGAGGAGAATGGATTTGACACTGATGATAGATCCATTGTCATTAAGCTCATAGTGAATCTGCCCAAGAGTACCAGAGTATCCTCTCTTGGAAAACAGGTTTACAAGGGCATTTTGTTCACGTTTTGTTCATGGTAGATGTCGCCGAACTCTATGGAAGAGAAAAAGGCCTTCAATATCTTAATTTCTTCCATCAAGTGAAGAAGAGCATGCACCTACAAAGTGGCCTCTCTAGTACCCTAGTCAATCGTGATCTTCGAGTCCCCAACAACCTGAATGCCCTCCACAAAAAGCCATTTATTGGATTTCAATGCCCCCCATAGTGCAAACACTTCTATGGTATTCCTATCGTGACCTCCAGACCAATAGAAATGGTAGACCATTGATGGGCATATGGAAATAATGGCTACAAAACCCCATAGTTGATTTGCTAAGGCACCATCGAAATATCCTACTGTGTTGTGTGTGTTAATCTTCTTGTAAGCCCATCACGTTGGCTGTGAGTTGGGTTACGAGGGCCAATTTCTAGGAAATAAGCCACAATTTTCATTGTAGTGTGCCTAAAATTTGTGATTTTATTCTCAAATGTGATGTCATAAGAAAGGTTCCCCAAATGATGTATTGTGGGAAGGCCTTGTGTTTTGGATTGTGGGTAGTCAAGTTGGCAAGGAAAGAGAAAATGAATGACCTGACAACCGTGGGGGTGATCGCGAGAGCGTAGTGAACCTCTCCAATATTAGAATTGCAGCAGGGTAACTTTGAAGTATATGTTGGGTATGCTCATGTGCTAATCTACAAAGTGGACAACATCATCGTCCTTGAAATCCTCTTTTTCCCAAATCCTCCCCTGTGAGTATTTTGTTGTGTATGATGAGCCATGTGAGGCACTTCACTTTCGTTGGGACATTCCATTTCCACATTTTGGTCAGCCAATCATTGTGAGGTTCATGCCTTTGTTCTATGTATATGTACTTGTAGGTGTCATTGGCTGAAATTTACCTACAAAGGGAGAGACAAGGTGGTTCCAGCATGTAGAAAGAGAGATATGTAAGTTTTCCATTTGTCCCTATGCTCTGGAGGAAGTTCTAGGGAGTGTGCATGTGGCCCTACCATGGGAGAGACAACCCCAAGTTAGTCTCTCAGCATGCTCAGATAAGGTGGTTCCAGCATGTAGAAAGAGAGATATGTAAGTTTTCCATTTGTCCCTATGCTCTGGAGGAAGTTCTAGGGAGTGTGCATGTGGCCAGCTGGGATAGGGAGATATTTTTTTTTGTAGGCAGGAAATATTCGCTAGTGTATATAAGTCATGTTCATGAAGGGATTTGAGTAAAGGAAGGGAGAGAATATGCTCCCCATCTATCCCAATAATCACATCAAGTCCTATGTGAATATAATATCTATGTCATGCTAACTATCTAACATTCCCACATAATGAAGGCTTCATTTTCATCAAATTGCACCAAGCAAATGACGTGTTCTTGTTAACAAGAGAACCAACTAAGATCCAGTCTTCTAGGGTGGCTAGGTTAAGCTGTTTTTTCAAAGATTATTTTTTTCCATTTACTAATGTGACTAAAGGCTCTCCATATGTTTTTGGTCAGGAAAGCAAGGTTCAATATCTAGGTGTGTTTGATCCCCAACCACTGTCTTCTATAGGCCTACATATTGTTTCAAGTTTGGATAGATTGATCTTCCCTTTATGTCCAACCCCTTCCCACAAAAAGTCTGTAATGATGGATTGAATCCTATGAATCACTGAGAAAGGGAGATGAAATAAGTGCATCCAATAGACAATTATCCCTTCTAGGACAACTTTTTTCATGATCATTCTTTTGACCTTATAGAGAATTGACTCATCTATTTTTTCAATGATATTGATCCATAAAACAAGACAGATCCCTCCAATGTCTAGTTCATATCTCAAAATTCATACTTAACTAATATTAGAGTTGTTTATATTTCCTACATTCTTGTCATCATAACCACCTTTCCATCTAGTTATCTTGCTTACGTTGGTCTCCACCTTGCTTTCACTTTGTCTTAAGACTAAGTGGTTGTTTAAACTTATCTGAACATGATATAGTTAATGCCACGTGTATGGATGTTTTTTAATCATACATTTGGATAAGGTCTTAATATATAGTTAGATGTGATATTAATTAGATTTATTCATTATAATCATCATTTGTTTATTATGTTTTTTTAAGGTTAGCTTTGTTTTTAGTTTTCTTTAATTCATTGATTACTATTTTTAAGTTATGTGAAATTAATTTATGTTTATTTATATAATATAAATTAATGTTACAATGATCCATGTGTTAAATCAAATTTTAATATTTTTTTTAGTAATTATTAGTTAATTTTTAGAGATTATTTGCAATATGTAGGTAGAAAGTTTGTTGTTTTGCTTTAGGCAAATAACATTAGTATTATAGAAGAATTATAGAAATTACATTCATCCTAGAGAGAATTTAGCTGCCTCTCTCCCTACTTGTAATTTTTCTGCCATCTTGATTAGTAATTGAGAGTCTCCTTCTAATATGATGGGGAGGAGATTTTGGTGCTAGTGTATGATGATTATCTCTATGACAACATTGAATTCTACAGCATTTTTGGTGTTGCGTACAATGTAGGCATAGTAAATACTTATCACGGTACCATTGTCTTCCCTTAGAACACCCCCAATCCCTGCTTCTCCTAGGTTTCTTGTTGAGACACGATCAAAATAGAGTTTCAAATGTTGGGCTGGGAAGGAAATCAGGGATGGGACTTCGCTGAGGAGGATGATTAGGCATTGGGAAGCAATGGGCATTTGGGGAATTCCTTGGCATCCAAACTCAATAAGAAGATGGTTTCCTCTAGATGTTTATTAAGTATGATCCATATGTTGTGATAGTCTCTCTATTGACTCGCAAAAACACATTGGTTGTGTTCCTTCTAGATGGCCTAATGAAGAAGGTTGGGAGTTAAGTGAAAAGTTTTTTAAGGGGATTTGGAGTGGATCTTTTGGCCAAGTTTTAAGATAGGTGACAACATCTTTAGTATTAAGGACATGTTTTTTAAAGCCAAAGGAAATTTTGATCTACAGGTCGGTAGCAAGGAAACAAGAGCCCAATAGGTGGTTAATTGTTTCTTACCGCTTCTTGTAAATAAAGCACCATGAGGGTCCCACAAATCCCTTCTTGATGAGGTCCACCGTAGGTAAGGATTCTTCTTCTTATAAGAATCTAAATAAAGGTATTGAATTTTGGTCAATGACCTGTGGACCATAACTCTTTCCAAGTTGGATCTTTGTACGTTAACAGAGCTAATCTGACTAGAAGGTAAGCCTATTTGACTTAAAAGTAACCTGATGATTTGTATCCACACTTGATGATGTGTAGGGTCTTTTTTCCTTTATTATGAACCTTCTATTCAGTTTGGTCCATAACAAGTAGAGTTTCTAGTTAAATTTCTTCTCGCAAAGTTCCATGATGGATCTATTGTTTGCATCACCCTGTGTCATCTTCTTTTGAGTAATGGTTGACATGTGCGTGTCCTTCCTATTGAGAATTATCTTTGATGGATGGTAGATGAATGGAGGATTCTATGCTAGGAAGTTTTGTGAGAGTCTTCTTTAGACCGAGTTGATTTTCCATTAGTGATCTCCTAGAAGTTATGGTCTCTTATGATGTCTTCAATGGAGTTGGATAGGTTCCATATTAAAGATCCTTGTTGTGTGAGTGATGTGAATCAATTCCTACTTATTAAGGTCCCTAGCATATTTTTTGTGCAAAATATTACCCCGTGGTTCTTTGTTGTGTGCGACTCATTTACACCAAATATTGGCTCCCATTTCTTTGTTGTCTAAATCATGATTGTGAAGTCTTAGGCCCCCTTCCACCTTTGTGGGAAAAATTGTGTCCCATTTGATTAAGGACCATTTTTCCTTAGGGCCATTGCCACACTAGACGAAATGTTTTTTATGGATTTGATACTTTTCAAGACCCACTTGAGCACAGCCTGCAAAAAGAATAACTATATAGGTGGGGATTGGATAATATATTTAAAAATAACAAGTCTGCTTGAAATGTTGAGGGTGTAGAAGGTGCCATTATCTATGCATTGAAGAATCTTTTCAAGTATGTCTTGCAAGTGGGAGTGCTTGATGGAGGATTCAGTGAGGAGAGAACAGAAGTAGTTAGAGGGGAGAGAGGCAACGAAGAAGCAAAGAGTTCAGGTAATGTTTCGACATGTGATGGGGGGTTTTGAAGAAGCATATGGAGGATTTCTTTGTTAATGAGCATGACTATGACTTCAGAGAAGAGATTCAAAATATATTTAATGGATTTGGCATATTTGATATAAGGGTTATTCATGAGAAGTTGTCATCCACAAATTATTGGTGAGTAAGAGGACAAATATCCTAGAGAGAGATACCTCTAATGAGGCTAGTGTTGCATGTCGATTTCAGGCATCACCTTAGACCTTATGCCACTAGAATGAAGAGAAAGGGAGGGAGTGGATCACCTTATCTGATACCATGACAAGGAGAGAAGGGTGGAGAGGGGAAGTTGTTGACCAGAATTGAGGAGAAGATCTAGGAGATAAGACAAGAGATAATGGAAATCCAATCCTCACAGAAGTCTAAGGTCCTCATGATGTTTAAATGTTGAACTAGCCTAACCTGTTGAAGGTTTTCCCAAAGTCTAGTTTGAGAAACATACTAGTTTTCTTTAATACTTTTAGAGAGTGGATTGTCTCATGGGAAAGAATGATCGAATCAAGTGTTTTATGCCCTTCTAGATAGCATATTTTCTCTAATGATATTAGGATAGAGAGAATGAGCTTTAGCTTGTTGGAAAAGAGTTTGGTTATAAGTTTTTGGACGACATTACAAAGGACTACGGGGGGGAATTTACCTAGGGATGTTGCATTCGATTCCTTGGGAATTAGAGGTGAGAAGATGGCATTGAGGGCTAGAATAACACTCCTGCTATGGCAGGATTCTGCCATGAGGTCTATGACTTCTTGATCCTTATCGATAGTGATGAAAGAATTATACTATGAAGCCATCTAGACCGAGGGCCTTTCCTTTCGCCATTTGTTGAAGGGATTCTTGGAATTATCCTTTCATGATGGGAAAAATTAGAGCTATGTTATGGGCTTCAGTGACCAGTCAAGGGATATTGGTGGTAATATTGTTGATGGCTTCTTGTCAATAGGGCTAAGGGTCAATGAGTAAGTCTTAATAGAAATCCACTAAGGTGTCCTCCATATCCTCATGTGTTTTGATGTGAAAGTCATCCTCCTTTTTGAGAGAGGTGTTTCTACTTTTGGATTGACGCTTTATGCTTGAGGAGTGAAAGGATGACATATTCCACTCACCCTCCTTAGGCAAACTTATTCTGGAATTTTTCTTCCAATAGATCTCTTATTTATATCTTTCTGCTAGGTTTTCACATAGATCCAATTCTTTTTCTGTGGATAACTATGTCCTACAATTATATATTATTTCCTACTAGAGATCAATCATTTCTCTTTCCAATCTGAGTTTTTTTCTAGAAGATATTTCCAAACTCCTCGTTGTTCCATTTCTTGAGATGTAGCTTGATTGTATTCAGTCTTTTTTGGAAGATGTAAACCATGGAGTTCTCTATTGGCTAATTTTTTTTCCACCAATATTCTATTTTACTAATAATAGACTCATCCTTGGGCCAAAATTGTTCAATCCTTAGTTGTTTTTAGCAAATCAGCCCAGATTATGCCAAGTAAGGGAGATTGACCAATGATATGATACTATGGTATGTAGGATCTCAGTAATGACTTATTTCCCATTGGTGATGAAGTGATTTGATGCTAGAATGCGATCAAGCCTAAAACAAACTTGAGACTTTCCTCTATGTTTGTTGTTCCATGTGAACATGCCATTGGTGGTATGTTGATCCACCAACCTTTTTCCCACTATGATGGATCTGAAGTATTCTAAATCTTGATTCAAAAGTCACCTTCCTCCATTGTTTTGTTAGTGTTAAGTTACCGTATTGAATATTCCACCTATAATCCATTTCCCATGTCTAGTTTTGATTGAGGAGAGGATAGATGTTACAACATGGAGACCTTTATGGCTAGATTATGGTCGATAGATATTAAATAGGGATCCATGCATTATAGTTCTGAGGAAGTGAAAAGTAACTATAACGATAGAAGAATGGAGATCTAACTCGCGTATGGTTACTTAAGGAGGGCTTCACGGATTACCTAGCCCACTTGGGGCATTATTAGCATCTATCAAAATCATCTAAGCATTTCACCAAATGTGCTTAATGATTTTGTCAAACATATTGCTAAATAATTTTGTCTCGTGGATGAGAAAGATAAGTTGAGAATCTTATTAGTTATTCATTTCAAGATGAGATGTTTGGAGTGGTTGTTCAAAGCCCTAATATTCCAGGAAGTTATCTTCATGAGAAAAGTTTTGTAGAGGAGGTGAAGATCTTTGAGATATGTTTGTACTATCTAGAGTCCTCTAAAATTATGCCCAACGATTCTAACTTTTGAAGATCCATTTTGTGACACCATTTATTAGAATCTTTTAGACCATTTTTCCCATATTTTGACATGGAACATTGAACCCCTAGTTGATGAAATTCCTTGTCTATTTTTGAGTGCCTTTGTTAGTAGGTGGATTTTCCTTTGGGGGCTTCAGGTCACTTTTTTTGTATGCATCATTCAGGGATAGCATAATAATTCCCTCTAAGTCAATCATATCTTCATCTTTTGTCATTTCACCATATTTAGTCTCAGTTGAGGAGATCTCCACTCCTTGCATGGTTGGGGAAATAGGGGCTACCATGTTGGTTGATGCTAAACCTAATCTAGATTTACAAAGGAATAAAATGAAATATACATATGAATAGAAACACATAGATATAGCGAAAACATAACTTCAACTCATTAGTAACAAAGTAATTAGAATTGTTACATATAGAATGGAAATAATCTTGCTCGGGTGATACTATCTCATCTGTGAGAAGAGATGTGGTGGGTACATCCCTTATCAACTATGTTATAATCAGGCTGAGAGGCCTTTTTAACATTAAGAAATAATTGGAAACACTAAATATCCAAAAACCTAACCCTATGAGATGAAGCACCAAAAACATGTGGGCTCCATTGGGGTTAGTTGGAACGTCAACTTACCAGCGGTCATAACTTTGGCATATGATATCTATTTGACTACCATAATATCTTGCTTCAAAGATATCCAAGAGGAATTTAAAAAAGCTCGAGTAAATTGATCGTGCAATTTTTTAGTCTCTCCGTTTTTCCAAAAAAGATCACTTAGGCCCTGAAAACAGTTCTGGACATTTATGACCCAAAAAACTACCACAAATTGTAACTGGTGCTACAATTAAGGAAACAAAAGGAAACAATGGTGGGGTTCCAGGTGAAATAAGTGGTTGGCTACCAATATCCACCTATATCACTCCCTCCCCCTTAGGAAGCAATGGTTCCCATTGCATTGAGTACTTGCATGAGATGGGCAAACTTCTATTGAACTTGGTCCCTAGTGAGTGACTTGCCTTAGTGTATGAGTTGGCTAGATTTGAAAACCTCATATAATTAGATCTTTTGTTGGTGAATGGCCTTGATCCTGGTGTCCATAGTTTGATCAATTGTGTCATGTTCCATGCAATCTAGATTGAGTTCTTTTGGTTTTAGTTGTTCTACAATGTCTCATGTGTCCAAAAATGGTGGAAAGTATGGCCAAAGGTAGTCCACATTGAACATTTGGTGCAGGCCAAGGAATGAATGAATGCTGAGATTGAAATATTGTCACCTACAAACTTGGTGATGGTGTAAGGCATGTATTATAGTGGTCAGATCTTCTGATCAACAATAGAAGGGAGTTGTTTCTACAAATGTAACCACACCTTTTTGACCACCTGAAACATATGTGGAACCTGATGTTGATCATGTAGTTTCTTGTACTTGGAATTGGACTTCTCCAAGATGTCACAAACATACTGGAAGATGTGTTGGATGTGTTCAATAAACTTAGTTACTTTATCAGCCCCAGATTTTACATATGTTGATTATGTCTATGTAGTGGCATGAGGTTTGACAACATTAATCAGACAAAGTGGTTGAAATTACAAGCCCACTTGAAAGTGACTGTGACAAGGTAATATATGCAAAGCTTTGTTAGAGTAGTGTTGCACATAGGGAAGGCTCTCGTCCCAGGTTCGTAGATTCTTGGAGTTGTACATGTAGAATATGTGCACTATCATCCTGTTGACGACCTATGTCTAACCATCAGTATGGGGATGGAATGTAGTCAATTGGTGAGCTTCATGTTCATTAGTGTCCAGAGGCTAGTCCAAAATGTGCTTAGGAACCTACTATCTTGATCTAATATAATGGTCTGTGGGATCACAAAATTCACCCATACTCGATCAAAAGAGTTTGGTAGCGTCCTCTGCTATGATACACTTCTACCAAGCAACTAATATATCCATCTTAGAAAACCTATCCGTGACCATAAATACAAATTCATTACCATGCTTGTTAGAAGGGAGGCCAAATGCATAGTCCATGTATATGGATTCCGATGGCTGGCAGGGAGTTGGTAGAGGAGTGTATAGGCCTTACTTCAGGATGCTTGACTTGGCGACGACAAAGTCATTGCAAGATATAATATATTTTCCAACATACTGTCGAAGTTCTTGCCAATAAAAATACTTATGTAATATGACCACCTTTTTCTCCACAACAAAGTGTCGAGTGAACTGATTGCAGTGTGCCTTCCAAATCATCTTGTCACACTTTCTTGATGGAGCACAAAGGTGTCCTAGGCAACATAATAATGCATTATGTAGGGGGTTATATTGAAATTTCTTGCCAACAACTAGAATCTGGTGTGTGGTGGAAAACTCTGGATCATTTTTGTCCAGTTAAGGCCATCCAAAGGTCTCATGGCCATAAGAGTTGAGAATAATAGTTTGTGCTTCAGCTACGGTCTGACTAAGGGAATATTCAACATGGTTAGTGCTTCCTTTTTTGTATTTATTATTCAAGTAGAATTGTTGCATCTATGTAGAGAAGTTTTGATGGCGATCACTCTTCAACTTCCCTTGTTTCTGTATAAACTAAAAGGGTTGGTGATATATGTAGATGACCATCTCCTTCCCCATACTGAAATAATTTTTTTGCAGAAAGGATGCATGATAGAATAAATCTCTTTATCATAGGTGGGGTACTTCCGAATTATATCAGAAAGTGTCTCACTATGATAGGCCACAAGATGCCTATGTTGGGTGAGGACTCCACCAATGACATAGTCGAAGGCGTATGTCTCAATTTTGTAGGGTTGTTGCATGTCTGGAAATGTGAGTACAAGTGTAGTGTAGGGGTTGTGCTTCATCTCAATGAATCCCTTTAGTTGGGTCTTGGTCTTGTTAGGATATTCCGACACATAGGATATAGTTAAGTTCAACTTGGTCTAGTATAGAGTTAGGTTAGAGTTAGGTAAAGTGTGTTTCTTTACCATTGTACATTTTGTAACTTACAATCCGATGGTCACGATATGTAGTGATCCGACGGTTCACTCTCACCTCGGCATTACCGACACTTGATCCGTGGCTTGACACCCGATTGGTCCATGAGTTCTATTTAAAGCGCATGGAGGGTCATTGTTCGGGTAATCCGTGCATGAGAGAAGCTTATGTAAATTTTCATTCTTTGATTAATAAATTGCCTGTAGTACCCACGTTGGGACAGGCCGTGGACTGTTTCCCTCCTTGCACTCTGAGGGTTTTAACCACGTCAAAAATACTGGTGTATTGATTTGAGATCTGGTTGTGAGCGGTGTCCTTTTGGTATTCTTTCTATGGAACTTACCCTGTAAATTCCTACATGGTATCAGAGCTATTTGAGGGCCGCGTCCGTTGGTGATCCAAATCTGAAGCCGGTAGAACTGCATGCGGCTGTCGTTTCCTAGATCTGCTGTTTCTGACTGCTTTCAGGATGAGAGGACTGCTCTGTTGCGTTCGGAGCATCTGTTCCAGTGAGGAATCCCTTTCGTTTCACGCGAAAAGGTTTCCGGTAGCCCTAGCTGTGTCATTTTTTAGATCGGGAGGTATACAATGTTTCTTTTGTAGTTTACTGTTATTTTCTCTCTGCTTATTTCGGTCTCAGTTTATTTAGCCTATTTTTTTTAACCGGATCTATACCTTTCATTTCTGCGTATGCTCTTTGCCCTGCGACTCTGTGCGATCTGGGCAAATCAGAAATAGAAAGGAAGGATTTTTCTCATGCGTATGCTCTTTTCCCTGCACCTTAGTGTGATCTCGGAAAATCAGAAACATTGAGAAAAATATTTAGTTTTTCGGCTAAAGCTAACTTTGAGATTTTTTTTTAAAATTTCTAGTTTTTTGGCTAAAGCTAACTTCGAGCCGCAAGGTTCGTTTTTCTTTGCATATTCGTGTTGGGTTTTGTGTTTTGTGTTTTGTAGGGAAAAAGAGCTTTCTCAAGGCAAGCACGCAAACCAAGCCCCCCCCCCCTCTCTCTCTCTCTCTCTCTCTCTCTCTCTCTCTCTCTCTCAAATTTTTTGTATAGATCAATTGGTTCAAAGCTATTTTAAGAGAGTAGAGGTCTTGGGTTCAAGTCTCCATTTTTTGGGGGCGGATTTTTTCATTCCCGCACATTCGCGCACTTTGCCGGCAACGTCAACAATTTTTTTTCAAAAAGCCATAACTTCTTCATCTGGAAGCCTTTTTCAGAGCTGTTTTTTTTAAAACCGCCTATTTTTTTGAGATCTATCCGTTGGAATACTTACTTTCAGCATCTTCAGCTTCAGTTTTTTTTAAAATGGAAAGTCCATGCCAAGTCATTCTTGACAGCACTAACTACTTCCAATGGGTAGAATACATGGAAGATTTACTTAGAAGTAAAGGTCTCTTCAGAATAGCCACAAACCAAGAGAAGAAACCAAAAGATGAAGACAAGGCGGCAAAATGGGAAAATAGACAAGATCAAGCACGTGGTTTGATAGGGATGTCTATTTCTCCTGATCTTAGATTCCACATTGCAGGACTTGAGACTCCTCATGAAGCATTAGAAAAACTTGCTAAAGTTTTTGGGATTAAAAATGAAATTAGAGCCCATCAACTTGAAAATGAGCTGCTTACTTTGGATCCTAATAATTTTTCTTGCATTGAAGATTTCTTGTCCAAATTCAAGACCCTTAGATATCTCTTGGAAGGTGTTAAAGTTAAGAAAGAAGATGGTAACCTTATTTATTCCATCCTTACTAAGTTGGGACCAGCCTACTCTGTATTTGTTTCCACTTTCCATTCTACAAGGGAAGCTTTCATTTGTCAAGGACAAGACTACAAGGCCCCTTCCTTTGACTCCTTTTGTGATTCCTTAATAAGAGAACAAGAAAAACTCTTACACCTTGGTCTTCTTAATCTTGGAAACTCTTCCACGAAAGCGTTAGCCGCCCAGCAGCAACCAAATTCAAAGAATCCTAAGAAGTCATATCCTCAAAAGAATGGTCCTAAACCATCTCAGCCTCAAAATGAAAGATCATTTCAACAAAATGATAAGACCAATAAAAACAAATGGAAGAAGACTGATAGACATTGTAACTTTTGTAATCGAGATGGCCACTTAGAATCTAAATGCTTTAAGAAGATGGAAGCCTTGGAAGCCGCAATGAAGAAACATAACATCCATGTGGAGCCTACTTCAACTTCAACTTCCGGAATGGCACTTTCTGCATGTCATTGTCAATCATCTCAGTCTGGTTATGCATTAAATGTATCTTCTTCTTCTTCTCATTCTCATGAGTGGCTCATTGATTCTGGAGCCTCTTGTCACATGGCCAAAAACCAAGCCATGTTTTCTTCTTTAAATGATTGTAACACCAAAAATATATATATTGGTGATGATAGATCTCTTAATGTTGTAGGGACTGGAACTGTTCATCTAGACAATGGTCAGTTTAATGATGTATTATGTGTTCCAACCTTATCCTGCAACCTTCTATCTGTCTATCAGATAACTCATTCAGGTGAAGGTAAAATTGTTGAATTTTCACCTCATGATGTTGTAATCAAGGATCTAAAAGATCCTAAACAGATTCTAGCTACTGGTCTTGCTGATGATTCCAAAAGGTTGTATAAGTTTCACAACTTTGGGTCATCCAATCTTCCCTCAGTATTTGTTGCTCATAATGATGAAGTGAGCAAACTTTGGCATGAGCGATTTGGTCACTTAAACTATCGCTCCCTTCAGCATCTATGTAAAGAAAATATGGTGACAGGTCTTCCTATGGTATCTTGCAGAGATGGTGTTTGTTCCGGATGTGTACTCGGAAAACATCATCGGGACAGTTTTGAAAACGTGCCTCTTGGCACGCCTCAGCCCCTTTACAGCTTGTGCACAGTGATTTATGTGGTCCTCTTCCTGTTGCTTCATTCTCTGGCTGCAAGTACTTCTTAACTTTCATTGATGATTTCTCCAGACGCACTTGGGTATACTTCTTAAAACTCAAGAGCGAAGTATTTAACACTTTTTTGGCCTTCAAAGCCTTTGTTGAAAAACAATCTGGACATCAAATTCTTAAGCTAAGAACTGATAATGGTGGAGAATATGTTAAAAAAACATTCATCAACTTTTGCACCGAAAATGGAATTCAAATGCAACATACTGTTCCATACACTCCACAACAAAATGGTGTAGCTGAAAGGAAAAATCGCACCTTAAAGGAAATGGCTAATTGTATGCTGCAATCTAAAGGACTCAGTCTTAGTTTTTGGGCCGAAGCAATTAATTGTGCAAATTATATAATCAATCGCACTCCTACTAAGGTTCTAGAGAATATCACTCCAGAAGAAGCTTGGAGTTCCATTAAACCAGATGTAAGTCACTTTCGTGTGTTTGGAAGTGAAGCATGGGCCCATATTCCAGATGAAAAGCATAAAGCTTTAGAACCTAAGAGTGAGAAATGTACTTTTGTTGGATATTCTGAAGATGTAAAAGGTTATAGACTTATTCCATTTAAGTCCAAAAATGTTATCATTAGAAGAGATGTAAAATTTGATGAAAATAAATCGGCCTGCGAGCCTAGTTCGGCGGATGTGCCACCTCTTCCTATCTCTTCTACTTTTGAAAACCTTTCTTCTTCAGATGATGAAAGCGAGGATGATAATCCTCCCCCACCTTCTCAGGATCCTCAACTTCCAAGATGGGTCCGTGCTACTCGGGATGCAGCAGGTGATCTTGCCGGTGATCCTACAGATCAGCGACGTACACGTTCTCAGTTTGAAAGAGCCTCTTCTTTACTGGCTCAAGCTCCAGTAAATCATGATCCTGACACTTTTGCAGAAGCTTCAGGCCATCCACATTGGGAAGCAGCTATGAATGAAGAATATCATTCATTAATGACAAATGATACATGGGATCTTGTTCCTCTACCAAAGGGACGCAAACTTGTTAGATGTAAATGGGTTTACAGAACCAAGTATGGACCAGATGGGAAAGTTGATAAACATAAAGCTCGTCTCGTTGCTAAGGGCTTTTCACAGGTTGAAGGCATTGACTACACTGAAACCTTCTCCCCTGTTGCCAAAATGAACTCTATCAGCCTTGTTCTTTCCCTTGCTGCCTCTTTAAAATGGGAAGTCCATCAGATGGATGTTAAATCTGCCTTCTTGCATGGGGACTTGCAGGAAGAAATCTATATGGAACAACCCATTGGCTTCATACAAACAGACTCCAGCCTTGTTTGTCGACTTAAGAAATCCCTTTATGGCCTCAAGCAAGCTCCTCGGGCTTGGTATGCCAAAATGGATAGCTTTCTTTTAGAATCTGGCTTTTCTAGGTGTCATTCTGACAATACTGTCTACACCAAGAAAGTGGGCAACTCTCTTATCATCCTTGTTCTTTATGTTGATGATCTTATTCTTACTGGTAGTGATCCCAACCTTATAAACCATGTGAAGTCCAGCCTTAAAAAGAAATTTGAAATGACAGACTTAGGACATTTACACTATTTTCTCGGTCTTCAAGTCTTGCAATCCCAAGAGGGTATTTTCCTTTCCCAGTCCAAGTATGCTTGTGATATTCTTCGTCATTTTCACATGGAAGACTGTAAGCCAGCCCCTTCTCCCTTTCAGTCTGGAGTCAAACTTTCAGTCTCTTGTACTTCTCCTGAAGTTGATGCTACCTTATACCGTCAACTTGTCGGAAAACTCTTGTATTTAACCCATACTCGTCCTGATCTTTCCTTTGCTGTTGGCCTTGTTGCTCGTTTTATGCAAAACCCCCGTGAAAGTCATTGGAAAGCAGCTAAAAGAATACTTCGTTATGTTTGAGGTACAGTACAGTTTGGGATTCATTACAGTGCCAAAGCAGCTCCTCTGTTAGTTGGTTTCACTGATTCTGATTGGGCTGGTGACCCTGATGATCGGAAGTCTACTGCCGGTTATGTCTTCACTCTTGGTTCAGGACCTATTACATGGGCTTGTAAGAAACAGGCTGCCATTTCTCTTTCGTCAGCAGAAGCAGAGTATCGTGGTGCCGTGGAAGCTAGTAAGGAAGCCTTGTGGCTTCGTCAGATCCTATCAGAGTTTGGCTTTGAGCAGCAGCATCCAACCACACTTTGGTGTGATAATCAAAGTGCCATTCAGCTATGCAAAGATCCAGTCCAGCATCAGCGCAGCAAACACATTGAACTACACATGCACTTCATCAGAAAGCTCATTCATGACCATGTTCTTGAAGTACAATATTGTCCAACAGATGATCAGGTTGCAGACATCTTCACAAAGGCTCTCACAGAGGCGAAGTTCACTAAACTTCGATATATGCTTGGAGTTCAGGAAGTTGTCACTAAGGGGGGATAGGCTCTAGTGCCTCCTTCCTTCTCCTATTGTGTCATATTTGTAAATCCTTCAATCCTATCCCAAGTTGTTCTTAAGGGGGGATGTTAGGATATTCCGACACATAGGATATAGTTAAGTTCAACTTGGTCTAGTATAGAGTTAGGTTAGAGTTAGGTAAAGAGTGTTTCTTTACCGTTGTACATTTTGTAACTTACAATCCGACGGTCACGATATGTAGTGATCTGACGGTTCACTCTCACCTCGGTATTACCGACACTTGATCCATGGCTTGACACCCGATTGGTCCATGAGTTCTATTTAAAGTGCATGGAGGGTCATTGTTCGGGTAATCCGTGCATGAGAGAAGCTTATGTAAATTTTCATTCTTTGATTAATAAATTGCCTGTAGTACCCACGTTGGGACATGCCGTGGACTGTTTCCCTCCTTGCACTCTGAGGGTTTTAACCACGTCAAAAATACTGGTGTATTGATTTGAGATCTGGTTGTGAGCGGTGTCCTTTTGGTATTCTTTCTGTGGAACTTACCCTGTAAATTCCTACAGGACTAGGAAAACTGTGCTTTCACTCTGCCCTTTGTAATTTGATTAAAAGGACAAGTGATATGGGGGAATCCAAACATGGACCTCTGATAAAAATTGGCAAGGTATAAAAAGATGTGAAGCTCTGTTAGAGTGGTGGAGGCAGGCCAATCTCGAATTACTTGGATCTTAGTTGATGCCCCATACATTCCTTACTGAGCTATGATATAACCTAGATATTGGGTGTGGCTCATGCCAAAGCTACATTTCTCCAAGTTGGAGTTTAGTTTGCGTTGTCATAGGGTTTAAAGGACCTATTGAATGCGTGGTAAGTGCTCTTACCAAATCTTGTTGAATATGATTATGTTGTTCAGATAAAAACCCATGAATGAGTTGGTGGAGAACCACAAGATTTCATCCATTAGCCTCACAAAATTAGTAGGGGCATCTGTTAATCTGAAAGGCATGACAAACCATTCCAAAATGACTTCCTTGTATTTGACGGTGGTCTTCCATACATCTGAGGGATCTATTGGAACTTGGTGATAGCCATACTTCAAATCAATATTGCTAAAATACTTGGCCTCCTTGAGTTGGTCAAGAAGTTCATTCGTCCAAGGGATTGGATACCTGTTCTTGACAATGGTTTTGTATAGTGCTCAATAATCAATGTAAAGCCTCTAGGTAACATCCTTCTTTTGTACAAGCACAATTTTTCTCCCAAAAGGTGAGGAACTTGGCCATATGTGGTATTTTTGTAGCAACCCCTAGATTTGTCGCTTGATCTCCACATTTTCCTTAATGGAGCAATGATATATCACCCCATTAGGTACAGGTACTCCAAGAGTTAGATCAATCGAATGCTAAACCTAATAGTGCAAGGATACCCCTATGGGTGAACAGAATATGTCCTTGTATGCTTTCATCACCTTATCCAACTCGCTTTTTTCCATGGTGGAACCTTTCGTGGGGGTCATGGATGTCACCACTATATTTCGAAGTCCGGGAGATGATCTTACTACATTTCTTAGTAGAGATAAAAGAGATGGAAGTAGGTTGGGCTACCTTCGATATTCTGTATAAATTACTGTGAAAAGTAACAATAACAGTGGGAGGCCTCAACTCATACAAAACATGACGCCTCCACATGTTGGACATTTGATGGTATGAAAGTGGCTGGTTGTGTAATTGTTGGCATTGACGTCAAGCAAGGCTCAGCCTGATGATGGGGCTTCATGCCTTGGTGGTTGTGATTCCAGCTAGGTAGAGAATTTAAAGCCATATTTTGTGGTATAATATGGGCATAGTGGCTAATCAAAATCCTTTCAATGGGAAATTTCTCTAGAAGATATTTTGAATAGTATGTGAAAGTCCAGAAATGGGCTTGTGGTTCAAGAGATATGGCTTGCTGAATTTTAGGATGATTCAAGCTTTGAACATTGAGGAATGTCGAACCATCAGAGGCCCTGTAGATTGGAATGTAGAAAATACTATAGATTCACAAGATTGTGCAATGTACTAAGGCACGGGCTAAGAATCTACATCTACTTTCAACAAGCGGAAGCTAATAGATCGATGGAAACAATATGATCAAAAACAATATAAATAAATGACACATAACACAACATATATATGGGGAAATACACTACTCAAAACCCTGCTATATATATTGCATATATCAGAAATATGAGTGCAGATATAAAGCTTTCTCTCACTAGAACAATTCCGTGCAAGTATGCTCAACTCTCTCAGCTCATAAGATAGCTCAAGACAAATCCTTCACCTATTCAATAGCTCTCCAAGCCCCTAATCTTTTGTGTAATTGCTAGGATTAATAACACATATTTAAAGGGAATTCATGCTTCCAAAACTATGCAATCCAAACATAGGATCAATCTTGAATGCATGCATGATATTTACACTCTAGTATATAATACAACTGATAGTACATTGTCCCTACACTCTAGTCTCAACTAGATCTTTCTCAGAATCAACATGCATGAGTTTCCACTGAGGAAATCTTGAGTTAACTAGAGTGACACTTGTGGATGCACTAGTGCACCAACTAACTATTAAATCTCTATCAGTTTCTCAAACAATTTGGAACTAATTTAATTGAACTTAACTCAGTAAACTAAGTGATCTAATTTCCAACTCAATTTAAATTGATATTGGACCCCTAAAACATAGGGAGAACATATACATGACTTAAGAAAGACTTCCAACTTGAAATTCCTAAGAAAATTATGTTAATTAAATAGAATTAACTATTTACAAGTTTATATGGAATAGAATTCAATTTTAATGTTCATTTTAATTCAAGGACAAATTAAACTCGAATTTCTTGTTGCTATTTCTCCACACTCATTCTTCATAAGAACGGGATTATCAGCTACCCTGATCCTATCTCTGTGAAACTCATATTTACAACTTGACAATGCCTTTCTCAGAATGTTAACATCTTGCTGCTCTATGGGAATGTAATATCACAACATAATCCACCTCAATACCGATAATGAAAAACTAGATTTTCATAGATTTTTATACAACTTTGATTATCACAGTAAATCACAGTTCGATAAATCTACATACCAGAAAAACCAACGAGGATCTTCCTCATCCAGATGGCCCAACATTATACCTGACTTATAGCCATATACTATGCCTCTGTCAAATTGAGTGCAATCGATCTATGCTTCCTGCTATACCAAGAAACTGTCGTTGACCCAATACTAAAGATCCCTCCTAACGTGCTATTCTTATAGGATGAACTCGATTCCCAATCTGCATTAGTGAAGCCTTGAATTTTCACTCCATTTGTCTGTTTGTACCATAATCCATACTAAGAAGTGTCCCTCAGGTATCTCAACACATGCTTTATCGCCTTCCAATACAGCTTGTTAGGCCTAACCATCGCTTGCTTAAGCTAGTTAACTTCATAGCACATATCCAATCATGTGTTTACCAAGTACATGAGCGAACCCACAAGCTTCTTGTAAATAGTACCTTCCACTAGTTCCATTGAATTAGCATCCTCCTTCCACTAGTTACCCACTAGAGGAGTCTCCATGGGTTTGTTTCTCACCATGCAGAATCTCCTGAGTATCTCGTTGGTATACCTTCCCTAAGACACAAACAACTAACCATCTCCCTGCCATACCTCCATGCCAAGAAAGTAATCCATGACTCCCATGTCCTTCATCTCAAACTCTATTGCAAGGTCCTTCTTGCAATATTTGATTAGTTGATCATCACCTGTCAGTATGAGATCATCACCATAAAGTACTATGATCAGCAATTTACCTTCAACCACTATGTGGTATAGGTTTGCATCTACTTCAATCTTCCTGAAGCCCAACCCATTGATGTAGCTATCTGTTATCACCCCAAGAAACTCTCCTAGGTTGTATATCATTGATGCTCGGGAACATTACAAACTCAACAAAAATGTTGTAAAATGGTGGATGAATGTAATAAATGTTGCATGTTCAAGCCAGATAACCACTCCTACTATGCTTAACCCCAGACATGGGTGAACACCCCCAAACTACAAGGCTTTAGACCACCAATTACTCACAGTTTTAGGGAAAATGTGAAGATGGAGAAGACTGATCACACCAGCAGATGCACAAGACCCTGAGATGACCAGCTGCAACCATTTACAAGGTCTGTCAATCTATTTCTTAATGCATAGATAGGATGACAGCTCTCTGGCATTAAAACAACAGAAACCTACATACAAATTCAATGATATAGCTAGATTCTAACACAGAGGTGGGATGACAACCCCTCTAATGCTAAACATCAGCAACACATGAATAAATACATGACAGGCACAGCCTAGAACAAGAAGTGGAAAGTGAGAAATCAACAGTAAAAGAAGCTTGTATTAGCTGGAAATGAAGACCAGAAGCTGCATGTGTCACAATAGTTGCAGTCTCCAGAATTTGAAGTCTATAATTAGAATAACATTCATCAACCTGATTACAGTTTTCCTTTTGGTATATATAGAGTTTGTTCACAAAAACTCTCTGCAGGCCCATGCGTGGAGGGGTAATAACGGACCACTAACCGCATTTACAATTAGATATGGGCTTCTGATATAATTTGATTGTTTTAATGAAAAAAATGGCCTTTCTACTCCTTTTTTGTACTTCAAAAACAGGCGAAAAGCCATGTTTATCTGCTCAAGATTATCCTTCTTGTCCTTCGGAGGTATACTGTGTTGAATGCGGTAGCTGGGGGTTTTATGTGCAGAGTACCACATTATGGTTTCTTTCCTTCTTCGTGTCCGTTGACAGATCAAACACACAGAATATGCGTGGAAAATGAACGAGGGATGGGTGCAAATATCAACCGTTGGATGAAAAAATGGATGGCAGAGATCGGATCTAGGGGGCTATTGGGCGTAAACGAGAATGGATGAATGAGGGCCATCAGATTGCTGTCGGGCAGATCCGACGACTATTGGGCGACGAAGATGATCAACAGTTAACATGCGAGGAGCCATACCGGAAGGGCGGTAAGCGGTTTCCCTGCATCGCTCTTCAGGAAAAGGTGGTTTTGGTACATGGTGGCATGATGTAATAGGAATAAGATGCGTGGCAATGGGAAACCACTGCCCCGCGGGTTATACGACGTGCAGTTTATGGGAGTGGTGGTAGCATACAACATTGGATCAAGCGATGGATCATCGGACGGTCACGATTAATGCACACATTTGTTGAATGATGTGACAGGTACAGGCCCGCCCAGTTATAATTTTATATGCACGCAGTTATATGGATTAAGACTTTAGAGCCAGGGTTAAAATGAAAAATAGGTTAATATGGGGTTTAAAGGGTTATTGGGGTTTACAAAGGTTAATATGGGGTTTAAAAGGTTAGCGGGGGTTTATAAAGGCAAACAAAAATAATGAAGATAGGGAGAATAAAGAGAAAGGAAGGGAAGGAGGAAACAGGGGTAATGGAGTAAAAGGAATAAGGGAAATGAAGGGGAATGATAATGTAAACTACTGCAAACTCTTTGCCACCGAAATCAGTATTGCCCAATATGCTTTTTATCCATCAATGTTTAAGAACATAGCAAAGCTAACACTAGCTCCTTCTAGGGATGAGATCCTCCTTGTGAGGTCTCAAGAACCTGCAGATCAATGCCTTTCCAGCTGAAAACAAATTAGCCAAAATTCCTAGTGCTCCATTGGGCATGGAGTCTACTGCATCTATACTAAAACTGATAAAAACAAAATATTTACGACCTTTAAGGCCAAAGACCTTAAACAACATAAACTTTCATAAACCGCCCATTAACTGGGCCATCAAAAACTATCTCTCCTCCCATTCTTTTCAGTATGAAGGTGTTGTTCCCTTGAATCCATGAAATAATGAAAGGCCCTGTCCAAAAAGCATCAAATTTCCCATGATTGCCTTTCTTCTCCTTTAGTGCATCCCATTTCAAAACCAAGTCACCAATCTGAATATTATTTTTTTGCCTTTTTGTCAAAGGCTTCCTTGATATTTTTCTGATGTGCTGCAACTTTTTCAACTAGATGTTCTCTAATCTGATGTATTTCTGCTAGATCAGTGATCCTATTTGCCATGCATTCTTCCTCATCCTGCTCTTCTTGAAGGAATTTTTCCACAGGAAGAGCTAGCTTAATTGGAAATACAACGTGAGTGCCATATACCAGCTTGAAAGTAGAATTGCTTGTGGATTTTTTAATGGTAACTCTGTCAGCCCACAGTACATACTTGAGCTTTGAATCCCAATTCTTTTTATTGTCCTATAACAGATTTTTAATTATCCTGATTAGAATTTTATTAGAGGATTCTGGTAGACCATTTCCACGTGGATAATATTAGGTGGAATGAACAAGTTTGATAGCCATTGAATCACACATTTCCACCAGTTCTTTTGCCTTGAAGGCTACAACATTATCTATGATTATTTTATGTGGACAACCAAATCTGCTGAAGATATTTTCAATTTAATACTTCATGACCACATTATGATCAGCCTTCCTAGTAGGGACTACTTCAATCCACTTGGTAAAATAATTAGTGGCTACTAGTATCCACCTGTGCTGGCCACTGGAATGTGGATTGATTTCTCCAACAAAATCCAAGCCCCACTACTGAAAAGGTCCTCTTGCCTAAATTGGTTTTAAGGGAAAGGACTTCAACTGCTATTTTCCTTCAAATCTTTGGCACCTGTCACAAGATTTAACAAAAGAAAATAAATCAGAAAATAAAGTGGGCTAATAGTACCCAGCTCTGAGAATTTTATGGGTTGTAGTCTTCCAATAATGGTGCCCTCCACACATGCTGTTATGAAATTGTTGCATCACTTCAATTGACTGTTGTTTGTCCAGACACCTTAAAAATATTCTAGAAGGATCCCTCCAGTAGAGAGGATTTTTCATAATGCAATACTTTGATGCTCTAAGTTTTAAAGTTATGACCTAAATTTGAGTAAATCCTGAAGGGATTTCTAGCTTCAGCAAAAAATTAATTATTTCAGCATACCAATTACAAGAAGCTAGACTCTCGGCCACTGACTGCTTTCTCTTTGTTTCAGCTGCTTGTTCTTCTATATCTGTCTGTCCATTTTCTGCAATTGTGCTCAGGAAATCAATATCTAAAGACCTGCAATTTTCTTCAGCCAGTAACTTGGCAAGCCCCTAACCTCTGACTAGCTTGGTGGGCTTCAGCTTTATATTAAATTCTATCATTTTTGCAATCCATTTCGCCCTTCTTCCATCAGCATCAGGTTGTGTTAAGACATATTTTATTGTAGTAGAAGGTACATATGCAATTATTTTGGAATGAAGGATATAAACTCTAAAAACTTTCAAGGATTTGATAAGAGCATATGCCTGTTTTTCAATAATATAATACCTGAGTTCAGCATCCCTCAAGTTCTTGTTGAAAAATGCCACTGGATGTTCTGAACCTTCTTCATATTGCTGCAATAAAACTACTACAATGGTGTCTTCAAAGGCAAAAGAAAATATATGGAACTCCTTGCTGTAATCAGGGATGCTTAGTGTGGGAGCCTCCATAATAGCTTTTTTAATAGACTCAAAAGATTGTCTTGTTGTATGAGTCCATTTGATTTCTGCCCCTTTCTTCAACATGGAGGTAACATGCTTTACCAATTCTGCAAAGTGTGGAATAAACCTCCTGACAAAATTAATTTTGCCCAAAAAGGATTGGATATCCTTCTTTGATCTAGGGATAGACAAAGTCTGAATTGCTTTGACTCTTTCTGGATCAATCTGAACACCTGCAGTAGACACAATATGTCCTAATAGCTTTCCTTCATTTAAAGCAAATTGAGATTTTTTTTGGATTGACTGATATTCCAAACCTCCTGCACTTTAGAAACACTTTTTTCAAATGCTGCAAATGATTTTGATGGCTGCTGGAGTAAACTATTATATCAACAAGGTATATAAGCACAAATTTGTCCTTCTCTCCCATAAATGCTATATCCATAGCCCTCTGAAAGGTAGCTCCAACATTCGTTAGTCCAAAAGGCTTTTTGGCATACATAAAAGTGCCCCAAGGAGTGGTGAACGCAGTGTTTTCTTGATCATCTGGGTGCAAAACAATTTGATTGAAGCCTGAAAATCCATCCAAGAAAAACATTACTTTGGCTCCCGACACTTTCTGCGACAAATTTTCCATCTTGGGCAATAGATAGTTGTCTTTCTTGGAGCATTCATTTAAATTTTTGAAATCAACACACAATTTGATTTCTCCACTTTTCTTCCTTACAACCACCAAATTGGCTACCCATTTGGAATATCTAAGAGGAACTATAATCTTGGCAGCCATTAGTTTTTTAATTTCTTTTTCAATCAAAGGAATAAGCATAGGATTTATCGGTCTCAGCTTCTGTTTGAAAGTAATGGTGTCTTCCTCCAAAGGGATTTTATGCTAAATTATGTTCTTATCATACGTTTTCAAATCACTATATTCCCAGGCAAGTACATCAACAAACTGCCTCATTAAATTATAGTATTCAGCACTTTGATCAGCAGACAAATGGGTGGACAAATTTACATATTTAGGCTGACTTGGACTTCCTATATCATACTTACAAATTGCATATTGGTCTTCTTTTTGTGCATCCTTGTAAGGCACATCATTATCGTCAAACAGTATTTCAAGAGGAATTAGGCCCTTAGGAATATGATTACTAAGAAGCTGGACAATGTTGTCTTTACCAATTTTATTTCTAAGCTGGGATTGGGGGTTTTCTTCTAAGGCTTCACTATCTTGGTCATTTTTCATTTCAGAAAATTCATCAATGACTTGAAGGAACCTATTTAACTCATCATCATCATTACAAACTTTCCAATGCTGGACATTATCAAGCAAGGAAGGCCTATACTTCATTTGGACTTCATACACTAGTTTGGGAGGCATAGGAGGAATAAATAGACTGGCAGACACAGCAATAGAATCAACATGCTGATTTTGGGCTCTAGGAAAGTATGAAATACAGAAATAATCAAAGGAATCTCTGATTCTCCATACCTCATCTCTGTGCTTTTCCTGAAATGTTTTATTTACCTGCTAGATGATCACATCAACATCTCCAAACACCTTCAGATTCTTGATTCCTCTGTCTTTGGCTACATTAAGGCCCAATAACAGTGCTTCATATTCTGCTATATTGTTTGTCACTTGAAAAACCAGCTTAAAAGACAGTTGAATGCTTTCTTTCTTTGGAGATACTAGCACCACCCCTGCTCCTGCAGTTTCCCTGGAACATGCTCCATAAAAGAACATCTCCTAAACTTGACTTCCTTGCTCTTCTTCAGCCTGAACTATTGGTTTCCTGATCTGCAATGTGGCCTTCTGAGATTCTTAAATTTGGAGAATACATGCTCCAAAATCAGTGTCTACTGCATAAATGGGATGATTTGTAGGATTCTTCTCATCATTGATGATATATGCCAATTGTGCTTCTCTATACAACCTCCTGCTTTCTCCTCCAAAAACTGGGACAATTGCATAAGATAGATCATTTTGTAGTGTCCCACCTAGTCTCTTAATCCACCCTCTGGACAACAGCATGGCAAACTTAGGAGGGACATCTGCTACCACAATATCCATCATCATACTCTTCATGGGCAGCTGAGTTAAGCTAATGGCCAGATCTTTAATCAATCCAAGACATTTCACCTTCCTTGAATGAAAAGAAAATAAATCATGATAGGGTCTAGTGATATGAAGGCCTAACTCTTCCATGACAGCTTTAGACATTAAATTGTGGCTGGCCCCTGTGTCTAGCAGGAAATTGTGAAGGATTTTATCATGAATGGTCAAGGAGACATAAAAATAATTATTATCAGGAGGTTCAATCATGGGTCTAAGCACAAAAGGTAGGTTTATCATCTTGCAAATTGATAGAGTCAGTGGATTTGTGTGTGGTTTCTAGCTCAAGGGATTGAAGGATAGGCTTTCAAAATACTTCATTCTTCACAAACTCTACCAGAGGCACAACTATTTTCAATTTCTGAACTTCTGAATCAAAGTTGAAAGAAGAAGATGACTGATCAGAACTTTTTACCTCTTGAACTGGAGCTTTCAGGATGATTGGATCAACTGCTGGTCTTCTCTGGCTACTATTCTGTGAATCTGTTTGGACAAAAGATCTTTGGGCAGGATTCTCTTTGATAGTTTTTGCATTTGATCTCAGGTTATTATGTTCCACATCTGAAGCATAACCTCATTACTATATGTAAATTGATGCAACATGGTTGCGATGTCATATTCCAACTAAACACATGTTATATCTATCGCATACCTTCCAATAGAACATTGATAAAAAAGGTTGAAAAAACCAAGAATAGGATGATTCCATTGACTCTTAGAAGTCGAAATTTTTCACAGTCTTTTGCACACAATGTGTCAAGAATAGATGAGTCACAGTTATGGAATTCTTGGTATGGGCATATTACCCTAAAGAGTCTAAGTTTGCTTTAGAAATATTCTATGGTCATTGGTCTCCATGCTCTGAAAGAAAAATATTGTAACTATGAAATCTATATTCTAGAAAAACATAAAAGAGATAGCTTTCTAAACCTTCCACTAGAGCAAAAGAGCCTTTATAGCTAGTCCATATAGATATATGTGGCTCAATGCAAACACATTCCAATGTAGGTATTTTTTATTTTCTAAGGTTACTTGTGTTAATTTTAGGTATGTTCTATGGTAGAGCAATTTATTTCATTTTATTTTCCACATTAGCAATCACATCAGTATAAAGTAAACTGCAGATAGAACATAAATATAAATCACAGAAGACAAGCCAAGACAAGAGGACACAAGATGTGGTGCTAGCCAGCGACAAAACCCAATGTGGGGAAACACTTGATCAATTCTTCTTTTATGTTTTTCAAAGTTCAACAGAGAAAGTGAGAGAGATAGTACATTTACAATAGAAGTCAATCATTTGACTTTTGATATCGACATGAGATCAGCTGAAGACATATTGCTTCAACTAATTCTCTAAGGTGACTCATTCACCTATCATTGTGCGGCATCTAATCTATTTGTTACACGTTACTGTGTGACACCTTGCTGTACTGTCACATGTGTTGAACCTTGATGACTGAACTACTCTCATCTTGATGCTGCTCATCATGCTACATCTTCCATGGCCTTATTCATCATCAAGTTGCCCATGCTCATGATCTCATTCATCATTATGCTGCCCATGCTCATATCATCATGCATCACTATGCTGCCCATGGTCATATCATCATGGTGCTTATTATGCTGCCCATGATCTCATACATCATGCTGCCCATACTCATATCATCATGCATAATTATGTTGCCCATGCTCATATCATCATGCTACTTATTATGCTTCCCATCATCTCATACATCATGTTGCGTTCCTTCGGAGACAGATGCTCCGGCTGTTTTGGCAGTTCCCAGTAGTTCTGGCTTTTCCGGTAGTTCCGACAGTTCCGACATTTCTGGCTTTTCCAGCTTTTCTAGCCTTTTCAGCTTTTGCGGCTTTTCTAGCATTTCTGATATTTCCAACTATTCCAGCATTCCCTGCTTTTCCGGTAGTTCCGCCTTTTCTGGCAGTTCCGGATTTTTTGGCTTTCTTGACTTTTCCGGTAGTTCCAGCTTTTCCAGCTATTCCATCTTTTCTGGAAGTTTTGGATTTTCCGGCTTTTCTGGCTTTTACATAGGATCTCTCCTCCTACTAAAACCCAAAGAAAAGTAGAGAGAGGAAGAGATTGAAGTGTGTCTAGAAATGACTTGAAGTCCTCTTCTATTTATACTAAAACGTAGAGGTTGAATAGACATGACTGTTGGGCTTCTGAGCCTACATATGTTGCTTGTCGACTTAACAATTTGTCCATAACATAGATAAATTCATAAATTCATAAACACTTATTGGAATTGGATGATCTTTAGATCAATCGTACGCCTCTTAATGAGAGGGATCTAATAAAAATATCAGCTGCCATAAATAATATGACCCACATGGAGTTTGGTCCTACTTGCCAATTTTAACACTCCCTCTCAACTAGGGAGAACTCCATCCACTGATCCATATGTCCAACTGTATTATCTCTACCATTAGTGCCTTGCACTTACTCTGCTCAGCCCTGCTCAGCTTTGCTAGCTCTTCTCAACTTTTTTGGCTCTGCTCAGCTCTGATGGCTCTGCTCTCCTCTCCTCTGCTCAACGTTGTTGGCTCTGCTTCCCTCTGCTGGCTCTGCTGACTTTGCTTTGCTCTGCTTAGCTCTGTTGGCCCTGCTCTTCTCAACTTAGGTGTGGTGAACCATGAATAAGAAGAATTGATCGAGAATGTGTCATACCATTCTCCACTAACTTGAAGTCAGTGTCAGAGTGTGTACCACTCGTCCCAGACCAATCCTCAACCGACCCGAAGTCAATGTCATAGTAGGTATAACTCCTACCACTGGTCCCAGAATAGTACTCTACTGACTCGAAGTCAGTCTCAGAGTATATACCACTGGTCCCAGACCAATCCTCGACCGACCCGAAGTCAGTGTCATAATGGGTAAAACTCCTACCACTGGTCCCAGTCCAGTACCATTGATCCCAGATCAATGAAGGTCATCCTAGCATAGGGAGTACAATAGATACAACGATGCATCCATCGGTACTACTATGGTCCCTATCCTCATTTCCCTACTCATTGATTAGATGAGAGGTACTTCCCATGAGTCCCACACTGCATGGGTAGGATGCCTCCACAGGAGAATTAATCATCCTACTACACAATCGTCATGGAGAACACATCATCCAGACCTCACAAGAGAATTAATCATCCTGCTACACAGGAGAGTGAATCATCCTATCCCATAAGAGAGTGAATCATCTTGTCCCACAAGAGAGTGAATCATCTTGTTCACAAGAAATCGAATCATCTTGTCCACAAGAGAGCGAATCATCCTGTCCCACAAGAGAGCGAATCATCTTGTCCCACAAGAGAGCGAATCTTCTTGTCCATAGGAGAGTGAACCATTTTGTCCATAGGAGAGCGAATAATCCTGTCCCACAAGAGAGTGAATCATATTGTCCATAGGGGAGCGAATCATCTTGTCCATAGGAGAGCGAATCATCCTATCCCAGTGCACACCACCAAGGGAGGGTGAGTCACCCTGTTGTCGTGTGTTTCTCCAATAAGAACCGCAAGCCCCCAGAGCTCCCAGAGCTCAATGTATGCAACATGCAGGACCCTTTTACAAGGATCTCTCTATGACTCCAAGTCATTCGGGAAAGTCACAAATTTTATCTTTCACCAGGGCTCTGACAAAGTGTAGCGACCTGTACATCATCTCAATACGATGGAGCCTCCTTGGTCATCCACTTACCATATCCCAGATAAGGCAATATCTGATGTCTATCTACTGGAGGAATCATTGACTACGGGATTCCTTAATAATTGAATCCCACCTCCGGTTGTCACAGAGAATCACAGTGGTATTCATCATGTGTACTCACTATAGAGTTTCCACAACCAGGCAACTTCATACGAGGTCATACTCGTACTTATGTCTCTGGTCTCAGTGGTACTTATGATATTGAAGCAGAATCTAAAAAGAACCAGCACTGAGAAGTGCTCTAGTGATCCTTCAGGCTACCTACCCAGTCAACATTCGAATAATAATGCAGTTTTCATATTTCTGGCAGCGTATCTCAATCCATGAGAGATTGTGCCTCGAAGATGAGAGATTGTGCACCTATCTAGTGAGGCTCAACCAAATATAAGCTCACCATGCTAACTGCAAAACATATGTCCAGAATCCAACTCCCTCTTACTTCTCCAAATGAGAGGGCCTACACCTCTCAGAAATAGTTCATCTGCATAAGGTGCCGGTATGAGAGGTCTATCATCCACAATATTCAGATAATGGTTTGGATTGGTTTCACTCCAAGTGAATCTCAACTTCATCGACCAATTATCAATCCTCTCGTACTATGCCCAAGGTGTTTTGCTTCAAGCAATAGAGGGCTTTCTACTACCTACATACGTGAGATTCCCAATCATGAATCTCAAACTCCTCAGGTTGTTCCAAACCTGTGGACCTGTGGCATGAAGGGAATGGTCCCCTTATAATATTTTCCTTTAGTACATCTCAGACATGTACCTTCATGCTCTTTTGAATTTAGGCATCCCGATCACCATCTGACTCACAAACCTCTGGTGCTGAGCCAATGGACATGGTCCCCAGTGGACTTGATACAACCTTGAACTCTAAAACATCTTTGAAAAATCTATTTTCAAACACATACCTTGCCATCGATGAGTGCCACCTTGAAACCTTTGACTTCCATTTCCGAAATGGACACCAGGTTCTTCTAGTGATTAGGTACATAAAAGAGATTTTGTAAATGAATTGAGTTATCCCCATTTAGTTGAGGGATAGCATTCCCAACATCCTTCCGAGATAGGTGGCACTGGGTCTAGGTATAATCCCATGATTATCTATCCGATGAAGTGCCCGGTGTTAGGACTTAGAATTCACCTATTTTGACCTTATATTTTTTCCTTAATATTATCCTTTCCAGTCATAAGTTGTAAGCTTTGATTACATAATCACTTAATCACCCCAAGGTACGAAGTGACTTTCCGCATATCTATATGTTTAATTGTTCATTGCATATTCGTGAGTATCTTTATATTTATCTTGGAAAAGCTGATTAAATTGTCAAGTAATTGTCTTAAGCCTGCAGGAATTATAATTTATAGTTGCTGTGACACCAGAAACAGCAACTACACAGTTGCTGCAACACCAGAAACAACAACTACGCAGTTGATGCAACACCAGAAGCAGCAACTACGCAGTTGCTACAGTCAGCAACAACAACCATCTAAAGCAGGCTATTTTGTAACAGCTGGAAATAACAACCGGCTACTATCTGAAGAACGCTGACGTGGCACGATCTGCAGCTATCTAAAGCAGGTAGAACACAGTTACCATTGCTTAATCAAGAACAGCATGGGGAAACGGCAAAGGAATGTGAAGATCCCAAGAAGATGGTCGAAGACAGTTACCAGCTGTGTAACAGCCAGAACTTAAGAAAGAATATGTTGTTATACTGTTGTAACAGCGGTCTGTAACTCTTATTTTTGATCAAATGGGTTAACTGAATGAATTGTAATGATCTATTGTAATAGATGTCTCCTCTATAAAGAGGAGACATCTACATTAGAAGGGGGGTGAGTGTGTAATCGGTAAGAGAGATTTTGAGAGACATCAGCAACTCTGAACTTTATTGTACTTGAATCTTTTGGCAGATGAATAGAGAATTGTTTTGAGCACTTAATCTAGTCTTCGTGTTCTGGGGAATCTTGTGAGAGGGACTGGGCCCACCTTCCTCACAAGATTCACCCATTTACTTTTCTGTTAAAGTGTGTAAGTGTGTGATAGTTTCTTTCCACTGGTACTCTGTTTGGATTATGTAGCATTACCTCTGGTATTTCCGCTTTGCTAGTACTCTGTTTCATTCATTGCTTGAAGTTGTGCAAGGATATTTCACCGGTGAATTCGAGTGCAGTGTGTGTTAGCAATCTGATTACAGAGGCAGGTGCTGAACGTCCTCACCTGGAGGATAGGGTCCTGATCCTCTGCCAACAGAGCATCCATCATTTCGCTTTTCAGATTTGTAATCTTAATTAATTACTTTCATTTTATCAGTACAATGATAACTTAGCGTAAGGATTACGTATACTACAGCTTTTTAATGCTTTTAGGAGTAAGTACATACAGTACGTGGTAGCCTTTGCAATAAAAAGACTTTCCCAGGTTGACAATTAATGTGGTACTTGAATGTTTAATCAATAAACAATTCAACTAGCCAACATTTTGGCACCGTTGCCGGGGAAGGCAACTAGAGATTTCTAAAGGCATTAATGATTTCTTTTTGAGAATAACAGATGCATGAGAGGACGCAAGAAACCTAATTTCACAGGCGGCAAAGGAGGAAGAAAAACTTATATTGACGAAATCATCTCAAAGGCTGAAACATCACAAAGGACAAGTTCCCGGAGACCTCAGATCCAATACTCCTCACAAATAGACCGACAGACGGAGGAAGTAATAGGAGCTGAAAGGAAGCTGGGAGTACCAGAATACACTGAGGAACCGGTAGAAGAACCTGAAGAAACAAAAGACACAGAAGATAAAGCAAGTGATTCAGGAAAAAGACCAATGGAGGATAACAGAACAGAAGGAAGAGGGGAAAACTCGCTCTCTACCCTGGAATTCCCTATTGGGGAGCTCCCGAGAGGAACAACCCCCATGAAAAACATTCCACTCTCGGCATTACCCAACTTTCATGGGTTATCCTATGAAGACCCGGATGAATTCCTCTTCGAATTCGACATACTATGTAGAAGTTATGATTATATAAGTCCTAATCAGAAGCTAAAACTCTTTCCAGCAACACTAAAAGGGAATGCGTTGAGGTGGTTTATGAGCTTAGGAGCTCAGGCAATCACCACCTGGGACCAGATGAAAGAGGGATTTCTGGCCAAGTATCAAGACTACTACCGGACAAGAGAAAGGAAGGAAGAATTGTTTAAAATGGTTCAGAAAGAGGACGAGAATTTGGAAGATTTTGTGGAAAGATTACAGTATAATCTGCAACGGTCTGATCATCCTAATATGAGTAAAGATATTTTGAAGACCATATTGCTGAAAGGGGTAAGAGACGACTGCCTGGACATGTTGAACATGCTTGGAAAAGGGGACATTTCCAAAGAACCCTTTGATGAAATTATTAATCTCTGCATGGGATGTTCAAGGGGAGCAGCAGGCAGATCAAAAAGCAGAGATAATGTGTATTCAAGAGTTAAGAAGTCAGCCAGTGGAGGAGCAACAAGAGCTGAAATAGGTAACTTATTGGAAGAATTTAAAACTGAGATGCTAATTTCTTTTGCTTCACAAATTGATGCTCTGCAGGTTAAGAAGAAACAGGCGGAAGCAGAAGCTGCTCTTGCAATTTTCTGTTCCAAATGCAGAGAGAAACACCCACTCAGAGAATGCCCACTGGATAAGATACCTATCTGCACAATCTGTGAGAAGGACCATGAAACACAGCAATGCCCCTCTCTGCCTGGAATCAAAGCAGCACTGCAGTCAACCGAGGAAGAGGCTGAAGCAGTGTACCTGATGACACAGAGGAGGCAATGGCCACAAAGACAAGGTATGAGCTCTAACACAACATTCAATCGTTGGAATAATAACTCTCCTTTTCAAACAAACTACCCACCCATGAACCAAATGCAGTACCCACCCTTTAATACAATGAATTTTCCACTTATGCAGCAACCAAATCTTCCTTTTCCTGATCCTATTATATGGAATCCTTGGGCTCCCCAGCAACCGTATTTTAATCAATGGAATCCAAACTGGGCAGCCCAACAGATACCATTTCCTCAACAACGACAGTCTCTTTCCGTACCATCTAATACTCCTCCGAATAACCAGGCAATGAGACCACAGCTGCCTGTGCAACATAACCCCAATCCAAATAATAGTAAAGCCCTGCAAGTTATTGACATTCAAAATCAGCCTGTCTCTCCCCTGCAATGTAATGATATTCATCTTCGCTCAGGGAGAATTGTTGAACCCATTATAGATGATATTACTGACTCTGACAAAGAAGAAGCTAGAAAAGAGAAACCAGCTAACAATAATGCTGAAACAGCAGAATCAACACCTAATAATAATGATCAAACAATAGATCCGCCATTCCCTGAACGGTTGGCTCTCACTAAAACACCTGAACAACCTACCTTTAACCTTTTAGGAGAGATACAAAACTTGTATGTTAAAATCCCATTATTGCAAGCATTAAGGGATGTTCCTATTTATGCTAGAACTATTAGAGACATTTGTATAAAAAAGCCTGGAAGGAAGGCTAAAGATCCCCTCATAGTTCATGTGATGGGGGAATTAACTGCCTTAATGACTGAAAAAGATTATCCTGTGAAGTATGGTGACCCTGGTCACCCTACAGTAACAGTCCAGGTCGGAAAAACCTTTATCTCTAAAGTCCTAGTAGATTTAGGAGCTGCAATAAATATTATGACACTCGAAACAACACAATTGCTCCAGTTAAAAAACTTTATCAGGGAAACTCCAACTATCTTAGAGTTGGCTGACAGTTCTACGATTAAACCTGAAGGGGTCATTGAAGACCTTATAATCTCTGTAGAATCCTGGAATTACCTGGTTGACTTTGTGGTGTTACAAACTAAAACAAAGTTGGGGGGTCATCCGTTGATTCTAGGGAGACCTTGGTTGGCTACAGCAGATGCTTTCATCAGCTGTAGATCTGGATCAATGACCATCTCTAATGGACAGGAAACCAAACAGCTTACCCTCTATCCTCATGCTACACCCATGATTAATAATGACAATTCTGTATGGGTATACTATGAGGATGAGGAGACCCAACCTATATTAACTATTGGACAAGCTTTGACTTTTAAGGACTCCACCGAAGATGAATTAATCAGCAGCTTTATTTCTGAACCCTCTTCGGTCAGCCCTGAAACATATAATCACTTCACTACAATCTTAGAATCTGAATCCCAGCAGAACATGAAAGATGAAAACTTATTTCAGAGAGCAGTAGGCAGCCCTTCCAAAAGTACAACAATTGAAATTGAACCTGGCAAAGCATTAAATATAAATCTTGATTTGACTGATAATGAAAAACAGAAATTAATAAAGTTACTCCAAGAGAATAAAGAGGCATTTTTATGGGACTACACAGACATGAAAGGGATCTCCCCTGAACTATGCACTCACCGTATTTATATTAAGGAGGGATCCAGGCCAGTCTGCCAACCCCAGCGAAGAATGAACCCGAACCTTAGAGAAATTGTCAAGGAGGAACTTCAAAAACTCTTAAATGCAGGATTTATATACCCCATATCTGATAGTGAGTGGGTCTCCCCACTTGTAATTTTACCCAAGAAAAATGGGAAATGGAGAGTATGTGTGGATTATAGAGCATTGAATAAAGCCACCCAAAAAGACCATTTCCCTTTGCCATTTATCGATCAGGTATTGGATAATTTAGCAGGTAAGAAATTCTTTTCATTCTTGGATGGGTTTAGTGGATATAATCAGATTAAGATTGCACCCCAGGACCAGGACAAAACCACATTTACTAGCCCATGGGGGACCTTTGCTTACAAAATACTTCCATTTGGGCTGTGTAACGCTCCAGCAACATTTCAAAGAGCGGTAATAGGGATCTTTTCTGATATGTTAAATGATTCATTGGAAATTTTTATGGATGACTTTACTCCCTATGGAGTGACCTTTGAGGATGCACTGCAAAATCTTGAAAAAGTACTTAAGCGGTGTATAGAAGCACAACTTGCTTTAAGCACTGAAAACTGCCATATGATGATGAATCAAGGTATTGTATTGGGTCATTTTGTTTCATTTTTAGGGATTCAAGTCGATCCAGCTAAAATACAGGTAATTCAGAACCTCCCTATCCCCAAAACACAAACTGATGTAAGAAGCTTTCTAGGACATGCCGGATATTATAGAAGATTCATTAAGGATTTTTCCAAAATAGCTTCTCCTCTATTTGTGTTGTTAATGAAAAATGCTGAATTTAAGTGGACTGATGATTGTGAAAATGCATTCAATAAACTTAAACATCAGTTGTCCGCAACCCCAATTTTGAGAGGACCTGATTGTGCATTACCCTTTCATATCTCCTCTGATGCCTCAGACACAACAATTGGAGCTGTCCTGGGTCAGGAAGAAAACAGTCTCCCCTATGCCATCTATTTTATCAGCAAGAACATGACAGCAGCTGAGCTAAATTACACAGTTACCGAGAAGGAATTTTTGGCAGTTATTTATGCTATCAACAAATTTAGACATTATATTACTGGCTACACTACCTTTGTGCATACTGATCACTCGGCCATTAAGTATTTAATGAATAAATCAGTTACAAATGCCCGAGTTACCAGATGGTTATTACTGTTGCGGGAATTTGACATCACAATTGTAGATAGGCCAGGTAAAGAAAATGTAGTTGCTGATTTCCTTTCTCGTTTAAAAACTGATGAAAATGCTCCAGTAGATGATTCTTTTCCTGATGAGTATTTATTTGCAGTATCTGCTCACTCACCTTGGTATGCAGACATTGCCAATTATCTAGTTGCAGGAAAATTACCATCACACCTATCACACAGGGAAAGAAGAAAGATCATCCAGCAAAGTGCTAGGTACAGCTGGATAAGCGGGTGTCTGTTTCACACAGGAATAGATCAAGAAATCCGGAGATGCATTGGAGAAGATGAGATTTATGATATACTGAAAGCTTGTCACGATGGTCCTTTTGGAGGACATTTTGCAGATAAAAGAACAGCTCACAAGGTACTTAGAATGGGTTGTTACTGGCCATCACTTTTTAAAGATGCTAGAAAATATGTGAAGGCTTGTGACAGCTGTCAAAGAATGGGCCAGCCTAACCATAGGGATGAAATGCCACTTAATCCCCAGGTAACTCTTGAACCTTTTGAGAAATGGGCATTAGATTTCGTAGGTCCCATTAATCCTCCATCTAATCAAAGAGTCTATATTTTAGTATGCACGGATTACATGACTAAATGGGTAGAGGCCAAAGCACTCATTAAAGCTAATGAAGAAGCGGTACTAACATTCTTATTTGAAGAAATATTTGTTAGATTTGGACTACCCAGAGAATTAGTCACTAATGGAGGACCTCCTTTCAATTCTCATGGCTTCAAAGATACGCTCCAAAAATATCATATCAAGCATAAAATGACCACACCATACCACCCCCAAGCAAATGGGCAGGTGGAAAGTACCAACAAGGTCATAGAAGCTATCTTAACAAAAACGATAAAGGAGAATAGAAGGGACTGGTTTCAGAGGTTGCCCGAGGCTCTATGGGCCTATAGAACCACTTGGAGGAATACAACAAGCTTTTCACCCTATGAATTAGTTTTTGGAAAGAATGTTATTTTTCCTGTAGAGTTTGAGATTTAAACCTTAAGAACTGCCTTAGCTGTTAACCTTGATTTAACTGATGCACAGACAGCCAGGTTGCAGCAGCTGCAGGAATTGGATGAGAAAAGACTGGATGCCATCCATCAAACAACTATGATACAACAACAAAGAAGCAGATGGCATGACAGAACCATCAAGCAAAAGCAATTCCAGAAAGGTAACTGGGCTCTACTTTATGATTCTCGTTTCGAGAATTTTCAAGGGAAGTTGAGAACAAGATGGTTAGGGCCGTATGAAGTGGATGTTGTTTTCCCAAATGGAACAGTTAGACTTTTAACAATTGATGGAAGCAGAACACCACTGTTAGTGAATGGCTACCGACTTCGGTTATATCAGCGGCCGGTTTCCAAAGAGGATTTTAAAGCCACTTGCATGGCAATAAAACAGTATTCTTTTCCAGGGGAACTTGCTGTCCCTCAAAGCACTTGAGTTTCTATTGTTTATATATATATATATATATATATATATATATATATATATATATAGATATATATATATATATATATATATATTTTAGGTTAGATATTCTTTTTTTAGAAACTAATAAATCCTGCCAAGGATTGCAATATTACATTTCAGTATTTTGCAGATTTTGGCCCGGGAAGTAGCTGAGAACAAAAGTTTCAAAGGAATTATTTTGCAGACTCGAAACTTCTGTTTCTGCAACACCATTTCCCTGTTGCTGCAACACCATTTTCCTGTTGCTGCAACACTACTCCCGTTGTTGCAACACCATTCCCTGTTACTGCAATATCATTTCCCGTTGCTGCAACACCATTCCCCGTTGCTGCAACACCACTCCCGTTGCTACAACACCATTCTCTATTGCTGCAACACCATTCCTATTGCTCCAGCACAATTCCCGTTGTTACAAACGTCTCACATCATTCCCTGTTGCCACATCAGCAATTTTCCGTTGCTGCAACACCAATCCTGGTGCTACAACATCGCTTCCCGATCACGGAATATCTTTCCCAGCAGATTACTTCATGTGCGAAAATGCCAATCTTACCACTTCATCCCCAAGGAACAAATTTTGATAAAATATACCACTCCTTGTGATGATTACAGCACCCTAGTATCACTTCTCGTCATTATCATTACAAATTACCGGTATTCCCATGCTTGTAGATCCGCGGTAATCATTATGATCCAGCACAAGACAAGACAAGACTTTTTGACGCAGCAATCAAAAAGGTAAAATACGAAGGTACGCATGATTATGTATGGACATTAAATGATAGATAATGCGGAGAAGTTGATAGGACTATCAAATCATTGTATTTCCAATCATATCGTTGACACGTAGGGGGGGGGGATTACCAAAGCAACTCTCATAATGACATACCACGCCAACTACCGCCACCCTTAACTCTCCCGGTAATATGTGAAAGTCACCCTATCACAACATGTTACCATTTGCTACGTTCTACTCTGAACTGAAATTGGAAGCTCGGCTCTGAACTCTGAAAGTTACTGAAACAACAGCTATGGGAGGAACCCTTATTACACATGAGCCTGGCTTGACAACAGTCCTTGAATTCTTTCCAGAGATTTATCAAATTTTCTTTCAAGCGGGTTGGATAGAGTACTTCAGGAGACTTCCGGACTTTGACGAGCAGCAAGTCCTTGAATTCACATGCAATTTAACAGAAGGATTCTCGGTCTTCCAGGGAATTCAAGTTCCAGTCACAGAGGAAATCATAGCCGAAGTTACCGTGCTACCAGCTAATGGCACACGGTGGTTCAGCAGAAAGCACCTGATTCTTAATGCGCGGCAGAATTTTCTCCGACCAGGCGAGCACATAGAGACCAAAGGCAGAGGCGTAGCACTTCGGTCGTTACCTCAACCGTGGCCGAAAGTCACTGAATTTGTCAAGCAATATCTGACGTGCGAAGGCCGCTACCAGGTAATTTACCAGGACGATTTCGTCCTGTTAAATCATTTGAGAAATGGTCAGTTAATAAACATGCCATATTATCTATTGGGTTGTCTCCAAAATATGTCACGTTATGCTATGAAAGCAAAGCATCCACTAGTTTCCTTAAAACACCACTGCTTAGCCCAATTGCTGATTAATAGAGCCCTCGCTCTAAATAACCCTCCACCCCCCATTAATCCCCATCAGGAGGCACAAATTCCACAGCCGGAACATGAAATTCCTCACCAAGAAGAGGAAATTCTTCACCAAGCTGAGGACATACCTCAACAAGATGAAGAACTTCCTCAGCAAACGGAGGATATGCCTGAACAAACCCCTCTGGAAAACCCTCAGCAAGCAGAGCACATTCCTGAACAAATCCAGCAAACACCCCCACAAGATGCTGAGAATGCCACAAGGACAACCCCATTTCCCAAAGGAATCAATAATTCCATTCCCATACTGGGTATTTCTACTGATGACTCCGATGACAATATCCCCATTACCCTGCTTAAACGAAAAAGGCAGCAGGAAAAAAAACCCCATCGAAAAGAAGGAGAACCAGGGTTTTAGCTAAGGCACCTGCTACTCCGGCTATTGTCCCCATCCTAAAGAAGGCTAGCCTAAAGAGAAAAACGCCTGAATTCCCTGCTTCTCTACCAAAGAGAAGAACTCGGTCATCGGTAGCAACTAAATCTCCCAATTCCCCTAGTTCACCGCCCATCACTATAAAGATCCGTACTCCCACCAGTCCTCAAAACTCCTCTCCTTCACCCTCGGAAGCAGAGATGCAGAGCGTTCATAGCTTCGTGACATCATACTTTAAGGCAGCTGACACACAAGAACCAGCTGCCGACACCCAAGATAATAGTGACCAAGTGGCTGCAACACAGGAAACAGCCACTACCGCAGGTGACACACAAGAACCACCTATGGGGAATACTGATCAGAATGATGAAACACAACCTCTGCCTCCATTGGAATCTACTGCTCCGCAGGACCAGCCTACCATACCTGCCCTACAGGAAGAAATTGAATTCCTGAAATCTCAGATTCAGGACTATCAGGAGGAAACAATAAGGGTTAAGGAAGCATATCAGAAGGAATTTAGCCTGCATGTTTTAGCACGAGTAGCGTCTGTAGCAGAAAAAAGTAAGGATAATGAATATGTGTGCACCAATTGTGGTGAAATATACACTCAGGCAGGATATAAGGTAGTGGCAGAGCCAATGAAGGAAGCCTTCGATGCTGTAGATGAAACAAAAGAGCCTGCTATTATACAGACGGAAATGCCGCAATCCTCTGCTGAAATAAAGGAACCTGTTGTCACACAAGAACCAACAGGTACTCCAGAAGAAGTGCAGACAGAAGAACCTGTTGTCACACAAGAACCAACAGGCTCTTCAGAGAAGATGTAGGACCAAACTGAAGGACTTACTGACACACAAGAACCAGTAAGTTCCCCAGAAACTGCACAAGACCAAGTTGAAGGGCTTACTGACACACAAGAACCAGTAAGTTCCCCAGAAACTGCACAGGTCTGAACAGAAGAACTTACTGACACACAAGAACCAGTAAGTTCTCCAGAGATTGCACAAGAACAAGCAGAAGGGCTTGCTGACACACAAGAACCAGCAAGTTCCCCAGAAATTATGCAGGAAGAAATAAGGAATGAGAAAGAGGAGAATACAGACTCACCCCAGCCTACCCAAATTACTGTGGAAGAAGTTGTTGCACAAGAATCAGGGAATGCAGAAGAAAACACAGACTCACCCCGGCCTACCCAAATTACTATGGAAGAAGTAGTTGCACAAGAAAATCAGGAAAAAGGTATAGACTCACCCCGGCCTACCCAAACTGTTATGGAGGAAAAAGAAATAGTTTCAGGAGAGAATGAAGAAAAATCGGACTCACCCAGCTCTATTCAAATTGCCAAGGAAGTAGAAAAAGAAGAAGAAAATCAGGAAGCAGAAAAAGAAGAAGAAAATCAGGAAAAAGAAGAAGAAGAAGAAAATCAGGAAAAAGAAGAAGAAGAAGAAAATCAGGAAGCAGAAAAAGAAGAAGAAAATCAGGAAAAAGAAGAAGAAGAAGAAAATCAGGAAAAAGAAGAAGAAGAAGGAAATGAGGAAAAAGGCACAGACTCACCCCGGCCCACCCAAATCACCATGGAACAAAATGAATCAGTACAACAGGAAGAAGAGACACTAGCCAGAAATGAAGAAAAAGATGTTGGATCATCCCAGACTATTCCTACAGAGCAGGTTATCCTTGTGGATGCCTTTACACAGACAGAGCTTCCCTCCGTTACTGATGTATGCACAGAAACAGATAGCTTTGAAACATTGAAGGGACAGTGGTGGAGGGAATATGAGCAGTCGCAAGGCAAGGCATTCCAGCAACAAAAAGGGATCTGGTTTAGTCACGCATACAAGAACTGGGAAGCACTTGAACAGTGCAGAGCCCAGTATAAAGAAATCAAGGAACTTAAAGCCAGATTGACCCAGATGTTTGAATTGTTTCAAAGACTACTTGCTGCAAGGAAACCCTCTTTTAATTATGCAACATTTCTAAGGGAGAGACTCACATTTTTGCAGATAAAGGCTGTCAAAGAAGGTAGACCTCATCAGGTAGTTACGTCAGAGCAGTTTATGAAAACCTTTGCAGAGGCACCTAAAACGATCAACATTTGTTATGCGAGCTCTATCTCCATAATGAAGCCATGTCCGTGGAAAGAAATATGAATATGATACCTGTAGTCGGTGACATACAGTTGAGAGCCTTTACCTCCTTTTTAGCTAATCAACTTACATGGCAGAACGCCTTTACTGCAGCTCAGGATAATGAACAGAATTGTCTTTTGTGGATTAGAGCTGAACCGAAGAACGTAGCCACCTTTATTGCACAACACCTGAGCATGGTTAGTGATCCTGAAATGAAGGACCAGGTTAAGCAACTGCAAACAATGGTCCTAAAAGACTGTCAGCATTATGTAAAGACTAAGGCATCCTTGGCTGTCAAAGCAAACAAACTGTTTTGGGAGAACTGCCCCAAGGAGAGGCAGGAATACCACCCTTATAATCCACTTAATTTGCAAGTGGCACTCCCAAGGGTACCTCATTATGTTAATTGCATGCAGCACTGTGCTAAAAATTGGATGGGTTACAGATTTAGATTTCCACTTTTATGGCTGTCTGGTGAACAATATAAAGGACAGTTTGGATTGTCTAGCAGGGAAGAAGCAGCAACATGGAGGCAAATACAGACTGCCTGTGGATTCAGAAAGAAGTTTGATGCCACTTCCTATAACTATTGTCTCAGTAATCTACATTGTTCATCCCAGTACTCCGACTCAGACTCAGAGTAGCCATTGCATAGGGACATGCAATCTCTTCAGTTGGGGGGGATGTTAGGACTCAGAATTGACCTATTTTGACCTTATATTTTTGCCTTAATATTATCCTTTTCAGTCATAAGTTGTAAGCTTTGATTACATAATGAATTAATCACCCCAAGGTACGAAGTGATTTTCCGCATATCTATATGTTTAATTGTTCATTGCATATTCGTGAGTATCTTTATATTTATCTTGGAAAAGCTGATTAAATTGTCAAGTAATTGTCTTAAGCCTGCAGGAATTATAATTTATAGTTGCTGTGACACCAGAAACAACAACTACGCAGTTGCTGCAACACCAGAAACAGCAACTACGCAGTTGCTGCAACACCAGAAGCAGCAACTACGCAGTTGCTACAGTCAGCAACAACAACCATCTAAAGCAGGCTATTTTGCAATAGCTGGAAATAACAACCGGCTACTATCTGAAGAACGCTGACGCGGCATGATCTGCAACTATCTAAAGCAGGTAGAACACAGTTACCATTGCTTAATCAGGAACAGCATGGGGAAACGGAAAAGGAATGTGAAGATCCCAAGAAGATGGTCGAAGATAGTTACCAGCTGTGTAACAGCCAGAACTTAAGAAAGAATATGTTGTTATACTGTTGTAACAGCGGTCTGTAACTCTTATTTTTTATCAAATGGGTTAACTGAATGAACTGTAATGATCTATTGTAATAGATGTCTCCTCTATAAAGAGGAGACATCTACATTAGAAGGGGGGTGAGTGTGTAATCGGCAAGAGAGATTTTGAGAGACATCAGCAAGTCTGAACTTTATTGTACTTGAATCTTTTGGCAGATGAATAGAGAATTGTTCTGAGCACTTAATCTAGTCTTCGTGTTCTGGGGAATCTTGTGAGAGGGACTGGGCCCGCGTTCCTCACAAGATTCACCCATTTACTTTTCTGTTAAAGTGTGTAAGTGTGTGATAGTTTCTTTCCGCTGGTACTCTGTTTGGATTCTGTAGCATTACCTCTGGTATTTCCGCTTTGCTAGTACTCTGTTTCAGTCATTGCTTGAAGTTGTGCAAGGATATTTCACCGGTGCATTCGAGTGCAGTGTGTGTTAGCAATCTGATTATAGAGGCAGGTGCTGAGCGTCCTCACCTGGAGGATAGGGTCCTGATCCTCTACCAACAGAGCATCCATCATTTCGCTTTTCAGATTTGTAATCTTAATTAATTACTTTCATTTTATCAGTACAGTGATAACTTAGCGTAAGGATTACGTATACTACAACTTTTTAATGCTTTTAGGAGTAAGTACATACAGTACGCGGTAGCCTTTGCAATAAAAAGACTTTCCCAGGTTGACAATTAATGTGGTACTTGAATGTTTAATCAATAAATAATTCAACTAGCCAACACCCGGAGTTCCTAGCTTTCTTTGAAGAGTTGACCATTTCCTTGATGACCTGCATTTTGATCATTGAAGATGTCCCTGGACTGATTGTTATCTTCATGAGGAAATGTGTCTCTACCATTCAGATAGTACTTCATATGATGGCTAAACTTATTGCAGCCAAGGCATTTTCCTTTCTTCCACCCTTAGATCCGTAATTCTTTACGAAGGCCATCATAAACTTTTGTTGTGATGTTATGATAATATTCTCTACTTCCACTTCACCCTCAGTGAATTTGAAGAGGGATGAGGAACCCGTTGATCATTTTGTCCTTGTCCCAACTATCTTTGGTGATTACTCTTTCACTCTTGCTTGGGCATTGTCTTCACCTCAGCTCTGATACCATGTTAATTTTAGGTATGTTCTATGCTAGAGCAATTTATTTCAATTTCTTTTCCACATTAGAAATCACATGAGCATAAAGTAAACTGCAGATAGAACATAAATATAAATCATAGAAGACAAACCAAGACAAGAGGACACAAGATGTGCCGCTAGCCAAGAACAAACCCCAATGTGGTGAAACCCCTCATCAATTCTTCTTTTATGTTCTTTAAAGTTCATCAGATAAAGTGAGAGAGATAGTACATTTAATATAGAAGTCAATCACTTTCACTTTTGATATCAGCATGAGATCAGTTGAAGACATATTACTTCAACTGATTCTCTAGGGTGACTCGTTCACATATTATAGTGCTGCATCTCGTCTATTTGGTGCACATTACTGTGTGACACCTTATTGTGTTGTCACATGTGTTGAACCTTAATGACTGAACTATTCTCATATTCATGCTGCTCATCATGCTGCATCTTCCATGGCCTTATTCATCATCAAGCTGCCCATGCTCATGATCTCATTCATCATTATGCTGCCCGTGCTCATATCATCATGCATCATTATGATGCCCATGCTCATATCATCATGCTGCTTATTATGTTGCCCATGATCTCATACATCATGCTGCCCATACTCATATCATCATGCATCATTATGTTGCCCATGCTTATATCATCATGTTGCTTATTATTCTGCCCATGATCTCATACATCATGCCACCTTCCGTCAGAGACAGATTCTCCGACTGTTTCGGCAGTTTCGAGTAGTGCTGGCTTTTCCGGCAGTTTCAGCTTTTCTAGTAGTTCCTAAAGTTCCGAAATTTCCAGATTTTCTGACTTTTCCAGCTTTTCTGGCTTTTCTGGTATTTCCAGCTTTTCCGTCGTTTCCAAATTTTCCGGCAGTTCCAACTTTTCCAACTTTTCCATCTATTCCGACTTTTCTAGTAGTTCCATCTTTTCTGACTTTTCTGGTAGTTCCGTTTTTTCCGGATTTTCCTTAGGATCTCTCCTCCTACTGAAACCGAAAGACAAGTAGAGAGAGGAAGAGATCAAAGTGCATGTAGAAATGACTTGAAGTCCTCTTCTATTTGTAATAAAACGTAGAGGTTGAATTGACATAACTATTGGGCTTCTGAGCCTACGTAAGTTGGTGGTTGACTTAACAATTTGTCCATAACATAAATAAATTCATAACTTCATAAATACTTATCGGATTCGGATGATCTTTAGATCAATCCTACACCTCGCAATGAGAGGGATCCAATAAAAATATCAATTGCCATAAATAATATGACCCACATGGAGTTTGGCCCTAATTTCCAATTTTAACACCTTGATTATTATAGCACGAAGATATGGGTTTAGTTTCTCAAAAATAAGTCTGATACTTTATCAAGATTCAAAGAATTCAAAGCAAAAGTAAAGAAACAAAGTGGAAATCCTTTAAATGTTCTCAGGTCAGACAGAGGAGAAGAATAAAATTCCATTGAATTCAAAGCTTTTTTAAACAATAAGGAGTCATGATGCAAAACACAACAAGATGCACTCCGTAGCGGAATGGAGTAGCATAAAGGAAAAATAAGTTCATAATGAACATGGCGAGAAAAATTCTTTGTGAGAGATGATGTCTAGTGACTATTGGGTTGAGGCAGTTTCAACTGTAGTATATGTTCTCAACATATCTCCAGCAATGATTGTCTAAAATGTAGTACCCGAAGTAGCATGCGATGGAAATAAGGTGAATATTTCTTACTTTAACATTTTTGGTTCTATAGAATTTGTACATGTCCTTGAGCAGCTATGAAAGAATCTTGATGGTAGAAGTGTAATTTGTGTGTTTGTAGGCTCTAGTGAACAATCAAAAGCTGGTAGACTCTATAATACAATCACCAATAAGTTTTTTTTAAGAAGGGATGTCAAATTTTTTAAAAATGTATCTTGGTCTGATCAAATTGATGAAGTTTTAAATCATCGTTTTCATCCCCCACAACTGCCAAGATTTCAAGTTCAAGAAGAGCCATATCACTCTAAAAATGGTACATCTTCTAGTAGTGAATCCAATAGCAATTCATCATCTTCAGAATACAATAAAAAAACTAGAACTACCAGAGAAATATATGAGCAGGAGCATAAGTTTAATTGGTAAAATATTTTTTCCTTCTTGTCAACCAACCCATTTTCAAGAGGAAGTCAAAAAAAAACATTGGGTATATGTAATGAATCAAGAAATCACTGCCATGGGAAAGAATGAGACTTGGGAATGGGTTGATCTCAAGAGACAAAACAAAAATTAGCGTAAAAATGGATATATAAGACAAGACTAAATGAAAAAGGGGAAATTGAAAATCATAAAGAAAGGTTGGTTGGCAAAGTATTATCACAACTGTTTGGGTGTCAACTATGGTGAAACATTTTATCTAATACCAATGTTAGACATTGTCAGAACAATTCTGGTCACAACCACTCAACACAAATGGAATGTTTTTAAATTGATGTAAAATCTAGTTTCTTAAATGGTATATTACATGAACAGTACGTGAAGCACACTCATGGCTTTCAAGTTCTAGGATAGGAGCATAAGATGTACAGGTTGAAGGAAGCTTTACATGACTTGAAACAAACTCCTGCAGAGTAGAACATCCACATCGACACTTATCTCATAAGAAGTGGTTTTTGTAGAAGTAGTCATGAGGGAACTCTATATACCAAATTTCACGAAGGTAATATTGTCATTGTTTTCCTTTATGTTGATGACTTGCTTTATACAAGAAATAAGATGTTAGAATAATTCAAAGAAGCAATGAAAACAAGGTTTGGTATGACTTATCTAGGGCTCATGAAATACTTCGCCATTGAAACTCGACAATATTCTAACAACATTTTTGTTTTTCAAAAAGAAATATGTCACTGACATCCTCAAAAAGTTCATAATGAACAATTGCAAAATAACTGATACTCCAATATGCTCCACATGCAAAGCTAAGAAAACATGTAACAACACCAATTGATTCCATATTGTATTAAAGTCTAGTTGGTAATCTATTGTATCTCACTACAACTAGACTTGATATCATGTTTGGAGATTTTTCTATTTCCAAATTTATGCAATCATGCAAGGTTTCCCATTGGAAGGTCACAAAAGGATTTTTAGATATGTTGCATGAATAGTTCACAATGGCTTATTCTACATACATTCAGAAAATTGCTCACTTTAAGGTTATACAAACAACCACTATGCAAATAGTTAGATGATCACAAAAGCACCTCAAGGTATGTTTTCACCTTGGAACCAATTTGATCTCATGGGAATCCAAGAAACAACCCATCATTTCAATATATTCTGCAAAGGCAGAGTATGTAGCTACCACTTCAATATAATTTCAAATAGTGTGGCTAAGAAGACTACTGAATTATCTTTCAAATTTTTAGAAGGAGCCAACTACTATTTTCTGTGATAACAATCATGTAATTTATTTATAAGAAAATAACATCTTTCACAAAGAGAGCAAGCACATTGACACACATCTTCATTTCATTCGTAAGCTTGTCAATGTTGGAGATATCTTAATTTCCTTTTGTGGTTCAGAGATGAGCTTGTAGATATTTTCAAAAATCCATGGGGAAAAAATGTATTTGAATTTCAAAGACAACAATTGGGCACTGTAAGTCCCAATACTTGTAACAATTGAGATTAAGAGGGAGTGTTGACATGAGTAATCTCACTATCTTCTAGGTGTCATAGTCGCTTTTGATTCAATTGAGTTTAATTGAGTTTAGTTTGAATCTTCTCATTTATTTTTGGTTGTTTCCTTCTCTCCTCTAATTTTGAATGGTGAGAAGAGTTGTTTGCTCCATTCTAGATTCAAATTATTTCTGTGCGTATTTATGCCATTGCATTCATTGTCACTAAATACACTACAATGCATATTAATTTTTAAGAAGTGTGCTACTATAGCAATGCTCTTAATATATATACCAAAGTGTGGCCATAGATTTTGTAGATTTCTTTTGTTATTTTTCTTTTGATTTGATGTGGCAAATGATCTAGACAGTCTTCAAAAATAGTTGTTCGAGGCTTGTTCTGCCAAAAGAGTCAAAAGGTTCACTAGAAACCTCTAGAAGCTTCACTCTTTTTCCAAGTCCTTGGGATCCTCGAAGAAATGTATAGGTAAGCATAGTGAAATGGGATTGCGACAACTTGAAGGCATTGCATGTAGTGTCCCTCTAGACAAATTCCTTTGCAATGAGATTTATTCTACATCACACAATCAATCCATGTTGGTTGCATCAACATGAACCTAGACTTCGTGAATTCATATTCCATCTCTTCTACACATTTTTTCTGTTGGAGCTCGAACTTCAATGCAATACAAAAATTCAACAACAACAATGTCATGCTAGTCACTTCTCACCTCCACTACCTAAATCTTTTCCAAAGGCATTTTATCGTCGACCCAAGTTGCTGTGGTATTAATATCACTAATGTCTATTTCCATGGATAATAGGAAAACACCTTAAATTTTGATATTTCCTCTTCGAATGAGGCATGTCATCGTATCCATATTCACCTCTAATTCCTTCATCAAATTCATCTATCTCAATTGTCGATTGAATATATGGAGAGAAAATGCCTTGTGGAGATTATCATTTTTCCTTTCGTTTACATAATAGCTATACTTGTGGGTGAATGGTTGTTAAATATAAAGACAATAGACAAGAAAATTTGATGACTAAGGCGTACTATTCTACCAGGTGAAAATGAGCTACTACAGGAAGACAACATAGTTTCTTGCATTCACCCTTCATGACCCTTTGTGGGTTCATTGACTCAACCTCTAGGTGTTTCAATTATCTACAAATATTTTCACATCATGTGTATCATTGATGACAAGATCACATCTGGTATATATGCAATGTCCCTTGACATATCTCCATTACTATTTGGTATACATGACATGTCCCTCGACATATCCACAGATCCATATTTTTGTTTGTGAATTGGGATGATATGTATCACGCCTCTCTGTTAGTCAATTTATAAAGCATTTCTCTATTTCTGAGTTTTATTAATCCATACTCAACTTAGTGTTGTAAACAATCTTCAATGTGGGTAAAAGATTACACAATATCTCTAAAAAGAGGGAAACTAATCCACTTTATAATCTTCCTCTTGCTCTAATGTTTTTATCTCTCGTAAAAATAGAATTCAAAATAGAGGGACCATTATGGCTAACCAAAAAAAATATATATTCAAACACAATAGATATCCTTTTACAAATCTTCGAGAAGAATTTTAGACCAAGGATGACCTTATTGATGATTTGGAAGAGGAAGTTGAGAATATTTGTCATTCAAGAATATTTATATTGTAGAATGAAACATGCATGTTGGAGGAGAAAAATGTTCACAGATACAAGATGTGTTTTATTTAAAATCATCAACATAAATTATTTATGAAGAAGCTACCCTCTTCAAACAGATAACAAAAGGTATTTTGATAGATTTTAGGGCTTCTCAGAAGATTATGCCACATTTCTGCTACATTTGACTAAAATATGAGATTATTCTTGTCTTTCAAGAGTGAAAATAGAACCTTGAATTGGGATTCAGTTGCCTAGATGTAGATTGTTGTTTCCTAGCTATTAGGCTCATGAATTCCTTATTACAATTGCGATGATATTTGATTGCATCATTGATATTTCATCACATGCTTTCGTTACACAAAGATTTGAAAATAACAACACTAGAATTGGATCCTAAGTATGGAAAATGGCATATAATGGAGAAGGACCTAGAATAAATGGACATGAAATCATTGTTTCTACTTCCCTTGAAGTGATAACATCTCAAAAATCCTCAAGATTTTGTTGATAATGACTCACTTCCTACCCATGGTCATGTTGAATTTGGGAAGGTGTCATTTGTTGTAGGTGGAGTTCATACTATATTACTAGAAGAGTATCCCCCTTAATGATTGTTTTGTCTAGGATGAGAATATGGTTGACATATTCATTCTAAATGATGTTGTTGTTACACTGAAATTTAAGTCTATAGAACCGAATATAAGCCACATCAACATCCTCGTATGGAAGAGGGATGTTTACCCAAGAATCAGAAACATGTAAACTATGCATTCAAATCACTAAAAAAATTGAAACGAAAATCTCAATCATGGATGAGTATCAAACATCAAGATGGATTTGAGATGTATTGATGTAGGTAATGACATCTTTTATATGTCTTGGTCGGCTTCATATTGTAGGAATTTACAGGGTAAGTTCCTCAGACAGAACACCAAAAGACACTGCTCACAAACAGATCACAGATCAATACACCAGTATTTTGACGTGGTTAAAACCCTCAAAGAGGGAAATAGTCCACGGCCTGAGCCAACGCGGCCACTTTAGGAAATTTATTAATAAAAGAATGAAAATTTACATATGCTTCTCTCATAGACGGATTACCCTACAAATGACCCTCCATGTGCTTTAAATAGAAATCATGGACCAATCGGGTGTTAAGCCACGAATCAAGTGTCGGTAATACCGAGGAGAGAATGAACCATCGGATCACTACATATCATGACCGTTGGATTGTAAGTTACAAAATATACAAGGTAAAGAAACACACTTTACCTAACTCTATACTAGACCAAGTTGTACTTAACTATTTCCTATGTGTCGGAATATCCTAACATCCCCCCTTAAGAACAACTTGGGATAGGATTGAAGGATTTACAAATATGACACAATAGGAGAAGGAAGGAGGCACTAGAGCCTATCCCCCCTTAGTGACAACTTCTTGAACTCCAACCATAAATCGAAGTTTAGTGAACTTCGCCTCTGTGAGAGCCTTTGTAAAGATGTCTGCAACTTGATCATCTGTTGAACAATATTGCACTTCAAGAACATGGTCATGAATGAGCTTTCTGATGAAGTGCATGTTCAGTTCAATGTGTTTTCTACGCTGATGTTGGACTGGATCTTTGCATAGCTGAATGGAACTTTGATTATCCCACCAAAGTGTAGTCGGATGCTGCTGCTGAAAGCCAAACTCTGACAGGATCTGACGAAGCCACAAGGCTTCCTTACTAGCTTCTACGGCACCACGATATTCTGCTTCTACTGAAGAAAGAGAAATGGCACCTTGTTTCTTGCAAGCCCATGTAATAGGTCCTGAACCAAAAGTGAACACATAACCTGGAGTAGACTTCCGATCATCAAGGTCACCAGCCCAATTGGAATCAATGAAACCAACCAATAGAGGAGATGCTTCGGCACTGTAATGAATCCCAAATTGAACTGTACCTCGAACATAACGAAGTATTCTTCTAGCTACTTTCTAATGACTTTCACGTGGGTTTTGCATAAACCGAGCAACAAGACCAACAGCAAAGGAAAGGTCAGGACGAGTATGGGTTAGATACAAAAGTTTTCCTACAAGTTGATGGTATAAGGTAGCATCAACTTCAGGAGAAGTACAAGTGACTGAAAGGGAGAAGGGGCTGGCTTACAGTCTTCCATGTGAAAGTGGCGTAGAATATCACAGGCATACTTGGACTGAGAAAGGAAAATACCTTCCTTGGATTGCAAGACTTGAAGACCGAGAAAATATTGTAAGTGTCCTAAGTCTGTCATTTCAAGCTTCCTTTTAAGGCTAGACTTCACATGGTTTATAAGGTTGGGATCACTACCAATCAGGATAAGATCATCAACATAAAGAACAAGAATGATAAGAGACTTGCCCACTTTCTTGGTGTAGACGGTATTGTCAGAATGACACCTAGAAAAACCATTTTCTAAAAGAAAGTTATCCATTTTGGCATACCAAGCTCGAGGAGCTTGCTTGAGACCATAAAGGGATTTCTTAAGCCGACATACAAGGCTGGAGTCTGTTTGTATAAAGCCAATGGGTTGTTCCATATAGATTTCTTCATGCAAGTCCCCATGCAAGAAGGCGGATTTAACATCCATCTGATGGAATCCCATTTGAAAGAGGCAGCAAGGGAAAGAACAAGGCGAATAGAGTTCATTTTGGCAACAGGGGAGAAGGTTTTAGTATAGTCAATGCCTTCAACTTGTGGAAAAACCTTAGCAACAAGACGAGCTTTATGTTTATCAACTTTCCCATCTGGCCCATACTTGGTTCTGTAAACCCATTTGCATCTAACAAGTTTTCATCCCTTTGGTAGAGGAACAAGATCCCATGTATCATTTGCCAATAATGAATGATATTCTTCATTCATAGCTGCTTCCCAATCTGGATGGCCTGAAGCTTCTGCAAAGGTGTTAGGATCATAATTTACTGAAGCTTGAACCAGTAAAGAAGAGGCTCTCTTGAACTGAGAACGTGTACGTCGCTGATCTGTAGGATCACCAGCAAGATCACCTGCTGCATCCCGAGTAGCACAGACCCATTTTGGAAGCTGAGGAGCTGAAGGAGGATCCTGAGAAGGTGGGGGAGGATTTTCATCCTTGCTTTCATCATCTAAAGAAGAAATATTTTCAAAAGTAGAAGAGATAGGGAGAGGTGGCACATCCGCCGAACTAGGCTTGCAGGCCGATATGTTTTCATCAAACTTTACATCTCTTCTAATGATAACATTTTTGGACTTAAGTGGAATAAGTCTATATCCTTTGACATCTTCAAAATATCCAACAAAAATACATTTTTCACTCTTTGGTTCTAACGCTTTATGTTTCTCATCTGGAATATCGACCCATGCTTCACTTCCAAAAACACGAAAGTGACTTACATCTGGTTTGATTGAGCTCCATGCTTCTTCTGGAGTGATATTCTTTAAAACCTTAGTAGGAGTACGATTTATTATGTAATTTTCACAGATAATTGCTTCTGCCCAATAATTAAGACTAAGTCCTTTAGATTGAAGCATACAATTAGCCATTTCCTTTAAGGTGCGATTCTTCCTTTCAGCTACACCATTTTTTTGTGGAGTATATGGAACAGTATGTTGCATTTGAATTCCATTCTCAGTGCAAAAGTTGATGAATGTGTTTTTAACATATTCTCCACCATTATTAGATCTTAGCTTAATAATTTGATGTCCAAATTGTTTTTCAACAAAGGCCTTAAAGGCCAAGAACATGTTAAATACTTCACTCTTGAGTTTTAAGAAGTATACCCAAGTGCGTGTGGAGAAATCATCAATGAAAGTTAAGAAATACTTGTAGCCAGAGAATGAAGAAACTGGAAGTGGACCACATAAATCACTATGCATGAGCTGTAAAGGGGCTGAGGCGTGCCAAGAGGCACGTTTTTCAAAACTGTCCCGATGATGCTTTCCGAGTACACATCCGGAACAAACACCATCTCTGCAAGATACCATGGGAAGACCTGTCACCATATTTTCTTTACATAGATTTTGAAGAGAGCGATAGTTTAAGTGACCAAATCGATCATGCCAAAGTTTGCTCACTTCATCATTATGAGCAACAAATACTGAGGGAAGATTTGATGAACCAAAGTTGTGAAACTTATACAACCTTGTAGAATCATCAGCAATGCCAGTAGCTAAAATCTGTCTAGGATCTCTTAGGTCCTTAATTACAACATTGTGAGGTGAAAATTCAATGATTTTACCTTCACCTGAATGGGTTATCTGATATACAGATAGAAGGTTGCATGATAAGGTTGGAACACATAATACATCATTAAACTGACCATTGTCTAGATGAACAGTTCCAGTCCCTACAACACTAAGAGATCTATCATCACCAACATAAATATTTTTGGTGTTACAATCATTTAAAGAAGAAAACATGGCTTTGTTTTTGGCCATGTGATAAGAAGCTCTAGAATCAATGAGGCACTCATGAGAATGAGAAGAAGAAGATACATTTAGTGCATAGCCAGACCGAGATGCTTGACAACCACATGTAGAAAGTTCCATTCCTGAAGATGAAGTTGAAGTTGAAGATTGCTCCAAATGGATGTTATGCTTCTTCATTGTTGCTTCCAAGGCTTCCATTTTATTAAAGCATTTGGATTCTAAGTGGCCATCTCGATTACAAAAGTTGCAATGTCTACCAGTCTTCCTCCCTTTGTTTTTATTTGTCTTATCATTTTGTTGAAATGATTTTTCATTTTGAGGCTGAAATTACTTAGGACCCTTGTTTGGTTTAGGACCATTCTTTTTAGGATACAACTTCTTAGGATTCTTTGGATTTGGTTGCTGTTGGGTGGCTAATTCTTTCTTAGAAGAGTTTCCAAGATGAAGAAGACCAAGGTGTAAGAGTTTTTCTTGTTCTCTTATTAAAGAATCACAAAAGGAATCAAAGGAAGGGGACTTGTAGGTTTGTCCTTGAGAAATCAAGGCTTCTCTTGTAGAATGGAAGGTGGAAACAAACACAGAATAGGCTGGTCCCAACTTAGTAAGAATGGAGTAGATAAGGCTACTATCTTCTTTCTTAACCTTAACACCTTCCAAGAGAAGTCTAAGGGTCTTGAACTTGGACAAAAAATCTTTAATGCAAGAAAAATTATTGGGGTCCAATGTAAGCAATTCATTTTCAAGTTGATGGGCTTTAAGTTCATTTTTAATTCCAAAGACTTTAGTAATTTGTTGCAGTGCTTCATCAGGAGTATCAAGTTCTGCAATATGGAATCTAAGATCTGGAGAAATAGACATCCCTATCAACCCACGTGCTTGGTCTTGCCTATTTTCCCATTTAGCTGCCTTATCTTCATCTTTCAGTTTGGTCTCTTGGCCTGTGGCTATTCTGTAAAGACCTTTACTTCTAAGTAAATCCACAATGTAGGACCACCATTGGAAGTAGTTAGTGCTATCAAGAATGACTTGGCATGGACTTTCCATTTTTAACAGAAACTGAAGCTGTAGATGCTAAAACTAAGTGTACCAATGGAAAGATCTCGAAAAATTAGGCCGTTTAAAAAAAAACGGTTCTGAAAACGGCTTCCGGATGAAGAAGTTATGGCTTTTTGAAAAAAAATTGACGAAGTCGCCGACGAAGTGCGGGAATGTGCGGAAATGAAAAAATCTGCCCCCACAAAATGGAGACTTGAACCCAAGACCTCTACTCTCATAAATTAGCTTTGCACCAAGTGAGCTATACAAAATGTTTGAGAGAGAGAGAAGGGGGGGGGGGGGGGGGGGGGGTTGATGCTTTGGATTGCGTGCTTGCTTTGAGAAAGCTCTTTTCCCCTACAAAACAAAAAAACACAAAACCCAACACGGACATACAAAAAAAATGAACCTTGTGGCTCGAAGTTAGCTTTAGCCGAAAAACTAAATATTTTCAAAAATGAACCTTGCGGCTCAAAGTTATCTTTAGCCGGAAACTAAATATTTTCCTCAATGTTTCTGATTTTCTGAGATCACACTAAGGCGCAACGGAAAAGAGCATACGCATGAGAAAAATCCTTCCTTTCTGTTTCTGATTTGCCCAGATCAGAGTCGCAGGGCAAAGAGTATACGCATAAATGAAAGGTATAGATGCCGTAATAAAAAAAGCTAAACAAATTGAAATCGAAATAAACAGAGAGAAAATAACTGTAAACTGCAAATAAACATTTTATACCTCCAGATCTTAAAAATGACGCAGCTAGGGCTACCGGAAACCTTTTCGCGTGAAACGAAAGGGGTTCCTCACTGGAACAGATGCTCCCAACACAACAGAGCAGTCCTATCGGCCCGAAAGCAGTCAGAAACAGTAGATCTAGGAAACGGCAGTCGAATGCAGTTCTACTGGCTTCAAATTTGGATCACCAACGGACGCGACCCCCAAATAGCTCTGATACCATGTAGGAATTTATAGGGTAAGTTCCTCAGACATAACACCAAAGGACACCGCTCACAAATAGATCACAGATCAATACATCAGTATTTTGACGTGGTTAAAACCCTCAAAGAGGGAAACAGTCCACGGCCTAAGCCAACGCGGCCACTTCAGGCAATTTATTAATAAAAGAATGAAAATTTACATATGCTTCTCTCATAGACGGATTACCCTACAAATGACCGTCCATGCGCTTTAAATAAAAATCATGGACCAATCGGTTGTTAAGCCACGGATCAAGTGTCGATAATACGGAGGAGAGAATGAACCGTCGGATCACTACATATCGTGACCATCGGATTGTAAGTTACAAAATGTACAAGGTAAAGAAACACACTTTACCTAACTCTATACTAGACCAAGTTGTACTTAACTATTTCCTATGTGTCAGAATATCCTAACACATATCACTTTGTATCATTTCTATGAGTCATACAATATTCCTCTTCCTTGTTGGACAACATTGCCCTTCCCTTAGTTCTCATTTAGGGGGTGATGTTTGATGATGATATAGACTCTAGTTGCTATGGTTTTGTCTCATCAATTGATCAACTATACCATGTTGTCTTGTTGTCTTGATATTGGATTCCTTGATAATATTTGATTACCCCTGATTGATCAATGATGATGGCGATATTGTTTATAATTATTCCTTTGTTGATAATCTACCCTAGTCATTAAAAACCAATGGGAAAAGCTATGCTATATAATTTGTTTTCCCTCCAAGGTAATTTTATACATAGTTCCTATTTGTACCTCTCAAGGACTACAAGCATCATTGTTTGTTTGATGGTTGATAATTTTTTCTTCTATTTGAAGGCATTTTTCAAGGTATTTACCATCACCTACTTCTTTTAATGCTTTCAAGAGGTGGTTGTGAGTGTTTTCCTCTCTTATGCCTATGCAATATATTTTTCTTCAAATATTAAATGAGTTCACTAAGGTTTTGACAGTATTAGAACTTATTTATTCATTCATTTAGCATTTATAGGGCTCCTATTATTACAATTTAATTGATAAATTTAGTATATACAATTTCAACTTCCATGTTCTATGAAAATTGGCATCTTTCTCTTTTTTTAAGAGGATCTTTTTGTAAGGCATTTTCTCTATTTATCCACTCATGAGAGTTTGTAATCATCTGACCTTATTTCTAGTTTCCATTTTTTTTTTTACTCACTACATTTCTCATATGGGAAGTGTTAGTGTTAGTATTTTCCACTACTACATTTTTCCAAAGAACCAACACTTGTAGGTTGAAAGCTCATGTATGTTCTTATGTTCCCAAATATAGTAGTTATCTTTAGCTACATATAGGAATTATTCATTATTATTAATGAAGGTCTTCATTATGTATATTTGAATACAATATGGGTAATATTTGATACTCTTACATTATTCCTTTGGATTTCTATCTAACAAATTCGTTGACTCTTGCACATCATGTGTGTCATTGAGGAATTTATCTTTCATCACAAGTGTCCACTTTCTACAAATTCAATGTCCCTCAACTTCCTCCATTACTGTCTATTTGTCCTTCGTATAGTATATAGCATGGAAAATTTGGAACCTCCTTTCTTCTTCCCATACACTTTTCTTCTCCCGGCCTCTTTTCTAAGTGATTAAGTGACCCTTGACCCATTTCCCTCTTCATTTCTCCTTTAACAAGATAAATTTAAGTAATGATATGTCCAATAAGGGGTGGTTCCAAGTCCAAAAAGTTGGACGCCTTTGCAATTTTACTACTCATATCTGTACCAATATTCATATTATTATACATGTTACTCCATTTTTTAATGAAATTACTCCATTGTAATTCTCTTGAACTATTATATTTCTAGTTAATATGAATGGTAGGAGCAAGACAATTGTGACTTTTGTACCCTTACGAAATATTAATGGTTGAATAAATTTCTCCCCATGGAAAAATGTCTTAGATATCTATATTAATTTCTCTCCATGTAATTCATTGTTGCAATGATTCATTATTGAAGGATAACCAATGGAAATGCCATTAAAAAAATTAATTAGTAACATAACAAGACAAAATTGCACTTTCTTAATCTAGGTGCTTTGTTGGGAGATCATTTGTTCTACCTAACTTTTCAATTTCCCTTTGGATATATGAAGTGAAAAATTACTCTTCATGGACGGTCGCAATAAATAGAGGACTCCCAATGATCACCAAATCCATTGTTGGAGTAGGAGAAGAAAGTAAAAAAAGGATCTTGATCCCTTTGTAAATACATCTGACAACATATACCTATTCACAAAGTTTCCATATTATATGGTTCTCCTCAATCCTTACATTTATAGTTTTACAAATACCTCTCTCTCCATTCATTCTAACTTAAATTAAATGCATGATAGGATGATGTGTTATAATGAATGAGACATGATGGGATTTTCTATCAATGAATTCACTACCACATTATTATCTGAGTTGTCTCTAAGAATTCAGGTGCCACAAGGACCTTCCTTTTTATTTAGAAAATGTGGCATGGATTTTAGGGTTTTTTTCATGGCAAGTGATGTACGAATAATAGGGGTCTTTCATTCAAATCATTAGAAGGCACATGTAGTACGAGGAATTCCCTTGCTATCTCATCAATGGTTTCTAGAAAATTTGATTAATATTATGTATTATTTGTGTTTACTCTTTTTATATTTGTTTGAACATTGTAAAAGAGCCAAAATGTTGTGACAATAATGACCATGATTTATTTCTCATAAGCTAAATATTCAAATTTCTGATCACATAATTTTTTATGATTGAATGTCAATGGGAATCCATATTGCATCAATACCACCCTAGGATCACCTATAAAGGAATCACATTCTAGGAAGGTGGCCTTGGAAAAATTGGGAGTTGTTAATACTAAGGTAGCACACATAGATTTGTTTAAAGGATGAAATACTCACTCTACTACATGAATCCACATGTAGGCAATCTTCTTGAGAAAGGTGGTTAATGGACTTCAACTTTTAAGTAATTATTGAATTAAATTCTTATAATAGATGGTTAGTACTAAGAAATCATATAATATATTCTTAGTCATAGGGCATGACAAATTACTCACATCAATAATTTTCTAGAGATTTATTTATTGTTTTATCCAGTTATCTATGTGACACAAACACTCCAATTAAGCACATTCAAAAGTGAATTTTAAGAATCTTAGTAATATTCAATTATCTTAAAGTATTTGTAATGATTGATAAACGTGCTCCACATGTTCCTCATAAATAATAATATAAATCACTGTATCATCAAAGAAATCTTGCAGAAAGTTACACAAGTTCGAAATTTTTTCTTCATCTTTGAAATGTAAATGGGGCTTTAAAAAAATGAAAATGTGTTGGAAACATGATACTTAGGGATCATCTAATTCATATTTTTAACCTGATAGGGAGATGAAAAGTCACAAGTGTACTTGAATAGCTATCTGGAGTCAAAAATACCTCTCAAAAGATGAAACCTAGGGTAATAAACTATTATATTTATAGTTTTATCTCATAATGAAATGAATCACATGATTATCAAAATATGTCCTCCATTTTTATGTGTGTCTAATAATTCTATTAGATCCCAATATTTTGCAGGAAATTCGATAGTTTATGAGATATGGGTATGTGTAATTTCTTTACCATGGGTTTATGGTTGATTCAGTGTAGATTTCTTCTCCCTCTTGTTCATATAATTTCCCTCCTACATATATTTTATCTCCTCTTTAATGTAGTGGTCAATAGTCAAGGTTTATTGAGTCTCATGTATTCCCCCTTACCTACCTTTCGACTCCACCTTTATTTTTTATGTTCAATGAAATTTTTTTAATACAATTGTTGGCATAATTGTGCCATAGTACTCCTCATTATTGAGACAAATTCCATGTTCTTAGAGATATTTCTTTCCAATTTCCATCACTTCTCCAATCCTCCAGATTCATGTGTTTGCTAGAAGAATATAAAAATCATTAAAATTTCAACTACATTATAGACAAAGGGAGGTGGAGAATGTAGCTAGAAAATAAGTCATTTCTAACAAAGTTTTACCTTTTCGAAAACAAATCTATCTATTCTTTAACATTGTTGAGTATTTTAATCTTTTGGAGTGAAAAGCTAGAAAACAACCATTAGGACGCTTCCATTCCCATGGAATTTTGATCGCCTAGCTCCATATTTTTCTTGCTACCTTAAGAAAATACAAAGTATGATATATTTAAATTGGATTATTAATTTTATCCTCCAAACATGTGAAAAAAAAGAGAACATGGTTCCAACTCTTCATAGATAGCAAGGCATAGAACATTTTAGCATTGATTTAGTTTCTGAAAATATTCTAATTTTGGTTTGGGTTATTAAACTATATTAATACTTTTTTTTGTAACATGTAGGTCATATATAACTGTGATAGGCCATTAGAATCTAGAAATCTTTGATTGATAATAAAAAAAATTGTTTTTATTCTCCAGTTCAATTTCTGGGTCATATCTACATGTTTATGACCTAGCATGTATAACAAAATGTAATTTTTGGTATAGTTTCACCTGCCTTATTGTAACCACAAAAATATCCTTAAAAAATTGGTTCACTGTTTTCTTTAAAGGAATAAAAATATCCATAGGCTTCCCTTCTTACTGTTCATCTTCAAACTATTTTTTTAACTTGTTTCATGTCGGAAATTTATTCCAGATAAATTACAATAAGTAACTATATCAAATTATATCTCACAATTCATGAAATATTAGTGCACCTATGTGTATTGTATGAGAAATCTGCTAAGAAAATCCAAGCTACTAGGTTCGTGCACTTAGGCCATGATCATATTATGAATATTTTTGTTGAACCATGTCCATTTCCAACTGCCTATTCCACTTGGACCCCCACCATTGTTTCTTTCAGTTTCCTTAATTATAACACAATTTTGGTTTCCTTAATTGTAGCACAATTTACTAATTTTACAAGTTTTTTAGGTTGTCAACTTCCGAAGCCATTTTGAGGCCCCAATCGATGTTTTTTTGGAAAATGGAAAATGTGAAACTTTATAATAGTCATTGTAGTTGAAAGTCTTAGTCCTAAGATATATGTTCCTAATGAGATATCATACACGTCAAACATAGATCGTATGCAAAAGTTACGACATCAGGAAGTTGATGTACCAATTTACCACAACGGGGCCCATAGTTTTAGCGCCTCATCTTCTAGGGTTAGGATTTTGGAAGTTTAGGGTTTTTCATTGTTTCTCAATGATAAATAGGCCTTTGAACCTCATTGTAACATAGTTCAGAGGCATTTAGCTGACACATCTCTTCTCAGAGTTGAGTTATAATTGCCCGAGCTAGTCTATTTCCATTCTGTATGTAACCATATTTCAGTTCCTTTATATCAATGAAGTGAAGTTTTATTTATGTTGCATCTATTTGTTTATGTTTACATCTATATTTTGTTGCATTATTGCATAAGTTTGAATTATTGGTATCAGAGCGGTCTGCTCATTCTCTATTTTTCTTTGCATGTCCCGAATGAGGTTAGGGTATAAAGAGTTAGGACTCAAACTGGCTGAACGTTTACAAGACCAGCCTCGCAAACCCTGATGACCTCCCATGGAAGAAGAAAATAAATATCAGGGGGCAGGCAATCATTACAAAATATTGGTGGGGGAGACCCTCGAGAAATAGAGGAACATAATGATAGATAACTTTTCCTAGATCCTTCGATGACTACCCATGGGTGACACCCATCGAGGATACGTCCACCCTTACCCTATATCTACGATCCTATGGAAAGACTTTTCACTGTATGCCTGTAGGCAGGACGTATCACCACATGTTTATCCAATAGCCAGTCTAAAGGCGCCACTCCTTTCAACATACAAGTTAATTTTGACATTACCCTATTTACAGGCTAAATAGATGCATATGTCATAGATAAATGGTTAAATCTATTGGAAGGGTATTTTCCGATTCATGTCTTTTCCAATCAGGAAAATATTACTTTTGGACTCCCCAAATTGAACCCCCATGTCATGGACTAGTGGGAAACATACTGTGAGAAAAAGGACAAGAGGGAATCCTTAATGTTCATAGTCGCACCCACTTAGAATTCTTTCAGAGACTCCATCAAGGAACAATATTACCCTGTCAGGAGCTATGAAAATAAATACATAAAGTGGACAATGCTGTGGTAGGGAAGGGACCAAGATGTGCTAGAGTCCACAATTTTTTTTCATGCCCTTCGCAAAAATCTAGGTATCAAGGATTCTGAGTGAAATTTTGTACTCAAGTACTGCGAGTGTCTCCATAAGTACATCCAGGGTGAAATGGAGTTCTCATACATCTCCCTGCTCGGTGCCGCATATCAATATGCTGTCAAGATCGAGTATAAATTTAACCAGAATAAGAGAGGCTTTGGATCTATGAATATGAAGCAAGGGAAGGCCCCCACCAAACCACAAAACAAAGGACAGATCCAAGGCAAGGTGACCCAATAAAACCTGGTGAAGTTGCGTAAGGTTTCTACTCACAGCACGAGTGAGTGTCGAGTCAATAAGTCACTAGTGGCTAAGCTGAACGCTTTTGAATTAGATACATGTTTTGATTCTGAGTCAGAACCCAACAAGGGGAATGACAAAGGGAAGTATATTATTGATGCAGAGCCCAGTGCCACTATTGCCACCACCAAGATCTAGATGATTGATCCAAAATATCCAAAGGAGGGGGAGTCCCTCTTCCACTCATAGATGTGGGTGAAGGGCTCCCTGTTGTAGTTCATTGACGATAGTAGGAGTGAAAATAACCTAATTTCAGTTGATTTCATGAAGAAAATATTTCTGTCAACCACACCACACCCATAGACATACACCATTGGGTGGCTTCATCAAGGACAAGATCTCCACGTTAGCCAATTGTGTTGCCTCGCCTACAACATGAGGCCCTTCACAAATGAGGTACTCTATGATGTTGTTGCTCTTGAATTTTGTGATGCACCATTAGGCCAACCATAATTATGGAAGCGTTGTGCTGTGTATGAGTTTATGCTTCACACTATTATTATTACTTGGGGAAATAAGTTGTAGAGGATACTAGAGGTAGCACCACCTACCACCATCTCTTTTTTCTCTACAAAGCAGTGTAGTAAGATCATTTCTGAGATGAGGAAATTTTTCTTCCTCACGATTTTCCCTGAGGGAAAGAAAAATATTGTGACCACCTTGATGACCTCTAGATAGGGCTTTGTCACACAAAAACAATAGATTAGCGAGTTCATGGAGGAATGAAAGGGCATATTCACCTCACCCATTGTGTGTACTCCTACAATGTCAAGTCAAGCACTTCATCGACCTGACCCCAGGCACACCACTACCTAATTGATCAATCTATCGATGCTCTGCTCTAAAGAATGATGAGATCAAAAGTCAGATTTAGGTGTTGTTGTAGAAAAGGTAGATGAGGCTAAGTAAATCACCTACTAGTAGCCTGATAGTGTTGGTACAGAAGAAGGATGGAACCTAGAGGCTCTGTATTAACTATCAGTCACTCAATAAGATCATTTTATGGAATAGGTATCCAATCCCATAGATTGATGAACTTCTGGACCAGATCAAGGGTTCCAAATACTTCAACAATATTGACATAAATTCCATTTATCACCATTAACCTATTAAACCCTACATTGTATGGAAGACCACTTTCAAATCCAAGGAGGGAGTTTTTGAATGGTTGGTCATGCCTTTTGGTTTAATGAATTCCCCATAAACCTTCATGTAGATGATGGAAGACATCTTGTGACCATTCACTAACTCTTTCATAGTAGTGTACTTGGACGATGTCTTGATCTTCAGATGGAGCTGGGAAGAGCACATACACCATATTCGGCATGTCCTCCAAATCCTGTGACAACATAAAATATGTGCTAGCTTGGATAAATTCACTTTTGGTATGACCCAGGTTCAATATATGGGGTACATCATTGATAAGCGAGGTGTGCATGTGGACCTAGCCAAGAAACAAGTTATTCGGGATTGGCAAGCCCAAACCACTAAAAATCTCTACAGCTTCCTAGGTCTTGCCAATTTCTATCACAAGTTTGTGTTGGGATTATCTCATATGGCTTTGCCTTTGATTAAAGTTACCAACGGTGGAGAAAAAGAAATGCTCTTTTGGTATGAATCCCAATAGAAGGAATTTTTCAAGTTGGAGCACCACCTCTTCTCGGCACTAGTGCTCACAATGTCAAACCTATAACAACCATTTGAACTTTAGAAAAACACCTCTGATCATGCTATTGGTGCAGTTATTTTCCAGTAGGGGAATCTAGTGGCATACCAAAGTGAGACACTTTCATATATAGTCCAAAAGTATCCCACTTAAGAAAAATATATGTATCTCATTATGCAGGCAAACAAAAAATAGAAGCAATATGTTTTGCATAAGGAAACAGTCATCCACATAGACCATCGACCCCTATAGCTCATAGAGACATAAGGAACGTTGTAGAACGATTTCCATCAGAAATGGTCCACATATATGCAACAATTCCATTTGAACATGAAGTACAAGAAGAGAAGCACCAATAATGTCATATAATATATCATCCGACCACTAGTTATGGCACTCACGACTGCATTTAACTCTTATGGTTGAAGATGTTGGGATGGCCACATATTTACAAGGGTGATCCAGAATTCAGAAACACATAGAATATTCTCCAGGTAGGCAAGAAAGTTATGGATTTTCTCCTCCATGGCAGGATATTATGCCACCTGGGACACCTATGTGTTCCTTCCTGTGAGCACACCAAGATGATTTGGAAGGCGCACTATAGTCGGGTGGCTAGACATTTCGGAGTCGAGAAACAAGTGGCATTGTTGCAGAAATACTTTTATTGGTCGCACATTCAACAAGATGTCAGGAAGTTGATGAAATCCCACACTACCTGAGCCATTTCTAAACCGACGATCGATAAGAAAGGCCTATATACTCCTATTCCTACTCCTAGTCAACCTTGGGAATCCATCTCCATGGATTACATCGCAGGCCTTCGCTCTGCTTATCATGGAAATGACTACGTTTTCGTGGTCATCAACATATTTTCTAATATGGCCACTCTGGCGGCCTACAAAAATGGTATCACCATAGAAGCCACTGTTGATGTCTTCTTTGAATGAGTGTGGATAAACTTTGGGATCCCATGGTCCATTATCTTAGATAAGGACAATAGGTTTTTGAGTACATTTTTATGGAACCTCTGGTCAATGCTAGATACCAAGATCATTATGTCCACGACCTTCCACACCAAAACATATGGACATATAGAGGTCAACAAATTGATGATCATGCACATTCCATGAATTTACAACTCAAATAATCCTCAGACATGGGATGAAAGCCTCCCCTGTGTCCAGAAAAACTACAACAGAGCTCTCCATACCTCAACTAGCCATAGCCGCTTTCACATGGCATTGGAATTCTAGCCATTATCTCCCATTCATGTATCCATACCATTTGCATCTACTCAGGAATATTCAAGTCATGTCCAATCTAAATTTGATAGGGCTAATAGCTTCAATGAGTGAATTTAGCACTTCCACTGGTAGGTCCATGACATATTAGACAAAGTCAATTCTAGGTACAAGAAGCGTCATGTCAAGCATCGAGTACCACACAACTTCCAGGTGGGTGACAAAATTTTGTTACATTTGTAGAAGTAGCTCCTCGCTTCACCCAACCACAAGCTTTTCCAGCTATGATATCAGCCATACGCCATTAGTAAGGATGTAGGAGACAATGCTTTTGACCTTAGAATCCCACCATTCCTTAGCCTGCACCAAGTATTCAATGTGGACCACCTTTGACCATAATTTCCACCATTACTATACACATAAGACATTGGATAATAACTCACATAGACCGAGCTTAACACAGATTGCATGGAATAGGCCACCATTAATCGGATCATAGACACGTAGAGCAATAACACTTTCCAACACAAGATCCAAATATATGAGTTTATCAAAGCTACCAACTCCTACACCGAGGAAAGTGGCCCACGAGGGACCATGTTCAGCAAAAGTTTGCCCATCTCAGGGAGGCACTAACTGCAATGGGGACCATTGCTTCCTAATGGGGGATGACTGATCTAGGTGGATATTGGTGGCCACCCACCTATTCCAATTGGACCCCCAACATTATTTCTTTCATTTTCCTTAATTATAGCACAATTTTAGTTTCCTTAATTCTAGCACAATTTACTAGTTTTGGCAGTTTTTTGGGTCTTGAACTTCTAGAGCCGTTTTGAGGCCCTACATGACATTATTTTTGAAAATGGGAAAAAATGAGGCATTGTTTGGGCTTTGTAGTCAAAAATTTTAGTCCTCAGATAGATATTTCTAACGAGTTATCGTACGCAACAAGCAAAGATTGTATGCCAAAGTTACAACCGTGAGAATTTGATGCACCAACTTACCCCAATGGGGCCCATAGTTTTGGTGCTTCATCTCTTAGGGTTAGGTTTTTGGATGTTTAGTGTTTTCCATTACTTATAAATGACCAATAGGCCTTTAAAACTCATTGCAACATAGTTCATAGGCTTGTAGCTAACATATCTCTTCCCGGAGAGAATCTACCATTGCCTTAGCTAGTTTATTTCCATTTGTATGTAAGCATATTTCAATTCTTTGATATTGATGAAATGAAGTTTTATTCCTACTGCACCTATGTGTTTATGTTTATCTCTATATTTTTTTGTGTTCCTACATAAGTCTAGTTCAGTAGTATAAGAGAAGTCTTCTCTTTTGTTGTTTTTCTTTGCATGTCCTCAATTAGGTCACGGTATAAGGAGTTATGGCTAAACCTTCTTGAACCTTTGCAAGACTAGGCCCTCAAACCTCAACAACCTCCCATAGCAGAAGAAAAGAAAGATGAGGGCACAGGTAATCCTTTCAAAATATTGTTCAAGGAAAAAAATGATTGATAACTTTTCCCACATCCTTTAACTACTATCCACAACCGGCACATCTTTATCTAGTAGGCACACTGGAGGTGCCACTTATTTTAAGGTACAAGTTAATTTTGACATTACCATATTTGAAAGCCAGATAGGTGCACACGCCATAGATAAATTCTTAAATTTATTACAAGGATATTTTTCGGTTCATATCTTTTACAATCAAGAAAAGATTGCTTTTGCACTCCTTAAATATGCCCGCCATGTCAAGGATTGTTGGGAAACCTCATATGAGAAAAAGGACGAGAGGAAATCCTCAATGTTCTCAGCCGTACCGACATGGAATTATCTCTGAGATTCCATCAAGGAACAATATTATGCTTTTGGGAGTTGTGAAGATAAGTCCATAAAGAGGACCACGATGCAGTAGGGAAGGTACCAGGATTTGACGAAGTTCACAAATGTTTTTCATCCCCTTCTCACAAATTTGGGTATCAATGATTCTAAGGGACATTTGGTACTCAAGTATTGCGATTGTTTCATAAATATATCTAAGATGAAATCAATTTCTTGTACATCTCCATGATTAGTGCCACATATCCATATGCTATCAAGATCAAGCAGAAGTTTACACAGAAAAAAGCGAGACTTTTGATATGTGAACCTAAAGCAAGGGAAGGGCACCCTAAAACCGCAAAACAAAGGACAAAGCCAAGGTCAAGTGGCCCAAAACAATCCATTGAAGCTGGAAGAAAAGAAAAACACCATAAAGACAAAGAAAGACATGGGAAAGTGTTGTGAGTTCCATAAGAGCCCCACTCACAGCACGAGTGAGTGCCGAGCTAAAAATTCCTTGGTGGCTAAGTCAAAGGCTTTTGAATCAGATTCATGTTTTGATTCTAAGTTAGAACCTATGAAGGGGAATGAGAAAGGGAAGTAGATTACTGATGTGGAGCCGAGTGCCATAGTTTCCACCACCAAGGTTAAGTAGATTGAGCCTGAAGATCCAGTGGAGGGGGAGCTCCTCTTCCACTCATAGTTGCTGGTGAAGGGTTCCCTGCTACGATTCTTTTTCAACAACAAGAGGAAAAATAACCTCATTTTAGTAGATTTCATGAAGCAGCTAGGCCTACCGATCACACCATACTCATATATGTACACCGTCGACTGGCTTTAGCAAGGATGATATCTCCATGTCAGCCATTAGTGTCACCTCCCCTACAACGTCAAGCCCTTCACATATGAGGTTACACTCTGTGATGTTTATCCTCTTGAAGTTTGTGATGTATTATTGAGCCAACCATACTTGTGGAAGCATCAAGTAGTGTATGAGTCTATGAGTCTATGCCTCCCACTATTTTGTTACTTTGAGAAATAAATTGTAAAGGATATCAGAGGTTGAACTGCCTACCATAATCTATTTGATCTCTATAAAGAAGTGCAGTAAGATGATTTCTCATACAATGAAATTTTTCTTCCTCATGATCTAGCCTTAGTGCAAGAAGAATATTGTCGCACCTACACAGCCTCTAGATAAGCCTCCACTGCACAACAACAGTAAATGGACAAGGTGATGGAGGAATACATGGACATCTTCACCTCAAGCAAAAGGGTACCCCTACACTGTCCAATTAAGCAATCCATCGACCTAACCCTAGGCATGACACTACCCAATGGAGAAATCTTCTGACGCTTTATTATAGAGAATGATAAGATAAGAAGGCAGATTCAGGGGTTGTTGTAGAATCACACATTAGGCCGAGTTCATCACCCTGTGGGAGCCCGCTCATGTTGGTAGAGAAGAAGGATGGAACATGGAGTCTTTGGATTGACTGTCAGGTGTTGAATAAGATCACTGTTTGGAATAGGTATCTAATCCCACCGATTGATGACCTTTTTGACCAACTCAAGGGTTCCAAATAGTTCTGCAAGATTGACCTGCGGTCTCTTTTTCACTAGGTACCTATTGAACCCTTTGATGTATGGAATATCACCTTAAAATCTAAGAAGGGCCTGTTTAAATAGTTAGTCATTCCTTTTGGGTTGGCAAATTCCCCACAACCTTCACGCATATGATGGAAAACATCTTGCAGCCCTTTACCAACTTGTTCATAGTAGTGTGCCTAGATGAAATCCTGATCTTGAGTCAAAGTTGGGAATAGCACATCCACCATATCAGATAGGTCCCCCAAACCTTGCAACAACATAAACTATGTGCTAATTTGAAGAAATGTGTTTTCAGTATGACCCAAGTTCAATATCTAGGGTACATGATTAATGAGCGAGGTGTGGATGTAGACTTAGCCAAGATGCAAGTTATTTAGGATTGACCAACCCCAACCACTCTAATAGAGATCTGCAACTTCCTTGGTCTTGCCAATTTCTATCACAAGTTCGTGTTGGGATTCTCTCATATCACATGGCCTTTGAGTCAATTCACCAAGGGTGGTGTGAAAGCAAAGCTCTTTTCCTCTGAATCCAAACAAAAGAAATTTGTTGAGTTCAAACATCACCTACGATTTGCACCAATGATGACATTCCTAAACCTGGAAAAACTATTTGAAATTGAGACAAATGCCTCCAACTATGTTATTGGCACAATTCTTACCCAACAGGGGCATCCGATGGCATATCAGAGTGAGATGCTTTTGTATACAATCTGAAAGTATCCCAGTTTTGACAAAGAGATGTATTCCATTGTGTAGGCCTACTGACAATGGAAGCACTACATTTTGGGGAAGGAAATGGTCATCCACATAGACCACCGACCCCTGCAGTTCATATAGACATATGGAAAGTGGTAGAATGATTGCCATCAAAAATGGTATACATATATGCAACAATTCCATTTGAAAATCAAGTACAAGAAGGGAAACACCAATAATGTCACAAACTGTCTCAACCGACCACTCATTATGGTGTTGACCACTCTGCTTGACTCTTGTGGGAACAAGGCTTCGAGATGCCCCATATTTACATGAGTGATCTAGAATTCGAAAACACATACCAAATGCTCCTGTAAGTCAAGTAAGTTCTAGATTTTGATCTCTAGGCGAAACTGTTATGCCACCTGGGACACTTCTATGTTCCTTCAAGTGAGCGTGCCAAGGTGGTTAGGAACCTTCGATAAGATGTTAGGAAGTAAATCAGATCTTACATTGCGTACGTCATTTCCAAACCTACGAGTAAGAAACAAGGCCTATATACTCCTCTTCCTATGCCTAGATGACCCTGGAAATCCATTTCCATGGATTACATGTTAGGCCTTCCTTCTACTAAGCATGGAAATGAATAGTTTTTCATTGTCGTCGACCAATTCTTTAAGATGACCATTCTAGCAGCCTACAAAAAGAGAATCACCACAAGATCCACTACTAAGATCATATTTGAATGAGTGTGGGTACACTCTATGATCCCATGGTCCATTATCTCATATCAAGACAATAGGCTTATGACGATCTTTTGGTCAAACCTCTGGTTAATGTTGGATACCAATATCACTAAATCCACAACCTTCCACCCCTAAAATTATGGCCAAACACAGGTCATCAACATGATGATCATGCACATTATGTGCATGTACAACTTGAAGAATCCTAGCACATGCGATGGAATCCTCCCCTATGTCCAACATGACTGCAAAAAAACTCTCCATAGCTCAACTAGACACAGCACCTTTCCAATGAGGTTTGGATTGCATCCATTATGTCCCACTGATGTAGCCATGCCATTTGTAGCTACTTAGGTAGATTTCACTCATGTCCAGTCCGAAGATGATAGGGCTAACATCTTCATTGAATGCATTCAAAACATCTGCTTGTAGTTTACTGACATATTAGATAGAGCCAACTCTATGTAAAATCAGTGTCACGATCATCATTGTGTGCCACATAAATTCTAAGTGGTTGAAAAATTTTGGTTACATTTGCGGAAGGAGTGTTTCATTCGGTCGAACTGAAAGATTTTCCCTTTCTGATATGGCCGTAGACCATCACCGAGGTTGTAGGAGACAAGTCTTTCGAGCTCAACATCCCACCATTCATTGTCTTGCATCCAGTGTTCAATGTGGACCGCCTTTGGCCATACTTTCCACCATTATTGGACACTTCAAACATTGGAGAACAACTCACACAAACTGAGCTAAACCCAGACATCATGGAATAGAACATAACTAATCGGATCATGGACATGTAGATAAAAAAACACTCCAATAGAAGATTGAAATGTAATAGGTTTCCAAAACTAGCCAACTCCTATGCCAACTCAACTCGCTTACTAGGGATCAAGTTTAGCATAAGTTTCCCCATCTCATGGAGGCACTCAATGCAATGGGGACCACTACTTCCTAAGGGGGGAGGAATGATCCAGGTGATATTGGTGGTCACCCACCTATTCCAGTTGGACTCCCACAATTGTTTCTTTTAGTTTCCCTAATTATAGAACAATTTCAGTTTCCTTAATTGTAACACAATTTACTATTTTTGACAATTTCTCGGGTCGTAAGCTTCTGAAGCCGTTTTGAGGCCCTAAATAATATTTGCTTAAAAAACGCAAAAAAGAGAGACACGTCCCAATGTTTGCAGTGGATATTTGTAGTTCTTGGATATATATTTATAATGTGGTATCATACGCATCAAATGGATATCGTATGCCATAGTTATGACCCTAGGAAGTTGATGTACCAATTTACTCCAATGGGGCCCATAGTTTTGGTGCTTCATCTCCTAGGATTAGGATTTTGAATGTTTAGGGTTTTCCATTATTCCTCAATTATAAATAGGCCTTCGAGCCTCATTGTAATAGTTGAGAGGCATGTAGCTAACACATCTCTTCTCATAGATAAGCTACCATTACCCAATCTATTTTATTTCCATTTTGTATGTAAGCATATTTCAGTTCCTTGACATTAATTAAATGAAGATTTCTTTTTTTCATATCCATGTTTGAATTTATATATGTATTTTTTCTCATTTCTTCATAAGTCTGGATCAAATACACAATGTCTATGTCTGGCTCACTCTTTTGTAATAAATTTCCTAATGAATAAAAACCACTAAAACCTATATTTTACATTTGGACTTTCTATGTAAAAAGAACCTTCTTTTTTTGATGGTGCTAATGGTTGTGTATAATTGACGTAGCATTAGTTTTAATCTATTATTGGATTTTCTTTAAACCACAAAATCTATAATACAACTGTATTATAATCCTATCTCCATCCAGTAGTTTAAGTTATTTCTGAAGTTTTGGAACTAGTTGATTGTATTGTTGGTCAACTATTTAATAATATTGTAAAACCAATACTGCAATTCATCCCCTTTAGTTATTTATCATTATATGGTGGTTCTAGATTGGTACACCATATTTTATATCCTTGATTTCACTTATTGTAAATATTTTTGGATGAGATTATTTTTGTCTCTGATTTTAATCTAGTTTATGTGGTTAGGAGGAATAATTGTTATCCTCATCACCTAGATTCAATTTAATTCTAGTGCTTTTTGTTGACAGAGATTCAAGGTTTTGCAAATTTATTCTCCAATATATCATAATTTAATCTGGCAATGGAAATATCCCTTTTAAGGTCACAACTAATGATAGTCACAAAAACAATGGAAGTGGGTGGATTTCTATCATGATCAATAATCCATGCATGGTGAAATAACATGCTTGGGGATTTTCCTAATTCTAAATCAAGTCAAATAATAAAAGAATGATTAAAGTTTTCGTTTCATGGGAAGAATGGATTTTGATATTTCTATATTATAGTAATTTGGTGATGTTTTTTGTAAGATTAGATCGTTTTAGAGGATCACAAACTAATATTTTAGATAATGGATTAGTTTTCCAATAAAAAAATTCGACGAGTTAATTTTGTTTTTAGTCCTGAGGATAGTATTACCACAACTAAATATCCATGTATGGTGAATATACACCATTAACTTTTATTTCCTATTTATGGAGACCCATATCATCATAAATATGATCAAAGTTCCATCTCAAGGGACATATTTAATTTTTTTATCCTATTCTTAAAATTTGGAGGTTATTTTGTTCCTAGATTAGATGGTTGTAGAAGGTTATAAACTAATCTTGTAGAAAAAATTCATGTTTGTGGTCACAAAATATAATGTGATTTCAATATAATTTTGAAGCATGAACATATTTATACCATGATGTATTATTCATGCGTGGTGAAGAAATACCCCTATGGGTCTTCCTAAGCCTAAATAAACTTGAGTTGTGAAGAATTTATTCAAGGTTTTGGATTTATATGAACATTGGATTTCTATGTTGCTAAACAAGAGGATATAACTTAATAATATAGCTTAAAGCTCTTTATTATATTAAAAAAGTTAATAAAACTATGATAGAAATTTAGTGGATGTGTAGAGCTGTACCATGATCGAATGGTTTTGCAAGGTTAAACCATATTTGAAATGGTTTTTCTAAGTTCTTATTAAGCCTATATTGACATAAATAATATTGTACTTATGAATTGATGGGGATGTTTTATTTTAATATTTCCATATTTTCTAATCACACGGAAGGTTGCTAGAATATTTCATGACTACATAAAGCCATAAGATAATTTGTACCAAAAAAATAATTTTCCTAATGCCAAATTTTATAAGAATCCTACAAAGAATTTGGGCATGAGTGGAGCTCTACCATTATCTAATATGTGTGCATATTGAAATAATATCTTTTATTATTTTCACCAATTTATAATCCACATAGATCATAATAGACTATTCTGGACTTAAGGGAAGAACACCATCAATATTGTTGGATTCTCACAATTAGAGGAATGTTTGATACAAAATTAGAAGGATCCAAAAGGATGTGACCCAATATTGCAACAAACATATAATTTTTTTGGTTACATAATTGACAAGAATCCTATAGAAATCTCTTGTATGCTTAAAATTCTAAGATGATCTAAGGTTCAAACATTTGATTTCACTAATTTTGAATTGACCCAAATTTCCAACATTTGATTCGAGATCTAAATGAATTGCCAACATGTGATTGGATATTTCAGTAAAATTGGAGGAAATATTTTTATGCGATAGATAATTGTGTGAGCTCATAAACTATTTTTTTAGCAAATGGATATTTTTCCCATCACAAACCTATTAAAATTATGATATAAATTTTAGGCATGATTGAAGTTCTAATGTTATGCAACTCCTTTCATAGTGAAACAATATATTTAGGGGTTTTATTCCATTATCAATCAAATTATATATTGAAAAAATTCATCAAATCTTAGGATATATCGAAAGATTGTATTTCCGTATCATTAGATTTTAGCAATTAAGTTGCAATTTTCTTCAATATTAGAGAGCTTCATAATTACACAAGCTAATATTTTATTGAATACATTCCTCTAATGCTCACGAATCTAATAAGAACCTTACACAAATTTTAGGGTTCAGTATAGTTATACCATGACTCAACTAATTTACACTTGCGAAACAATACCCTTAGGGTTTTTTTCCAATTTTGATTTGACCCATATCATAAAAAATCCAATTAGAGGTATATATTTATTGGAAAAATAACTTTGTATATGTCTAGATAAAAAAGTGGAGAAAAGGTGGTCTAGAAGATCATACGAATTTGTTTTGAAGCCATCTAATACTTAAAATTATTTGAGTAACATTTGCTACAAGATTAGACAACTCCATTTTGAAGCTATCTAATATTGTACTAAACCATGATTTAGCTATTTGAAATATAACACTATAGAAAGACAATATTTCTTTTTGTTTGGAACTCGAATCAAATTTCTCAGTATCTACAACAATTTAGAGTATCCTTGCACCATGTAAAGATATTAGATGATGGTATGAATCTACTTGTATTTTGAAAATTTTGTTGGATTCTTATTATATTTATGAAAGAAAAATATTTCCTATCTCTATGATATTATCTAACAGTCTCTAAGAACTTCTTCTTGCAATTAATAGACTATATACACTTACTAGCAAAGTTTCCTACAATTAGCAGACTCTAGTTATATAGAAGCTTAGTGTTGCCATCTATTTGTAAGTATAATAATATTGGTTAACGTTTGGGTTGAAATAAAATTAGGAAAAATCCCTAAAGGTGTCTTTTCACCATGGATAGATATTGGTTCAATATATAAATTTGTTCATCACTAAAGTTTTTTATTAGTTTCTCATTAGTATTTTGAATTGAAAAATGATTTTTTTGCTACAAGATTATATTATAACATTATAGAATCATCTAAATACCTTGTAAATTAAAGAAATATTTACACAAGATTAGATATCTCTGGATGCCCACAGTATAATTTTGTAGTGAACCTTTTTTCTTTCTTGTTACAATCCTAATAGGAAGCTGGGAGGGGCTTCAAGAATGAATGATATTATAACATGATCCAAGTTCCATGCATGGTGAAATAAAACATTTATTGTTTCTTCCATACGTAAAATCAACCTAAGTCATCAAAAATTTAATGAAAGGTCTACATCAATGGGTAAAACAACCTTCTCTATTTCTACATAAGAAAAGTTTGTTGTAGTTCTCATTAGTTTTGCGAAGATATGGGAATATATTTGATACAATATTAAACCATAGATTTATGGAGTCATTTAATTATTATGAAAATTATAAGGAAGTCTTCTACAAGATTAGACAAATCCGTAATGTTGTATTCTAATCATGTGGTCAAGAGTTCCTTTCTCTACTTAGTAAATTAATAAAAACCCAATAGAAATTTAAAGAATGAATAAAGCTTTATCATGATTCAAGATCCCTACATGGTGAAATTATTTCATTATAGGTTTTATAAATATGCACTTACCCAAATCATTAAAAATTCAATCAGAATTTTGAATTAATGACAACATTTACTTCTTATATTGGTAAAATTTTTAAATTAGAGGAATAATTTCTAATATATGAGACAACTACAAAAGGTCATAAGGTACTCCCAAAAAAAATAAAAAAAAATCTAGTAACAAATACTATATAGATCCAACAAAATTTCTGAGCATGACTAGAGTTCTACTATGTTCCAAGGTCCCTACATACTAAAAAAATATGGGAATGTTATTATCAATATATAACTATAATCAAACATTTGATGACATGATTCAATTATGAATTTGGAAAATAACCTAACAAAATTATTTAATCATGCATGAACATTGCATAATGGTAGAACATTGAACTTGAAATTTTTATTAGATTCCCACTATGTTTGTTAGTCAAAGAATGATATATTTTATTCAACATTATATTATATTATCCTGTTCTAATACCATCTAACCTTCCCATAGGATTCCATCTAATCATGGTAATGTTTAGACAATTTCATAAGGTTATAATAGTAACCACACAACGAACATATCATTTATTTTGTTAAGAAAGTTGATAATAACGTTATAAACCTTTTAGGGATTATAAAAATATATATTATAATAATAACAACCTAACTTTAAGATCACAACCAATATATATGTGATTTTTTTGTTTGGGACAACCATATTTATGGAATAAGGGATCCCCCTCTATGTAGCGATTTCACTCATAGAGGGCATGGAAGTGTCTCACACTATACCCCTCTCGATTTAAACGTGTGACCTCATGAGAAAACATATGTCCTTAATCATTATGTCCGCTCAAGTTGTACCATGATTAAAACTTTGTGTATCGTGAAACTATACTCTTAATGATTTTTCCTAATTATGAATTGATGAAAATTTTAAAAAGTTCTATTAGATTGCTAGATGCATGGGAACAATGATATTGACATATTTAAATATTTGTAGAAATTTTGTTATAAGATTATATGGGAGTATAATGCGAGAAGGTAATATTATAGAAAAAGAATTATTTTTGCTAATAAGAAATCTTATAATAATTTGGAAAAAGAAAATTAGGTCGGGACACGTAGTTGTTGCATTATCCGTGATCCTTTCATACTCAAGAATACCTAAATGGTTTTTCCGTGTTCTAAAATGTCCTAGATCTTAAAAGAAATGACTAGAACTTTAGGTCTATGGGAAGCGCGGCTTTGTATATCTAGAATTTTTCTACCATATTTGGGAACGTTGAAAGATAGTATGCTAATTCTGTATCAAACATTTAAATTTTCCATTTAAAATTCTATAAAGTTTGCACAAAATTGCTAACATGAGAAAAATTCTACAATGCTACAGAATAAATGTATGTGAAAACAATGTTCTTGTGTAGTTTTACCAATATTAACCAATATCATAAAAAAATGATTAGAGTTTTAGATTGATAAGAACGATAACTTTCTATATTACTATATTTATAGAATTAAAAAGCCATTCACTAAAAGCTTATGTGGTTACCTTCCAAAGTTTTATAATCTTGTAGCAAACTCCACTTCAACTGTTGGAATCTAATGATACACAAATTTGATATCTTGTTAATCAGAACTATAATCCACTTTTTGACGATCTGTGTTGATTTAAATTTTGGAAGAACACTACACAGTATCATTGAACCATACATGGACCTTCGAACATGGATGAGCTCTAATCATACCTAAACTTCGCATACACATTTGAGATTTGTGATTGGAAAGCTAGTGTGTTTAGTAAAAAATTATATTATCGTACTGAGGATTTGTATAATCACATCAGAAACTTTCTCTATTGTGATATATAAAGTTATTGGTTTTTGTTGATTTCCAACTCTAATTATGTTCTTGATTATTTAGATAGATTTAATAAGATATTTTTCTACCCTTCACCAACCTTGTGTCATGGTAGAACTCTAATCATGGTAAAAGTTTAGTGAATTCTTATTATACGCGTAGAAAAAAATATATTTTTATTAAAATATTAGGCCACAACCTTACACAGCCATATAATTATTATTACAAATAGATTGGATTGTTTTATTAGATTAAATTATACCAAAAAAACTGATTTTCCAAATCACAAATACAATAAAAATGTTCAAGAAATTTTAATTATAACAAAATTTCTCTAATAATACATGATTTATGCATCTAGAAACAGAAACAACCAAAGAAAAACAATACTATTAAAACAATATTATGAAGGAATTTCCTTTCATCCTATGTTATCTAAAAAAATCAATTATATTCTAAATAAGTTCATCCAAATCCAAATAATTGGCAAAATTTTTGTTACAATCTAATCAATACGAGATGGCCTTGTAAATCACTTAAAAGTTACAACAATTAAAGGAAAATCTGTTTCAAAGATGAGCGAAAAAATAAAAAATCAAACTATACAACCATGTTAGTAAATTTGTAGTTTGAATATGTCGATGATGTCACATTCACAAGAAATAAAAGGTGGAAACGGCAAGAGTCAATTTATACCAACATAATTTATTAATTTCAGATTGGTAATAATGCTAATAGTAATATAATTTTTAGTATTAATATTAATGCTATTATTTTTTATGTTATATTATTATAATTAATAGCTATATTGCTTTTAATATTAACCTTAATATTATTATTATAAAAATGTAAATAGTAATTAATTTTTTTCTTGGTAAAAAACTATGCTAATATATTATGTACAGTAGAAAAAATTTACATCATGATAAAACAGAGAGAACCAGGCTCTAGGAATATCACCCAGGAGCAGTTGAGGCTAATCAAAAAACTAGTCCACGCAACGGCGCCAAACAGAGAAGCGAACCATCCAAAAGAGCTAGCCCACGCAGGGGCACCAACCAGAAATCCGGATTATCCCACGTAGGGGAGACTAACAGTAACCAACCCATTAACGAAGTTTCAGAGACATAAACACAAAGCATTGATGCCAAAACTAAGCCAAAACAGACAGCAAAAGAGACCAGAAGACCAAACAGAAGAGCCATGTGAACCTTAAGCTCGGGCATCACTATTCGTCCATTTGCACCTCCTCTACCTGGCACCAACCGTAAGCTTCCCTTTCAGCAGCAGTGGGAGCAGTGTCTTCTGCTTCACTGGTCCTCTCCCTCTGATCAAGCCTGCTTTTTGATACATTTTCCAGGTCTGAGGCAGGATCTTTAACCTCCTTCTCCGGATTAGTTTCAGGAACCTTAGCTTCTTGCATCTTGTTGTCAGCCTTCCTCTGCCCATGTTCATCCACGGAGTCATTGTCTTCTTGGGAATTTTCAATGAACAGGACTGAAACATGCGCACTAATCTGTGGGTTATTCATGGAACTGCTAAAATTGAAGATAGCAGAGCCGAAGGTAGGCAAGGCAGCCAAGCTCGATGCACCCGCGTCAATGAATTGACTGGAGTGAAGGGGATTAGCTCCAGTGGAGCGTAAGTTATTGCAATGACAACAATGGACAGAATTATCCGCCTCGTGAGTGCGAGAGGTTCCTCCTCTGGAAGTGCCTCGACGGCTAAGCAGACGCTGTCGAGGTATCACCATTCTTACAGGGGTCAAGAAGAGGAAATTCAAATAGACCACGGAATAATCCAAACAACCAGCTGCCGGAACAGACTACGGAATGAGCCAGACAGATAGAGAGGATATCCCGACGGAGACGGAGAGGCAGGGCAACCAGAATTGCAAGGACCTGTCTGAAGGAAGAGCCACCAACATTCCCTGGCCATACGCTGCAACATATTTTATAGCCTCAACTGCCTTACCTTGGAGCTCACCCGCCATGACTGCAACCTCCGCTTGAGCCGAATTGCCATGCAGGGCATTTACTATGCTCTGCAGCATCACCTTATACCATCCGCTTGCATTACCTATGCCTCCGACGTCTGCCACGTGATGGCCTATGGCCGGCATGTGGCCTGCCGCCCACGCCCGTCCCATCCTATCTAACACCCGCATCCGGGGATGTAAATAGTAATTATTAGTGTTTATGTTTATATTATTTATTTTAAGTAAAGTCTTACGGTAAAAATGACATAAGAGAAATTTTTGGCCGACGCCTTCTGAACAAACAAGTGTGGTTCCTCATCAGGTAAGAGGCAAACCATGGGAAAAACTTATATAGATAGCAAAGTAGAGACATAATTTCAATTAATGGCTATATCTGAACAATAATACTTAAACTATGGTATTAATTTATTAATATGTTAAAAACAAATATTATTAAGTAACGCCTATACTAAAGGACTAGTTTTTGAAAAATAATATTTAAATAATGATATTAGTTTATTAATTTATTAAAAATTAGTAATACAAAATGACTATATTAAACCACTAGATTTTGAAAAATAATGTTTAAATTAATTTAAAAATAAAAATAAAAAAAACATTAAATTAATTTAAAAATAGAAATTAAAAAATCAAACTTTAAACCAGGGAAGTAAAAAATTATAAAAATGAGTCTACACCCTAATCAAGACATGATCATTTAATCAATAAAGTAATTAATGAAAAAAATTAATTAATTAAAAATAATCAATGGAAAAATAAATAAAATAAAACAAAAATATACACAAGCCACAAGAAATATATATATATATATATATATATATATATATATATATATATACAAAGAAAAGAGTGTCAACAATAAAATATGGGGCTAAGGCCTATTAAACAAATAACAAAAAATACTAAAACGAGTTAAGAACGAATAGGAGGATAATAAAATATATAAAAAAACACAAAGGATCAAGAAAATAAACTCTAATTAAGAATAAATCAATAACAAATACTATAAAAAGGATGTCAATACATATATAGATAAACAAAAAAACAAAATAAATCCCAAAAGGAAGCCTAAAAAACTTTAGGACACGACAAGGACCCAACTTCTAGTAATATTTCAACCATCATCTCTATTCAAATTATTGGGTATTTTTTCAATTTCTAGGGCCTTCCTCAATTTACGATGATGGAAATTATTCATTCTAGCAAGGACTTGAGCTTCATTAATCAAGATGTGATGTTTAGATCATCTTCTTTTTATCCTCCATCTATCCAAGGGACCACTTGCAAGATTACGAGAATCCTAAGGAAGCATAGGTGGATTCAACCTTCAATCTTTTAAGTACCATCCGAAGCTCCCTTAGATCTATAAAATACTTAGTGGACCCTAAGATTTGAAGGGTGTTTATGTTATCCCATGCTCCTGTTGGACTCCCTACATTGGTGAGACTCGTCGCTCGTTTAACCAAAGGATTCGTGAGCATGCCGCTCACATCAAGTATCACAAAACTCACTCATCTACTTTGGCAACGCATGCAAATAAATCTAAGCATCACGTCTTCATTAAGCAGGCTGAAGTCATTGCTAGGGTTAGTCATTTCCATCATCTTGCTAGGGTTAGCCATTTCCATCATTGTAAAATGAGGGAGGCCCTAAAAATTGAAAAAAGACAGAATAATTTGAATAGAGATGATGGTTGGAATATTAGTACAAATTGAGTCCCTATCTTGTCCTCCTAGTTTTCTAGCCTTCTTTTTGGGATTTATTTTGTTTGTTTGTTTATCTATGTAGTTATTGGCATCTTTTTTATAATATTTTTTATTGATTTATTCTTCGTTAGAGTTTATTTTCTTGATCCTTTGTGTTTTTTTAATGTATTTCATCATCCTATTAGTTCTCAACTTCTATAGTATTTTTGTTACTTGTTTAATAAGCCCGAGCCCCATATTTTATTGTTGACTATGTTTTATTTATTCATTACTTTTTTTTTGAATATATATATATATATATATATATATATATATATATATATATATATATATTTCTTTTGACTTGTGTATATTTTTGTTTTATTTTAATTATTTTTCCATTAATTATTTTTAATTTAATTTATTTTAATTCCATTAGTTATTTTATTTATTAAATAATATTGTCTCCATTAGGGTCTTGACTCATTTTATAACTTCTGACTTCCCGAGTATTTTTTTATTAATTTATTGAATATTATTTTTCAAAAACTAGTTATTTAAGATAGCCATGACCTATTAATATTTTTTTTAATAAATTAATAAATTAATATCATTATTTAAATATTACTTTTGAAAAACTAGCCATTTAATATAGTCGTTACTTGTCTGCTTGGGGTAGCTCAAGTGGTGACGGAAGTGGAATGAAGTCTCACTAAACCAGAGACCTTGGGTTCGAATATTGTGCTACCCTCCTGCGTAGTGGGGTGAATTAATAAATTAATATCACAATTTAAATATTATTATTAAAATATAACCATTACTTGAAATTATGTATCTACATTCCTTTATTTAAGCCTTTACCATTGTCTGCCTCTTCATATGGTCCTCATGATGAAGCACACTTGTCGGTTAGAAAAAGGTGGCCAAAAATTTCTCTTATGTGATTTCTACTATGACTTTTCTTAATTCATTATGGATCACAGAAGCCTTAATACATAAATTATTTATCTTTTTTTAATTGATATTAATATTAATACTATTTCATATTTATAATAATCTATTATATTATTAATTTAATATTGATATTAATAATATTTTAATATTTACTTTAATGAAGATGTGGAATTTAAAATTGGTTAGTTTATTTATCAAGGAGAGAGGCTCAACTTAGTATGAGGGGATGTGTAAGCTTTTCTATCGGTGGGTTAGTTGAGTTGACATGAGACCCTTTAAAATAAAAAATAAAATTATGCTTTAAATAAAAAAAATAATGTCACTTAAAATAGAAAAAAAATATGTTATAAAATAATTAGAAGAAACAAAAATATCTTATTAAAATGGTTAAATCTTATACTTTTCAAAAATATCCAAAGAAAAGTGCCACTCAAAAAGTAGTAGAGGGGAAAAAATCACTCTGCAACAAACCCTAATGGCAAGGCAACCATGAGGTAGACGGCGAGGAGAAACCAAGACAGACAATAGAGAATCAAGCCAGAACAACAAAAGACAAGCGTTGAACCCAAGAGTAACAACAATGACGAAAGAGGTCAGGAGGGGAGAGATCCCCTCCTACTGAGACGCAATGGCAGGTGAAGGAAAAAACAATCATCCGACAACAAGAAAGAAAAACGAAAGCCCTCTCCTAGGGGCGAGTAGGCAAGCAGAAGGGGCAAATGTCTGCCATGTGCAGAGGAGAAACCACAGTTTGTAATCCCGCCAAACAAACTGGAAAGGTACAGAAGCTACATGAAAGATCATGCCATGATATGCAAGTTCGTTAGAGTCTGGCCATTGGAAAAGGACCTCAGTAGATGGATCTAGCAAAAATGGCAGCCCCTAAGTCACATCGAGCTGAAGCTGGGAGCCAAAGGCTTCTTTACGGTGATTTTCTCAAACCTGCAAGAAAAAGAAAGAGTTTTTGAAAATGGTCCTTATTTATATTATAAAGTTCGTTTATTCATGAGATATTGGGAAGAATGCTACAACCCTGATAAGGAAAAAATTTTAGCGGCACCGGTATGGGTTAGATTATTCGGCTTACTAATGGATTTCTGGGACCTGGAAATTCTGGAAGGGATAGTAAACACGATAGGGAGTTTTGTGAAAATAGTGGAAACTATGAAGAAAGGAAGGTATACTTCGTATGCTAGGATATGTGTATATATGAATATCGCTAACCCGATTCCTGACACAGTGGAGCTAGAGTACTGCAAAGAAGTATGGCAAAAAACCCTAGACTATGAACATATACCCTTTAGATGCCGAAGATGTCATGAATATGGACACCTGGTTAAAGAGTGCCCACTAACAGCAGAAGAGGAGGAGAGAAAAAGTAAGCAGCAAAAAAAGAAAAAAAACAAACAGACTAGGAGGGGTTCCACGAGGTGAAGAGTAGAAGAAGACCAACAAAAGAAAACTCTAATGAAGGTAAAAAGGAACAACAAACACACCCATGCAAATCAAATAGCTTTGAAATCCTCCAAGAAGAGGGGGACAATGAGGATCAAACTATGGAACACCAGGAAGACAAAGAGAAAGAAAGCAACTCAAGTAGTGGAAGGACCCACACCAAGAGAAAAGCACAAAGTGAAATCTAGGAAAAAGAAAAAGAATAGGAAGAACACACAGAAGATATGGTGATAGAAATGGATATAAACAAGGAGGAAGACCTAAGCATAGAAGAAGAAGTATTGAAAAAATTATTAAATGAATGGAGAAACTTGGATGAGTGATTTATCACCGAGGATCAAAAAAGACCCTATGCGCAAACGTTCCAGCAATATCAAGCCAAACAGGGAAAAGGAAAATTAGATGGAAGAGCATCAAGAGAGTTGAGAGGAAAGTCGCCTAAACCAACAAGAAAAATTAAAAGGAGGAAAAAAAAGAGGCAGAAAAAACATTAAGGATTCAATCCAACTCATGGGGGAAATGTTAGTAAACATAGGGCGAGTTGTTCCGCTCTAGGTAGTGTTCCAAAACCTAAACCAAACCCCCCAATGATTATTATATCTTGCAATATAAGAGGTCTGAATAGTGAAGGGAAGCAGAGACACCTAGCGGAACGACTGAGAAAAGACAAATGTAGATAATGCTGATCTAGGAAACCAAAATTTCAGGCCAGAAGATGTAGGAAATTCTAAATAAAATTAAAACTAAATATGACCAAGTAACCCTAGATGCTAAAGGCAGTGTAGGAGGGATTGCAGTCCTCTAGAACCCAACAGAAGTCATATCAGACTTGTGGATAGGTATGCCTAGAATCCTTATAGGAAAATTTAGACTCATAGGGAAAAGCGAATGGTTTCTAGTTTTAGCAGTCTATGGGCCACACATCCCAGTAGACCGAGGTAGCTTCATCACTCATATGAAAACGCTTGGGAATATGCATAAGCAACATATGTGGATCATTGCAGGAGATTTCAATATGACAACTTCCAAAGAGGAGAAGAAAGAAGGAATTCAGAGAGAGGACCCAGAGATGGAGAGATTCAGAGACTTGCAAATGGAATTAAGGATGGTGGACATTCCACCATAAATGGAAAATTTACTTGGAACAACAGAAGAGGAGGGAACAGACAAATAGCATCAAGGCTGGATAGATTCCTAGCCTTTGAAGAGCTCATAGGAAAGGACATCCTCTACAAAGATTCCATTCTTCTGTCTATAGGGTCGGACCATTGGCAAATTAAATTGGAGATTACAATGAATCCTCAGAATAAAAACAGGCCATTCTGGTTCAAGGCCTTCTGGTTAAGAGATCCAACTTTCATAGACAAAGTGAAAACTTGGTGGCAGGAGAGTAAAAATAGCATGGAAGGTAGAAACAAAATGCATACGTTCCAAATTATATTAAAGGACCTAAAAGGAAAAATAAATAAATGGAATAGAGTGGAATTTGGTAACATTAAAAAAGATAAAGAAATACTACAAGAAAGAATGAAGATAATCCAACAACAAATCATAGAGGGAGGAAGAAGTGCAGATCTAGTAGAGGAGGAAGGGAGGATGATTACCCAAATCGAGGAATGAAGAAAGCAAGAAGAAATTCTATGGAAACAAAAATCAACAGTTCAATGGCTGAAAGAAGGGGAAAAAGATACAAAATTCTTCCACAAAGCAATGTTGAACCATAGACAACATAATAGAATCTTTTCACTCAAAGACAATCAAGGGAATAGGATACTTCAACAAAAATAAATGGAGACGTTACTGGTAGACCACATCAAAGGGATCCTGACTGAACCTAATATACGGAGGGAGTAGGATATAACCAATTCCTACCAATATATCCCTAAAATAGTGTCCAGAGATCAAAATTTGGCCCTACCTAAGGTGATCTCGAAAGAAGAAGTGGACGAAGTAGTTAAAAAAATGGTGAAGAACAAGGCCTTGGGGCCAGATGGATTCACTATAGAATTCTACCAAGCTTCCTGGAGCTTCATGAGCCAGGACCTCGTGGAACTAGTGGAAGAATCAAGATGCATGAAGTGAATGCACCCAACCCTAAATGCCACCTTCCTGGCTCTGATCCCGAAAGCAGAGAACTCAGAAGAACCCAGGGCTTCAGATCAATAGCTCTATGTAATGTAATATAGAAAATATTGGCTACAATAATGATAAACAAACTAAAACCAATCCTGTCTGACCTCATAGCTCAAGAGCAAACCGGATTTGTTAGAGGAAGACAAATAACAGATGGGATAGTAATCGCTCAAGAGGTAATACACTCACTGAAAAATTCCAAAAACAAGGGTATGCTGATAAAATTGGATCTAGTGAAGGCTTATGATCGTCTCAGTTGGGAATACTTGGGGGGTATCCTAAAGGCTTATGGCTTTGACGAGAGATGGGTGAAGTGGATAATGTCAATGGTTAATACCCTGGTGATGTCGGTCCTACTAAATGGATCCCCAACGGAAGCTTTTAACCCTACGAGAGGTCTCAGATAGGGAGATCCCCTCTCCCCGTTCCTATTCATTCTAGCAGCAGAAGGTCTAGGTTGGCTGGTGAAAGCACGTCTGGCCAATGAACAGATAAAGGGATTACGCATATGGGGTAACGAAATTCCTATAACACATCAGCAATTCGTAGATGATGTCATTCTCCATGGACAGGCTACCCTAAAGGAAGCTCAATAGATTCTAAAAATCCTCTCAGAGTTTATGAAAGCCTCAGGGATAAAGATTAACAATGAGAAATCAGAAATCTTCTTCTTTAACACCCAGGTTGCATCCCAAACATTCCTAGCAAGAACAATGGGATTCCGAATATGCAGTTTTCCAGCTAAGTATCTCGGCATCATGCTTAATGAACATCAGTACAGAATAGTAAATTGGGGACCTTTTATAGGTAGGATACAAAATAAGAGAGATAATTAGACATTCCGGGCTCTGAATACCGCTAGCCAGATAATCTTATTAAAAGAAGTCTTGCAATCCATCCCAATATATCATATGTCTAGCCAAGCTATCCCTAAAACTACCTGTCAAATATTAGTAGCTATCTTTAAAAAAAAATTATGAGAAGGAATAAGTAAAACAAGAAAATGGGCATTGCTCTCCTGGTAATGACTCAATAAACCTATCAAAGATGGAGGATTAGGTCTGTGGGACCCTTACACCCTCAAACAAGTGATGTGAGAAAAACTGTGGTGGTGGTGGATACAGGGAGGGCAGGACTTGTGGAGGAAAGTATGGGAGAAGAAATATGAGATGGTAGAGATGCCAGAAGACAAGATGAGAAGTCAAACAAAGAAAAAAGGATCAGCAATATGGAACTTAGCTAGTACTAATAAAGATCTAGAAAGATATTACAGCTTTTGGGAAGTAAGAGAGGGGGACACCCCCAAGTTCTGGGAGGAATCCTGGCAATAGAGAGAAAAGCTTCTCCACAAGGAAGCCCTCCAAGAAATCCATGAATTTACCTCCCGAGCAAAAGGTGAATTGGTCAAAAATTTCTGGAAGCCCAGTATAGGGGAATACTCGCGAATTTGGAAGCAAAAGGATGAGTAGGTAGTAGCCCCAGAGATAGCAAGCTGGGAAACTTAAAACAAAGAAATGGTATCCAGGAAAGTCACAGTTAAAATAGGGAAGGACATATTACGATGGGGAACTCGAATCAGAGGAACATTCTCAATAACAGAAGGTTATCCTTTAAAGGCAGGGTATAATCGACCAACAGATTTAGAAAAAAGGAAAAACATGTGGAAAATTAAGACTTAGCCAGAAGTAGCTTTCTTTCTCTGGATTTTACATCATGGTCGAGCACTAACCTGGGATCAATTATGGAAGAAGGGCATTCAGGGACCCTCGCGATGCGCATTATGCTAGGTACAGGAGGAAACAATGGAGCACCTAACCAATAGTTGCATTGTCAGCTGCAACCTGTGGAGCAATCACCAACAAATGTTTGAAACCAGTCATAGAAACTACAATAATATAAAAAATACACTGGAAAATTGGCCAATAAAACCTTACCAGAACTAGATCCTAACCTGTACATGGACGTTGTACATAGGTTTAATGCTTTGGAACATCAGGAAGGAAAGAAATAGAGTGATATTCAATGAAGATAGGAGAACCTCGGTCGAAATATGGAAGCAAACCACACAAAATATCAGAGAAACCATTTTAGCAGAACGGTGGAATGATGAAGACTGGAAAATCAAAAAAATAGAGGAGAGAATCTTGCAATGCCTACAATTAAAGCAGAGCATGATAGAGAGAACAAAAAGAAAACCTCAAACTAGAGAGGTTGAAGAGATTAGCACTTATGGGCATCCACCCCAAGGCTTTGCCAAGATAAACTTTGACGGGGCAGCAAAAGGTAACCCGGGTGAAGCAACAATAGGGGTATTATTCAGGAATGATGGAGGAACCACCCTAAGATTTTATGCGATGGATTGCGTAGAAGCAACAAACAATGAAGCTGAGTTGCATGCACTAAAACATGGACTTGAAATTGCCATTTGGGAAACGTATTAGAATCTTTAGATCGAATGCAATTCGAAACTTGTGGTCGACATGATAAAATGACTGCAAAACAATACACCGGCAGAAAAGATCAGTAGGAGCTGGCAAACAACATGGTGGACAAGTGAAATAGGGAAATTGATAAACATAGTAGACTATATTCTACCTACACATGTAGAGGGAAAAGGAAATGGACCAGCCGATAGATTGACTAATTGGGGCAGTCGAAACAGTGGAAGGTCGATGGATCTCGGTGGGACAGAGTTCCCTCACCTGGAGGAGAGGGCACAGTTGCACAATCTCCTTGTAGGCGATAACGATGGCAATAGAGACCCAGAAAAACAAGGCGAGAGGTGAAGAAATGTTCAGGAAAAGGCAGAAAGTGGTAGAAGCGGGGAAAGGACACAACTGGTAATGACAAAAAGGATACACGAGCAAAATGAAAGGATTAAATGGAAAAAGGGGCAGCTGACGGAGTAGGACAAGGATGGATTGCATCCCAACATGCCAGCAGAGGGGCAATCTAGGAATGAGATGGTTGAGGGCAGGAGTGAGGTTGGGAAAATGGTTAGAGAAGGGATAGAAAGTAGTAGCGAAAGTGTAGATAGTACATGGAAAGAGTAGCTAGGAGGACGTCGGGAGTGATGTGGAGTAAAGGTGGACAGAACGGTCAAGGCACACCCTGAGACGAGGACTCTGGAAAGAGTGTCGGTAAAGGAACAGGATAGGTTGAGGTAAGAAGGGACAGAAAGAAAGGAATAACCCCAAGAGGGCCTGAGGTGGCAATAGCTACTCGCATGCAACAGAGAACGAAGCCGGCTGGAACGCAGAAAGGTGGTGGATGACGGGAGAAACGAACAGGCAAAGGAGACAACAACGGTGGGGTAAGGTGGTATGTAGTCTCAACCTCTTACTCGGTCTTTTACGCTGTAGCTAGAAGTAGAAGTCTAGGCAACATGCCTGAGAGGACCATGAAGCCTAGATCAAGAAGTAGACAAAGCCAGTATGTAGGAGCCCTCAGACCAGGGCAGCAGTGTCCACCTCTGTTCAGAGGAGCAGGCCAGAAATTCATGGCTCCGAGGATAACTACTGGTCATCCGGGGAAAAATACCTATGGACCCCTGAGGAAAGGAAAGACCAACTCCAAGAATGTTATCCGAGTGGGGAAGGAGGGGATCTCAGGAAGGACGGGTACTCTCGTAAGTATTCAGACCCAATTACTAGGAAAGTTTAGAGAAAAGGCCAGAGTAAGAATTGGTAGGAAATCCTCAGTAAAAAGGAGAGAAAGCTACCTTCTTAGGCGTTCAGGGAGGAGAGATGACCTATATAGGCCCCCAGACCAACAGAAACCTGAGCAGCAAGGGGTAACCTTAGCCATGCTCAGTGGGGAAAACGAAATGGGAAGTTTCGAAGGCTACCCCTTGGGCGGGATGCACCATTATACCATTCTCCTATCCTGGGAAACCAGAACCCACGCAAGAAAAGAATGCTAGGTAAGTGGATCAACAATCAAATTCTAAACTGTGTTACTGATTTATGTTATCATGTTTTGATAGGTAAGAAACATACAGTAAAGTGCAGTGTTCAGTTCAGAGACAAGGAGAAAAAGGGAACAAACTCTCAGCCAAGAAGGAAAATGGCCCTGAGGAAAGCGAAACGTGTACCAAAACAGGAAGGGAGCACCAGCAAAACTACGAAAAGGAAAGACAGAAAATCTAAGGCATAACACATGAAGAGCATTATGGATGTGTACATGGCTAGGAACCCACCTGAAATCAGAGAGCAGATAGTTGGCTGGGAGACAGCTGAATTCTATCAACGAGAACCAGGAGGTCCCCAGGGAAGAATGGGAGTGCATGGTGTCGGACCCTAGCAACACATGGAACCGCAATTCCATCTTCAACAAAACTCTGAAACAATACTGAATTATGAAGCATGTGGTGGCAAGACCCATGAACCTAAATTGTGATGCCCGAGAAGAAGAAGAAGCAGAAATGTGGTAGTGGAACGAACAACAAAGGAACCATATCTAGGATGAAATGGAAAACATCAAGTCTATGCTACTCAAGGAAATTGCAGCAGTGCAAATTCAGACCTGTCACGACAGCCTCATTTTGTGGAGAATTGAACAAATGTTGAGAGACCTGAAATGGATAATGGAGCAGAGGAGTGAGGTCTGTGGATCAAGCACCAAGGCACCTGCCCCTATAACTTCCTCCGATGAGGATTGATGCAGTATGCTAAGTCAATCAGTGTTTTCTTTTTGTGATAAACTCGAATATGATGTACTGCCTTAAAATAGAGGATAGATTAATGAGTAGAGATAGTAAGAACATACCTGTTAGATACATAGAGATGAATCCTTTCAAGTTTTGGGCTGGTTTTAATGCATAAAGATGGTGACATGGTTTCCTTCGGTCACGTTAACCACCTGCAACACATTGTAGATGTAAATTTTTGAATTTGAATATAGATAGTAACTCTGCCAAAGTTCACAAAAAGAAAATATCTAAAGAAGAGATTTAGATAAACTATTTGAAGATCTATGTTAACTAATTTGTGTAGATATCAAATTCATATTTATAATTTTAATATATATATATATCTATATCTATATATATATATATATATATATATATATATATATATATATATATATATATATAGTTATGTATTTTATAGAAAAATATTCAATATGGGTTATCAATAAAATATTTTAATACCAATTAATATTGACATATACCTAAAAATATATTAAGAGTAAAAATATCATTTTAATTTGCACTATATAATGTTTAGATGTATTTCTAATGTTAATTATGAATATATTATATAATTATGTGTATATGTTATGTGTCATTTGAAAAAAATTATGTATATACTTCGAAAAAATATTGTTTAAATGCTTATTTGGTCATATATATATATTCTATATAGCATTTCAAAAAAAAATTAAACAACAAAAATTAATATATTGTATTTTATTTTCTGAAAAAATTTGTATACAAGACATGTATCCCTCTAAATTCATATTAGATCCATATTTAACATAAATTTATGCGAGTTAATATAGAAAAGCAATATATATAGATAATTCCTCTTCAGATACTTATTTTCCTCCATACTTAACATGAATTTATACTAGTTAATATAAAAAATAAATATAAATAGATAATTTCCTAGTCAAATACTTATTTTCGTATTGTACTGCATCATCAAAAGCTTGAAAGAATGATTATCAACCTGTAAAAAAAATCTGGTAAATACTGGTATAAGCGTAAATGCACTAGTAGTGTAAGTACCATTCAAAATGGACTAGTTCTACGGTCAATCCCACAGTTACTTAGCTATAACTGTACAGTCTCTAGCATTTTAATTCTCCTTGATTTGATATTAGGTAATCAATAAGTGGCCTCTTAAATTTATAACTATAACCAGAACAGTCTCCAGGCATTTTATTTCTCCTTGATTTGATATTTGGTAATCAATAAGCGGCACATTAAATTTATAATTACATATGTTAAAAATAAAATCCTAACTGTCGATAAATTTTAATTTAAAATGGTCAATTAAAAAAATTAAAAGAATATGCTAGCATTTTTGCTTCTTAATTATAGAATTAAAATATTATTTAAAAGAGATTAATTCACAAATATTCAATAAGAAAGATGTATCTTATCATCATACAAAATTTTGATTCAAAGAGACATTAATTTACAAATATTCAATGGGAAAGATACTTATTACAATTTGAATAATTTTTTTGAGAGAATTAAATTTTCTCAAAAGACTACAGGTAACTTGGTAACCATCAAATCATTCTTATAATTACAAATAAGGTAAGAATTTTGCAGAAATTGCCTCATGATGCATAATTTATGTATGATGAAACAATATCTCTAGAGATTTTTTCAAAATTTAAATCAACTTATATATTTACATTTCAATAATCGGACAATGGTTTTGTTCACTGAATTTAATAGAACATTATCTTACACCAACTAAACCAAATTTGTCACAAAATCAAGGGGGAAAATTCGATGTGTATAACCGATAGAATTGTTGATAATCCATCTGGCAAATCCATTAGAGGCTTTCTACTAACCATGGCCATCGTAAAGTCAGAGTCATAATGCTGCTGCGAAGTAAATAGTAAATGTCAACTCAAAAAGTAGCGATGGATTTTGTATCACCTCTGCATAATATAATATCTAATTAATCTGTATGCGTTGCGAATGAAACTGAGTGTATTCTTTATTGTTGCAGTTTTTGCAGAATTCTAAACGGCGTAGATGACTGAAGGTGATAAGCGTCGCCTGTTTATATCGACTTTTGAGATAACCGTACCTGTATTGGAACTGCTTACCAACACGCCCGGCATTGAAAGATACAAGTGAAGGGCCTTTTCATAACAAATCCTTCAAACCCATTATTAACAACTATGGAGAGCACCATTCTAAGAAAGTTGTTTGCGTCTGTGTCTGGGAATGACTTCATCTTGTATGTGACTGGATCTAATCGGTGTCAGTCTTTTCATCTCCAAACTTCATAAGCTTCGTACAAATTTTAGAAACGAGAATAAATACTCAGGTAGACCGCGTTCATATTGTTCAGAGTCTTTCTGAAGAAGTAGGACTACCCGTCTTCTGAGTCGGCGTCATTTACAGTTACAACAACACAGCGCATACCGCTGCTTGTAAAATGTCCTGCTTTTCGAGGGTTTTGTAACATATCAAGAAAAAGATACTCGACTCCGCGACAAATACTCTGGATATCGGTTATGGTGTTAGAATTTAGAAATGGATTAAATTATGATAGCTGTGATCAAACAATGCATCAAATTAAATGATGCGATTTCCATAGGCAAGTTGTGTGATGGAAAAGGAGAAAGAAACTTGGAGACTCATGAAACTATAGGAGTAGAGACGGCAGAACAAAACAGATAACATAAATTTTCAATTTTTGGAGAAATGAGCGCTTTTAAGTTTTATTAAATTCTTTATTTACATTTGTATTAACAAATTATTTGTTGGCAGGATAAAGTTCAAACCGAGCTTTCCCTACGGGTTGGCGAGCGCTCGAATCCTAACTGGACGCCTTCGTTAACTGGGTACAAAGGAATGAATTGTCTTAAATGTTGTATATGGACCTCCCATCCCTGTTGAAAATGTTCCATTTTTGAACAGAATATTGTGCCATCGAAGGGTACTAAGACCCTTTATGAATTATGGGTGATGATTTCAATATCAATCGTTTCTTGAAGAAGAAGAAAAAAAAAGAAGGAAGAAGGGTTATGTAAGTTAGATCCTATCTGTACCACATTTGATGAGCTTATAAAACTATTGCACTTAGTGGACATTTTCCTGTCATTTGTGTTTTCACTTGAAATAATAGGGGAGGTGATCATCATGAGATAGCTAGTAATTTAGATCATTTCTTCGTTTCAAAATAGGTGATGCAGAAAGATTTATTTGTTGAAGCTATTATTTTTCCTTGTCTTGCGTCAGACCATTGACCATTTACATTGAAAATTGATGTAAAGAAGTGCTCAAGAATTTCCCTTTTTGTTCAAGAGTTTATATTTACAAGAACTTGATTTTACTGATAAGCTCAAAATAGGAGCCTATTAAAGTCTCAGGTACTAATAAAATGCACTCATTCGAGTTAAAACTTAAACCACTCAAAGGCCAGATTAACTTATGCAATACGAAATAATTTGGCAACATTTTTAAAGAGAAATTGAAGGTTGAAGCTAGGATCAGGAATTACAACAAGACACTAGAACGATGAACAACTAAATTAGTTATCTAAGAAGGTCACACATTACATAAATTAAAATAACAATGACAGCAAGAAGTTCCATGTAGACAAAAATCTCGGATTCAATGGTTAAAAGTAGGTGAATAAAATTCGATTTTTTTTCACGACTCTATGCTCCAAGGGCCTCATAATAACAACACTTTTTCCCTCTTCGGGTGATATGATACGGGATATCTTCACCATTCAGATATAGTACATGAACTAGTTGATTACACCCATCACATCTTGTGGGAACCTTCTTTCAACCGTTAATTTAATGTTAATAAGATTCTAGAGAGTATTCCTTAAATCGTTATTCAAGAATATAACGTAGCATTGATGGAGCATATCTCTTTCCAAGAGCTAGAATCCGTGGTAATGGAAATGTTGCGTAATAAATCACTGCATGGTTATACTTCCAACTTTTATCAACCGTGTTGCTCCTTTCTTAGACTAGAGATTCATCAGCTTGTAGAGGAATCCAAAATACTTAGTCCATGTGGGGTGAGCTTAATGCTACTTTTATTACTTTGGTTCCCAAATCACGAAATTTCGAAGAATCTAGTGGATTTTGACCGATTTCTTTATGTAATGTTCTTTATAAATTGATTTCAATTGTTATTGTGAAACTTATAAAACCTCTCTGGTCTATATTGATTTTACCAAAGAGGACTAGATTTGTGGACGGCAAGGTATCTTTTACAGATCAGGAAATTATTCACTTTTTGAAAACTTTAAAGAAACAAGGTATGTTGATAAAGTTATATCGGTCAAAGGCTTATGATGGACTCCGCTGGGATTACCTCGTGTAGATGTTAGATGCTTTTCATTTCTCTTGGTAGTGGATCTCCTCAACTCTCTATCTTATTTCTTCCCCTTTTTTCTCAATCCTATTAAATGGTTCTCCCTCTCCTACATTTAAATCATCTCAAGGGTTCAGATAGGGTGAGTCGCATCTCCATGCATGTTTATATTGGAATTAGAAGGTCTTGGAAGATTTATTTCCATCGCATAGATCTAGGTCTCATTAAAGGTTTATGCCCTTATCTGTCACTCACCCATCAACAAAGTGCCAATGATGTTTCCTTGTTTGGTACTCCAACTTTTACGGAAGTGAGGGGAATTCAATCTATATTACGGATTTTGATGGAAGCTTATGGTACCTTTGTCAACAAGGATAAAAAACATTTTTTCCTTTAACTATAAACATACGGTTCAATGCCATGTCACGAGGGTGCTAGAATTTTGTAAAGCCTAGCTTCCATCTAAGTGTTTGGGTGTTCCAACCCTAAACTTCTTTCTTGTTGGGACGACTTATATATAGAAATGTCCACCGGAATAAGCAATTGGAATTTTTGTGCTTTGAATTTTGTAGGGAGACTAACTCTCACAAAATGTGGCTTCGAGGCTATCCATGTTTATCAACGTGCTTCTATGCCAATTCCTAAGACTATATGTTGTAACTTACAAGAACTATGGGGGAGTTCCTGTGGAGAGGATCAAATAAGGCAAAGAATTGAACATTAGTAGGTTGGGATAAATTATTTAAACCCAAATATTCTAGAGGTTTAGGCCTTCGAGACCCTAAATTTATGAGTAAAGTTTTTGGAGAAAACTTATGGTGGTTCTGCATGCATGGAGGAAATAAGCTATGGAAATAAATTTGGAAGCAAAAATATGCTCCCCTTGAGACACATGAAGAGAGACTACACTTGAATTCGCCAATAAGAGGTTCAAACCTTTGGGAATGGGTGCAACACAATAGAGATATGGTGTGAAAATATGCCTTTTGTTTTGTCAAAGTAGGAAATATGGCTAGATTTTAGGAGGAGGCATGGCAGCAAATGGCATGGTTGTGAGAAAATGAAAATTTAATAACCCTTGAATATTTTACAACAAATTTGGGTGTAGTCATTATTTTATATTTTTGGAAACCTATGGGGAACTCTAGTTCTTGGATGTGCTCGATATCTAATGATGATTGGTCCCCATGCCCTTAGAATCTACCTTGGTGTTATTGCGTCACGCAGTAGGGGAAAGATGAATCTGATTTTCCAATAGTTCTGATATCCTATGTTGCATACCACTTGCGAAAGGCTCCTTTTCCGTACTGTTGGCATTATGATGCATGTGTTGTACTTGATGGCAACCCTCTCATAGAAGAAAATCTCACTTACATATAACTAGATGAATCTACAGATGTGACTAAATGCATGGGATGCAGGACAACTCAAAGGAATAAGAAGATCAAGTTCTAAGTGTGACAAGTTAGCTTTGCCATCAAGTCCAAAGGGGGAGATTGTTGGCATTATGAGACAAGTGTTGTCCTTGATGGAAAATGACACAGATGACAAATCATAGTGCAGAAGGTCAGCAGCAAGGAATTCATGAGCATAAGGTTAGCAGCAAGGAATTGAAGGTTAGCAGCAAGGAATTGATGATCAGACTACAAGTATGAAGAGAAAATACATATACGCAAGTTCATTGTGACCAAGCCGCATATACACGCGGGTTAGACGTTACAAAGGAGCATATGCGTGTACATGCACTTTCATGCAAGGAAAAGCGCGTATATGTTGGAGATCTTACTTTTGGTCCGTGGTAGTTAGTCCTCGGTATTTGAACCTATGGTTTTGGACCATAGTATCTCGTCAGACGTGTTGATCCCAAGTATTGGGCCCATGGTATTGATTTATTATGGTTTTGGACCGTGGTATTGAGCAAGGCCTAAGACTATAAAAGGAGAAGAAGATCATTAGGCAAATGTATCGAAAAAGTCTTGAATATCTGAAGAAGTATGAGATCCAGTATGCAGGTTATGGGTTGATGATGCATTACTTAATCTGAGCTAAGGAGAGATCTCACTGGTTGATATAGAACCAGATCTAAGGATAGATCAGGATCAAATGGTTTGAAATAAACTGTCTCTATATGATTGATTATGTTTATTCTAGATCTATATACTGACGCATGTAATGATCTGAACTGGGTTTAACTTAAGTTTGAAATCGCTGCAAGTCATGATTGAATATTTATAGATCTGTACGCGGGTTGGCTTTGGTGTAATCGCGTATGTACGCGTGTTTGGTTCATTGTAGTAGCGTATACCATTTGAGCTATGATGTCTGAAGTTACAGATGGTTCTGACTGTTGATGAGTTCTGATGACAGTTTAATGGTGTCAGTATTCTGCATATCTTGGTTGGTTGATTGTGTATTGATGGATGAGAACCAATAAGGATCAGGATCATAATGACTCATATTTATGTGATCTGATGGACTAGATCTGGGTGCTAACACATATATTATCCTTGTATATGTAATGATTTGGTTATGTCTGAAGTCAGGAAGTGCAGCAAAGTTAGGAATAAGTGATTAATGACATATACGCTGGTTAATCTTGATGAAGTTGCGTATACACGCAGGTTCGGCACTTCCAAGTAGCGTATGCACTCTGATGGTACAGGTGGTTCTGATTCCCATTGTAGAGTTCTGCTCTGTTATGGTGACTGTGTTGTTGACAGGGTTTCAGTATTTCAGTGATACAGAGATTGATGATGCTAGTATTGATTGTTTTGTGCTTCAATGATATTTATGGGCCCAGTATGAAAATTTGATTAAACGTGGCCTTCAGATTATGTGTTATGCTTCAGGAGTATCCAGTCTGAAAATGTATGAAACGTGGTACCTGGAGGAGAGAAGATTGTAGGCCAACGCCTATGTACTAGTATCTTAACTAGTACAAAAGCTAAGGAGGTTGTAGCTCCCATCCAGGAGAGTCTGGAAAACGAGAGAGGGTTGTAGCCCTCCGCAGGTAGAAGCCTGCGTAATGGTAAAGGACTGCACCAGTACAAAAATATTGTAAAATGAAGTTTCTTATTGAAAGAAGATAGAGACGACTTGCAGTAGGTGGTTTTCACCCACATTGGGTTTCCACGTTATATCATGGTGTTCATGTGTGCTTCTTGTGTGTGATGATCTGTTATGTTTTACTGCATCTGCTTACTGTTCATATGGTTAATGAAGTTCTGATGCACTAACTAAAGATCAACATTTAAAGGATTAACTGAATCATAAGTATTTTGGATATATGCTAGTTTCTTTAGACACAGTTGCGTATACATGCGGGTTCCCTTGAATGAAGTAGTGTATATGTATCTAAGTATGGAAATGAAAAAGTTTTATTGATCTGATAATACTGATTCACCCCCCCCCTCTCAGTATTATTTCCAACAATTGGTATCAGAGCAGGTCCTTTGGTAGAAGCTTGATCGCTTGAAGGAGATCCGTGGAACTATGGGAAAGAAGCTTAAGAAGAAAGCACCTAAGAAGAAGAAGACATCTCAGAAGAACTATGACAGTGGGAGAATCGATTGGGGATTAGGTTTAAGAAGCTCTTCAGATTCAGAATCAGATTCAGAATGAAGATGAACTATCAGGTATGAATTTGCTATCCTTAGATGTTCCGGCTATCTATCCATTTGGAAAAGATGAAACTGATAGCGAAACAACTGAATTTGCTCTTATGGGTGAATAAGAAAGATATCAAATAGAGGCGGAATTTAAAAGTCTGACAAACAAAATTAGGACTCAAGAAAACCTTTTGAACATAAAGGATGGTGCCTTCAAAGAAGCTGCTACTAGACTAAAGACTCAACGAGAGTTATTCAATGACAAATATCAAAAGTTGCAGGATGAAGTAACATCTCTAAGAAATGAAGTCATTGAAAAGAACACAACAATCAAGGAGCTTAGAGATCGATCCAGTTATTATGAAAGTCTTGAAGCTACGACCCTCTCGCTAAAGGAAGAACTTGAAGAAATAAAGAAGCAGAATAAAGATCTACTCCAAGCTATTGAAAAACAGGAAAACGAAGTTATCAGCTTAAAATCTCAGCTGGAATGTGCCTTCAGAATTCGTCAAATGCAGCAGGATGTGAATGAAGAACAAGAAAAGTAGATTCTCAAACTAAGGCAACAAATGGAAGAGGAAAGAAATGCTGAAGAAAACATGAAGAAACAATGTCTGGAAAAGGAAGAACAACTTCAAGTTGAGGTAAATATCTTGAAAGGTAAATTAGAAGAAAAGGATAAACTGTTGCGATTTCAAGATAGTACTAAAGCCTTGGATGATATTCTTAGTAGTCAAAGGTCTCATGCTATCAAAACTGGTCTTGGTTTTCATGAATCTGTTGAAGGTGAATCTAGTTCACAAGGTGAGGCAAGGAACTCTAAAGAGAAATCTAAAATGATCAACAAGGAGATAACAGAGATGAGAGGTCAACCCCATCAACAATCAAGGAAAGAGATTCTTCAAAGAATATCTTTTTCTCCTAACTATGGAAGTAATAGTCGGCCATTTACTCAGATGAATAATATTGAATGTTATGAATGTCATAATATTGGGCATGCTGCAGCTAGATGCAGAAGAAGAATGGTTCAAGACCATTACATAGAAAGATCATCACATTCCAGGTACTTCGATGGATATTGTTTTTCTTGCAATATGTTTGGTCACAAAGCTGCTGATTGTTACAGGAGGAATATGAAACATGTAAGATGTTATGCATGTAACAAGCTTGGACATATAGCAAAGGAATGCAGGAACAAAGTACGGACATCACACCAAAAGGAGAAAAAATCATCACACTTGAAGATATGGAAGAAGAAGGAAGTACAATCAGAAAGATGTGGCACAACACAATGTACTCAGATACAGCACAACACAGACATAACAGACTCAGAGGGAACTGAAAGTGTAAAACTTCAGTGTCCTGAATCTCATACACAAGTTTCTTAAAGGGAAGTCGGATATATACGCGATTTAGACAATGAAAAGTCACATATATGTTAGTCTGAGGAAAAGCAGTGGGGACTGGCTCAGAAAAAGGATCTGATATGATTCAGTCCATTATTTGCTCTATTGGTTAATAGTTACAGTCTGCTGAGGATGTGTGGAAATGTCTTGATTCTTGTACGATGTTTAGAAGTATTTTTTATTCTAACTTGATGATGATGATGTCTTGATGCTTATTGTTGATTTATGCATGATCATATCTAACAGTAAACAGATGGCACAGGTTGAGGGGGATCATATGCCTTTAATAATGCATTGTTGGCATTATGGTTAATAGTCCTTGGTGATGATGCTTATATGGCTAAATGATGTGGTTATGAGTTGTCCATGATAAAATCTCATATGATTCTTGGGGTTACATAGTTGATGTTCAGATGGTGCATATATGATGCTTACATGGTGATCTTCATAAGGATAAGGAGAAGTACAAATCTTGAATACACATCTTCATTACTTGATGAGTTACTCATATGTAGCTGTTGTCATATGCTACAGTTATGATGTAGGATTCCTATAATTCTTGGTGCTCATGTGGATGAGGAGTGTTGATGTTATTGATATAAAGAAGCCTTGACAAATGAGCTTGAGCTCAAGATACATAGTGCTGGATACATGCAAAGTTGCATTGTTGGAGACATGATGATGATGAGTTCTACCTATATGATGATAGGTTGATACTTACATATGTTGATTGATGCAGATATTCCCAAGTGATGATGATCTTGTTGATAAGATGGCTATGGTGTTTTGCACATATGATATAATGAGAATGATTTTATGATGATGAGTTGTTATCTATCTGCAGACATACCCTGTCATAGGACATTTACAGGTTGCTGATCTGGAATTCGTTGTACGCAAGTTTCATAATGAGTATCCGCGTATATACGCGCATTTCTATGGATACAGTAGCGTATATGTTGATTTGAAGGAAATCAGTAGGGCCAAGCTCTAGTTGAAGAAAGTATGATATGGGTCTAACAGAGACCATCTGGTACAGATGGAATAGGTACAGAGGGAGAACATGATTGCTGGTCTAGATGTTGTTGACAGATGCTTATGGAGGAGATCATACATTGTGTATGATAGTTGCTAATGACTATCATGGTTTTATTTAGATCGTTGGTCTCATGAAAAGGTCATATCAAGACTCATGATGTAATAGTGTGTCTCTATCTATTGTAGTCATTTGATGAAATCTCTTTGAGTCACATAATGTAATTTGTAACCCCTCTTTGCATAGGAAGGATGATGAAATATTTTAGTCATGTATTTTATGGTGTCAAGGTCATGTAACGGCCTATTTTGGTTTCCCCACTATGCCTGGGATGAAGATGTAATGTTCTTGTGTAAACTTTTGATGTATCCCCACTTGGTTGGGTGATGGATGTATGTATTAAGTCTTTGGGTGATAGGAAGGTCTTTTATGATGTATAAGTGTTCGTTCTTCTTGAAGAACATCTTTTGCAAATCTTGCCTACAGTCAGGGGGAGCATGAACAACACATTTCAGTAAGAGCAGAGATTTCAGCATGTAGCATGGACAGATTGGTACACCTTGGCATATACAAAGGGGGAGCTCATTCAAAGAGTTCAGCAGGTACTCAGGGGGAGTATGAACAGCAGAATGCTTATCTTGGAAAGAGAATATCTTGGTTTGCCCTTTGCCCTTGATGTCAAAGGGAGAGAGTGATTTGGTGTTGTTGCCGTCAAGTCCAAAGGGCGAGATTGTTGGCATTATGATGCATGTGTTGTACTTGATGGAAACTCTCTCATAGAAGAACATCTCACTTACATATAACTAGGTGAATCTATAGATGTGACTATATGGATGGGATGCAGGACAGCTCAAAGGAATAAGAAGATCAAGTTCTAAGTGTGACAAGTTAGCTTTGCCATCAAGTCCAAAGGGGGAGATTGTTGGCATTATGAGACAAGTGTTGTCCTTAATGGCAAATCACACAGATGACAAATCATAGTGCAGAAGGTCAGGAACAAGGAATTGATGAGCAGAAGGTTAACAACAAGGAATTGATGATCAGACTACAAGTATGAAGAGAAAATACATATATACAGGTTCATTGTGACCAAGCCATGTATACATGTGGGTTAGATGTTATAAAGGAGAGTATGCGTATACACGCACAAGCGCGTATATGTTGGAGATCTTACTTTTGGTCCGTGGTAGTTAGTCCTTGGTATTTGAACCTATGGTTTTGGACCATAGTATCTCGTCAGACGTGTTGATCCCAAGTATTGGGCCCATGGTATTGATTTATTATGGTTTTGGACTGTGGTATTGAGCAAGGCTTAGGACTATAAAAGGAGAAGAAGATCATTGGGCAAATGTATCGAAAAAGTCTTGAATATCTGAAGAAGTATGAGATCCAGTATGCAGGTTATGGGTTGATGATGCATTACTTAATCTGAGCTAAGGGGAGATCTCACCAGTTGATGGAGAACAAGATATAAGGATAGAGCGGGATCAAATGGTTTGAAATAAACTGTCTCTATATGATTGATTATGTTTATTCTAGATCTATATACTGACGCATGTAATGATCTGAACTGGGTTTAACTTAAGTTTGAAATCGCTGCAAGTCATGATTGAATATTTATAGATCTGTACGCGGGTTGGCTTCGGTGTAATCGTGTATGTACGTGTGTTTGGTTCATTGTAGTAGCGTATACCATTTGAGCTATGATGTCTGAAGTTACAGATGGTTCTGACTGTTGATGAGTTCTGATGACAGTTTAATGGTGTCAGTATTCTGCATATCTTGGTTGGTTGATTGTGTATTGATGGATGAGAACCAATAAGGATCAGGACCATAATGACTCATATTTATGTGATCTGATGGACTAGATCTGGATGCTAACACATATATTATCCTTGTATATGTAATGATTTGGTTATGTCTGAAGTCAGGAAGTGCAGCAAAGTTAGGAATAAGTGATTAATGACATATACGCTAGTTAATCTTGATGAAGTTGCGTATACACGCAGGTTCGGCACTTCCAAGTAGCGTATGCACTCTGATGGTACAGGTGGTTCTGATTCCCATTGTAGAGTTCTGCTCTGTTATGGTGACTGTGTTGTTGACAGGGTTTTAGTATTTCAGTGATACAGAGATTGATGATGCTAGTATTGATTGTTTTGTGCTTCAATGATATTTATGGGTCCAATATGAAAATTTGATTAAACGTGGCCTTCAGATTATGTGTTATGCTTCAGGAGTATCCAGTCTGAAAATGTATGAAACGTGGTACCTGGAGGAGAGAAGATTGTAGGCCAACGCCTATGTACTAGTATCTTAACTAGTACAAAAGCTAAGGAGGTTGTAGCTCCCATCCAGGAGAGTCTGGAAAACGAGAGAGGGTTGTAGCCCTCCGCAGGTAGAAGCCTGCGTAATGGTAAAGGACTGCACCAGTACAAAAATATTGTAAAATGAAGTTTCTTATTGAAAGAAGATAGAGACGACTTGCAGTAGGTGGTTTTCACCCACATGTCTGAAGTTACAGATGGTTCTGACTGTTGATGAGTTCTGATGACAATTTAATGGTGTCAGTATTCTGCATATCTTGGTTGGTTGATTGTGTATTGATGGATGAGAACCAATAAGGATCAGGATCATAATGACTCATATTTATGTGATCCGATGGACTAGATCTGGATGCTAACACATATATTATCCTTGTATATGTAATGATTTGGTTATGCCTGAAGTGAGGAAGTGCAGCAAAGTTAGGAATAAGTGATTAATGACATATATGCTAGTTCATCTTGATGAAGTTGCGTACACAGGCAGGTTCGGCACTTCCAAGTACCGTATGCACTCTGATGGTACAGTTGGTTCTGATTGTCATTGCAGAGTTCTGCTCTGTGTTCTGGTGACTGTGTTGTTGACAGGGTTTCAGTATTTCAATGATACAAAGATTGATGACGCTAGTATTGATTGTTTTGTGCCTCAATGATGTTTATGGGTCCAGTATGAAAATTTGATGAAACGTGGCCTTCAGATTATTTGTTATGCTTCAAGAGTATCCAGTTTCAAAATGTATGAAACATGGTACCTGGAGGAGAGAAGATTGTAGGCCGGCGTCTACGTACTAGTATCTTAGCTAGTAAAAAAGCTAAGGGGGTTGTAGTTCCCATCCAGGAGAGTCTGGAAAACGAGAGAGGGTTGTAGCCCTTCGTAGGTAGAAGCCTGCGTACTGGTAAAGGACTACACCAATACAAAATATTGTAAAATGAAGTTTCTTATTGGAAGAAGATAGAGACGACTTGCAGCAAGTGGTTTTCACCCACATTGGGTTTCCACCTTATATCAAGGTGTTCATGTGTGCTTCTTGTGTGTGATGATCTGTTCTATTTTACTGCATCTGCTTACTGTTCATATGGTTAATGAAGTTCTGATGCACTAACTAAAGATCAACATTTAAAGGATTAACTGAATCATAAGTATTTTGGATATACGCTAGTTGCTTTAGACACAGTTGCGTATACATGCGGGTTCCCTTGAATGAAGTAGCGTATATGTACCTAAGTATGGAAATGAAAAAGTTTTATTGATTTGATAATACTGATTCACCCCCCTATCAGTATTATTTCCAACACGTACAAGAAGTATACTCCATTGGGGTGAATCATTTGGCCATGGAGAGAGATAAATTATGGGTTTGGATTTTGTCAGGCTTCAGGTGGCCAAAGGATTCCACCTTTTGTGGTTGACTGGTTGGGGTACACTTCTTACCTCAGATAAAATTCACAAGAAGGGTTACGAAGATCCCTCTAAATCATTTCTTTGTTATAAAGTAGCTTAAACTGCAAACCATTTATTTTTGGACTATGTATTTGCTTTACATGTATGGGATATTCTTTGTAGTATTTTTGGTGTTCTCACCCTAATTGTGTTAACCTCCACATGATGTTAGCTCAAGGACCCCTCCCTAAATTCAAAAACCCTATTATTCATAGAGCTTGGAAATTGGAATTTGGATATATGTTATGGTAGATATGGAAGGAGTGAAATGGAAATATATTTAAAAGAACTAAATGCTTTGCTCAAATGGTTTGTGGGGTTGTCTTTTCAAATTTGAGGAAAATGATCCTTCTCGCAAGGTGCGGCCCTCGGGATTGTGATGCAAATGATTGAGAAGAAATTGTTTTATGTAATCTTAACCTTGACAAAGCAATGACCCTTTCAACCTTTTGGTCCCAACAGGAAACTCCTTATTTTGTTAATACTTCTTATCTCCTCCCCCCAGGAATTTAATCAAACTAAATTTTGATGGGGCCTCAAAGGGAAACAAATGTTTAGTAGGTATTGGAGGTATTTTTCATGAGGAGTCCTCCTTGAGGTTATTTGTAATAAGTTGTGGGCTTTCTAGTAATAACCCAGTTGAATTCTTGCCATTAGAAAGAAACCTTAACATAGCTATCTAGGAGGACTTTAAGTTGCTACATGTGGATGGTGACTCTCAGATGGTTATTCAGTCTATCAATAAACTCCTACACAAGCATTATGTTTCTAATATTTTTTAGAGATTGTGATTGTGAGGGGTTGTGAATTATATTAGTATCTTGATTAAGCACATCAATTATGTTATCGTGTAACATAAAAAATGGGCGTGGAACAAAATCGCAGACTTCTTGGCTAATATGGGATGAAACCTAGCCCCTCAAAGGCTAACTTGAAGAAACAAAGATCTTATCAGGTTTAGTCAACATCGAAACTACATCCACAATTGGAGGGTGGCCAATGGGGGTGTAATCCTAGACGAATGTTTTTATTTCCCTATTTTAAAAGGCATGCAACCCCTCCACTTGAATAAAATCAGTTATGGCATTTCATTGGTTTCATATTTCAAAATTTGGACTTTAACCAAAATAAGGTCATTATAAACGCATGGCTACTCGTAGAAGGTGGCGAGAGTACGTAGTGAAATCTAGTGGTGGTGAGGTCATGTGCTCACCTCGATCTTTCTGATGTTTTATGGTAGAGGTTGTATGGATATTTGGAGGTTCTTCTTCATATTTAGATATAGTGTGGATTGTTTTTCTGGTTTTTGTGGAGGCATACTACCTTGGTTGGTGGTTTCCTTCATACTCATGATAGCATTGGGCCAACATTTTTCATTTCCTTTCTTTACTACTTAGCCAGTGGTTCTACGTTCAAACTTTTCATTGTCCATTCAAATTTAGCCCTTCGGCATCACAAATTTGTAGGTATTTAATATATTCCCAACTTTTACTAGTTAGTGGATGCTCATATCCTAGGAATTTCTCAATTTGGTTGTAGTTTTGGGTCTTCTCCTTTTTATCTGTGGAGTTTATATCGAAATTAGGTGTTGTGCTCTTTTGTTGGTTATATTTCCTCCTATTTTGATCCTTGGAGAAGTTGGGGTTTCTTTAATTTAGATTGAATCTATCAATCTTTGTGTCCCATTAGTATCGCCTTGTGTTAGTTTTAGTTCTCTTTAATATCTAGAGGTGTTTTGCAGGATTATTTGTAGTATATCTCTATGGTCCCTCAAGCGGGAATTTTTCTAACCCTGTTTCAATGTGAACTAAGTTGTGGGAAATTGGGGGATGATTGATTTCTACGATTCTCGGTTCTTCATAGGTGTGTCGTGAGTCCTCTAGTGTGTTATGTGGGTACTAGGTTTCTCTGTATTTGTTGCCCTTGTTCTCCTATTCAACTAACTATGCCACCACACCAACAAAGACTAGTCATAGAGGTGGAGCGAGTTATTCTAGGGTTTATCATCGCTAGTTGTTTTCTTGGGAATCGATTGGCTCATATTTCAATTTTGTCCTTCCTGAAGTCCATTAGGAAATTCAATAGTTGGAGTCCAACAACTTTGGAGTCTGCCCCTACTCCAACTCAAAAGTGGGAGGCAATGGTTTCCAATGGCTCCTACACCCAGACCTAGGCAATTTATGGAAATGAAGGTTGCATTTCTTGCACTCGCTCTCCCTCCATTAGTGAATGGATACCCTCATTTGTATGGTTTTATAACATAGGAAAGTTGACAATTACAAGATTTTTTTTGGCTAAGAGGATATGAAGTTCTTTCTCAGGAAAGTCCATTTTTGTTTGGATGATATTGATGCACATTTACATTATGTATAAAGGTAAATCATATCATAGTCAGACTCTTGATGACATATTATCCTCCGGTGGATCATCTTGGTCCATCTCTAAAAAATATTGTTGATTTTACAATGATTTCTTCTAGTTGATACGGGTCTTAAATGATTAATTTTTATGTATTTGTGTTGCACGAATTTCATTCTTTAAATATTTCAAATATTTTTGAGGTTTGCTCCATGGTGGTATATGGAAATCCTTCAAGTGGTCTATTATTTTTTGGAAGCATTATATGCTTGGGATCCTAGAATTACGGCTCATACACCACATATTGTTACTTTCTTATGGCTCCTCGGAAATGTGTATGTTGTATAGGGACGACACACTATCTCATTAGGGTTTGGCATGGTGACATTATTTTTATAAGGGTGGCACATTGTTCTTGTTTCGCATCGCTTATATTCAATGAAGCACGATGTTGGATATCATGTTTCTACTATGTATTTTTATGTGTATCGAAATGCCTCATTTGTGGGTCATATTGTTGATTTGTTTAAGTTATTCTTTCATAGTTGTTTCAGTGTCTCAGTTCTCAAATCTATAACCTCAATATGATACAGATAGGAATGTAGCTAATATCTATAATCATGGTCTCGAATCTCCTGTTTTTAGCCTATTACACTATATATAACCTTTTCTTATGAATGAAATCCATTCGTTTAGGGTAAAAAAAAGCATTTGTTTAAAATTTTATATATATATATATATATATATATATATATATATATATATATATATATATATATATATAGAGAGAGAGAGAGAGAGAGAGAGAGAGATACTTACCTTACCGTTCATCAAGTAATGGTTCAAGGGAATTTCATAATTGAGAAACAACATTAATTTGTTTTATTTAGATATATAGAATATAATGAGCATATGAAACACTGTCCTAAAATATATAAAAATTTAAATTTTAAAAATATTTTTAAGATTAAATGATAATAGATGATCATTGTAATAAACCAAACATGATTAATAACATTAAAAAAATCTAAATTCTAATCTAATAATGGTTTATATTTAATTACTATCGATGAATATTAGTTATTTTCAATTATGAGAAACATATTTATAATAATTTTGTTTAATAATCTGCATGATGGGGTGATTAATGGAGATAAAGGGGGAGGGGCAAAAGCAGGGTGTGTCATAGCCCCACCTAACCAAAATGGATTGGGACATTTCAAGGAACCCCCTACAAACGTAATCTTGACCAATAGGCACACGGACATGGCATCATGTCCTTTGTAAATTTCATAACTTTGTGTGATCGTGTATCAACCAACTAAGATATGAAGGGACACTATGAATGTGATGAGGGGGGCTTAAAGTGTGAAAGTTAGTGTACTTGCAGATCAAGCATTGTAGGCTTAATGCAATTTGATACAATTTTAACCTAATGTGTAGGGATACTAATAGGAAATAAATACCTAGTCTAGGGTAGCATAAGAAGATTTTGGGGAGCAGAAATGGGATGTAATGGGATTTGTCATAGAAAATAGACGCATGGTCTTTTTATGACTGCAACGTGAAGGAAGAAGGAAATATGTTGCAAGTTGGGGCAATAGTTTGATAATCCAACCTTTCAACGAGTATATGGATGAGGGAGACCACCTTTGGTCTTTGTAAAATTGTGAAAGGAGATATCAGGAAACTCATGGGGTTGGGAATATCGGGGCACTGAGGACCACTCATGCCTAACTAGGTAACTTATACTACAAGATCTAGAATCTTTCCACATCTTTTTTTTTACATTTTTCCATTGCTCCAATTATTTTTCAGTATATCATTTTCCTCTCTTACATTACATAATTGGCATTTCTAGGATGGCTAGTTGTAGTTAGTATGTTCGCATTGATGTCAACGACCATGGGAGAGAGTGTTGGATAGTTGTAATTTTCTTACCATTGGCAAATGTATCTCCTTTGATGTTAGTCAAGCTAGCATGGATGTGCTCAGAGGCAGAATATGTGCTTGTTGTTTCAAGCTCACGAGGAGTCACATGGTTGCAATAGACTTTGGTAGAGAACCATCATAGTAATAGTCTTATTGAAGAAGCTATAATACTATAACTATGATGGTTGGGGGACTAGGATTTTGGGAAAAATTATATATCATGAATTCAGCTCAAAATCCATTGGAAATGGCATAATTGGTTAGTCCTGGGAAATATATTTCCAATGGTATGATGATGTCCAAAAATAGCCTTCTGAATCAAAAGCTACAACTAGTCAATGTTGAGGACCTCAAAAGTCAAAGGTGCAGAGCTATTAATTATTAGAGGACCCCTTAGTGTGTGTTAGTTTGGCATTTTTCCAAAAGCGGTAGAATAATTTGGTGGAGCTTGTCAACATAGCCGCTAAAAGAAGTGTCAGGTGAACATGGACAGACAGAGTTGCAACAGAGGTCCCACCAGACACATAAGCCCACACCAACCACCCTGGTAGGTGCATCCTAGTGGAAGTATAAAGGGTGAGCTAGAATATGGCGATGGTAGGGTTGAGAACAAAAACTAATGATAAATTCACAGGGAGGACCCCAAATGCAGGTAAGCCAACTAAAATCACATTGGATGTTCGATAGTGAAATAAAGTTAAAAGAATTAGCTAGGCCCCTTATAAATTTCATGAAGGAAATCAATGCAAAAGATAAGGCTAGAACCCTTTTATTTCTTCTCATGATAGGCACATGGTAGAATTGTGTTAGCTAACTGTGATGTTAGCATGGCGTCTATACCAGGGACATGTCGTAGGTAGATTCGACATTTTTTGGTGGCCTAATGGGAAAAACTTAGGTGACACATGTCACCACTCTTGAGGCACTACATGGCATGAGTGACAACAACATGAAAACATCCCATAGGTTTGGTCCCAAGAATTTTGAGTGGTGTGCACAGAGGAACCAGTGAGTTGACTTGGCGTCGAAAAGACATGGCCATGTTGGAGCATGAGCCACTGCAAAATGTGTCAGGTGGATCTCATAAGATGCATAATCCTCCAAGGCTCATCACAGATGAAGTATAAAGGTCTACACAGTTTTTGCTACGAGGATAGCACTGAGACATGTCAGGTTGAAAAGAGTAGTCAGTAACCAATGTGAAGTTATCGGTTTGACCCCACTTACACGTAAGCTCACTGATTAGAGCTTGGAGGATTTAAATGGAGTAAAAAGTAAAAGCAATGGCACTTTATTGCAAATTACGAAGACAAAGACAAAAATATTCTCTACAATTGATGAATTTATCAAGTCATAGAATGCCTCCCAAAACTTGGTTTTGTGGTGTTTTTGTGTGCTATGCAAGCACGATTTGTTGGGCCAAAAGTAAAGGAAAGTTGTTTGGATAGAAAGGAATTGGATAACCATTACACCTTGTCTCGATAGACATTTGATTTCCCAGTGCATGCAACTAGAGGACCCTACACTAAACGTAATCATGGAGGAGAAGGTTGGAGGTGAAAGTAAAGCCCCCAATGTGGTTTCATGCACGATTGGAGACCATGGCCACAAAAGGTTTAACATTGATTTTTAAGCGCTCATAACTATTGTTTGAAGAGGGTTTGAGGAGTTGGTTTGTGGCGCTTTCACGTGTTATTATGACTGAGGGACTTCTGGCCAAATGTAATAAAAATGGGCCTTGCGGGCTAAGGGCTTAGCACCTATGGATATGAATTATTTGGAAGCTCACTTGGCAAACTCCTCCATATTTGGTTGTTATCCAAAAATTTCCATTCACCATAAGTTGGTTATGCAGGTATGGACGAGTCGACAACTAATTAAGAGCTTAGTGCCTTTGAGCATGAAAATTAGTCAAGAGATAGAATTAAGAATTGAATTCAAAGGAAATTTTTGTGAAAGTATAAATGTAAGGAGTTAAGGACCGCGATGTGGAGAATGAATTAATTGGGCATAGTCTGAACATAATTTTCCATCCTTGATATTCCTTGCATATGATGGAGGACTAAATGGAAAAAAATGTTGAGTGTAGGATATTTTATCACAGATGAAATGATCCATGCCTAAAGCATAACTTGAGTACTGAGATAAATTAATTAGCATGGAGAGCCTTGTTGTAGCTCGCAGTTTGGTTGAGAATTAATTCTTAGTATAGAGAAATGCTTAGTATCAAATTCCTAGTGTTTAATGGTGTTGCAGTGGCCAAGAAATTAGATGCAACAACAATATGGAGAGCCATGACGAGAGTACACTCTTAGGAAGTGTTGATGGAAACAAAGACACCATTGTTCCCTATGTAATAAAGGAACAAAACTCAGGATTGAAATTGTGCAAGATGGTGATGCAAAATTGTTGAGTAAGCTATGTGGAGAGATTTGTGGGTGAAGTGACATTGTGAAGAGGCAAAGTGTGCTATGCTGCTATGAAAGTATGAGAGTGTGTATTTAGAGGAAAGACACACAGATTTGAGTGTACACTCATAAGAGAAAAGGGTTGAGACACGGGGGCTTCACTCAATAAACCTCTCGCATATCACCTATGTTCATGGAATATTAAACAATGCCCTAAATTTGACTACATATTAGGAAATGCCTCCAAAAATCACATTATTTAACCCCATACCAATATGAATCCAATACACCTTCCCAATTTAAAAAAGCACTTCTTTCACTAGATATTGTAGGTATCAATTTTTTCATTAACAATTTTTATACCCCTTTATATATTTTCGTTAACTTTGATCTCCATTTTTTATACATTCTAATATAAAAACCCTTTACCTCCTGTATATCCCCCAATATATAATGTCATTTTTTCCTCAGTATATATCCCCCAATATGAATGCACATGGTATGGTATTTATCCCCCATTGAAGCCATTGTGGGACAAGAACTTTGAGAATGTGTGTTGCTAAAGAGTGAGTGGAAAAAAAAGTGTTATGCGGGCTAAGAAAACCAAAGCCTACATATGGGAATAAAGTATAATATTAGCATAGTATGTGCCAGTTGAGAGGGCCAAGTTGATGAGCACAAAGATGAAATTAGCTAGAGTGGTTACCATATATAATGAATGATAGTTCCTTATTTAGATTGGGTTGGAGCCTGTAAACTCGTTAGTTGGTGCTTCCATCTAGTGGGTATCTAAAGAAAATTTGGAGGTTGGTGCCTCCTATAGGTTGGTGCTTACATAAATCCAAGGAGTTGCAAGTTGTTGTTTGCAATGCATCCATGAAGTTGTAGCTTCTAGTATGATAATGAGGTGTCTACAAATGAAGGGAGTTGGTGCTTCCTACTAGTGGGTGCGAGTAAGAAATCAGAGGGATTTTATGCTTCATGTGAGTGGTGTCTCACAAATAAACATTGATGTAATAGTATAGGTTGTCTTATTTACCTAAAATAAAAAACAAGGTTTGGTTGTTTTTCTCACTGAAGGGTTTCCACATTAAACCTCTGTGTCACATATGTTTCATACTCATGATTTGTGATCTTTTGTTGTTTCATATCAATGCTGCTATGATTTGTTAATCATTGCTCACTTAGAGAATGCTAGGTTTGAATGTTGAATGGAAATTGGCATAAAAGTTTAAATTAGCCTTAATACTGATTCACCCCCCTCTCAATATTAAAATTTCTTTCCAATATTTAGTATCAAAGTTTGGTTCCTTTAGGAACAACTTAACTGCTCGAAGGTAGATCAAAAGGAAAAAATGGATAATTAATTTTTGACAACACCAAAGGGAGTTTGATACTTAAATGGATCAAATTATGAACTCTAGAAGATTAGAATAAAATCATATATGTTGTTACTCAATGAATATATTTGGTTATGTATAGTATACGGAGATAAGAATGAGTTTAAGACAAAATTCAAGGAGATCATCATGAAAGGGCTATCAAATCCAGATGTTGATAAATTAAGGCATTGCAATAAAATGATATGTTGGATATTATACAATGTGTACATGGAGGAGAAGGCTATGCAACAATAGAGAAGGCCGAAGAATCTTGTTGCTAAAACAGTGAACCAGAGGAAAAGGTCAAAGAACCTTGCTACTCAAGCAATGAACTAGAACATCTAGCTTCCGATGACATTGAATAAAAGAGAAGGAAGAAGAAGAAGAACACATTTCAAAGGAAAGATGTTCATATGTTTGAAGACTCCCCTTCTACCATGGACTTTTTTTCAAATCACTCTCGATATGATGATGGAGAATTAGGAGGTAAGCTACTGCTTAGTGATAAATGTATTGAGATAAGCCATTCAACTTCCAGATGTCCATATGAAGTTTAAGAAGAAATTTATACAAGTTCATCTAGTGGTTGTAATGAATATAAACCTACCTTACCAGTAGTATAAAATTAGAGATCCTCTCAAGAAGAAGAAAGTATATCCCTAGAAGATAATAAGATCATCCATGGGATTTTTTAAGATGTCATACTCATCAGGCCTATGAAAGATTCCACATACACAAAAAGGAATTTCGATCTTCGTGGCAACTCTGTTAGCACCTATGATAGCGAGAAAAAGGATATAGCTAAAAGTATCTATTTCATAAAGATGGTCATCTCCACTCTAAAAGATATGAAGGAACTATTAGATGCCAATCTCAAGTGAAGGGAACAATTACACGAATATGAGCTCAAGAATGATGTGTTGAGGACAACAATTATAGATTTAAATGCGCAAGAAGAAGAGGCCAACCTGATGAATGGGATGTTGACCAATAATCTCAATAATAGATAATCTCATTGTGAGAGACTACAAGATGAAGTAGTCTCATTGAGACATGACCTAGTAAGGGAAAGTAAAGAGTTATCTCAGTATAAGAAGCTTGAGGTGAGCAGGAAGGCCTTGAATGAGATGCTTATTAATAAAAGACACCCTCTCATCATGGTTGATTTGGCTTTCAAAGAATATTCAAGCTTCAAGAAAGGTAAGGTTGAAGGTTGAACTACCCATAAAAATGAATTTAAATATTCCAACAATAATAAAGGAAAATAAGTAGTTTAACAATAACAATAGCAAAAGAAGAAAAGGTAGTAGCATAATGGTAAGAAACGCCAACGAGAAGAGTTGAAAAAGATAGCTAAGTAGTAGGAATGGAGAATTCAAGGAAAAAATTCAGAAAGCCATGGAAGATACATCAAGAATGAACATAGTTCCTTTCCCCCTCAAGGACAAATCCTAAAATCCAAGTTATCTTCATTCATCAATAGCCTTTTCATTGTTATTCTTTTTTTTGCAATAATTTTGGACATAAAGCCATAGAATATAGATGGCATGCAATAAAAAAATGTGTGTTTGGTAGAAGCAACCCAACAATGTGAAAATTGGCCATGAGAAAGCATGTTTGTAGTAGTAGAGGTCTTCAGAAGAATGTTGCTAAGTATAGAAATTCCATTGCCCTGTTCTTAAGCCATATTGAATGATAAATTTGTGGCAACTTTGGGAACAAGGCAATGAACTATAGATATGAGATGATAGGGAATTTACCTCAAGATATGCAGTCAAGTGAAGTATTTTGGGCACTGAATATGAGACGAAATGAAAGAGAAAAGGATTACAATGTTCCTCTCAATGATCTAAGCAAGCGAAACTTAAAGAGAGAAGAAGGAAATCACCAATGATCTAACTCTTGATTCAAAGAAAATCATAAGAGAGTTAAGAAGAATGATTTTCTTACCTCTGTTGAGAACTTATCTATTCATGGAAGCCCTAGTATTTCTCCATTTCACATAAAGCAAAAGTGTAGGGCTCATGGAAGCAGATGAAGAAACAACCCAGTTAAATATTGTCTAAAATCAAAGCAAAGTGGAAATAATTATACTTGGATGAAAGAAAGGTAGTTGAAAGAGAAGTAAAATTTAGTCACATGCAGTCAATATACAGTAAATATAAAGATAATAGTAGATGGTCCAATCAAGACTCAACCATTGAAGGTTTGGAAGAAAAAGGAGAAAAGTATACTCTATGGGAGTAGATACCTCATTATCTTCATTGAAGGAATATAATTCCCTTGAAGTGCAGACAAATAACTTAGATGCAAGAAACCAAGATAGTACAATCAAAGAGGTGCACTGGAACTTTGTAGGTATGGTCGAGTACCCTTGCTGATTTCAATAATAAATTGGTCTATTTCAAATATATTAGAATTGCAAGAAAAAGTAGATTGTAGCCAACATGTTTTGAGGGGGAGCGCACAACAATACTCTATGTTGTGATAAAGGGTGAGTTGTAGGTTAACTATGGAATGACAAAATGACCATAGTTAAATGAGTTCAACATTATAACTCCCCACATAGAAGCAAGTAAGCACATGAAATTTGTATTATTCAACTAGAAATCCATATCTGGAGTAGCATGACCTCATGGGGAGTAATGATGACTAATAATATGGTCAATTGAAATGAGCACAGTCTTAGTAGTAGAAGAAACAATGAATAGTAAGCCTCAAATGCATCACTAATGGTTGGTATTTGTAGCAACAAAAATACCATTTCTAGTTCTTTATTCGTCTTAATTTCATTTCATTGATACAAAAGATACATTGGTAGAAAGTTACTTAGCTAGGAACCTAAAGCATTCAAAACTAAGAATTCATAAAAGAGGCACTATATGTTCAAGGGGAGCATATCACATATGTCTAGTTCTGAGAGAAGAAACAACTAGAAAAATACATGTTTTACGAATGTTGAGAATTCAATAGGGAAATGGAAATGCTAATTCTCTTAACATGATAATTTTCTTTTTGCTTTTACTTATTAACTTTGTTTGTTATTATTCTAATTTGCAATACATTTAACAACAACAAAAATAATCCATTTTACTTTTTGACTGTCCCTTGGTAAATTCTATCCGTCGATCTAGATAGCTGTTGGAGGCCCTGCTCAGACTATTTAACTTGCAAAGCTGGATATGTTTCTTCAACTTGTCCTGACGATGAGCCACACTTGCTGGCTCGAAACGCGTCGACAAAGATCTCTCTTTATGTGATTTACGCCGAAGCTCTTCTTACAACAACAAAAATAGTAAGAACAATGACATAATATATAGGCTGCAAGCCGAGGTCAAAACCCCTCCTCTTGAGGGGAAAACCCATAAATCTGTTCTTTATCTTTCATATATTTCAATTGAAGAATACAATGACCTAGGCTCAGACAAATACCTTCCAAGATCAAGTCTACCCCGACCTCCTACTGCAATATCTTCGACCTCGCAGTAGATCTGAAATTCTTCTCCCCAACAACTGTTGAAATTGCTGTTTCTTCTATAAGACACTTCCATCTCCCTGCAATATCCTTCCTCTTGACTTTGGTTGCCTTGACTTGAGTACTATGGATAGTAATATGCCCTAAGATACAATTTCTTTCCTTCCCTTATCTTTTGCTTCCAAACTCGAACCCCCGAAGAACCAACACAAAAAAACCTGACTTCGATCTTCCCAGTAGAATAGATAAGCCCCAGAAACACTTTGACTTACTCGAGTTCCTCTTCTTCACACTTCCTTCTTCAACTAAGAGATGAGAGAGTGAGTGATCGAAACGGATGATTAGTTCCCCTTATATATAGGCTTCTTCAAGGGTGGATGTGGCTCTTCATGTAGGCGGACTTGATATTCAAGATATTTTGACACATTCAAGATATAATATTTTTTTCTATACAATTTACAACATACCCATAGGGTCTTCCATATATGATAATGACTCTTCTCCCTAGGACAAATCCTAGAAGAACTGAATGGGTGATTGACCTATAAAATAAAAGACCTTGAGCATGTAACCCATGCTACCATAACAATAATATTTTTTTCCATTTTATAATTACAAGAATACATTTCATACTTATGAAGACCGAACAAAGTTACACATTTTTAAACACTCCCTCTTAACTATGGAGGTATTCACAAGAGCTACACGGTTATTCTCAATATGAAGAGATCTCATCAGAAGAGTCGGATTGATAACCCATTTGTTTAGCATCCTATTAACTAGCGTTGTCACAGAGCAAGGCCTTGACTAACAACTCTATCTCTCCACAAGATCATATCACAATGCTGAGAAGATGAATCATGTATAGACACCATCATCATTGTCTCCCAAGGTACGTACACCACCTAGGTGTTCACAATGTATGACCTCCCATTGGACTATTATTATCTTGGATAGCTAATCCTAAAAGAATATCGATAAATGAATACTCTTTTCTTGAACACCCTACCACATTTTCAAAGAGTATCAAATGCCAAATGGTTACCCAATCCTCCATTCTTTCATCTGAAGTGAAGACAAGAATGTAGTGATTATCTCTCCCTCTCAATTAGGGAGGATAAATCCACCAAACTAGGCTTCTCCCTAAGTATACAACCTTCTTTTTTGCAAGTGATTTCATCAATATGTCAGCTACTTGTTCATCAGTGGAGATATATTGTAGCTACAACACACCATTTTGTACTAGCTCTCAAATATAGTGATATTTGTTATTGATGTGCTCTTTCTTTCCATGGAACACTGGATCCTCAAACAAAGGAATACAACCGGTGTTATCCAAAAGTATCATTGTAGGGTTCATTGGTCCTTCAAACAAATCGAATAGCAACTTCCTTAACCATACTACTTCTATGCTTACTTCACATCCTGCAACATATTTAGCCCCAGCACTATTCCAGGCAATGAAATCTTTCTTTCTTCTCATTCATGAAACCATGGAGGATCCTAAAATAAAAAATCCTCCCATAGTGCTTCTTCCATCCTATTCACTACATCCCCAATTGGAATTTTTATAACCAATCAATTTGACATCATTCCTTTTGTCATATTTCAGAAAGTAGTTGATGGTTCCTTGCAGATATCTCAGAATATCGTTTTCTGCTATCCAATGATCATGCTTTGGTTCCACTTAGAATTGAATGAGTAAACTCACTGCAAAAAATATATTAGGTCTAGTGTTCACTGAGTACATTAATGAGCCAACCGGTTTTCTATACCTAGAAGGATCCACAGGGATTGATTTAGAACTCCCCAGTCTCTTCGAGTTTGGAATCATTTGAGTGGTGATAGGTTTATAGTCCATCATTTCTAACTTCTTTAGAATATCGATCACATATTTTCCTTGACTCAAATAGATTTCATTCAATCCTTCCTAGAATTCTAGTCCAAAATAGTAATGCATCAACTCAAGATCCTTCCTATCAAATTTTGTTTCTAGATGCTTCTTATACTATTCAATTTGGCATTCTACACATGTGAAGAGAAGATCATCTACATATATAAGAATAATTACATGTTCATTGTTTACAACCTTAATATAAAGGTTTGGGTCAGCATAAAATTTTGTGAAGCCTACTCTCTGTAGGTAGCATACCATGCTGTTGATGCTTGCTTGAGGCCATACAATGCTTTCTTCAATCTGCAAGCATATTCCTTCCTATATTTGACTTCAAATCCCAAGGTTTCCTCTATGTTGACTTATTCGTCTATAGTGACATTCAGAAACACAATCTTGACATCCATTTGGTGGATGTTCCATCCCATTGATACTTCCATAGATAATAATGATCAGAAGATTGTATATCTTGTTGTAGGAGAGAATGTTCTTCATAATTGATGCCTTCAAGTTGAGAGAAACCTCTAGCCACAAATAGTTCTTTATACTTATCTATAATTCCATCAACTACATGCTTGATCTTATAGATCCACTTGGAAGTAACCACATATTTATCTTCTAGCCTAGGTAGGATCTCTCATACTCCATACTCCTTTATAGATTGATACTCTTCATTCATGGCATCCATCAATTATCGATGTTCTACAACCTCTTCAAAGGTGGATGGTTCTACTTCTATTAGTTTTGTCATGTATGCAACATACCTAAAATATTTCTTGGGTCTCTTAGCTTCTCTAAATGATCCTTCCGTTGCTCCATGACCTTCTACATCAAGTAGTATCGATTTAAACCAATTTGGTATTTTCCTTCATTCAGGAATGACCCCAGGTTGAACAGGTTCACTTGGCCCTTCTTCTTCATGGTGTGATCCTTCTCCTTCCTTGTTAACTTCCTCTTCAAATATCGGAAGTTCTTCGTTATCAGAATCTATGGAAAGTTATTTCGGCTTCTTGAATGCTATACTCTCATCAAATATACCATCACGACTAACTTCAATGTGATGTCCATCTTTCATATATATTAAATAGGACTTTGATGAGTTACTATACCCAAAAAATATTCCCTTCATACCAGAAGGATCCATGTTCTTTCTTTTGTCCCTTGGTATATGAATATACATAGGACACCCAAAGATTTAGATATGATCTATAGATAGATTCTTGAGAGCGAACACTTCTTTAAGAGCCTTGTTATATAGACATCTGTGAGGACATCGATTTTGAATGTAGAGCATTGTGTTTGTTCCCTCTCCCCGTAAAAAATTAGGCAGATCTTGATCATGTAACACTACTTTTAAATTTTCTTTAATGGATTTGTTCTTTCTTTCTATCACTTGATTTTGTTTGGGATTGTATGGGACTATCACCTCCCTCTCAATCCCATGTTACTTACAAAATTCCATAATTTATTTGGATGTATATTCTCCTCCATTATCAGATCTCATTATCCTGATTCTTCTTTCTATAAGGTTCTCCACTTCAGCCTTGAATTATTGAAATCTGGTAAATACTTCATCCTTGGTTTTCATTAAGTAAACCTATGTTTTTCTTGAATGATCATCTATGAATATGACATGGTATAGATCGCCTCCAAGATATTTTGGAGTCATAGGGCCACACACATCAGAGAGAATGAAATACAAGATTTATTTCAATCGTGAAGCAATGCTTCCAAATGGATGTTGCTTCCATCCTTGATTCTTATGTAAGTTGATCCAATTCTGTTCACTGAATAGATTTTGTTGTCTCCAAGTTCCATAAAGTAAGTGGATTTTCCTTTTGATAAGGTCTTCAATTGGTTAGAGTGACTGATCATGTGGCTTGATGCACCACTATCAATTACCCATATTTCTTTATCTTAGAATGCACCAGAGAGAGTCGAAAAGAAACTTTCATCCCTTTCCTTGATTGATGCCTTATTTAAAGAGAATAAGAAAATCTATGCTTTCTTGAGATGGCTTGCAATTTTCTTGATTAAATTTTTCATTGTAGAGGAGATCTTCATGATGCGGTTAGAGAACCTAAGCTCTTATACCGTGTTGTGAATTCAATAGTCAATGAATATGTTAATCCTTTTAACTTGATAATTGTTTGTGTCACACTTTTACTTATTAGCTTTGTTCTTTGTTATTCCAATGTGCAATACATCAAGCAACTACCAAGATAGTAATAACAATGACATAGTATATAGGCTACAAGCTAGGGCCAAAACCCCTCCTCTTTAAGTGAAAACCCATAAATATCTTCCTTAACTTTTACAATTTTCAATTGAAAAATACCATGACCTAGACTCAGATAAATACCCTACAAGATAAAGTCTACCACGACCTCCTGCTACGATATCTTGGACCTCCCACTAGATCCAAAATTTAGCAACCAAGAAACTAGTGCCATTGTTGTTTCTAGTCTAAGAGACTTTGATTTCACTCTAATGGCCTTCCTCTTGACTTTGCTTTCCTTGAATTGAGTCCTAGGGCTAGTAATATGGCCTAAGAGACATTCTCTTGCCCTCCCTTCTCTTATGATTCATGACTTGGACCCCAGAAGAAGCAACACATAAAACCCTAACTTTGATCTTCCTAGAAGAATAGATAAGGCCCAGAAACACTTTGACTTCCTATTCTCTACACTTCCTTCTTCAACTAAGAGATGTGAGAGTGAGTGATCCAAATGGAGGATGAGTTCCTATCATATATAGGCTTCTTCAAGGAAGGACGTGGCTCTTCATGTAGGCCGAATTGACATACCATTAGGCCGACTTGATCTTGGAGGTATTTTGACACTTTCAAGACAAAATAATTTTTTCTTTATGATTTACATTGTACCTAAAGGGTCTTCCATATATGATAATGACTCCTTTACCCAAGAAAAATCCTAGAAGAAGTCAATGGATGATTGACCTATAAAAGAAAAGAACTTGACCATGAAACCCATGCTTCAATAATAATAATAATTTATTTTCCATTTTATATTTATAGGAATACATTTCATAGTTATGAAGACTGAACCTAAGTACACATTTTTCAACAACTAATTCCAGATCCCTGCAAATGTCTTTCTGTAGGATTATTGTAGTTGGGTTTGAATGATGGACTTCAAGTGCCCCATCGTGAAGATATCAACCCTTGAAGGGAGGTTTGAAAAGAAGAATGCACATCAATAACCAAACACTCTGTTGTTAATATTTAGTGATTTCAATGGGAAGAAGTAGCTTGTATACCTTTTCCATTTATGTTAAAGTGGGAGAGGAGCTTCTTGGAGATTAATTCATGATGATCCATTCAAATTCCATAAAGTTGTTGGTGTCTGATGCAAGCATAAGTAAGGAAGCAACATGCACCATGGCCATAAATGTGGAGAAATGATGAAGTGTTGCCATCCAAAGGAGAAGATTGTTGGCGAGTTGGCATTACCAAAGTGGTAGTGAGTGTGTTGGCATTGATTTGAACAACCATCGGAGAGAGTGTTGGATAGTTGGCATTCTTTGACAGTTGTAATGTGTGTTACAATTGATGTTAAGCAGGGTAGCATCAATGTGCTGGGTGGAAACATATGTTATTGTTGTGTGAAGCTCAGGGGGAGTCCCATAGTTGGTGTAGTATTTCATAGAGAAACATCATAATAGTAGGCTTATTGAAGAAGCTATAATACTACGATTATGATCATTGGGAAACTTAGGATTTAGAGGCATATTTTCATCATAATATTAGCTCAAATTCCATTGGAAACAACATAATTGGTATTCCAAGGAGAAATATTTCTAGCGGTATGCTGAAGTCTAGAAATGGACTTGTGAATAAAATGTTATGGACAGTCAAAGTTGAGGACCTAAAAATTCAAAGGTGTAGAGTTGTTAATGGTTAGAGGACCCCTTCGTGCATGTTGGTTTTTTATATTTCCAAAAGCAATAGAGTGATTTGGAAGAGCTTGAGCTTATTAGAGGAGTCTTTAAAGGAAGTGTCAAGTGAACATCGATAAACAAAGCCATGCCAAAGATCATATCCATTGGCCAGGGGAGGTCCCACAGGACACATAATATCACAACAGCTAATTCGATGGGCACATCTTGATGGGAGTATGAAGGATCCCTTTAAGAATTTAGTGGGACAATTGTGGTAGTATGGTTAGCAACGAAAACTAATGATAAAGATGTTGGGAGGATCCCACATATAGGTAATCCCACTAAGATGACCTTCAAGATTTCATAGTGGTACAATATTAAAGGAAACGGTTGTGACCCTTAGAAATTTAATGAAGGAAATCAACACAAAAAATAAGGCAGGACCCTTTTGTCTTTTCTCATGAAATGCACATGACGACAATGTATTGATTGACTATGATGTCATCATGACATCAATACTAGGGACATGTGGCAGTAGATTCAACCTTTTTGCATAGCCTAATGGGCCAAATCAGGGTGACATATGTCACCATCTTGAAAGCAACACATGGCATGAGTGACATCATCATGACATCATCCCACAGGTTTGGGACTGAAAAGCTTGAGCGGTGTGCATAGAGGAACTAGTGGTTTGACAAGTCATTGAACATATGTTGTCATGTTAGAGAACGCACTTATGGAAAATGCGATGGGAATACCCCATGGGACGAGTAACCCTAAAAGGCTCATCCAAGAGGAAACATAAGGGAACATAGATTTTTTGTTGGGAGGATAGTGGCATGAGACATTGGACTGACAACCAATGTGAAGTGAGCATGTCAATGCCACTTACACCAAAGCTCGCTAAATGGATCTCAGAGGATTTAAAAGGATTCAAAACAAAAGCTTTGGGAATTTATGGAAAAAGACTGAGCATGATATCAAAACATTCCCAAGAATTGAGAAATTATTGAAGTCATGGAAAGCCTCCGAGGACTTGGTTTTCTAGTGGTTTGGTGTGCTCAGTAGCCATAGGTTGTTGAGCCAAAAACAAATAAAAGCCTTCGGGATAGAAAGGAAAAGCAGGGGCATTACAACACATCTTGGTATACTATTTATTAGTGAGTTGATGTAGTACGCAGACCCCACTCTACACACAATCCTAGAGGAGAAGGTTGGAGGCTAAAGTAAAGTATAGAAAATGGTTTCGTGTGTGATTGGTGATCATTGACACAAAAAAATTTAATGTTTATTTTTAAGCCCTTGCGTCTAAAATTTGAAGAGGGGTCCAGGAGAATTTTTGTGGTTCCTTTCACTTGTTATTGATACTTAAGGGTATTTGGTGAAAATTAATAAAAAGTGGCACTATGGGCTAAGGGATTAGCTCCTATGGTTATGAATGAGTCAGCATCTCACTTGGAAGGCACCTCCATATTTCGTGGTTATGCCAAATTGGCCATTTCCCGCAAGTCCATTATGTAGGAATGGATGAGTCAGCAACTGCTTAATAGATTAGTGCCTCAACAACTATAATTAAGAATTGAAGTCAAAGGAGATTGCTGAAAAATTATTGATGCAAGGAAGGATGGACCATGATGAACATAATGAATTAATGAAGTGTAACTTGAACACAATTTTCCATCTCTGATCTCACTTGCATGTGATGGATAATTAAATTGAAAGGAATTTTTAGTCTAGAATATTTTATCACAGATCAATTGAACCATGTCTAAAGTACAACTTGAGCAATGATATCAATTAATTAGCACAGAGACACTTGTTGTAATCTACAGTTTGATTACAAATTAATTCACAATATCGAAAAATACTCATTACCATATTTCCAACGTTTAATGGTGTTGCAGTGGCCATGAAATTAGATGCAACAATAGGATGCAGAGCCATGCTGAGAGTAGAATCTCAAGAAATGTGGATGGAAACACAAACAACATCGTTCCCTATGCAACAGAGGAAAAAAACCCAAGACTGAAATTATGCAAGATGGGGATGCAAGATTATTGAGTGAGCTGTGTGGAGAGATATGTGGGTGAAGAACTGTTGAGAAGATTCCAAGTGTGCCTATGCCGTTGTGAAAGGTTGGGAGTGCCTATCTAGAGGAAAGAGGCAAAGAACTGAGTGTATACCACTAAGAGCAAAGAGTTGTGAACTGTGAGAATGTGTGTTGTTGTAGGGTGACCAGAAAAGAGAGAGTTGGATGGGCTAATAAAAGTGAAGGTTTCAAAGGAGAACTAAGTATAATTTCAAGCAGAGTAGGTGCTAGATAAGTGGGCCATGTTGAGGATCATAGAGCTAAAGTCAAGCAGAGCAACTACCATAAAGAAAAAAGTAGTTCCATATTGAGAGTAGCATCGAGCATGCAAAAAAGGGAGTTGGTCCTTCCATCTAGAGGGAATATGAAGAAAGCTTGGGGGTTTGTGCCTCCTGTAAGTTGGTTCTTGCATAAATCGAAGGAGCTGCAAGTTGGTGCTTGAAACAAATCTATGAAGTTGGTGCTTCTAGTAAGCTAATCATGCATTTACAGAAGAAGCGAGTTGGTTCTTCCTGCTAGTTGGTGCTAGCTAGCAATAAAAGGGAGTTGGTGTTTCTTATGAGAATTGGCTCAGAAATAAGAATTGATGTAATAGAGAAAGCTCTCTTATTTACATTAAATAACAAACAGTCTTTGGTGGTTTTTCTCAAATAAGGGTTTCCACGCTAATCCTCTGTGTCAAATGTGTTTGTTGCTCATGATGTGTCTTCTTTTGTTAATTCATATGACGGTTGCTATGATTTGTTAATGGTTTGTCACTTATAGAACTCCAAGTTTGAATATTGAATTAAAATTGGCATAAAATTTTAAATTAGCCTTAATACTGATTCACAACCCCCTCTTAGAATTAAACATTGTTTCCAACATCTTTGTCCTTTGGGAAAAAATGTAGTTTATACAGATGGTAAACACCCAGTATTGAGTTTGGAAGGGGATTAAGGTATGTTGTCGTGTAATAAACAGGTCTGGTTTTATCTAGTAGTAGTAGGCTTTCTCTCCAGAACTGTGGGTCGGTATTTATGCTCTCTGGGGAATTGGGATTTTTTCTATACTATGTCTTGTTGCAATTCCCTTTATGAGGTCAAATTATTTTAGTGATAAAATGGGAATGTTATAAATTCTATTTAGGATTAAGGGAAAATCATGGTGGTGGGCATCCAAGGTTACAAATGAAAATAATGTTCTTTTCCTAGGTTTATGGGGAGTTGGGCATTTGAGTTCATGCAACTCTAGAGTTGTGAGGAATGAGCACCGATATTATCACATATTTTTGCATTGAGATTATAAATAAATTTGTATCTGGGTTGGTTGAACATAATTGGAATAATTTGGTACGAGAAATCTTCTGGAGTTTGGAGTGATCGTCAAAATCCAACTTGGTATTATCTGTTTCTATACGTACCCTATTGGCTAACATATGTGAAAAGTGTATATTAGTTTTGGTATTTCTAAAGACATGTCAGATTAGGGGGAAAGAGGTTTCTCATCTCCAAAACAAAGTTCCTTATCTATATATGGAACTTGATATTATCTTCATCATGCTCAAGTAGAGGGGAAATCGATAGGTTCCACCTACTACAAGGAGAGATCTCAAAGAGGGAGCCCAATGATATAAAATAATGTGGTAGTACTTGTAACAAGATTCAGGGAAGAGGTCCCTATCCCTGTGCACGAAGAATTAGCTACATGTGAGGGGGATGCATCATCACAAAGAACTTCCCTCTCTAATGCTAAGGTGGTAGAAGAATGGAAAAATTGCATTCCGAATATGGGGAACACACACAGTTGGGGCAACATTATCTGAAAAATGTTAGTCTTCATTGGTAAACTAAATTCCAATTGGGTTGAACACTCATGGATAACCAAGAAGTTAAAAGTTGCATTTCATAGAATATAGAGCACATGCATGGCTGCATGAGGCATTACAATTGTCATTTGGAAAAGATAAATCATTGAGTAACAAGGATGGGGAACACCTTGGAATCCCTCCAATGTGGGAGAAAAACTTGGTCCTATGAACCCTATTTTGTAAGTAGGCTCAGACTCAAAACCTCTCCCCTAATTGTGACTCGATGGGTCTAGTTTATGACGATCATTTTTTCATTGTTTAGGTATGTGGCTAGATATTGAAATGTTATAGCCTAGGTTTGCTTTCCACTCCTTTTAAGCTTTAGCTATCTCTCATCACACTTCAAAGGGTCCAATTTTATTTTTGGTCTAGCCTCCCTTGGTAGTAACTAGAAGGCCTTTTTTTTAGCTACTAACGTAATTTCATGGTATTCTATTAATATAATTCACATCAAATATATATATATATATATATATATATATATATATATATATATATATATATATATATATATATATATATATATATGTATGTATATGTATATGTGTGTGTGTGTATATATATAGTAATTTTAATAATATTTAATTATACTATTTTTCAGTTAAATAAATTTAATTATTAAGAGTTATAATTAAATAAGTTACTCCAATGATATGAAGAACTTTCTACAATTGAGGAGTTTCTCTCTAACTAATCAAATCCTTCACCTTAATTCAATATTTTTGCATCCTCTAGATGGTTTCAATTAACTTATGATTTTTCTACTTCAATAGGAATTTACTACATAATAAACTATTTTTTTAATAGAGGTTTTTGTATGCATCTCATTAGTATACAAATATTTAGAATATAAGATATTAAATTTTGCTACAAGAATGGAATTTTGGCATTATGTAATATAGTATCACTGCTAATATATATATAGATATATCACTTCTTCCATAAGAATACCATTAGCAAACCATGGGTTCTTAAAACTTGGAACCCAAATGCTACCAACATTAATGTAGGTTTTGACCCTGTAGAAAAATTACCTGCATATAAATTCTAAAAAGAAAGAAATAAACAATGGCAAGAGCATAAAACATGAAATAGATATACACATATATTTTCCCCTGGATACCAAAACTGGTACTACCATATTGATTTTTTATTATATTCCTTTCAATGTGACAATTCACACACAGAAACACACACACACACATATATATGATGAAGCATCCATAAAACGCAATTCATTAACCTTGGATTAGAATATAACCATAATTCCCTTGATCATATCTACAATATACCATTGACGAAAAACCATCATGCCCAAAACCATGAGCAAAAGCGATGGAAAAAACCACAAGAAGGTTCACGCACTGAATATAGGGTCTAAAAAAATATTCGAGTGGCGCTGTTGGCCCCCTCAAAACCCACGACAGGGGGGGCTTCCACCCCATCTGTGACACCCCCGCTGCAACAAAGGGACATCTCCCTACCCCCCGAAATCGCCCATGGGGCTAGTCATGGAAAGAATATAACCCATTGTTTCAAGTAGAATCACCCTAGGGTCTTGGGTTGAGAACCCCAACAGAGAAGAGGGCATACAAGATAAACAAACACACAAATAAGTAGTCCTAATACTTAAACTATTGAAGTAGGAAGAAGATTTATTACCAAGATATCCTACGTTTTAGGTCGTTCGCATAGTGTCCAAACTCTTTTCTTCTTCGAATGCCTTAAAACATGTAACTCATTCAAGAAAAGCATATACAACAACAGTAATAGAAAGCATGTTCATGATATAAGTGTTTGGTTATATAAACATGTAAGAAAATAAGCATTAAAGTGAGATTTTATAAGAAAATCATGACATAAATTAATTAATAACGACCATAATCATCAAGAAGAAGACAACACCTATATATTAATGTAAGCTAAATAAAATATGGAAGAATTACAACCTGAGTCATTTGTTGTCTCCAAGCCAAACCATCCTTCAGATCCATCCTACCCAAGCCTCATTAATCCTCCTCCACAAGTATACACAGGGATGTCATGAAGGGATGATGGACATCTCAAGAAGGAAATAGGGGTTTTCTATGACTTGGGAGTTCAGAAGGCATGGGGATATATTCAGACTAGATCAACGATGTAATCAACTGTGATATCAATATCTAAGATTTTATCCTCCCTTAGGCCTTCCCATGGATGTTTATTTATACTTCTCCAAATTAGTTTTTTTAGTTGGGAGATAGTTGGGCCACGTGCTATAGTAGGTGAGTAATAGTTCAAATTGGTAAACCCCACCCGAATTAAGGGAGATTATATATTTTTTAATGTTTTAACACTTATACATGGGTTGGGTATAGACTAACCCGTGTGTACATGTGCTTTAGATAGCGGAAATTGTGTATGGGATTTAAAACGTTGTTTTTTACAAAAATAAACCAAGTATAGTAGGGAAGAGTTTCCCCAGGCCATATCACAAAGCTTCAAATCTATGAAGGGTGGTAAATGGTGCTATAACACCCACACCCAACATTCTCCCACTTGTTGTTTTATTTTTCACACATGGGGTCAGAGCATAGCTTATTCATTGGTCCAACCCTACAATGCCCATTGGTTCTCTACACAAATAAAAATTCTCAGTACTCGCAAACTTCATCAATACATTTGTAGTATTCTTCGAAGGGTCCACCTTTACCAACAACAAGTTTTTTTCCTCAAACATATCCCTCACGAAGTTATACTGAACATTAATGTTCTTTGTATTTGAATGATACATAGGGTTCTTTGCCAAGAAAATGGCACTTTGGTTGTAATAGTCTATCCTTATAGTTCGTTGTACTAACCCCATATTTGAACACAATATTTGAAACCAAACTGCATCCTTTCTTGCATGAGTTGCTGCCATGTATTCTGCCTTTGTAGTTGAAAGTGCCACTACAGACTGGCTCTTGCTCATCCAACTAACTGCACGTCCAAATAGGTTAAACACATAACCACTTGTAGATCTTTTATGATCCAGATCTCCAGCCCTATCTACATCAGAAAAGCCACAAATATCAAAAACTTTGCTCAATAATGATCTACCTTGGTAGCACAAACCATAATCACTAATGCCACACAAATACCTAAAAACCCACTTAAATGCTATCTAATTATCCTTCCCTAGTTTTGACATAAACCTGCTCAATACTTCCACTACATTTGTAATGTCTGGTCTAGTACAAACCATTTCATACATCATGCTATCAATGGAACTTGCATATGGGACACATTCCATGTCGTCTTCCTCTTCTTGTGTCTTGGGACACTGTTAAACAAATAAATTTACACCTATAGGAATAGGACCTTCACCGGTTTACTATTCTACATATTAAACCTCTACAATATTTTCTCAACATACTTCCTCTTTTCTAGATCTTGTTTAATTTCCATGCCCAAAATATAGTTTGCAGCGCCGAGGTCCTTCATGTCAAATTTGGAGGATAATTGGGTCTTCAATTCCTAGATAATTTCTTTGTCATTTCCATTTAGCAACATCATCCACATAGAAGACCAGATAAATAATATGGTTAGAAATTAATTCAAAATACACACAGTGATCCACTTTTATTATGGTGAACCCAAGTCCCCGTTTAAATGTATCAAATTTATGATACCACATCCGTGGTGACTGTTTTAACCTATAAAAAGTCTTTTATAACTTCCATACTAGTTCTTTCTTTCCCTTCACCGCAAAGCCTTTCAATTGCTTCATGTAGATCTCTTCTTCCAGATCCCCATGGAGAAATGTTATCTTCACATCCATCTATTCTACATCAAAATAAAAAGCAAAAACAAAAGATAAAAGAATTTAATAGAAGCTACCTTGGCAATAGGACAAAAAATATCACCAAAATCAATTCCCGACACCTAGGAATAATGTTTTGCTACCAACAAAGCTTTGTATTTCTCCACATTTCCTTCTACATTCATTTACTTTTTTAACAACCATTTTCTTCCAATGGGTTTCCTTCTAGCTGACAACTCCACTAGATCCCAAGCCTCATTTTTTTCCAAAGATGCCATTTCATCAACCACAGCCTGTTTCCAGACATTTCCATCCTATGAATCTACTTCCTCCCTAACTGTTCTAGGATCATCATGAGTAATCAACAAAGAAAAACTTGAACAAAAATAAGATGGACTATACCGTTTTGGTTTCCTTCTTTCTCGAATTAATCTTCTCATAGTTGGAGTTTGTGGCGCTTCATCTTCTAATTTCTCTTCTATTGTAGAGTATGATTCTTCCTCCTTTAGCTCAAACTTTATCTTCTGAGGTTCCATTGGTAGGACATAATGTTGAATAACATATTTCACCTCTCTAAACACCACATCTCAGCTGTACACAACCTTCGTTGTTTCTAGGTTCCAATGTTTATAACCTTTTAAACCATCCTTATACCCAATAAATATGCACCTTTCATATGTACTATCCAAATTGGTTCTTTTTTCCTTTGGAAGAGGTACATATGCATCACAACTAAATACCCTCAGATGCGAAAAAGAGTGTTTCTTCACAATCTATACCACTTGTTGAGTCTTATCCTCCAATGGTGATGAAGGTGATCTTTTAACCATGTAACATGTAGTCTCCACTGGCTCTGGCTAGAATTTCTGTCCTAGCTTGACACCACTGAGTATGCTTCCTTCCTTTTCAATCAACATCCTATTAATTATTTCTGCAACTCTATTTTTCTGAGTTGTTAATGGAGTATTCTTTTCTTGTGATATACCACACTTCATAAAGTACTCTTCAAATTCCTTCTTGCAGAACTCTCAACCGTTATCTATCCTCAACACCTTCATCTTCTTCTCTGCCTAGTTTTCTCCTAGAGCCTTAAATTCTTTAAACCTGTCAAATAATTTTTATTTCTTCCTAAGGAAATATATCCATGTATTCCTTAAGAGCTTATCTACAAATGATACATAGTACAAATGCTTACCGAGTGATGGAACTAACACAAGTCCAAACACATCACTGTGTAGAATCTCTAATATCCCTTTCATGCACCAGAGGGGAAAATCACCCGATTTTCCTTACCATATAACAATATTCATAGAAATAAAAATCCAGAGATCAATTAGACATACTTTCTACCATACCATTACCATGAAGTATTCAAAGGTCCTTCTCTCCAATATGTCGAAGCCTTTCATTCCATAGCATGGTATTTTCTCCAGAGACCACAAGGTTTTATTTTCCACTTTCAGGAACCACAAAAATATTTCACCCATCAATAAAAATTCTACCCAAAAGATTGTACAAAGTTACAATCTCAACTCCACACATAAATACCAGTGCTACCCAAACCATCTTGTAGGTATCCTTCTCGAACATTGTTTTTACACCTCCATCAACCATGTTTCTTACATAAGTCAGATTTATTGCAAATGTAGGAATATGCAGAAAACCCAGAAGTGTTATTATCCTTCCTTCTTGCAACTTCAACTTGACTTTTATGGAACCAATGATTCTAGCCTTCCCGTCATCCCGTAAGAAGGCATCACCACCATCATATTTCTCATATTCCCACAACCACTCCCTATGGGGAGAGAAGTGAAATGATGCACATGAGTCAATAAACCATGCATCATGATCCACATGCATACTTGAAGAAGAAGGCAAGTACACACCCCCCCCTTTATCTGAGGTTTTTTTTGCCTCTAGAGAAGAAGAATCGTCATATCCCTTTTCTCTCTAAGAAGATTTAGATCGAAAATCCTTTTTGAAGTGCCCTTCCCTTTTGCATTTCCAGCACACCATTACATATTTTCTTAATGATTTATATATCCCTTTATATTTAGATCTCCCACTCGAGGACATATTTTTATTTTTGTTATGGGACCGTCCTCATACAGACAAGGTATATTCATTTTGTCTCTCGATATTTTTTCATCTCATCTCGTCTAACAATAAGGATGAGACTATTTCATCAAACTTCAATGTACTTATAGTGCTACCTATTGCAACAGCCAGACTATCGCACGAATGTGGTAGAGAATACAAAAAGCTGATGCAATTATATTCATTCAAATTTTAATATCGACATATAACAATGGACTTACCACAATATTAAAGGAATTTAGATGCCCTATCATGAGGTGTTCATCCTTCATCCTCAAGTAATACAACTTTTTCCATAGGAATAGTTTGTTCGTCAGATACTTAGATTGGTACAAAGTGCCTAACTTGTCCCACAAATCCTTCACCATAGCTTCCCTTGATACATTCGTCAATACTAAATCTCAGATACACAACCTTATTGTGCTCTTTTATTTATGATCGAACTTCTTCCAGTATTCATCTGATGTTATCGTTGGTTTAGTAGACAGATCTATTGTGATCCACTTATCTTTATCCACTAGTAGATCCTCCATATTGAGTTTCCACAACTCAAAATTATGACCATTACATTTCTCGATCTTTATCATTCCACTGCTCCCCATCTTCCTTCATAGAAAGAATCAATCCTACAGATCTCCAGCCGAACAGGGTCTACTACAAGCCTGAGCAAAACCCCTTAGCACCAAAGGCATCCTCTTGAAGCCTAAACAACTCTGATAACAAATGTAGGTTTTAATCTTGTACAAAAATTACCTGCATATGAATTCTAAAAAATAAAAAATAAACAATGTGAGAGAATAAAAAATAAAATATATATACACATAGATTTCCCTCTAGATCCCAAAACTAGGGCTACCACATTGATTTTTCATTATATTCCTTTCAATGTTACAATACATATATATACATGAGGAAGCATCAATTAACCCTGGATTAGAACATAATCATAGTTCACTTGACCATCTATACAAGGTACGATGGGCACAAAACAATCATCCCCAAAACCATGTTCGAAACCCATGTAGAAAACCATAGGTACGTTCTTCGTCCTCATATATGGTCCAAAAAAAAAAATTCCCAAAGCGCTGGCCTGGTGTCCATAGAGGGGCGATACCACCCTCCCGCTATGCCTAACACAACGAAGGGGGTTGCTAGCTTCCCCCCCTCTCATGGAAAGGATATAACACACACCCAACAATTAAATTGATTATTTTAGTAAAACTGTATTATAATTATTATTTTCTTTTATTTTATTTTTCTAATTTTAATTTACTTTTAAGTATCAAATCTCTCTTCACTCAATAGAAAGGTTTTCCCTTAAGGAGATTTGTTCCCTCTCGTAGATCATGAGTTAAGATATTTGATCCCTCTCGGTGCTTCATAGATCCTCAATTAATATGGATCTATGTTTGTTTAATATGTGTGTGTGTGTGTGTGTGTGTGTGTGTGTGTGTGTTTTGAATACCAATAGTAGAACCATGGGTTATCAAAACATGGAGAACAAAATAAAAAAGCCAACATCCGTAAATTAAATATTTTACTTCAATTTACTTTAATTATTAATAATTTTATTTTATCTTGAATTTATTAATTTATTTTTAAATAATTTGATCTTCTCAAAATGTTTACATAAAAATATAGGACAAGGCATTACAAAATATCTTCCATGTTGGGATGGACTATGCTTTTTGCAGCAATAAAAATCAAAATCAGTAAATATAAAACATTTTTCCTTAATTAAAAATACCATCATGAATATTTTCTCCAATGAATATAACCATAATTTCATTTTTAAATACAAACAAAATTACATTTTTTGTATGCTTATAAGAATTCACAAAAGGTTTGCTAAATAACACTAAGATTCATCCTACATCATGTCATTGTCTTGCTCAAAGGTGATTGGTTCACCCCAACTGACTCAATTGACCACCACATTAAAGGCCTTTGATCGAAGTATATAAAAACGTTGTGGGATTTTGAATTCCCTCCAAGTGGAATTAGGGGGAAAACTTGTCTCCATTGAAGAAAAGGTTATTGATGGACATTCGGATTATAATCATCTACTAGGACATACATGGGCTTATGCTATGGATACCATCATTTCAACTTACTGTTGAATGTTATCTTTTACTCATAAAGGTGGGATCGTGGCCACAAATAAAGTCAACTTTTTTTCCTTTGATTCCAATGTTACTGGAAGTGTCTCTATTTTAGGGGAATCCCTACATTCCTATCAGCTTGTTGGAGATGGTTTATTGAATGATTCATCGCTTATGGGAACCTTTTTCCTCCCTCCCCCTCCCTATCTCAGCTCCTCCACTTCGCTTTCTTATATACACATGATTTTAATGTCTACAATTCTTGTTGATCCATGGATTGTACTTGATGAAATTGACATCAGATGTTTTGGCGACCGAATGCCAGTTAGCCCTATTGAGAAAGATTATACAGCCATCTACTCAGCTTGTGTAGGCCATGATTTTTCTTAGATCAATTGGGTAGATCTGTCACTAGATTATGGCTCGACCTCTTATCATTTCTCATGTACATTATCTACCGACGAAAGCATTGTGGAGGTCATTATGTCAGATGATGTGCCATGGGATGAACATCATCATCGTTCCTCCTTCCCAGATATCATTGAAGATAATCCCAGTGGTGTGTACATACCTAATTTTCTCGAACCCTTCATGGATTTGGTTTCCATTCATGAGATCGAATTTATTGGTCGACTCCTTGGCTTCCTCATTTTGAAAAAAGGAATTTATATTGATCCTTTAAAAGTCTAGGCAACCATTAACTTTCCTGTGCCTTCCTCCCTCATTCAGTGACAAAGACTCCAAGGGACTTCCAACTTCCAGAGGATGTTCATCCCTAACTATCTTGAACTAACCAAAGGATTTACTTGCTTACTGAAAAAAGGGATTCCCTTCCATTGGCATCACGCTACACAAAAAGTGTTTAATTAATTGAAATATGTACCGGTTCAGGCATCTCTCTCTCATATCCCCCCGGCTATTAGTGCGACAATTTCATGTACCTAGTGGCTGCCATCTCTACTATAGATATGTTGTTGGTCCAAGAAGATGATATGGGGACTGAACATCCCATTTATTTATTTGATTTGGAACGTCAACGATATTGAGATCTATTATACTCATGTGGAAAAGTTAGCTTTGGCGGTCTTTCAAGTTGTTAAGATATTTAACCATTTCGTCTTGCTTTGTAAAACTATGATCGTTTCAGATTGCAACCCTATGACATACATATTGTCGTGTCAATTTCTGGGTGTGAAATACGCTATGTGGATCATTATTCTCTAAGAGTTTGACCTGGAATTCATCGAATCCAAGTTGAAGAAATCCCTAGTTTTTGTCGAGCTAATGTGCGATCTCCCATGCCTTGATTTAACTCTACATCTAAAGATTCCATCACGGGTGAGTCATTGTTTGTGATCTCATCATTTGACCCATGGTATGGATATTTTCTGATGTATCTATATACATAGAATTTCCAACCTTATATATCTCGCTCAGAGCATCAACTTATGTGGTACCAATCCTGAAATTACGTGATTATCAACGACACGCTTTACCATCATGGTAACGATATGATTTTACATATGTGCCTCACTCTTGAGGAGCCCAAGAAGGTCTTGAACAAATACCACTCGGGGGCATGTGACAGACGTTTATTTGGTTACGCTATTGCAGAAAATATCTTACATGCTGGTTACTTGTGGCTTGCTATTTTCCGCCATTGTATCATTGCAGTCCAGAAATGTCACGTGTGCCATTTCTATGATTGGAAATACCACGTTGCGCTATCTTCATTTCTTCTTGTTGTTGTCGTTGCTCCCTTTGCAAAATGGGGTATCAACTTTATGACATGTAACCCTCATTTAGTTAGGGGGTATGGCTATCTTATTGTCGTTGCTGACTACTTTACCAAGTGGGATGAAGTGATACCTACATTCAATAACACCAATGAAACGTCTGCTTAATTTTTCTTCAATACATGATTGCTAGGTTTGGTGTTCTGCAAGCCAGAGTTACGGATCATGGGAAGCACTTTCAAAATCATATGATGACCAACGTAGCTACCAAATTGGGACTTTCAAATGGAAATTCCACTCCCTATTATCCTCAGGCTAATAGAAAAGTTGAGGCAATTAAAAAAGTTCTTAAGACTATGCTTCAATGTGGATAGTGGTCAACAAATCAGACTGGCAGTTTCTTCTCTTTGCTTCCTTATGGGCATGCTAAAGCTTAGTGAGGAATGTTATAGGATTCACACCCTTCCAGTTGTTTTATGGTCTAGAAGCAATCCTCCTCATCGAATGTGAAATTCCATCACTGAAAATAGCTATCAAAATTCTTCCTTCTACTTCGACAGAGGAGGTGTGTCTCTTACATCTAATGCATTTGGATGAATCTCGGCGCAATTCTGCATTAGCCAATCAAGCCCATAAAAGATGCATCAAAGTGCAATATGATAAAAGTGTCAAGTCTAGAGTCTTCTCGAAAGGAGATCTAGTTCCCTTATATGACCAAGAGGCCGAGAAGTTAGGCCAAGGAAAGTTCCAGCCTTTGTGGTCGAGCCCATACATTGTCAAGTGTTTCCTTGCGAAAGGGGCTTATGAGTTTGTAGACCTCATTGGAGTACCACTGGCATAGCCTAGAAATGGGTTTCACCTAATAAAATGCTATGCTTGATACAATACATAGTACACTATGTACATGCCTTCTATAATTTTGTTGAGTGTGTTTGCAATGTGTTTTTCATAGTTTCACATGGTTTCTGTGGATTCTGTTTATTTTTGGATTGCATATGTCAACCTCTCTCAAACCATATATTGGTTATCCCAATGGTGCTAGTCGTAGTACTTGGAACCCATCCTCCACAGTGTGGGCTATATTTGCTCCAAATGGCGAGCTAGTGAGTATGCGATGGATTTTAATTGGCCACTCTAGTAACAACAATGCTATGTATAGCATAGTGGTTCAACTCATAGTCATACAACTCATAGTCATCAGGCTTGACTAACAACTCATAGTACTACAACTCGATAATATATTTCAGTCATAAATATCTCCATCCTTCACATGTTTTTTAGAGTGCGTCTTCTAGCAAGACATTTTTATTTCCTATGATATGAACATATTTCTAGAAATATAAACACATTAGCATATTCCCTAGCTAATTTTGTTTTGGATCGACATTTGCAACGAATGTAAATAACTTTAAATTTGCATCACATCATATTGAAAGAAGAATAGGAACTAGGAAACACTATATATATCTATGTCTATATATATATATATATATATATATATATATATATATATATATATATATATATATATATATATATATTAAGTTTGGTTTTACGAAATGTGTGCTGTGAGAAACATATGGCTACATCACCGATATAAAAACTACATGAAAAACATCTAAGTAGATTAATCAGTGGTGCTCAAGATAAAATGACAGTGCACAAGCTGTCTTACATTGTAATCGACAACACGACTAGGCACTTTGATTGTGTGTCACTGAAGTCTAAATGGAAGTTGATCGACCATAGTCTCATCAATCCTATGTGTAAGGCCTTCCATGTGGGGCTCCCCCTTTGATAGCATCTCAGTTACCTCAAGATATTGCAGCGCATCCCATCCTACTGCAATGACCTATACGGGTCCCATTATCTCCTCCTGTGATTTTATTTTAGTGTGAAAGAGATATGTAACACCTACTGATTGAATAGGTCCCATATCTGCATGTAACTATCATGTAGTTTAGTCTCAGGAACATCAAAAATCACAAAAAATGTTAATACTTTTGAAAACTTAATGGTTGATGTATCTTACCTGAAGCATCTCATTGTTCACCCTAATGCAACTTGAGCTCGGGATCATAAATCAAATCCATCCCTACATAAGGATAATGATAAAAGATGATGAACTGTCTAGGTAGCCATACGAAGAAGGCTGGTGAAAATTTGATCGCTGATGGGCTTGCATGTTGGCTCATATGGTTTATCCACCTCATCATTCGTGGAGTCCTCAGATAGATGGGATCAAGTACAATTGCAGAGGCTTCAGTAATGGTACCCGCTCTAGATAAATAGAGACAAAGATCACGCGATGCCCGAAGTTCTTAGACTTCCCCTCCTTTGGTTTAGTAAGTAGTTCCTTCAAATTCATGAGAAAACCATCACTCTAGTTGAATATTGTTAGATATAGACACTCTATCACATATTGCATGAATGATTTTATTACGACATCTAGTCTTGAGCTTCTTACAGATCTTACTATAATGAACAATATCGTTCAGAGAGGTAATCAGGTTACATCCTTTATGATAATCTTTCCATACCTAGTAGGAAGGGATTAAGGTCTGCAATACGTATTCATATAGTCATCGTCTCACCACCACTTCTTTCACCTAGAAGAGAGATGGGGGCAGCTCGCTTTGAAAATATTGTTAGAAAGTAAATATCCTCTACCTGTATCTTGAGTAGACTATCCCCAAACCTGAATGCTTATGCCTGAATATCCAATGAGAATACAAGGTATTTCAACAAATCCATACGTTTCCTCATACTAGGAAGCCAGAAGAATTTCAATAACCCATCATCTTTGAGTACTTGGATGGTAACAGGGTAATTTTCCACATTCAAGTCTTGTTCTTCATGTTCTCTTTCTCTCCAAATGGATGCCATTTTCTACTATGAGTACCTGAAACATTAACAAGGAATCTGTAAGGATATTTCCTATGCAAAAAAATTGACAAAATTTGAGGTAAAACTAAAAGAAAACTTAGAGAAATGCATCCAATGCACCCCAACAATGTTTACTAGAGCATTGCACCTCTTCCTGCAACATTTCTCTACCTAGTTTCAACACAGTTTTCAACATAGGGCGATGCATTGGTCCTAGGGAATTTTTTATTAACCCCGGGGGCCTCAAAACATTACAAATTTTGCATGAAAACAAAAAAATGAAATATGGAAAGATAGAGAAATGTTTTAATTCTACCTCAAAATGATGGCACTAGAAATAGTTCCCTCGATTGGCCACAATTAGCTGTATAAAATCGAGGGAAAAAGGGATACAAATTCTCACTGTTGGAGGTAAAATTTGAAATGGTAAAAATGAGAAGTCATTTTGAATACTTATTGTCATTTTCCCATTATTTTATTCATTTTTAGTATTTTAACCTAGATATGCTTCATTTTTACTATGAAACAGGGATGTTTAATCCTTCTTGTGGTGTTTTGAGTAGGAAAACAGTTGTTAGCCCACTTTCATTATCTATGAACAAGTTACTTTGACCACAAATTACACTTTAATGTCTTTTTCAGGTTCTTAATCCTATGAAAGAGGACACCCCCTGGAGTCAACTTTTAGTTGTTTTAAAGATACCAAAATATTGAAACATTCACAAGCACTTGAGTTTTCGAACTTGTAAGAGTAAATGAAAAGATGTCTACTAAGGATAAGTTTAACCCTTTTTCGGACTGAGATAGAGTAGCTACCAAAAAAGGAATACCTTAGTCGAACATGGTTACAAGGTTATCTTGGGTATTGTTTTCTACCTTTTTAGACCTAAGGAACTACTCATGAAAAAGAACATTTGGAGTTTTTTTTTTGCCTCTTTTTCAAACTCTCTTAACATGAAAAATATTTCTAGTTTTACCTTCCCTCAACTCGTTAAAACATTGAAAAGTGATGGACTTGTCAAACATGACAAACCCAAACCACGCCTTCTCAGGGTTCACTAAATATACTTAGAGGGATTCATCTGAAGGATGAAATTATAGATCAAGCATATGTTATCCCCCTCAAACTTGTAAAAAAATAAAGTGTTACTCACTAGTATTGTTGGGGAAATTGGGAAAAAAAGGGACTCAATCTTGCTAATGGTAGCAAGTTTCTCTTGAGCATGACACTCTTCCGCTTCATCTTCATGGTTGTGGCGTTGGGTAATTTTATTCTCTTTTGGTTATCATACAATTTCAAAACCTCAATTTCAGTTTTCAGTCGATGCTGCCAACTCCATTCAGTGTTTCTATTGTGTTTAAGAGATGTAATTCATTTGATCTCCGCTAAAATACTCTTAAGCCTTCATTTCATGTCTTCCATTCATAATCTAGTTCCATGTCAGCATCATTCTAATCATTCTATCTCAATCATCATACCTATTTCATGTCATTGATAGGGGATGCATCAAGGCCCTCATGCGACAGGTCGCTTCGTGTCAACATCGACACATCATCTTGGAAGTTGACTTAGAAGCACACCCTTTGTGCCTTGGTGCTTGCACATCAATCTCAAGTTTCCTTACTCTCAACAAATGGTTTACATCAACAGCCTTTGACCAAAAGATTCTATGTGGTGTTTGACATTGTCTCATTCATGCATACAATACAGATTGTACTATAGTACCTTGAGATACATTAGCATCATTGATGGTTTCTCTTGCAACTATTAACGACTTACACCATTGGACGATAATCGTATGTTATCTACCATGTTTGACTCTAGCTCATTAATTAAAACGACTAGAATTGTACATTGCTTGGTTGTGTGAATGCGATAGAAGACCCCTAATCTAGTTTCATCCATCCATGATGTGATTTCAAGAGTTATATAAAGATCAAAATGTATGGTGGCCATGTTCATATAGATAGTCATCCAGTCATGGGTCCACTAATTGCATCCGTGAATGTGTCTTTTGATCATTGTACATGTCGTGTTAGCTTATGTTGAGTGTGGCTATGCCTCCCATAGAAAAAAATATGAAATGTTGTAAATGTATTGTAACATATGAAGCTCATTGGTTGTCCTTGATCTCGACTTGTCACAAGGTAAAGCACTTTAGTCGTTAGTCATCATATTTAACTTTTCACTGTAGGGGGCATTCTATTATAAGACCTTTTTTCACATATGATAATTAAGCCTCCTAATGGGATAAATAAAAATCTTGTTCCACCTTTTTACCATCTTACATAAAAGCCTAAGAACGTACCTTTCATTTCCAGGAACTTCATCCCTAACCTACTTCATTTGAGCCAGTTTGAGTACCAACACTCCCTATAAGCCTACTGGGGTGTGTTCACCAATAGGTTGCTCCACTATGGCCTGCATCGGTCACCAGTACATTGCTCCCCTTTGTACCTATGTTGGTTCTAGAAATATGGGAAAATGATCAGGATTTTGGAAGCTTCCCCTTCTAGGAGTTTCTAGAAGATATTTCGACTACTTGCCTTGGATAAAACATTCATATCCTATCCTTCCATACTTTGGAGTTTTCTCCACTTATCACTTGATCATATCCCTCCATCAAAGGTGGATCTCTTACCCTATATTGGTAATCGGATAAGAATTCCCAAGTTACCCTACTTCTTTATATATTTCCATCCTTCTATGTGGTTGGCGGTTGGATTTTGGAGAGTGATTTCCCCTTATGTTGATTTAGTGAGTGGTCATCATCTCATGCATTTAGGGTGGTTGGAGGTGCATATTGTGGGAACGAAAGGACAAGTAAAAAACTTGGTGGAGCTCTTCTACAATATCAAATGCTACTTATGGTTGTAATTTCCTTCCATTTATATTAATGCAAATAATTCATTGTTTTCCTATATGTGATGTTGTTATTTCACTTATTTCAATACCATGTTCATCTATTGAATGAAGCACTGAGACGATACTACATAGATCTTGTAGTTTCTTAGCATGCATTATCTGACTGTGCATGTTCTAATTTTCACATTCGAAGTGGGTATTGGAGCTTCCAAGCTAAATAAGGAGCGAAGTGTGCGAAGGATTCGAGGTAGGCCTCACTCCATCATCTATTTACTTTAAGGAAAAGAATTGAGTTCCTTGTCTCTCTCTTGTACTATGTTAGCCACCAACCTAGGGGAGTTACCTTTTTCTACAATCATAAAACCCGTATAACATACGCTTTCCAATTGTTAGCTATTGTTGTGTTTTGTATCACATGAGTTGTTAGATATTTCTGTAAGCAATGCAATTCCTTTTGATCACCACCCATAATTGCATGGTAGAAGGAATAAATAATGTAATGTCTCAAAGATTATACATTGACATTTATTGCTACTAAATAGTAGATTACACTAAAACGACTATAGCCACAATTAGATGATATAGTTGACAGGATATCAAATCCAATATTTCTCATATTTCGTTTCATATATTCCTAGTGATTTTGAATATCTTTGCATAATTGTTACACAACATTTTTTCACCGTCCTTGTACTCGCTATTCCTTGATCCTGGAGGACCTCTACAGTGAATGTTGCATGCTTTTCCTTCATGAAGAAACTCCCATTGTTTCCCTCTTCATGGGAAGATCATTTCCCTCTTACACCATTTCCCCTGAAACTTTTGTTTTTCCGACCTTACAAGACCGACACTAAAGGCCTTTGTCTCCCACGTACCAATGTCCAGAGATTAGCACTACTCCTCATGATGATTGGAGTGACTTAGCTATGTTGGAGTTGTGTTGATCTTGTTATGGAATTTTCTTTAAATTAGAGTGGAAGCTTCCAACTCTAGATACTCCGTAATGAAAGTTTGGTAAATGGTTTGGCTGGATGGGGTCGAGCATGACAGTTTGGGCTCCTTTCCCCTATAATGATCGAACTACCTCAAGGGATAAGCCCTTCTCCCATGAGAAGAGGATCTATCTCCCATCCATATTTCCTGTGTATACCTCCCTTCATCCTAAGCATATGCTAGTGATAGTTACAGTTTTGGTTGAGTGTGAGTATACTATTTTGGATTAGAAAAGCAAGCTATTACTAGTTGTAGCCATCTAGTTGTCTGAGGGATTAGTGTGTTTGGTTTGGAGTGAAGCCTAAAGTGAAGAGCCTTTAGACTATTGTTTTTTGAATCCATCATGGAATGCTAGCAGAAGTGTGTGGGAACCTGGTCTTGTCAGAGGAAGAATGCGACGTCAAGACGAATGGTTGTAATCTCTCTTTGATATTAGTATTTGAAACTATCGATTGATTTCCTACATGCTTTTGATGGAAATAATACTGAGAGAGGGGGTGAATCAGTATTATCAAACTAACAATATTTAATTTCCATAATTAGATTCATATGCGCTACATCAGTTAAGGGAACTCGCGTGTACACGCAACTGTGTTAAGTGCAACTAGCGTATAGCCAACAAACTTATGATTAAGTTAATTCTTCATATATTGATTTTTAATCAGTGCATCACAACCATATAAACAGTAATCAAGTGCAGTAAAAAGAGAATAGATCATCACACATAACAAACACACATGAACACCAAGACATAAGGTGGAATGCCAATGTGGGTGAAAACCACCTACTGCAATCATCTCTGTCTTCTTTTAATAATAAGAGAATTTTGTTTACAATCTTTGTACTCATGCAGTCTTATAATAGTACACAAGCTTCTACCTATAGAAGGATACAACCTTCTCTCGTTCTACAGCTTCTACTGGAAGGGAGCTACAACCCCCTAGCTCTTGTACTAGCTGATATGTTTACTAGTACGTAGGTGCTGACCTACAAAAGGCTAGAACCTTCTCTTTTCTTCCCAGGGCCAAGTTTCATTAATTTTCAGATTGGATCCATCAACGACATCATTCAATCATCAAATATATCTGCATCAACCAAATCCCTTTTGAACCAACCACAACTGAATCAATCAATCACTTTGATCATTCAGAATGCTTTCACCAGAATACAATAACCAATAACCCAGAACACTGGAGCAGCAAACAGAAGCAACTAAGACATATTTTATAAGGTATACGCTACTTCCATGTGTCGAACCTACGTGCATACGTGCTTTCCTCAAGGCAAACCTGAACAAATCTACAAATCAAATTTATCATGTATACGTAGTTTTGATATGCAGAACCTGCATGTGTATGTGCCTTTTCTGTGGTGAACCTGTGTACAGATCTATAAATGATGATTTAAATATTACAACAATTCCAAACTTCAGTCATACCTAGATCATCACATTTACAGACTACAACATGCGTCAATTATTCAGATAAATGATCAAACCACATAAAGATGATTCTCTTCAAGTCTTAAGATCATGATACATCATTAGATCTTATCCTTCATCAAGCACTAAGGTTCGTCCTTGGTTCAAATCCAGCAATGTACCATAACCCAGTAACCTGCATACTAGATCTCACCCGTCATCAGATATTAAATACTTGAGTGCCTTGGCCTAATGATCTCGTCCTCCTTTTACAGTTTTAGGCCTTTCTCAATACCATGGACCAAAACCATTTCAGATCAATACCTTGGACCAAATACCTAGGTTCAGTACCTTGGATCAAATACCTTGGACCAATACCATGGATCAAAATACCATGGACCAAATACTTCGGACAAAAGATTTAGTTTTTTAAGGTATACACTCCTTTCCTTATGTGAAAGTGTGTGTGTACATATACGCGCCTTGAATATACTGAACCCGTGTGTACATGTGGCTTGGCCAATGGTGAACCTACGTATACCTTTTTTTCTTCATTTTGTGAAGTCTGATCTGTAACTCTGTGCGGTTAACTTGCTACACTGTGATCTGTCATCTATGTGAGTTGCCATCAAGGACAACACTTGTGTCATAATTCCAACAATCTCCCCCTTTGGACTTGATGGCAACACCAAGTCACTCTCCCCCTTTGTCATCAAGGGCAAAGGGTCATGCTCCCCCTGAGTACCAGCTGAAATCTTTGATATGCTAAAGTGTTGATTGAGCTGTTATGATCGAGTCCATGCTCCCCCTGAGCACAAGAAACGTATGCAAAGAGATAATATGACTCTATACATACATCACCAATGACCTTCCTATCACTAAAGACCCATACATACATCTATCTCCCAATCAAATGGGGATATACAAAATTTTACTCATCCACCCAACCAAGTGGGGATATACAATTGTTTATGCATGTCAAAACCCAAACATTACATCATCCATCCCATGCATAGTGAGGTTACAAACTAGGTCTTTTCATGACCTTTACATTCAAAGATGTACATGACTTATATAAAAGATACCAAATATCTTAAACAATACCATGATAGTCATCAGCAACTATCATCAGCGGCATTTGTCAATCAACATCTAGATCAGCAACCATGTTCTTTCCCTATAAAAAATTTGCACCGAGATCTTCTAAGGTAATGCCAACAATGCATTATAAGAAGCATATGATCCCCCTAAACTTGTGTCAGATGTTCACTGTCAGATCTGATCATTTTATATATTAGAAGAGTTATCAAGGCATTGCCATCAATCAGATAGATATCAAGTTATCAATAACTTATGAAAGCCAACATATATCATCAACACGCTGTAACCATCATCAAGCAAAGCAGAGTAGATAATTCATTGAACCATATTAGACCCCTTTCTCATTAGTCTAGCCCAATGCTTTTCTTCAAACGAACATATACGCGCCTATACCCACAGAAACCCGCGTATATACGCGACTACGCCTCATGAAACTAAAATGTAACCACCTTTCTCTAAAAAAATGGATTTTAATAGCAGGATGATGTAGCAACTACTCCCATCTTCTGTCTGAGATATTTAAATGTCTATCTGGGTAGTGGTTTAGTGAATATATCAGCAACCTGTTATTTGGAGGGAACATACTCCAATTTGACCTTTTGTTCAAGCACTTGTTCATGTAGAAAGTGATATTTGATGGGTATGTGCTTGGCCTTGGAGTGCAAGACTGGATTCATTGAAATACTAATGGCACTTGTATTATCACATACAATGGAGATGGGTGGAGTACATGTGATTTGAATGTCTTGCAAGGTTTGCATCATCCAAAGTAGTTGTGTGTAGTAAGATGCAGCAGCCATGTATTCTGCTTGAGCTGTAGATAAAGCAATTGAATTTTCTTTCTTGTTAAACCAAGACACTAACCTTGAACCCATATAAAATGCACCACCGCTAGTGCTTTTTCTGTCATCAACAATTCCTTCCCAATCTACATTTGTATATTATGAAGTGTAATATTTGTATCTCTAGGATACCATAAGCCAAATTTCTGTGTTGCTTGAAGATATTTGAAGATCCTTTTGACTGCTTGAAGGTGTGATTCCTTTGGATTTTCTTGGAATCTTCCAACTATTCCCACTACATGCATGATTTCTGGTCAAGTACCTGTTAGATAAAGAAAACTGCCTGTTAGCGCTTGAATTTGGCCTCAGGCTGAAAAAGACAAAATCCAAGGCAACATCAAACCACTTAGCCTCGTAGCTAGCCCTACGGGGCAGGAGAGGGCTCTCTTCGGGTCTATCTCAGCAAAAGGTCTTCAAAGGGCAGAGATGACCAATAAAGAACACTGATTTTAGGCTAGTAAACTGATAGGGAAAGTTTGATTTTAAATTTTTAGAGTTTTGGTGGAAAACTGAGCACAACAATTTTGGGTGCGGAGATGAGACACAGTTTTTGCAGAGGTCTTTTTGGGGCAAGGTAGGAGATTGTCTTGATGCCTTTGAATTAAGTGAATGGATAGAAATGACCGGTGAGGAGCTAAAGAGGGCAAGAAACTTTCGAGAATTCTCTTTAGACAGAGGAAAACATAGATATTAAGCAAACTTAAAGGCAGAGCATATAAATTATGAATTCTACCTTAACACTTCATTTACTTAATGTGCAGAAAAGAGAAGTAGGAAAATGATACACATAACACACTTACAAGTACATGAGAGAAGCACACCATCAACACAAATAACCACAGGAATCCCAAATAGTGCTCCAAAACCCTGGTCTTTCCTTTGCCAAAATTGCAGAGATACAAAGAGTAATACAGTCTAAGCTCATCCCTCAAGAGTCCAACCATGAAAATGACTAAGAAAGTACATAATATAGGCAAGCTAACACATTTACTTGCCTCTAGGGGTCGAGCTCATCATCCTAGGAGCTGTTTTAACCAATTCTAAACTGAGCACTACAATCTAGGTAATCAAAACAACTTGCCTCTATAAGTTAGGAAACCAATTCATTCATTAATTTTTTGCCATTTTATAAATGAATCTTCTAGAATAGGTAAAAAGTGTCATGTCAATCATGAAATTACATCAAATACATCAAGGGGGATGAAAAATCCAACCAAAAAGTCAAAACTAGTCACTGCTGCGTTTTCCTGTGCTGAAGATGCAAAACTGGCCAATTTCCCCAACGCGTAGTGCACCATTTCCCAACACATAGCGCGCCTTTCAGGCCATTTTTGAGGCACTTTCCGGCATCCAAATGAGGCACAAGTGGGCTTTCTGGAAAGGTCTGGATGTCTACTCTCCAGCCCAAGTGGAATTTCTTAATTTGGTGGCCATTTACCCCTCCAAAATTGCAGTCTCCCAAGACTGCTTCCTGTGTGTCCAAAAAGTGGCAGAAGGTCATTTTTTGCTTGTTTTTTGACCTTTTGGGGGCTCAAATCTCCATGAAGCTTCTTGGAAGTGGCTGAGAAAGTGTAATTTGTCATGAAAAATCCGAAAATGCTGAGTTTTCATGAAATGGACCTCCCCAACTTAAGGGTAGCGCGCGGCGCGCTACGCGTTGAGGGCAAAAACCTGTGTTTGGCACAAAAAAAATCAAAATTCACTAAAATTGCTCAAAATTTCCTGAAATTTGAGCTGGAAGTGTGTCATTGAGCACCATGCTCCCTCAAGGTGGCTTCAGCCAAAATTTGAAGTGGATCGGACCGTTTCCTCCATTTTAGTGCCTTGGCCAAGCGTGCTTTAAGTACCTTCATTTTTGCTTTGCATACATGCATGCGGGCCCAATAATGGTTCTTCATGTGGCGGAGCATGTCTTTGTCCCTGTTTGCCTTTGCTATCAACCTCTCTAAATGTGTGTTCACCTGAATGAGCATAGAGCTTTGCTCCGTAGGTGTCAAATCACCGGGTCTCTTGCGAGCCAAGTTCCGGTCTTCTCGGATCCTCCGCAAATCATCAAGAGTGTGCTCATCCTCTAATTGCTTGTTGCGCTGCTCTAAGTATGTGATTGTCCAATTTGCCATTTCCAACTTTTGCTGCAACAAGTCATTTTCAACCCTTAGTTGCTGGATGATCTCCTTTGACTCTAGGCTAGGAGAAATGATATCAAGGTCAACAACATCTATGCCTGGAACACCTGATGGCCCCTCATCAATCTTGGGCTGCTTGCCTCTCTCTTGTACCTGTGCTGCTGTCGATAGCGAGGCCCCTTCCACCTGATGTGGAGATAACACTCGTTGTGCTGATGAAGAAGGCGAGACCCCTTCCACCTGATCTGGAGATAATACTCGCCGTGCAGATGCAAATAAGGCCCTGTGGCCTCTCTGATATGTAACATAAGGAGGAGTGCTGACATGCTCTGGCTCAGGAACATCAAACTGCTATGAAGGCCCTCCCTCATCACGGACAACCTCGGGAGGTGGCTGTGGCACCATGAAGAAATCACGAGAAATGAAATCCTCCCAAGCAATACCCTGTTGTGCCAACTAATGCATCACTATGATCTCGATCAATGCATAATGATATATACTTTTGAGCTACTGTGCGGGATTCTTCCTTTGCACTACGGGCACCATCTTCTCTATATTTGGGCACATGAAAAATGGAATGTTCATCATTCGTACCCGGGTGAAATGCATCAACAAATGGATATGGTACGAATATAAATGTGAAAATCTGCCCTCACAAGTGAAATAGCGCATAATGAGCCTCATCAAGGGTTCATACTCATCCCTTAGGAATCTGAAAGGAAAAACAACAGTAAGGTGCCTCATGCATCCAGGTTTGATGTATGGTTGATAATGAAATTTGTCTAGCAGCTTGCGCTTGGTCCATTCTTCCCCAACATTTGGTATCCCGGTGGCTTGAGCAATCATTTCAGGTGATAAGGTGAAATCTACTCCTGCAAGGTTAACATGGCCATCATGAAAATGTAGGACAAACAAGCGGACCAGCTCTCTATGGTGTTGAATTTGTGAGATTCTCTCACAATATCCAAAGCATGATTGATATCGAAAACATGACATTGCAAGTGGACAAGCTTGCAAATGAACCAATGAAGTGGGCTCCTCTGTAACATTCCGACCACCGTTACCACCCTTATGATGCCTCCTTGGCACTTCTACCTTTGGTGTTGAACCACTGTCATAGCTCTGCTCATAATCTGATTCGGTTTCTGACATGGTTATGAAGGCAAGATGACTGAAATATATTGCTGACTTGGCACTCAATTAACTGCTTTTTGACTTTTTCAAATGCTGCACTTTGCCTGAGAGAAAAGTCGTTTTGATGACTTGTTGGCATTTTTTTGAGCTGAATCCCCAATGCGTAGCGCGCCCTGCCCAATGGGTAGCACGCTCCTGATGCGTAGCGCACTTGTAAAATAGCACTGGAAAAGTATTCCTGACGCGTAGCGCGCCTCTGACGCGTAGCGCACCTCTCCTGACGCGTAGCGCGCCCCTGAAACTACTCGACTTGCTCAAGAACTCCTCAAATCGACTTTGCAAGGATTCACTTAGCTTGTAAATGGCAAATGAGTTGTAAATGAGGAATGATGGGCTTTTATAGTTTTCCTTTTGATTTTTACTTGCCCAAAACCCACTTTGTAATGTTTTGAGTGTTGACACTTTTTGAATTAATTGGCTCTGACCTTTGATTTCTTTTCTTTGAAAAATTGGTTGAAATGATGATCTCTTCTGAAAATTTTTGCAGGGATAGCTTCTAGGATGCTCTGGCAAAGGAGACCAAGGCTGCACTTTGGCATTTGAAGAGTTTGAAATTTTGAGAATTTTTACAAAAATGAGATAATGACCTTGTTTTCAAAAACAGAGTTTTTGAGAACAAGGTGAAATTTTAGCTGTACAATGATGAGAATTTTTGAAATAATGTTTAATGAAGGACATCCCTCTGGCCTGCTGGTCCTTTATGACCTCTCAAGACAAAATTAGACTCAACCCTAGACCTAAGACCTTAAAACTTAAAGCAAGATGAATGACCTTTTGAGGACTTTATTTACTTGAACAAACATGAACCAGCAGTGCCAAACAAGAGAGGAATAACGATACAAACTCCCTCCACCAAGATTATGGCATGCCTAACAGAATGCAACATGATCACACTGATGGGACACCTAATCATGAAATGCAAAGAGCTTTGATCTCCGGTGGAGGGCTACTAGACCGACTCTAACATTGGCTCCAATGGGGATGGTAGCTCCTTGGAGGTGCCAAGAACCGCAAACCTCTGGGAGAGCAGACCAGTGCTTTCAACCATTGGGTGATGGAGTCATTATTTACTCATTTGACACAAACTCTGACAGCTTTAATGACTGCAGATTTGACTGAAAATTGGACACAACTTTGACCCAAACTAACTCAATTGTGAACAGAAAATGGACTGATAAAAACACCTTGACAAACCTCAAACCAACCAATCTCCATCTTCAGAATTATAGCCTTCACCGCGGGCCCCAGACTGAGGATGAAAGATCAGCACACGCATGCCATAATACAGAAGTAAAATGGTATATACAATGATGGTGAGAAGAACAAAAATGCTCAAACATGGTACCTCTTCAGCAGTCGACCATTGATCGACCCTCTGGGATAATCATATCCGTTCATTTCCTTGAGAAAAGCATTTTGGCCATGATATGCTGCGATCTCATAGGGACCCTTCCATAAATTATCAAATTTGCCGTGCTTCCCTTTGTCTTCATTCCGAGCATCCCACTTCAAAACCACATCATCTATTTGAAAGTCATCTGATTTTTCTTTCCGGTCATAAATCTTCTTTATGCGCTCTTGCAACTTGAGAGTATTGTGAAGAACCTCCTCCCGTGTCTGCTGTAAATGAATCATTTGATTAATCCGCCTCTGCATGGGATTTTCCTCACTATCAATTTCTTGAAGCAATTTGACCATCGGAATAGCAAGCGAAGTAGGAAACACTGCATCTGTCTCGTACACCAACTCAAAAGGAGACATGCCAATTGAGTTCTTATGACTTACCCTATCAGCCCACAGTGCATTCACTAACTGTTTATGCCAGCTCTTCTTATTGATTTCTAGCAACTTTTTAGTGATATTTACCAAGGACTTATTCGAAGATTCTGCCAACCCATTTCCTTGCGGATGGTAGGCGGTAGAATGCCCCAAGCTGATATTATACTTGTAGCAAAAGTCAACCATTCTCTTTCATTTAAATGCTGCTGCATTATCTGTGATTATCTTACTTGGACAGCCAAAACGTGACAGTATATTATTTTCAAGGAAAGAAATAATTACCGCATCCGTGGCCTGCCGTGTGGGAATGGCTTCAATCCATTTTGTGAAGTAATCTGTGGCTGTCAATATCCATCTATGCTGTCCTGACGATGCCGGATGAATCTCACCGATAAAATCCAATCCCCACTGCTGAAATGGTGCATTGACTTCAATTGGTTTGAGAGGCAATGGCTGCAATTTCTGTTTCCCTTGAAAAATTTGGCACTCATGACAACTCTTAACAGCTTTATATACATCTGAAAACAATGACGACCAATAAAAACCTGCTCTTAGGATCTTATTTTCTGTAGTCTTCCAAAACAAATGACCCCCACAGTCACCTTTATGAAAATCTTCCACCACTGTTTTGGCTTCCTCCTCAACCAAACAATTCAGCAATATTCCACCGGGGTCTTTCCAATATAGTGCAGATTTAAGGATGCAAAACTTGGCTGCTTTTAATTTCAATGTCCTACTTTTATTTCGAGGCATCCCGGGAGGTGAAGACAAATTTTGAAGTACATATATAATATCAGCATACCAAGGAGAAGAAATAAAGATGTCAGATACTTGTTGTGCTGAATTCTCCTCATCTTCATCGGACATGGCAGCTATCAAATTGATGTCTAGGACATGTAGATTTGTTTCAGCCATCAATTTGCCAAGACCTTGCCCTTTGATCAACTTAGTGGGTTTAATTTCCACATCATACTCTAATAATGCAGCAATCCACTTTCCCCGCCTTCCTTCCGGTTCTGTCTGTACCAACACATCCTTTACTGCCGCGTTAGGAACATAAGCTATAATGTGGGAATGCAATACATACACACGGAAATCCTTCAGGGCCTTCACAAGTGCAAGTGCTTGTTTTTCAATGATGTTATACTTTAATGCTCCATCTCTAATAATACGGCTGAAAAAAGCAATGGGCTTCTCAACTCCATCTCTTTTTTGCATTAATACAGCTGCCAATGTGTGCTCAGAAGCAAATGAAAACAAAATAAAATCTTGTGTGTAATCCGGACTGATTAGAGTAGGGGCTGAAGATAAAACCAACTTTACCAAATTGAAAGATTTTACCACCTCTTCGGTCCACTTTAGCTGGCTGTCCTTTTTCAGCATGTTTGTGATTTCTCTAAGATGCTCAGCAAGATTTGGAATGAAGCGACGCAGAAAATTCACCTTACCATTAAAGGACTGTATTTCCCTTTTGTTCCGGGGCTGCTCAAGTTGCTGAATAGCTTCAACACGTGCAGGATCTATACGGATACCATCTTTGGAAATGATGTGACCCAAGAGCTTGCCTTCACTCATGGCGAAAAGACTTTTCTTTGGATTCAGCGAAATACCATATTTTCTACACTTTTGAAAAACAATTTGCAAGTGATATAAATGTTATTCATCGGATTTTGAAAATACAGTCAAATCATCAAGGTAAACAACTAAAAAGACATCTTTCTCATTGGCAAAGGCCATTTCCATCGCACGCTAAAAAGTGGCACCTGCATTTTTCAAACCAAATGGCATTTTTGCATAATGAAATGTTCCCCATGGAGTAGTGAATGCGGTTTTGTCACGATCATCCTCATGCACCAAAATCTGATTGTACCTGGAATAGCCATCGAGTAGTGACATCCTTGATGCTCGAACTACTCGTTGCAATATATGATCCATTTTGGGCAGCGGATAATTGTCCTTTAAAGATACCTTATTCAAATTTCTGAAGTCAATGCATAAACGGATCTCACCGGTCTTCTTTCTTACGGGTACCAAATTTGATATCCAATCGGAAAATCTGATAGGTACTATGATTCCAGACTTGTACAACCTATTCACTTCTTTTTCTATCAATGGCAACAATTTAGGATTGATTCTCCTCAACTTTTGGCGGAAAGGTTTTTGATTTGGCTTTATAGGAATAGTATGCTGAATGATATTAGTATCATATGTTTTTAGATCTGAATAATCCCATGCAAAGACATTAGAAAATGAAGACAACAATCTGACATACTCCTTCTTTACCTTTGGTGACAATGACTTAGATAGCTTTACCATCTTGGGATTCTCAGCTGCTCCAATGTTTACCTCTTCAACACCTTCTTCAGTTGGTCTCAATGTCGGCTTGCGGGCCACATCATCTTGATCAAACAGCTCTTCCAAAGGAATCAATCCTTTAGGAATAAAATTATCCTTAAGTTGCAGCACATCCATTTGATTTACCTCATCTGGTTCAGTATCTATGGAAATGTCTTTAAACTCACCTTCAATCTGCAGAAAATCTTTGATTTCTTCATCATCCTGGAAGACTTGCCAACATCGTTGATTATCCGGAACTGTGGGGCGGTGTTTCACATAAATCTCAAATTTGTTGCTGGAATTCATTGGAATTTTTAAGTTACTTGCTGCCTTGGCCAATGCATCAGCAACACCATTTTGTATGTGGGGCACACATGTCAAAGTATGTTCAGAAAATAATTTCAAAATATATAGGACAACATTTCGATATGCTCTCATGCGAGGATGCTTGGCATGAAACTCACCTTTAACTTGCTCTATCACTAACTCGGAGTCGCCATAGACTACCATCTTCTTTGCTTTCAGCTTGCGAAGAATTTTAAGGCCAGCAATAAGAGCTTCATATTCTGCCTCATTGTTTGAACAATCAAATGCTAGTTTATAAGAGCACACTCTCACCTTGCTTGGGACTTTGTCTCGGGCAGAAAAGGGACTTCGAATCCACACACCAATACCAGCACCATCGCTGCCCATAGCGCCATCGAAATCCATGGTCCAAAGACCATCTTCATCTTCCTCCAACTGCTGAAACTGTGTTGCCTCTGTTTTTTCTGTTTGCTGCCCCTTAGCTTCATCTGTTTGCCTCATGGCAGCTGACTTTTCTTCTCTTTCCTTTTGTAGAACTTCTCTAAAATTTTCAGTAATTTCTGGTATATCTTCTGCCTGAACTAACTGACTATCTACCTCATTAAAATTATCAGCAAACAAAACAAATGACTCCAAATCTGTATGTACATAATTTACAGGATGATTTATTGGCTTTTCTTTGCTAGTTATCATGTATTTCATCTTTTGTTCCTGATATAACTTTCTCATTTGACCGAAGACTGGAATTGTAGCATAAGAAAAGTCTAGGTGAAGTGTACCTTTCAACTTAGCTCCCCAAGATCTTGAGAGCAACATACCAAAACGTGGAGGAATATCCGCCACAACCACATCCATCAAAACATTTTTAGCTGGAATTTGATCTAGGCTTACCACCAAGTCCTTGATCAATCCGATACACTTTACCCAGCTGGAATCAAATGAATACAAATCATGATATTTTCTTGTGATGTCCAATCCCAGCCTTTCCATGATTGCTTTCGGCATCAAATTGTGCGAAGCACCCGAGTCAAACATAGCATTATGTAAAATATACTCGTGCAACCTCAAACTGATATAGAAGGGAGGAACATCATTTTCAGGAGACTCACCATTCAAAGTAGGCCCAAAAATTAATTCCGGCTGATCATCTTCTACATTTACCATGTCAACCATTGGATCAATATTCAGAATTTTGGAAATTTGACCTCGGTAGGTGGTGTTTTTCATGATTTCAGTCAATGGAATAGACACTTTCAGCTTTGAAATTTCATTCTCCAAACTAAATGCTGAAACTTTTTCACCTTCTTTGGCCGAAACTTCTCTTCTTTCAACTTTATCCTTCGTTATGCTTGGTGGCTGAGTTACCTTATCCGCTGAAGATAATTGACTTGCTGATGGATCAATTATATCTTTTCCTTTTGTCTGTGGGGAAGCTGAATCATTTTTTGCTGAAGTATCTTTCTTTTTCTGAATGGGATTTATGGGAATAGCTCGATTTCTTAATTGTCTCTGTTGAGCGGACAAAGCATTGAGATATCCTCTTTGGTACTCCTCTGATTCTTCCTCCAGTGCTACATCATTTGATAGGATATAATTCTCATCTTGATGTATGATGGAATTTCTCACAAATTCTTCTTCTTCTGTAATGTAGGTAGGCAGGTCATCAGGAGTGAAAAAGTGATTTTCCTCTCCTATAGTATCGCCTTCATCCTCGAATTCTTGGCTAACAAAATTCTGCTGAAGCGGAGGTTTTACTTGCTGCTGAATTGCTGTTTCTTGTGCCCTTGTTTCACGCTGCTTGATTCTGTATTGTGGCTGCTGTGGACCTCGGAAATTAGGATTACGGATCTGCGGTTTCGGCTTGCTGAGATGAGTATTTTCAAGCAACCTTTCTACCTTGCGAAGGAGCTGATTTGATGTAGAAGCTTCTTCTTTGATTGTCAGCCGCTTTTCGGCTTTCATCCTCGCTCTCTTATCATTCAAATTCGCTTCAACACTAACAGCGATTTTCTGCATATCCTCCAAGGTAGGCGGATCTCTATCTCGAAATGAATAAGCCATCTCCGGATCAAAGCCATCCGGGAATTTGAGAAGTGCTGATTTTCTAGATGGTCTTAAATCATCTGGAATATCATTATAAACTGTGTTAAATCTAATAATATAATCTTGGACAGACTCACCATGATTACGTTTGAGATTGTTGTACTCAGCATTGATCTGAAGTAGATCCTTTCTGATTTCCCATCGATCTAGAAACTGCTTCTGAAGTTCTTCCAATGTGGGTATGCTTCTAGCTGTCAAACCTCTGAACCATTTTCTTACTTCTCCATCGAATGTTTGTACAAACAAACGCATAGTTACATCCTCTTCATCTATCTCATATAGATCAAAGAAAGTTGTCATCTTATCAATATGCTGCTGAGCGGAAACACCCTGAGGAGTGCCATCAAACATGGAAATTTTACTCTAATAATCAGCTGGCATATCATGCAGATTTTGAGGAAGATCAAGTGGGGCAAACCGGGCAGCCATTGCTTTAGGTAGATTGGGTCTAGGAGTAGCAGGTGGAGTAGGTGTAGCTGTAGTATGAGGGGTATAGGGAGGTGTAGGTAGAGGAGAAGCGATATGTGACGAGGAAGGAGAATTGACTGTTGATTCAGGATGTGTGACTATAGGGGATATAGAAATAAAAGGAGGATTGGTCTGTTCGTGCGGAACTGAAGCCGTGATAGTAGATCCAATATTGCTAGATATAGTTTCGAGGAAATCAATGATATTAGTGACTTGGATATCTGTCTGAAGGTGTCTTAGGATGAAATTTTCAACCAATTTATTATGTCTCTCGATTTCAAGAGCAGCAGCAAAATCAGGGTTGGGAACTAGAGAATCAAGTGCACTTTCAGATTTGGTTTTGAACAAGGACAACTCAAAACTCTCGTCAAAATCAATGTCTTCAAGATACTCAAAAACAGCTGGACATGAATGAGATTTGAATATGTGATTAGAATCTGAAGCCAGTTTGGATATCAAGGAACAAATAACCAATCAGCCTGTGAAAACTCTCAACTAATCATCCAAAAGTTCAGAGTTTACAAATGAACTGGGGTAAAATGCAATCGAAGTGGCCATATTCACAAGCTCACGGAGATTGACTGAAGCAGCGTTTATCTACTTCCGCTTATGCAAAGCAAAAGCGTTTCGAAGGCTACCTGGCATAACTTCAGGCTCCGTCTAAGACTTATGAAACAAACACATCAATCCAAAAACAAGTTTGTTCTCCCCAGTATGGTCACCAATATGTTAGTGCTTGAATTTGGCCTCAAGCTGAAAAAGACAAAATCCAAGGAAACATCAAACCACTTAGCCTCGTAGCTAGCCCTACGGGGCAGGAGAGGGCTCTCTCCGGGTCTATCTCGGCAAAAAGGTCTTCAAAGGGCAGAGATGACCAATAAAGAACACTGATTTTAGGCTAGTAAACTAATAGGGAAATTTTGATTTTAAATTTTTAGAGTTTTGGTGGAAAACTAAGCACAACAATTTTGGGTGCGGGGATGAGACATAGTTTTTGCAGAGGTCTTTCTGGGGCAAGGTAGGAGATTGTCTTGATGCCTTTGAATTAAGTGAATGGATAGAAATGACCGGTGAGGAGCTAAAGAGAGCAAGAAACTTTCGAGAATTCTCTTTAGACAGAGGAAAACATAGATATTAAGCAAACTTAAAGGCAGAGCATATAAATTATGAATTCTACCTTAACACTTCATTTACTTAATGTGCAGAAAAGAGAAGTAGGAAAATGATACACATAACACACTTACAAGTACATGAGAGAAGCACACCATCAACACAAATAACCATAGGAATCCCAAATAGTGCTGCAAAACCCTGGTCTTTCCTTTGCCAAAATTGCAGAGATACAAAGAGTAATACAGTCTAAGCTTATCCCTCAAGAGTCCAACCATGAAAATGACTAAGAAAGTACATAATATAGGCAAGCTAACACATTTTCTTGCCTCTAGGGGTCGAGCTCATCATCCTAGGAGCTGTTTCAACCAATTCTAAACTGAGCACTACAATCTAGGCAATCAAAACAACTTGCCTCTATAAGTTAGGAAACCAATTCATTCATTAATTTTTTGCCATTTTATGAATGAATCTTCTAGAATAGGTAAAAAGTGTCATGTCAATCATGAAATTACATCAAATACATCAAGGGGGATGAAAAATCCAACCAAAAAGTCAAAACTAGTCACTGCTGTGTTTTCCTGTGCTGAAGATGCAAAACTGGCCAATTTCCCCAACGCGTAGCGCGCCATTTCCCAACACGTAGCACGCCTTTCAGGCCATGTTTGAGGCACTTCCAAGAATCCAAATGAGGCACAAGTGGGCTTGCTAGAAAGGTCTGGATGTCTACTCTCCAACCCAAGTGGAATTTCTCCATTTGGTGGCCATTTTCCCCTCCAAAATTGCAATCTCCCAAGACTGCTTCATGTGTGTCCAAAAAGTGGCAGAAGGTCATTTTTTGCTTGTTTTTTGACCTTTTGGGGGCTCAAATCTCCATGAAATTTCTTGGCAGTGGTTGAGCAAGTGTAATTTGTCATGAAAAATCCAAAAATGTTGAGTTTTCCTGAAATGGACCTGCCCAACTTAAGGGTAGCGCGCAGCGCGCTACGCGTTGAGGGCAAAAACCTGTGTTTGGCACCAAAAAAATCAAAATTGACCAAAATTGCTCAAAATTTCCTGAACTTTGAGCTGGAAGTGTGTCATTGAGCACCATGCTCCCTGAAGGTGGCTTCAGCCAAAATTTGAAGCAGATCGGACCGTTTCCTCCGTTTTAGTGCCTTGGCCAAGCGTGCTTTAAGTACCTTCATTTTTGCTTTGCATACATGCATGCGGGCCCAATAATGGTTCTTCATGTGGCGGAGCATGTCTTTGTCCCTGTTTGCCTTTGCTATCAACCTCTCTAAATGTGTGTTCACCTGAATGAGCATAGAGCTTTGCTCCTTAGGTGTCAAATCATCGGGTCTCTTGCGAGCCAAGTTCCGATCTTCTCGGATCCTCCGCAACTCATCAAGAGTGTGTTCATCCTCTAATTGCTTGTTGCGCTGCTCTAAGTATGTGATTGTCCAATTTGCCATTTCCAACTTTTGCTGCAACAAGTCATTTTCAGCCCTTAATTGTTGGATGATCTCCTTTGACTCTAGGCTAAGAGAAATGATATCAAGGTCAACAACATCTATGCCTGGAACACCTGATGGCCCCTCATCAATCTTGGGCTGCTTGCCTCTCTCTTGTACATGTGCTACTGTCGATAGCGAGGCCCCTTCCACCTGATGTGGAGATAACACTCGCTGTGCTGATGAAGAAGGCGAGACCCCTTCCACCTGATGTGGAGATAATACTCGCCATGCAAATGCAAATAAGCCCCTGTGGCCTCTCTGATATGTAACATAAGGAGGAGTGCTGACATGCTCTGGCTCAGGAACATAAAACTGCTGTGAAGGCCCTCCGTCATCATGGACAACCTCGGGAGGTGGCTGTGGCACCATGAAGAAATCACGAGAAATGAAATCCTCCCAAGCAATACCCTGTTGTGCCAACTGATGCATCACTATGATCTCGATCAGTGCATAATGATATATACTTTTGAGCTGTTGTGCGGGATTCTTCCTTTGCACTACGGGAACCATCTTCTTTATATTTCGGCACATGAAAAATGGAATGTTCATCATTCGTACCTGGGTGAAATGCATCAACAAACGGATATGGTACGAATATAAACATGAAAATCTGCCCTCACAAGTGAAATAGCGCATAATGAGCCTCATCAAGGGTGCATACTCATCCCTTAGGAATCTGAAAGGAAAAACAGCAGTAAGGTGCCTCATGCATCCAGGTTTGATGTATGGTTGATAATGAAATTTGTCTAGCAGCTTGCGCTTGGTCCATTCTTCCCCAACATTTGGTATCCCGGTGGCTTGAGCAATCATTTCAGGTGATAAGGTGAAATCTACTCCTGCAAGGTTAACATGGCCATTGTGCAAATGTAGGAAAAACAAGCGGACCAGCTCTCTATGGTGTTGAATTTGTGAGATTCTCTCACAATATCCAAAGCATCATTGATATCGAAAACATGACATTGCAAGTGGACAAGCTTGCAAATGAACCAATGAAGTGGGCTCCTCTCTAACATGCCGACCACCCTTACCACCCTTATGATGCCTCCTTGCCACTTCTACCTCTGGTGTTGAACCACTGTCATAGCTCTGCTCATAATCTGATTCAGTTTCTGATATGGTTATGAAGGCAAGATGACTGAAATATATTGCTAACTTGGCACCCAATTAACTGCTTTTTGACTTTTTCAAATGCTGCACTTTGCCTGAGAGAAAAGTCGTTTTGATGACTTGTTGGCAGTTTTTTGAGCTGAATCCCCAACGCGTAGCACGCTCCTGATGCATAGCACACTTGTAAAATAGCACTGGAAAGTCTGCCTGACGCGTAGCGCGCCTCTGACACGTAGCGCGCCTCTCCTGACGCGTAGCGCGCCCCTGAAACTGCTCGACTTGCTCAAGAACTCCTCAAATCGACTTTGCAAGGATTCACTTAGCTTGTAAATGGAAAATGAGTTGTAAATGAGGAATGATGGGCTTTTATAGTTTTCCTTTTGATTTTTACTTGCCCAAAACCCACTTTGTAATGTTTTGAGTGTTGACACTTTTTGAATTAATTGGCTCTGACCTTTGATTTCTTTTCTTTGAAAAATTGGTTGAAATGATGATTTCTTCTGAAAATTTTTGCAGGGATAGCTTCTAGGATGCTCTGGCAAAGGAGACCAAGGCTGCACTTTGGCATTTGAAGAGTTTGAAATTTTGAGAATTTTTACAAAAATGAGATAATGACCTTGTTTTCAAAAACAGAGTTTTTGAGAACAAGGTGAAATTTTAGCTGTACAATGATGAGAATTTTTGAAATAATGTTTAATGAAGGACATCCCTCTGGCCTGCTAGTCCTTTATGACCTCTCAAGACAAAATTAGACTCAACCCTAGACCTAAGACCTTAAAACTTAAAGCAAGATGAATGACCCTTTGAGGACTTTATTTACTTGAACAAACCTGAACCAACAGTGCCAAACAAGAGGGGAATAACGACACAAACTCCCTCCACCAAGATTATGGCATGCCTAACGGAATGCAACATGATCACACTGATGGGACACCTAATCATGAAATTCAAAGAGCTTTGATCTCCGGTGGAGGGCTACTAGACCGACTCTAACACTGCCAATTATGGATCTGTAAGTTGGTTGATGCACTGCTGCTGATTCATCATTTGAATTGAGATTGCATCCTGTTACAATTGCGGTCATAATAGTTTAGAATATTCCATGTCATACTTTTTCAGGGTCTATTTGAGGTATTTGGTTTATGAGAGAAAAATACCATCTTTATTTTGCTGAACTTGTAGACCAAGAAAGTAAGTGAGCTCACCAAGCAATGACATTTCAAATTCTTGCTTATGGATTCTTCATTACTACCAAAAATGATATCATCAACATAAACAACAATTATTAGCAATATACCAGAGTCAATATTTGTATATAGATTGCTATCTGTTGATCCCTTTGAAAAACCCTGTTGGTGGAGATATTTGTCAAGACGGTAATACCATGCCCTTGGAGCCTGTTTTAGACCATAGAGAGCCTTTCTGAGTTTGGATACAAGTTTTGCATCATTTCTAGGAATGAATCCTTCTGGCTATTCAATATAGACTTCTTCTTCTAAGTCTCCATTAAGAAAGGCAGATTTGACATCCATTAGATATACCTTGAATTTCTGAAAACTAGACAGAGCAAGAAACTTTCTGATGGCTTCAAGCCTAGCAACAGGTGCAAAAGTTTCTTCAAATATATACCTTCTTGTTGAGCATATCCTTTACAAACAAGTCTAGCCTTGTTTCTTATAACTTCTCCATTTTAGTTCAACTTGTTTTTAAAAATCCATTTAGTTCCTGTGCTATTCTTATCTTGAGGTCTAGGAACTAATTCCCAAGTATTATTCTTTTCAATTTTCTCAAGTTCTTCATTCATGGCCTTGACCCAACATTCTTCTCTGCATGATTCATTTACATTTTGAGGTTTAGTGGAAGATGGTAATGCTAAATAGCTTGAAGCTTTGGGAATGGTTCTTCTAGTCTGCACACCTACTCCTTTTTCTCCTAGTATTTGAGTTTCTGGATGATTTTTCTAAACATACCTGGACAGAGTCTTTTCTTCTATTGTTATCTCTTCTTCTGGTCCTTCATTGGTTTCTTCTTCAAAATCAGTGATTTGATGTGGGAAAATGATCCTCATCTTCTTCATTGTCATAATCTTCGGTTTTTATCTGTTTTGGATTTTTGCATGCTTCATCAACCACAACATCAATACTTTCAATAATTTTCCCAAGTCTTTTGTTGTAACAATTATATCCTTTATTTCAGGAAGAGCAGCCAAGAAGAATACCTTCATGTGCTCTAGGTTCAAACTTACCAAGTTTTTCATCAGTCCTTTTGATGTAGCATTTTCTTCCAAAAGCTTTGAAGTATTTTATAGTAGGAGTCTTACCATACCAAAGTTCATGTGGAGTTTGAGTGCTGCTTCCCGAAACATTTGCTTGATTGAGAATAGTGATGGCGGTGAATGCAGCTTCACCCCAGAAGGTTGCAGGAGTTCCGGATTCATCTAGCATAGCATGAGCTATTTGTTGAACATTTTTGTTCATCCTTTCTACTACTCCATTTTGTTGAGGACTCCTTGCAGTGGAGAACTACCTTTTTATTCCATGTTGTTCACAAAAGTCAAAGAATTCATCTGATGTAAATTCCCCTCCTTGATCAAATTTGAGGCATTTGATTTTGCGATCTGATTCATTTTCAACCAAAGCTTTGAAGGCTTTGAACTTTTCAAATCCTTCATCTTTATGCTTTGGAAGACCTATCCAACACATCTGGAAAAATCATCAATAAACAATATAAAGTATTCTTCTCCTCGAGGTGACTTTTTCCTTGATGGACCACATAAATCAGTATGAACAAGTTCAAGAGACTTACCAGCTAAGCCTTCCTTTTCGATGAATTGAGATCTGGTTTTCTTACCGAATTGACATGATTTTCATATAGTATTTTCAGGAATATTGATATTTGGAAGATCACGAACAGCCTGGAATATGCATGCTTTCCTTATTTGAGAAAAGCTTAGATGTCCCAATCTTCTGTACCATAGCCAGTTTTCATCATTTTTTCCTAGATAGCACTGTTGTTGTCCTCCCATTAGTATGTATAGGTTGTTTGGAGTTCTTGTCCCTTTAATCACGGTTTCTCCTATATCAAGCTCACGAACAACACATCCATTTGATCAAAACACTACTTCATTTCCTTGATCACACATTTGACTCACACTCAACAGATTATGCCTTAAGCCATCAACATACATAACATTCCCAGCTTTAACTTTTTCTTTCAACAAAATAGAGCCTTTAACTTTTATGATAGCAGGAGTGTCATTTCCAAAAGAGACACTCTTCTCCTTTTCTAAGGCACTATATGAGTGTAGTTTTTCTCCATCACCTGTCATGTGTTTTGAGCATCCATTATCGATGTACCACTAGTTTTCTTGTCCTTCTGCATAAAATGCTATAGCACATATTTTTGTTTGTGGTTCTTTCTTTCTCCATATTTTTGGATTTAATGGAGTTTGCTCCTTTTGAGCTATTTTCCAAAATTTACTCTTGCATTCAGATTCTTGATGGCCAAAGTTGTTACAGATTGAACATTCTATTTCAGTTTCAAGAAGAGAAAAGTTATTATAATAACTTTTCTTGATCCTTGCCACATTACTTTGATTTCGTGCTTCTCTAGTCACAATAGTTTTGTAAGAAACACATTGATCAACTCTGTGTCGAAAATTATCACATGAGAAACATTGACCATTAAAGAAGTTCCTGCGATTATCGAATCTACTGACCTGTTGATTGTAGTTGAAGTTCCTCCTACTAACCTGTTGATTGATATTATTTGAAGCAAATTGAGTATGATTTACCTGAGGTTGATTGTGGCTTATGTTCATCCTTAAAGTAAATTGAACTTGATTCACCTCGTGATCTGCTTTATGCCTTTGTTGATGATTTTTGAACTGTTCACTGCTCTTTGCTACATCACAATAGCTTTTAGTGGAGGTTGACGGTTTCTAAGATGTTTCTTTAGTATATACAAGACCTATCTTTATCATAGGAGAACGCTGTCCTTTGATAATTTCAGTTAAGTTTTCTGATCCTCTAGCAAATCTAAGATTGAGATATTTTTTTTTCTCAAGATCCTTTCTTAGAGCAACAATTTCACATTCTAGCTTTTCATTGTGATTTGTCTTTCAGCAAGTTGGAATTTCAAGGTATCTATAATCATATTCTTTTCTTCTAAATAGGTTTTGAGTTTAGAGATTTCTTCATAAAGGTAATCTTCATCTAAAGCATCCAAAAAATCATCTTCATAAGCCATCAGAAGTATATAGTCATTACTATTTTCATCTTCATCACTATTTGATAACCCATCACTATCTTCATGAGTATAGTAGTTTTTTTTACTTACACATTGTTTTCTATTCCATTTTGCAGTTTCCTTCCCTTTATCATATTTATATATATGAGGAAATTTGGCACAATAATGACTGACTCTACCACATGAAAAACATTTGAAAGGTAGTTTATCTCTGAATCTATCGGAACCCCATTGAAGATTATCGACAAAGTTCGCTTCCTCTTCTTCTTCTGAAATATGTCCTGATTCATTGAGTTCTTCTTTTCCTTTTGCTGAAGCTTTAAATGAAACTTCTCTCATACCTAATGGACCTCCTTTTCTCATCTCAAAAGCAGTTAACATTCTGTGAAGCTATGTCATAGTAATAATCTGTAGATCCTTCTTTTCTTCTATGGTAGATACTTTTGATTCAAATTTAGTAGATAAGGATCATAAGACTTTTTCAACTAAGGTAACTTCCTTTATCTCTTCACGCAAATTCTTCATGCAATTAACAATCTCATCTATACATAAGAAGTAACTAGCTACACTTTCATCATTGTGCATCTTGAGAGGTTCATATTGAATTCTGAGAGTTTTCAGTTTAGAACATTTTACCTAAGAATCTCCTTTGTAGCTTAGAATGATTATGTCCCATATTTATTTGGCTGATTTGAGCTGCATAACTTTGAAAAACTCTGATTGTGACAAACTTCCCAATAATGTATTCACGGCCTTGGCATTGGTTTCATATTGCTTTTTACCTGCCGCATCTGTGGGAATTACTGATGGAATGTATATCCTCCTTCAACGATTTCCCAAACATCTGTTCCAAGAGATTAAAGATAGGGTGTGGTTCTTACCTTTCAATAAACAAAGTTGTTCCCATAAAACATTGGTAGTCTGATGTATCCTCCTTCTTGATTACTCATGATGATGGATCTTACTTCAAGCGATCAAGCTTCTCTGAAGGACTTGCTTTGATACCAATTGTTGGAAATAATACTCAGAGGGGAGTGAATCAGTATTATCAAACTAACAATTTCTCATTTCCATAACCAGATTCATATACGCTACTTCAGTTAAGTGAACTACCGTGTACACGCCACTGTGTTAAGTGCAACTAGCGTATAGCCAACAAACTTATGATTCAGTTAATTATTCATATATTGATCTTTAATCCATGCATCAGAACCATAAAAATAGTAACTAGGTATAGTAAAAATAGAACAAATCATCACACATAAGAAACACACATGGACACCAAGATATAAGGTCGAAACCCAATGTGGGTGAAAACCACCTGCTACAATCGCCTCTGTATTTTTTTAATAATAAGAGAATTCCGTTTACAATTTTTGTACTCGTGTAGTCTTATACCAGTACGCAGGCTTCTACCCGCAGAAGGCTACAACCTTCTCTCATTCTCTAGCTTCTACTGGAAGGGAGCTACAACCCCCTAGCTCTTGTACTAGCTGATATGTTTACTAGTACGTAGGTGCTAACCTACAAAAGGATACAACCTTCTCTTTTCTTCCAGGGACCATGTTTCATTAATTTTTAGACTGGATCCATCAACAACATCATTCAATCATCAAATATATTTGCATCAACCAAACTCCTTTTGAACCAACCACAACCGAATCAATCAATCACTCTGATCATTCAGAATACTGTCACTAGAATATAGTAACCAATAACCAAAAACACCGCAACAGCAAACAGAAGAAACTAAAACATATTTTATAAGGTATATGCTACTTCCACGTGTCGAACATGCGTGCATATGCACTTTCCTAAAGGTGAACCTGTGTACAGATCTTCAAATCAAATTTATGATGTATACGTTGTTTTAATATGCAGAACCTGCGTGTGTACATGCCTTTTCTAAGGTGAACCCGCGTACAAACCTGTAAATGATGATTTAAATATTACAACAATTCCAGACTTTAGTCATACCTAGATCATCACATATACAGAATACTACATGTGCCAAGTATTCAAATAAATGATTAGACCACATAATGATGATTCTCTTCAAGTATTAATATCCTGATACATCATTAGATCTTATCCTTCATCAAGCGCTAAGGTTCCTCCTTGGTTCAAATCCAGCAATGCACCATAACCCAATAACCTTCACACTAGATGTCACCCTTCATCAGATATTCAATACTTGAGTTCCTTGGCCTAATGATCTTCTCCTCCTTTTATCCTTTCCCAATACCATGGAACAAAACCATTTAGGATCAATACCTTGGACCAAATACCTATGGTCAATACCTTGGATCAAATAACTTAGACCAATACCATGGATCAAAATACCATGAACCAAATACTTTGGACCAAAAATTTAGTTTATCAAGGTATACGCACCTTTCCTCCCATGAAAGTGTGTGTGTACACATATGTGGCTTGAATACAGTGAATCTGCGTGTACACGTGGCTTGGACAATCATGAACCTGCGTATACCTTTATTTCTTCATTTTGTGAAGTCTCATCTGTAACTATGTGTTGCTAACCTCCTGTAGTGTGATCTATCATCTGAGTGAGTTTCCATCAAGGATAACACCTCTGTCATAATGCCAATAGTTTTGTAATATTACATATCCATTTCTTAATGCTTCTTGACTCATTAGGTAGGCTGAATTTCAATTTGTCTATTATTATGTTTTTGTTTTGTTATTGTCCACTTGTTTCAGGAAATTGAAGAAGGAAGTGAGAGATTGCTGGAGTGGGAAAGCGAGGACAACATCAAGCAAGACAAGCGACCAAGAGGTAGGCCCTCTTGATTGATTCTATCCTAAGGAAATCTTCCATAGAATGTATCTATTGTGTCTAGACCCATTATCAGGCTAGAGGAATTTTTTCGTGTCCTCACTTATAGTTTTACATCACCACAAATTGGCGACTCCACTAGGGATACCATCTTTTTGTTTTTTTTGGATTTCATGATTCTGTGAGAAATTTTATAGTTTCACATTTCCCCTTTGGTTCTGTTTCTTTTCTCCCACTTACTGGCCTAATTCTAAAATTCATAGTCACAGATCTGGTCCCAATTTTGAATTTTTTTATTTTTCCTTAGTTACCTCAGTCAGTGCATTTAATCCACTAACAGTCGCGTTGACCAGCATGAATTCTTGAGGAATAGTACCACTGACCAGCCTCTGGTGCTTGTTGTCAGTTTGGCAGTCGTGTTGATGACTATAAGTGAAGATTAGGGCTTGACCCCAATCTTTTCCAGTGTGTTATGCTCTTGTGTTTTTGACCCCGTGATATTTTCCAAATATTTTCTCCCTGATTAGAAAGCTACTTTTCGTATTGGTTTTGCTTGCTTGTTGGCTTGTCATCTTTCTATCTGATTGATTGATTCATTGAGTGGCCAGTGAAACTAGGACATCTGGTTAGTCACCCATTCAAAAACTGGTGGACTCATTATGTCCAATTGTAGGTGTGTTTACTCGCATTTTCTTTTTGGTCCTTTTACGACTTGACCCCCTTTTACATGAGTTTGAAAAAGTTTCGTTTACTAGCTTGAACGTCTCTTTCCAGAATAGATTACATTGTTGGCCTTGTGTTTCGTAAATTTGGTGTTTCATTGATCTCAATGAACTTCTATTTTCATGTTTTCATCTACTTGAAGAGCTCATTATCTCAAAACGTTTTCATTGAAAGTTTGTATGTGAATTTTGTTTCATGGTTTCATGAGAAAGTATGAAATTCTAGCCTGTTGCATCATCATGTTACGAAATTTGCATCTTTTTAAAGACTAGAATTGCATCAGCATTTGAAAAAGGAAGAGAATTTTTTCATTTTGAAAGGACTAATAGATAAGTGCTTGTCAGGAAATTAGGAATTGGAATGCATTTTTCATTAGTTTATTTTTTGAAAATGTGAAGTAGTGAAATACCATTTTTTTCTTAGTTGCTTGATTGTTTGCATTCGATTGAGTACTTTCTACCGTCTGTACTATAGGCATTTCATCGAACTGAAAGGATCTTGTCCCATTTAGTTGCATTTTAGGTTTTTTCGAGTAGCATCGCTAAGACCTGAAAACTGAAACTTAACTCAAGATCAACTCTAAAATGAATTCAATTAACCTAAGGCACATTTGACATTAACAATCATATCTAGAAGGTCTAGGCTAGAGACATGTTCCATTGTCTTTAAACCTAGAAATTGTCGTTAGCTTCAGCATTAGACAATGCTAGTACATATTTGTGCTCCCCATACCATGGAGTATATAATGGGAGACCCCACTAGACTGCAATCCTATTATCCTTAGGCAGCCGTGTCAGCCACCTTGTGAATGTGATAGACCGAACACAGCATTCGGGGAGATTGCATGCTCGTACTTCTTGGTTCGCTAGGAGGTATTCTACAATTCACGGTGTCCTGGTAATCATGCTTACCTAGATCATCCAGAGCAGTAATTCGATCTTTTTGACTCATTAAACTTAAAAGATCATTTTATCACTTGTCCTTTCGAGCTCACTTCCAATCGAAAGAGATAGAGTCATCTTTGTTTCTTTCTAAACTTTTAAAAATTGAATGAACATCAGTATTTTATGTGTCTTATTAATTGATAGCCCATGATCCAAGAACATCATTTTAGTATTTTTGACGAAATCGTGAGTTCATCATCGACTACGACAAGGTCATCGTGGTTGAGCCATTTGGTTCACCCAATTCCTCTTCCTCTCCTCTGTCTGAAAGATTACTCGAGCAGTCATTTCCTGAGTTATTAAAGTCACTTTAGGACCTAAATGTTGAAGTTGCAATAGTTTTGATTGTTTAGCCATTGTCATCTTATCCTTCGCCTACTTTCGATTCAAGGTCATTTGCTAATCTTAACCCAGAACCTCCAGACAATCTCGGTCGAACTCCGAAGAGCTCGCTGACCACTAATGGTAAGCTTGGAATGGTTATCTATCTTCTCAAACCTTTATTTGAGATTGTTGATATATCACCGCAGCGTTCTTACAGTTAGTACGACTAGCCGGGTGTTCTTTTGGAACTTTCCCCTAGTACACGTTCAGCCATTCGTCATCATTTGTTTTCAAACATGGAACCCGAACACAATGCTCCAGTCACCTATCTAGATGAGTCTGAAGTTTCTACTCCAAACACTATTGAAGGAGAAGAATCGCAATTGCAGTTCTCTCCCAAGGGTTTCCCCTATTCGGAAGCTATTCCCTCTAGTTTTCCACTAAACTACGTGTCTTTGGGGCACTTTATTTCAGGCGCACCTTGTGCCTCATCACTCTACCATAATTCTATATGGGTGTCAGGTGTCAGGCCTACATCAGTTCCGTTCATCACAAACATGACTTCCCAATAAACAGTTACTTTAGTCCCGGTGTAATCCACCATTCCGAATAGGCTTGTGTCATCGATCCCAGTTATGCGTCAGTCATAACCAATAGTTTGAAAAATCATCTCAGTCAGTTCTTTTGTCCCATTAGTCAGTGACCAGATTGTGCAACTGCCTAGGGGGTAGAACTTGAATGTCTCTATGGTGTTAGGTGCCACTAATGTGAGAGGCTCACAAGCTCACATGATTGGTATAAACCTGTTAAAGTCGGTCTAGTAGCCCTCCATCAGCGATCAAATCTCTTTGCATTTGCATAAGTAGGTGTCTCATCAGTGTCTTGCATTCCATTAGGCATGCCATAACCCTGATGGAGGAGCTGGTGTCTTTATTCTCCTCTTGGCACTGTTGGATCAAGTTGTTTCAGTCCTTAGACTTTTTCAAGTTTACTTGTCTTGTCTTGAAGTCAAATTCTAGGTCTAGGGTGTTGGTCAGATTGTCTTCAAGGTCATGTCTCTGAAGGTCAATAAGTGCCCAGCAAGCCAGAGGGATGATTTTCAAAGTGTTTCATCGAAAGATTCTATCTTGTGCCGCTAATTTTCACCTTGGATTTAAAAACTCTGTTTTTAAAGCCAAGGTCATTTTTCAAAATTTTGTAAAAAATAGTAAAATTCAAAAGGCTTCAAAGGATAGCATGTAACCCTGGCTCTCTTGCCAAGATCCCTCAGATGCTACCACTGCAAAAAATTATCAAAGAAAAGCATCAAATCAGTCAATTTCAGGACAAAAGGAAACCAAAAAGTCAAGTTTATAAAGTGTCAAGGAAAAGCATTATAAAGTGGGTTTGGGCATGAAATTAATTCAAATAAGGTTATAAAAACCCCAATCTCCCTCCATCGAGCCTCATTCTGCATCTAAGTCATAGAGCAAGTGATTGCGAGAGAGATTGGGCGAAATTTGTGAGCTGGACAGGCGCGCGACCCATTGAGACTGGCGCGCGACCCGTTAGAGGCATGCGACCCGTTGAGACTGGCGTGCGACCCGTTAGAGGCGCGCGACCTGTTGAGACTGGCACGCGACCCGTTACAGGCGCAACCCGTCAGAGGCGCGCAACCCATTACAGGCGCGACCCGTCAGAGGCGCGCGACCCGTTGGGTGAGGCGCGCGACCCGTCAGTGCCCTCTTTGTAAAACCGCCTGCAAATTCACTAAGGAGCCACAAAATCGCCAAATTGCCTAAGGTAGGCCCTCCAACTTACAAATTGCTGCTTGTTATGGTTAAAGACATCATGAATACATTTTTAAAGATCTCATTGTGCAAGAGAAAAAGCTCTATGTGGCTGTGGTTTAAAATTGTAAAATATGCCTAGGGTTTTATGCTGTTTTAGGGTATTCCCTTGTAATCATTTTTCCCCATTTCCCATTTCATTTTCCTTGTCTTCCTATGTAAATTTCCCTTTTAAATTTGTAAAGAAAAACTAAACCCTACCCCTCTTCCCTAAAAAATAAAAAATCAAGCCCTAACCCTACCTCTCATTATACCCATGTAAACAAATGTATATAATGATGCATATGCAATGATTTTGCAATGTTTTCCCTAAAATCCCTATTTTATATATTTTTCCCAATTTCCCTTCCAAGTCTCCCTTCCCTAACATTTCCCTCGTGCTCCTTGTCCCCTTGAAACAACATTCTAATCAGCAGTTTACAAAGCAGAAACAACAGTATATTTCAGCCACTTTGCTCCTGAAACCATGTCAGAAACTGAAACTGACTATGAGCAAAGTGATGACCGTGAGTCAACACCAGAAGTTGAGCTTGCTCCAGAACATGAAGAACCATTATTGGGCGAGGATGCACGTGTGCAAGGCAAAGATGAAGATGTTCCAAAGGCGGTTGGCCAAGGCACAAAAAAGGAGAAAGAGGCCTGATCCCCTCCACATCTTGGGCGAGGCTTCCTTGAAGGAGCAAGGCACTAAATAGCTCAGCCACAGCACAAATACCAAGAAATTTTGAGAATTTTGGGTAAATTTTGGTTTTTTCAAGCAATTTACAGGTTTTCTCCATTAACGGGTCTCACCCCCCGCGCGACCCTTCATCCTGGCAACTCCATTTTGCAAAAACTCAGCATTTCCAGATTTGTCATGAGAAGTTACATATGCTCATTCATGGACAAGAGATTTTATGAAGTTTTGGGCCTCTAGAAAGTCAAAAAACAAGCAAAAAATGACTTTCTGCCACATTTTTGACACACAGAAAGCAGTCTTGGGAGATTGCAATTTTGGAGGGGTAAATGACAACCAAATTCAGAAATTCCAGTTGGGTTGGAAGGTAGACTCATGGACCTTTCCAACAAGGCTACTCTTGCTCAATTTGGACACCTGGAAGTGCCCAAAAAGTGCCCTCAAAGGCGCGCGACCCGTCAGGCAGAGGCGCGCGACCTATCAGGCAATTTTCTCAAAATTTCACTGTACAGCTCAGAAAAACGCAGATTTGACCATGTTTGACTTTTTGGAGTGGATTTTTATCCTCCTTGATGTAAATAATGTAATTTTTTGATACTTTTACACTTTTGTATCTCTTCTAGAAGATTAATTCATGAAATAGGTGAAAATTAAATGAATGAATTGGTTTCCTAGCTTATAGAGGCAAGTTGTTTTGACTGCCTAGATTTTAGTGCTCAGTTTAGAATTGGTTGAAACAGCTCCTAGAAGGATGAGATCGACCCCTAGAGGCAAGGGAAGAGGTTGGCTTGCCTATATTATGTATTTTCTCAATCATTTTCGAGGGTTGGAAGGTTGGACTCTTGAGGGAGAAGCTATCATTGTATTATTCACTGTATCTATGCAATTTTTGGCTAAGGAAGACCAGGGTTTTGCAGTCGTTTTTGGGATTCTTGTGGTTACATGTATTGATGGTGTGTTTCTCTATGTACTTGTAAGTGTGTTATGTGAATCATTTCCTTTCTTTTCCTTCTGCATATTAAGCAAACGAAGTGTTAAAGTAAGAATTCATGACTGTCATGCTCTGCTTTTAAGTTTGTTTAATTTCAATGTTTTCTACTGTTTAAGGAGAATTCAAAGTTATTGTTTGCTCTCCTTAGCTCCTCACCTGTCATTCCTGACCATCCACCTCAATCAAAGGCATCAATACTGTCTCCTACCTCGCCCCAAAGAACCCCCTGCAGAAACTGTGTCCAATCCCCGCACCCAAAATTGCCATCCCCTCAATTTGCCACCAAAAACCCTAAAAACCCCAAATCAACCTTTCTGATCAGTTTACTAGCCTAAAATCAGTGTTACCTTATTGGTCATCTCATCCATTGAAGATTTTACCGAGATAGACCGGAGAGAGCCCTCTCCTGCCCCGTAGGGCTAGCTACGAGGCTAAGTGGTTTGATGTTGCCTTGAGGTTTACCTTTCTCAGCCTGAGGTGAAATTTCAAGTGCTAACAAAACCAACCCTCTTCTGGTATTATTTATAACCTTGCTAACCGTACTGGATCAAGCAATGTATAGTACCAATAGGTTCAGAATCCCGTCGGTCCATCTGGACCAACCAATGTTTAGTATCAGCAACCCTATGGGGCTTAGGTCCAATATCAAAATCCTTGCATTCCATATGGTTCTCAAGGATTGGTTAATCAACCTTACACCCTCTAATCTGGGTAGTACATCCAGCCTGGCTACAACCAGATTCAGTTCGGTAAATTCCCAGGCAGTGTTGAAGTATCCTTGCAACAACAACGATGACCTTTACAACAACTAGGGTAGCCTTTGTTACCACGAGGGAAACCTTTGTTGTAGCAAGGGCTCTCCATGCAATAGAAAGGGAAAATTATCCTGCAACAATGTCACCTGCAACAACCGTAAGGTCAATCCTTACAATAGTTGCAGCAAGGTGCGTAACAGTAGATGTAATATGGTCTGCATAGCTCTCAACCCATACCCTCTTTAGGCTAACCTCTGCAACCCAAGGGACAAATTTTGTAACTGCAAGGTCAACCCTTGCAACAACAAAACCAACCAGGGCAGCATCAAACCTTGTATACATACCAACAAGGTCAACCCTTGCAGGGGTAGGGTCAAGGTCAAGTCCTGTAGTAGCAGGCTCAAAATCCTATTATCCTAGATCAACAGGTTTAGGACCCTGTCTACCAAGGGCACCAGGTACAAAACCCCAGAGTCAAGGTAAACAAGTGTATCAACCTTATGCCCAAAAACTACAGGTCCATAACCCTCTTGTTCAGGGACAATAGGCTCAACAACCCTATGTTCCATGACAACAGGTCCCATATCCATATGTCCAAGGTCAACATGCTCAACAGCCTTTTAACCCATATGTTTCCTATCAGCAACCTATGCCTGGACAGTTCCAAGGTATTCAATGATATAATCCTCCATATGGTAAAGGTAATCTACAATGGGGGTAGCCTCAGATGCCATATGGCCAAAATCCCCCACTGTGGGGCCAAAATCCTTATCAATAGGGATGGGATCCTCCCTCTGGGCATGCTTATCGACCTCCCGTGCCTTTTAACACTCAATTACCTTTCTTGGCCACACTTCAGTTTCCAGATGTATCATGCCTTACGAATGATCCAATCCTTCATTCATCGTACTGCCCTCTGATGCCAACCAAGATACCAAGTGATTTCCAAAATCTCAATGGAAAATCTAAAGAAGATCCCCATGCCCATGTGATGACATATCACCTCTAGTGCTCGCTAAACTCGTATGTGGATGGTTCCATCCATCTTCGTCTTTTCCAACGAACCCTCACGGGTGTTGTAGCGAAATGGTACATCAAGCTACCTCAAAGTACTTTCCATGACTTCAATTCATTAGCCAAGGCTTTCCTCACGCATTTTCAGCTGCTGGTTCGCTATGAAACAAGCACCTATTTTCTCACATCACTTAATAAAGACACTACGACGCATGTCTCTAATCATATCCATGACTGGATACGTAGACATTGCTTGATCAAATTTGAGATAGCTTATCAGTTTCTCACTGAATGGTTTACCAAATCATTCGCAACCCCAATTGCTTGCGATATATCTATGGGTGGATGCATCACTGAAGAACAAGCCATCTCTCGTGCCCAGTACTTGGATATGATTTACTCTCAGTCTGGCACTTTATACAAGTTGTTACCCAATGCTTTGCGGCCCTGATTTGGTCCTACAATAACAAAGTCACCAATTGTTCCTCCTGTTGATGGAGTTACTGGTTCAGTATCCTAGAACACTGCTAAAAGTTCTTACAAACCAAATTCGGTCTCGAATTCTGCTGCTAATAGTTCATCTGAAAATCCACCCAGCCATGGTAAAACCTCAAAGGTCCACGTTGTTTAGTCTACCGCAGTGGACAAATCCTTGAAAGGAAAAAAGAAATGGAAAGGTAAAGCTAAAGCTGATGCCTCGAAACAGGGTCCTCACAAATTGTCTGCTGGCGAATCTTCGCAACGGAAAGCTAAGTATCCCTGACTCCTTTGCAAGGAGGATCACTAGACTAAGGATTTTCCTCGATGATCCGAAGTTAGTCGCTTGGTCAAAGGTAGCCCTGTTGTCCTTAAAGAGCAGTTTCCATCTCAGCAGACCCAAATGGTACACCAACCTCGATTTTCTTCCTCTGGATTTCAAGTGTTCATGATGAGCACACCCATTAATGTGGCCACTGGGTCGAAATATTATTAAACTCTACCTCCGATAGCTAAGAAAGAAAAATAAGTTGCACCTTCTTCTTCTACCCCAAGTTTTGGCCCTCTGCAAATTGAGTGACCTAGCCTTGATTCCACTGTGCAGCCACCCTATCGAGGTGTGCTGTGGAAATCCTCATATAATCCCAATGCTGATGTCTCTCAACACTACAATATTGTTAAGGATTTGGCTCAGGCGTCGTCAGCCATGTTGACTCTCGACGTACTCCAAACCTGCCCATCACAACGGAAATATTTTCTGTCAGCTATTGGGGGTATTCATCCCACCAATTCTAATTTGATATGTTTCGATCTGGAGAACCATGTTCCATAGCTCCCTCATTAGATTTCCTTTCCTATTCAGGTAATCATTAATGAGAATACCATCCAATGCACTGTCATCGATGAAGGTGCCTCCACCCGGATCATGTAAACAACATGTTGGAAGGCTATTGGTTCCCCTGCACTAAGCTAGTCTCTGAAGACTTTGGAAGCTTTTGATGGGCATGATTCATGACCCTTCGGTGTCTTACCTAACCTTGCCATCACCTTGGAAGGCAAAACCATGCAAATCGAAGTAGAGATTGTTGATGCCAATCTTAATTATAATCTTCTACTCGGCCAATGTTGGACCCATGCCATGCATGTTGTGGCCTCCTCTTTGTTTCACGCGATCCGTTTTCCCCATCAAGGGAAGATTGTCACTGTCGATCAGCTATCTTTCTTTGCCTCTTCCTCCTTGGATGGTAATTTTTCGTAAGTCAAGCACTCTGGTGCTCCCTATGATAGTGTGGGGGCGGGTCTCTTCAAAGATTCTCCGTTAATGGGAATTTTTCCACTCCCATCTCCTCATGTTGCCTTTGTCAAAATTATTCCGGTCAAATATGATCCCTGGGTCATACCTACACCAGATCTTATTGACACTTGGGGTGAGGTTATGCTTATTAGTCCCGCCAAAGTCAATTACGTGGAAATTGTTTCGGCTTTGAACTCCACATCCTCTAATTTTTATATGTCAAAGACCTCTCTCGATATGTACTCTCAAACCCATTGGCTTGGCACTTTGGAATCATTTGATCCCTTAGCCGAGACCTTCCTTGCTGATGAAGGTATCATGGAAATCATGTCTTCCGAGGAACCACCATGGATCAATACTCATCATCGCTCCTCATTCTCGTCTCCCCTGATGGTCATGTCTACCTCTTTTGAAGAGTCCTCTTCTCCATTGCTTATTTATGTGTCAGTTCATCCTGACATGATCAAGATCTTTGAACCAAGAGCACCGTTATCCATTCATGGATTTAGGATTTTTCAACCTCCCCAAGTTTTCACCGATTTTCCTCTGACTTGTAACCCCCCCTCACCCATGGGGCATGGGGGCAAAGACTTATATAAGTTGTGCCTCATTATTTGGCCGAGTCAATGCTTACTCGTCATGACAATGGTAAAACTTTAGCGTCCTTCTGTGTTGATTGATTATTCGAGTCCCATCGTGGATTCCCTCAAAAAGTACTATGCTTAGGTCATCTTGCATGGTTACTTATGTACATTAGTGTTTGATTCATTTTTGTACAGTGTTGTTTTGTGTGATAATATTCAAACAACTTTCCTGTTTACTATGATTTTCTTGCTTTGCAGATGTCTACAACTCCTCACGTTGGTTTCACCGATGGGGCTTTCCATATTACCCGGAACCTACTATCCGCAACATGGGCTATCTATGACCCTAATGGTGAGTTGATTGACCTTCAAGGTATCTTCTTGGGTCATACAACCAACAACATTGTTGAATACAGTGCAGCATCGAATTTTTGTCAGAAGCCATCACTTTGGGCATCAGGGAATTGGTTGTCAACCTGGATTCACAACTTGTCGTCCTTCAACTGAACGGGCAATATTCCATTAGGAAACCTCAAATATTATGAATGTATCCCCGTATCCTTATATTGTAAAGGCATTTCGATTATAATACATATCATCATATTCCATGAATACATTGACATATGCATTAGCTAATTACATGTTGGATAGATAATCTCCAAACATGTAAAAAGATAAGACAAACAATTTGTACCATAATAGATAGGAAAATACAACACACACACAGATATCTGTGTGTGTGCGTGTGTATGAGAATGTTTGGTACATGAGAAGCCCAAAAAATAATATGTGTGTTTACAATAACATCAGTGGCTCGTAGGCCTCATACATTCGTGGCATGCAGGCCTCAAAAAATATGTAAGTGCTAGACCTAGGAACTACTCAGCATGGTGGTCATGGCAGCACAAGACAGCTCGTACTACACAACTCAGTAGTCGACAGATATGATCTAAAACTCCCACTGTATGCCTCCGGTACTGATGGGGCATGTCTCCTATCTGAGCATACTCTGGAATACCATGAGTGAACCCCTCGAGGTTCCTCATGATCTCCTCCTCCTTGTCACTCCCTTCGTGATAAGGGCCGATATCATTGATAGGTTGAGGAACACGCCTGGCTATCGAGGACATCCCGGCTAGCCACTCTAGTCCAACATCTGCATAAACAAGAGAAATGTTGTAAGCATGCATATACCAAAAATCAATTAAAAAAATCTCAAAATTAAAAATTTTGATTTTTTACCTTTATCATTGAAGTTCTCTTCATCCAGTAAGGGCATATTTGGATCTCCATGGAAATCAGTGCCTCTATACAACTAGTCCTCGACGATGATCTTCTGTCATCATAGACATGAGAAGAATGTAGGTCGGTATTATATATGCCGACCCCCAGTGATCCTGGGCATCAAACGACTCCAGCAGGCCATCCGTGGATCACGTGGCGTAAGAGGATCAACCTTAGTCAACTGGTACTAGAAAAATGGCACTCGTTCCAGGAAAAATGTCACAAGTATTGATCCAAAGCCAAATTGCTTCATATTCCCTGCCTTGGCCTTGGACAACTGGTGCTTAATGTTCATATTCATGGCCTCTGCACAATTGAAGATTGTAGGAGTTGTGCAGTTAATAGCATAAATGAACTTCGACTTGTTAGTCTCATGTTCCACTTGGGACCCCATTGTTCTGTTGATAGTCAATAGGAGCACCCCCAGTGTCAGATCCCGCATACTAGAAATCTTTATCTTCCCACTCTTGGATTTCAGGCCCTCAGGGTAGTGTTTGACAAGCAGGGAAGATATCATTGCCCTAACCAGACGTGACCCATACAAGTTCACTGGCTCACCTCTGTGAGAGTCTAATGATGAAGTATATATTTGAAGTTGTGAACTCCATATCCTGGTCCCCAATGAAGAAAATCTTCCAATTAATGTCCCAAAGGCCTATCAAGTATCGAAGCAACTCGGGTTGGGCCCGCATCCCTGTTGTAAGGAAGAATTCGAGGATCTCAGAAGCCCTCAAAGCCTCCATGCAGTTTGGATCATTCAGTTCCTGGGTGTCAACATCTTCATGTTCTCTTTCCTTCCAATCCACTATTTTAGGAAATTTCTGTCCTTCAAAAGCCATTAATTTAAGTCATATAAAATCATTGGTAGATACAATTCAAGCTGAAATGGTCACTTCTTGAGAAAACTGATTTTTTCCCTATCCATGGCACTGATGCACCTATTTTAAAAATAGTTGTGCCAATTGGTGTGAATGGTCACAAAAATCACCCTTGTGGGTGCAATCCCATGCCTGGAAATCACGTCGACTGAGGGTGAAATTTTTTCTCAAAAACCTCACTAAAAAGCCAAAAAATGGCTAAACACATAAATGAATAACATGAAAATGGAGCTCAGGGCTTCAGCTGGAACGTGGAGCTGACAACTAATCGATTAACCTCCCGTATCGCTTGCAATATGCTCCCGAACAACTAGGGAAAAAGTTGGTAAAAGATCTTCACTGCAAAGGTAAAATGGTTAAAGGTAAAAATATATTTAATTTTAGCCTTTTTATCCTTTTTTCATGAAAATATCAAGTTTTGTAAATATTTTTGACCTATTTTACCTCAAGGAATCGATAATATGCTTTGCATTACTTGTGCAGCAACAGGTGATGGATGTTCGATGATGGCGATGAGTCACATTTTAGCTCTTTTATCAACTCGTTAAACTCATATGAAAAGATTTCCCAGTACTTTTCCCTTTTTGACTCGTTAAAGAGAATAAAAATGAGGTGTCTACTTTCAGCTCTTTTATGACCCTTTAAAAGTGAAAATATGGCCGAGACATTATCATTTCAAACTCGTTAATGGATGCGAAATGTCGTGCGCCAAGTATAAGTTTGCCCCTTTTTCGGGCTGGGATGCACTATTTACGAAAAAGGTACTTGTTAGGTCCCTATAATACTAGTGATTACCGCATTACTATTATAGTTGTATCCCTTATTAATATTGTTATGCCCCTATTGTCCCCATATTGTTGTTACTGTGCCCCATAGAATCCATCTATTTTTATTTTTCTGGCTTTATATTATTATTGTTAGGTCTGCTAGGTTATATTGCGACTCCTTAGACTCATATATATAGAAAGGAGGTTTTGTCATTTGAATCATCCAAGAATTATTCATTTATGTAATGTAAAGGAGGTTTCTCCCTCGAGGAGGCTAAATTCTAAGGCATTGATCTATCCTTTCTATCTTTTGTGAGCTGGTTTTATAACATTTGGTATCAGAGCTTTGGATTCTAGGGTTTCGCTACTTCAAATAGGTCATTGTGGAATTTTCGATATAACTTTTTTTATGTGACGTTTCAGAAGCTTAAAAAAAAACCCATTTGAGAATAAATCATGCTGAACCTCGGGTCCAAATTTTATAGCTTTTCGCACTATATTTACGGAGATATGATCTGAGGAAGTTTATCCTTTCGCAGACTCCTAAATTACATTCCAAATACGTGACTTGGGAAAAATTGTCATAAATTTCTCTCTGAGCATCGGATTGAAATTTTGTCAGAGGTACAGAAAGAGGATAGATTGTAGTTTCTTGTATATATTGTTCAAATCCAAAGTTCAAAGCAATGACTCGTGGCATGTCGTACAAGTTTTCTCTATTGAACTAGTCTATAATCAGGTCACTGTGGGAGATTTGGCATAACTCTTTCCTGGAGAATCAAATTTGGATCAGATTGGTGGCATTGGAAAGAGCACGTAGAGGGTTACTCCAAGTTACAATTTTAGAACTAGATGATTTGAAATTACAAAGATACATTAGATTCAATATCGAGGTCCTACAAAGTGAAAAAAGGTGTGTAGTTTTTTTAAAATTTTTGCATAAGCTTGGTTTGAAAAATTGGTTTGAAGGAATTCGAAGGGCATAGTAAAGCATTATTATTGGTAATTGATGCCCCGAGGAAAGAAAATGCAAACACCTAGTAAGCAACCTGAAAGCTCTAGCATGACTCATGAAGAAGAGGAAAAAATGCAACATGATATATCAAAATTATGAGACCAAGTGCAACAAGTGTCACGTGCACAAAAAGTAACAAAATCTAATATGGATGGTTTAAAGAATGATGTAGAAGCTAAGGTGGATGGTTTAAACTAAGGCATAGAAGCTAAAATGGATTTTTTAAAGAAAGGCAAAGAAGCTAAGATGAATGACGTCGAAGCGAAGATGGACAATTTGAAGATAGGCATGGAAGATTTGAACAAAGATTTGAAGACAGATTTGACAAAGTTTCTACAAGAAATGCTTACTAATGGTGAAAGGGTAGTAAAGTAAACTCATGATGAGAACAAAAGAAATGTTAATCATGATTTCATAGACTCTAATGTTGCATCGAAGACCAACCATATTCCAAAAATCGATATGAGGATGTTTGATGGCAAGGATCTCGCAGCATGGATATTACAGATGGAGCAATTTTTCGATCTCAATAATGTGAAAAACACACAAAATGTATGTATTGCAACTTTATATTGGAACCAAATCAGTTTCTATGGTATCAATGGCTTTGCTCTCGTAAACAAATTATCACTTGGGCAATTTTTACGGAAGAATTGATAGCACATTATGAGGATACAAAAAGCAACACTTTTTTTAGCCAATTGATAAGTCTTAGACAAAAGGGTTCAATAATGGAGCACATTGAGGAGTTCCAAAATTTAACATAAGGGTAAAAAATATTCCAGAGGAGCGTAGGATTGATGTGTTCATAGGGACTTTAAAGGATAATATCCGATATGATGTTCGCCTTTGGGAACCTGATTCATTAGAGAAGGCATTCATGTTAGCAAGAAAAATGGAAAGAAAAATTATGGCAACCAGGAAGCATACCACTCACAACTATAAAGATGGAAGTGTTGTTGCCCCTAGTCTTCCACAACCTATAAGGTTGACACAACAAAAATTGGAAGAAAAAAGAGCAAAAGGGCTTTGTTACAGTTGTCATAGAAAATACACTAAAGGTCATAAGCGTGTTGAGAAGAAATTTTTCTACGTAGATCGTGAAGAGGAAGAAGAAAAGGAGCAAGAAAGGTCAAAAGAAGAGGACATACTCCAGGAACAAAGCCAAGATAAAGAAGAAATGAATCTGACCATATCTCGTAATGCATTGGCTGGAATCACCGCTCCTCAATCCATCAAGATAGAAGGACAAATCAGGAAGAAAAAGGTAATAGCATCGATTGATTCAGGAAGTACCCACAATTTTATTCATTGTAAGATAGAAAAATAATTGAATTGCTTCCTGTATCCAGCACCAGAGTGTCAAGAGATGGTTGCAAATGGAGGAACGATAAATTTCTCTAGAAAGTGCTGTAATATCAAGCTATCCATGGGAGAATATGTATTGACTAGCCCAATGCTTTCCTTTCCAATGGGAGGTGCTAATGTTGTACTAGGAGTCCAATGGCTACAATCCTTGGGTACAATAGTGTTTAATTTTCAAGAACCTTTCATGAAATTTTATGTGGAACGAAAGGAAGTTGAATTAAGTGGCATTGCATGGAAACCAGGAAAGATAATTACCTCTTACGGTATTACAAAGCTTCTAAAAAAGGAACAAAGAGGTGTAATTTCACAATTATGTTCGCTAGATGTTTCCACATCGGAATCATCTATTTCTCCAGATCTCCAAGAAATCTTGGATAATCATTCCAAGGTATTTGAGACTTCCAAAGGTCTCCCACCTATTCATGATCATGGTCACTGCTATTCATCTGATTCTAGGAAGTGTTCCTCCAAACATCAGACCATACAAATATCCCTATGCCCAAAAGAGTGAAATTGAACGTATGGTTACAGAAATGCTAGAGGCTGGTATAATTCAACCTAGTCAAAGTTCTTTCTCTGCTCCAGTAGTATTGGTGCACAAGAAGGATGGATCATGGTGCATGTGTCCGTATTATAGGGAGGTCAACAAGCTCACTATTAAAGATAATTTTCCCATTCCTGTCATTGATGAATTACTGGATGAATTGGATGGATCAATTTACTTCATCAAGTTGGATCTTCATTCAGGACATCATCAAATCAGAATATATACTGAAGACATTCCAAAAATATCATTTAGAACTAATGAGGGTCATTATGAATTTTTGGTCATGCCTTTTGGCCTTACCAATGCACCTTCTACATTTCAAGTTTTGATGAATTCCATTTTCAAATCCTTCCTTAGAAAAATTGTGTTAGTACTTTTTGATGATATACTAATCTACAACAAGTCTTGGAAGGATCATGTTGAACATGTCGACATGGTGCTACAACTATTGGAGGAGAAACAATTATATGCCAAAATATCCAAATGTTTCTTTGGAGTACAAGAGGTAGAATATCTAGGTCATGTTATATCTCATGAAGGAGTTAAGGTAGACCCTAGCAAAATTAAAGCCATTAAGGAATGGAAAATCCCCACATCCCTAAAGCATTTGTGAGGATTTCTCGAGTTGAGAGGGTATTATCGCAATTTTGTTAAGAATTATGGGAGAATAGAAACACCTCTAACAACATTATTGAAGAAAGATGCATTTTCATGGACTCCAGAAGCAACAAAGGCCTTCGAACATCTTAAAGAGGCAATGTGCCAAGCACTGGTCTTAGCTACACTAGACTTCACAAAAACCTTTATTGTGGAATGTGACGCTTCAAGAAATGGAATTGGTGTTGTTTTAATGCAAGATGAAAGACCCATTGCTTTTGAAAGTCATCCAATCAAGGGAAAGTTTTTACACAAAGCTATTTATGAGAAGGAAATGTTAGCAATACTACATGCACTTAAGAAATGGCGACCCTACCTAATGGGAAGACACTTCAAGGTAAAAATATATCATGATAGCCTTAAATACTTTTTAGAACAAAGATTATCCTCTGAAGAGCAACAAAAGTGGGTCACAAAGATGCCGGGTTATGACTTTGAAATCATCTACAAAAAAGGGAAGCAAAATGTGGTGGCAGATGCACTCTCAAGAAAGGATGAGGATGTGGAAGCATTGTTGTGCACCATTTCTAGTATCCAACTAGATTGGATAAACGAAGCAAGGGAGGAATGGAAGAACGATGAAGAAGTGTAGGCACTTATTCGAAAGTTACAACAAGATTCCAGTACATCTGATACATTTAGCTGGCAAAATGATTCATTATGGTACACAGATCGCTTATACCTCTGTAAGAATTCCCAACTCAAACAAAATATTATTATGGAATTGCACAGTTCTCCATTAGGAGGGCTCTCAGGATTTTTAAAAGCTTACCATAGGGTTAAGAAGGAATTTTTTTGGGACGGCCTTAAATCGGATATTCAAAAGTTTGTGGCAGAATGTTTGGTTCGCCAACAAAATAAAGTTGAAACAATTAAGACCCCAGCTCTATTAAAACCTTTATCCATTCCAAGCCAACGTTGGGAGCAGGTTTCAATGGATTTTATCACAGGTTTACCCAAGTGTGAGGGAAAGAGTGTCATCATGGTGGTAGTTGACAAACTTACCGAGTATGCACACTTTTCTGCATTATCACATCCATTTAAAGCCAGTACAGTTTCTAGTGCATTTATGGAAACAATTCAAAAGCTACATGGAAACCCAAAGATTATTGTAAGTGACAGAGATCACATTTTCACTGGAAATTTTTGGACATAATTATTTTCTTGTCTTTGTACTCAGTTAGCTCATAGCTCTTCTTGTCATCCTCATTCTGATGGGCAAACCGAGATAGTAAACAAGTGTTTGGAAGGATATCTTCGTTGCTTTGTATCTGATAAACAGACACAATGGGTTAAATGGTTGCCTCTGGCTGAATGGTGGTATAACACTTCCTTCCATACAACAACAAAAATGACCCCATTTATGGCACTTTATGGATATCAGCCACCATCCATCACATCATATTTAAGAGAAAATTCTAAGGTTCAAGCAGTGGAACATCACATCAAACATCAACAACAAATAGGAAAAATTTTAAGAACCCCCCCAAATTTACATGTATAATAAATGGGCAAATCTCCATGGTATATAGGAAAAATGGAAGGCGATTTTATCAATAATATGATATGTATATATAATTTTTTGGCGAATCTCTTACCAGGCATGGCAAATATTTTACTTAATTATAAAATCTTGTGTTTATTGAATACACAAACGAAATCATTGCATTTCTTTAAAATATCTTTTGAAATCAAAATTACCAAAATTACATATCGATAACCTAGTGGGTGTAGGATAAAATTCACCCGTGCCATTCATAGAAAGCATGAGAAAAAACCTAATACTATATATAAAACCAAGAAAAATTCAAATTCATCACTTCTAGGGACCTCGTAACCACCCTGCCAATACAAAAGTATGTTCCTGTTTGCAATTAGAAAAATTACCCAAATTACAATCTGTTTACTCTAGCATATGTTGGAAAGTTATCGAAGGATGACTAGTGCAATCAATCGATTCCTTTTAGCCCTTGATTTATTTCAGTTTAAAACAAAAGTATACAAATATACTTGTCCAATGTCTATGCTTTAACCATTCACCTTAAGATGTTTTTACAATATAATTTCCTAAATCTATTTAATATCTTCATTATCATAAAAACCAACCTATATCCATCTTAAGTCCACATCTACCACTCTTAGGGGGATGAAATCTATTTATCCCTCTAAGCACTTGGTAGACCCAGAATTAAGATGGATCTAAGATGATAAAATTTCCCATTTAAATAGTCTAGGCTCACATTAATACCATGGTATTACCATGGGTCAATACCATGGGTTATCATAAACCTGGAGCTTAAAAATTACTATTAGTAATTTATAAAAATTAATAAAATTAATAGTTGATTTTTATTTTATTTTTTATTTTAACCAAGCTAAAATGTTTAACATACATTAAATTACAACATCCATTTTTACTCTTGATCGGATCAAATATTTTTCACTCTATGCTAGTTTGCATATCACGATATTTGATACCTCTCGGGGGTTAGTAGATCTAGAGTAAAGATGGATATATGCTGGTTTAATTCCCCCATTTAAATAGGCTACATTCCAGGTGAATACCATGGGTCAATACCATGTGCCATTTTGGTGAATACCATGGGTCAATACCATGTGCCATTTTTATTTTTATTAATACTAATATTAGGGTTAATAATGTTTTTTGCATGGTATTAATAACAATCTAGTCCATGGTATTTGTCCCATAGTATTTTTCCCATAGGTTTCACCTAAATATAACGAATTTTTTGAGTGTTCGTAAATATAAGGTGACTTATGGAGTAAATATAAAAAAAATGTTTTATTTGTTTACCATACCTCTCGTTTATTTATATTTTTATTAATTTACCATACCTCTTTTACAAATATGGTATTTGACCCATAGGATTCACTTAAATAAAACCTCTTTCTTGAGCCTTCATAAATAGAATGAGCGTTATGGACTAAATATAAAAAGAGGTTTTATTTATTTACCATGCGTCTAGTTTATTTATATTTTTATTTATTTACCATACCTTTTGAGTAAGTATAAAAAGACGTTTTATTTATTTACCATACCTCCACTTTACTTATATTTTTATTTGTTTACACCCTTGCATGTATATAAGGTGACTTATGGAGTAAATATAAAAAATGTTATATTTATTTACCATACCTCTCATTTATTTATATTTTTATTAATTTACCATACCTCCTTTATAAATATGGTATTTGGGCCTTTGGCCCATAGGATTCACTTAAATAAAACCTATTCTTGAAAATGGGCGAATGGATTCACTTAAATAAAACCTATTCTTGAAAATGGGCGAATGGAAGGTTGTAACTCCTAATTTCAAGGGCAAAATTTACCTTTTTTACCCTCTCCCTTAAAATAAGGTGGGCTATTTGAGGTGATTTGTAAAAATGTACTATGATACAAAATATTCGCCCACTAAAAATTTAAAACCCCTTAATTTCGCCAAAGGGCGAACATTCGCCCCTGAAATTTTCTATGACAACAAATCCTCCAACTCTTAAAGGATAACCTCATGTTTGTACATAATACAATGAAACAACAGTTAGATCAACATCGCAACAAAATAAGTTTTGATGTAGGTGATTGGGTATTCCTACGGGTACAACCATATAAACAAATGTCCCTAAAGCAAGCTAAGAAGGATAATAAATTATCACCAAAGTATTATGGTCCGTACAAGGTGTTGCAAAAGATTGGTACTATGGCATACAAATTGGAGCTTCCTTCAGCTTAACGAGTGCACCCAGTTTTCCATGTTTCATGTTTAAAGAAGGTTATAGGTGACAAGCTCCCAGTTCAAACCATATTTCCAGAACTTGAGGAGGAAGGAAAAATTATATTGGAACCAGAAGCAGACATAGAAACAAGAACTCGATAGCTACAAAATCGATCAATTTCGAAGTATCTCATAAAGTGGAAGAACTTATCCGCTGAAGATTCCACATGGTTGGATGAGAATTTTATACAGAAGCATCCAAAACTACTCAAGCGTTGAGGACAACAATTTTTTGAAGGAGAGAGGCATGTTAGGTCCCTATAATACTAGTGATTACCCCATTACTATTGTAGTTGTATCCCTTATTAATATTGTTGTGCCCCTATTGTCCCCATATTGTTATTATTGTGCCCAATAAAATCCCTTTATTGTTGTTTTTGTTGCTTTATATTATTATTGTTAGGTCGGCTAGGTTATATTGTGACTCAAACTCCTGTATATAGAAAGGAGGTTTTGTCATTTTTATCATCAAATAATTGTTCATTTATGTAATGTAAAGGAGGTTGCCCCCTCGAAGAGGCTGAATTCTAAGGCATTGATCTATCTTTTCCATCTTTTATGAGCTGGTTTCATAACAGTACTCCTTGACTGAAATGGTCAAGTGGTTCTCTCAAGTATTTTTTTCTACCTTTTCAAGTTCAAGAAACACAAATGTATGAAAAGGGACCATGTGGAGTTTTCTTTTATGTGTCTTTTTCAAACTCCCTAAACATGAAAAAGATACCAAGTTACACTTTTGTTGGACTCGTTAAACTATTAAACGACATCAAATTTGTCACCATGATGAACATGAGCTTCTCCTTCCTAGGGCTTGTTAAACTAACTAGGTCAAATTCGTCCAAAGGATGAACTTACAGTCCAAGAATATGTTATCCCCTTCAAGCTTACGATTAAAAAATAATTGGGGTACTTGCCAAAAATGGTGGTGGAAAATTTGGAAATCCATCAGTCATGTCGGTAGCTCACTCTTGAACGTGACACTCCTTCCTTCATGTCAGGATAGGACATCCTCCTTTGCATCATTGAATTTCTTGGGTTTTGGCCATTTACTTTTGCCTCCCATCTAATCTCTGTTGTGTCTTCATGACCACCAATCCTATGGATCCAAAAGCTGCCAAACTTTTGGTCGTGTCACCGATATGTTCAAGAGTTCTCCTTGTGTAGTTGCACTTACCTCTAATTCTCTATATCATCCAAAATCATTTTGCATCCTCTTGTCTCGCGTCGATGGTGTGGGATTCATTGTGGCCCTCCTTGAACACGGTCACTATCTGTCGACTTCAACTCATTATCCAGGAAGTTGACCGAGAGACTCCCTTCCAGTACCTTAGTGCTTGCATGCCCTAATGACAAGTTCTTCATGCTCGATGACAAGTTCACATCATTGGATTTTGATCGAGTGACTTCATGGGTGTTCAACTTCAGTTCCTGTATTCACATTCCATGAATTGTGCTGATAGTACCTTGAGGACCATTGCCATTATTGCTGGTTTCTCTCATGCTTGTTAACATTTTACATCATTCACTGGTAATCAAGTGACTTTCTAGCATGTTTGACGTCAACAAACCTATTTGCATGCTAGGATATGTACTTTGATCAAGTCGTGTTGGAGTGCAAGACATTGGACTACATTCACACAAGTCTAGGTTTCGAAGTGTTGTGACATGGTTATGATGATATGCATGTCCCTTTCAAAAGGCTGGCTATGACTAGACCCTGAGTTATCATATGTGATAATTCTAATTATTAGATGTCTGCAACCATACCTCAGTTTCATTATGATCCTCAGTTTACATGATCATTCTCTAGATGGCTACATCCATGCCATGATTCATGTATCATTTGACAGAGATCTCAGTCTACATATATAGATATTTGTACATTCTTGAATGTTTTCCGATGATAGATCAGCTCCACGCATTGATTTATAAAGAATTTCATCCCTCACTCCTGGTCGGCCTTCATGCTTTAGGGGACATCTTCTACCAAACATTTTGTCACTCTCCTTGTACTCCCCATTCCCTGATCCTAGAGGACCCATACAGTGAACCCCGCATGCTTTTCCTTCATGAAGAAACTCCCATTGTGTCCTGCTTCAATGAGCAGAACATTTTCCTTTTGCACCATTTCCCCTGAAACTTCTATTTTGTCTTGTTTACAAGACCGACAATAATGGCCTTTGTCTCCCCTGCACCAATGTGCAGAGATTAGCACTACTCCTCGCACTGACCGGAGTGACTGAGCTGTGTTCCAGTCACACCGGTGCTGTTATGGAATGTTTTTTAAGTTATAGCGGAAGCCTCTAGCTCTAGAAGCTCCGTAACAGAAGTCTCGTAAATGGTTTGGATGGATGGGGTCAAGGATGGCAGTTTGGGCTCCTTTCCCCTATAATTATGGAACTACGTCAAGGGATAAGTCCTTCTCCATGAGAAGAGGATCCATCTCCCATGCATATTTCCTATATAAACCTCTCTTCATCCCAAGCACAAGCTAGTCATAGTTACAATTTTGGCTGAGAGTGAGTATACTATTTTGGATTAGATAAGCAAGATATTACTAGTTGTAGCCATCTAGTTGTGTGAGGGAGAAGCATGTTTGGTTTCGAGTGAAACCTAAAGGGAAGAGCCTTTAAACTATTGTTGTTTGAAGCCATCATGGAATGCTAGAAGAAGTGTGTGGGAACCTGGTCTTGTCGGGGAAAGACTACGACGTCAAGAAGAATGGTTGTAATCTGTCTTTGACATTAATATATATAACTATTGATTGATTTCCTACATGTTTTGTAATATTACATATCCATGTATTAATGCTTCTTGACTCATTAAGTAGGTTGAATTGCAATTTGTCTATTATTATGTTTGTGTGTTGTTGTTGTTCACTTGTTTCAGGAATTTGAAGAAGGAAGCGAGAGATTGCTAGAGCAGGCAAGTGAGGACTTCATCAAGCAGGATAAGTGACCAAGATGTAGGCCCTCTTGATTGATTCTAACCTAAGGAAATCTTCCATAGAATGTGTCTGTTGTGGCTAGACCCATTATCGGGCTAGAGGAATTCGTTCATGTCCCCACTTATAATTTTACTTCACCACAATAATGTTGATAATTAGATATTATATGCTTGGAAACTGCATCTAGGTAATACTTTGTAGATCAATAGAATGTAATGGCCAGTAATAGGATTTACGTCATGAAACAAAATGTAATAAAGTTGTATATTTTCATTTTTAGTGAATAGCGAATATATTTCTATTTTTTAATGACCAAATTGCACTTAGTATATTTATATATTTTTCTATCCATCATATGTAAAATGTATCTTCCAATAATCCTTTTTCAAATTCATTTAAGTTTCTTGATTTAAATAACCACATTTTTGAAAGGTACGTGCCAATGCCATAAATTTTGTGCAATTGGTATGAGAAATATGGTGCCAAATACTTTTGATAAGATTCTATTCTCTCTACATCTACTTTTTATAAACAAATTAAGTAATAATTTACAAAACCTTTTCACAATTTGTTTGAAGAATAATGAAAATGCAATAAAATTTAGAATATATCAAATAAACAGTCCCCTACAATATATGAAAATGCATCTAATTTGAAAAGGACATTGATATTCAATACATGGTGAATGTTTTCATGTACAATGGATTTATTTTTTTCATAGCTTTCAACATCAATTAGTTTTGTCATATTTGGCTTATGCATGTGTTGTCACATTTTTCTTTTGATAATGGTACATAGTGTGTGTGCATTGTGTTTGTTTCAAATGATATTATGTCAATTGTTTTAGAACAATTTGATTAGCTAAATAAATATTGACAATGGAGTTAGTTATGGACATCCATACTTGAATATTTGATTTGAAAACGATTTATATCCATTGTAAAAAAAATGGTCTAGCTATCTTTCCCTTTTCATATGGCATTGCCATAATTATGAGATACACTTGCCAATGATTAACCATTGTTTTGTTTTATATCACATCAGTTGTTATATAATTTTGTAATCAATGCAATTCCTTTTGATCAAAACCCATAATTGCATTGCCAAAGGGCTAGGAAATGTAAAGTCTCAAAGATTCTACATTGAAATTTGTTGCTACTAAATAGTATTTTGCACTAAAAATATTATTTCCACAATAATATGCTATAGTTGATGGTAAATTGAATCCAATATTTTCACATTACGCTTCATATGTTTGTAGTGATTTTGAAGATCTTTGCAGAATATTGATAAGTAGATATTATATCGTTCAAAAATGCATCCAGAAAACTGTTTGTAGAGAAATGGTTTATTGTGGACACTAATAGGATTTTCATCATGAACCAAAATACAATAAGGGTCTATATTTGCATTTTTGTTGAATACCAAAATATATATTTTTTATTTTTTAATGACAAAACTACAATTGATATATTTATCCATTTTACTTGCCATCGTATGCAAAATGTATCTCCCCATAACCCTCTTTCATATTCATTTAAGTTTCTTGAGGTAGGTATCAACATAGTCAAGATATAGTTTCCAATGTCATGAATGCAATAAAATTGGTATAGGAAATCAAGTTCCAAACCATTTTGATATGATTCTAGTGCCTCTAGATCTCCTTTGTCCAAACTATTTAAGAAATGACCTATTAAACCATTTCACATTTCGCTCGAAGAATAAAACAAAAAAAACAAAACTTAGAATGTATCAAATAAAGTCTCATATTACATATGAAAATGCATCTAATCTAAAAATGGCCATTGGTATTTAACATATGGTAATTTTTTTCTTGTAGAGTGCATTAGTTTTTTATTTCATAGGTTTTTAGTGTCTATTCATTTTCTCATATTTTGACTTATGTATTTCAAATTTTTTATATGTTATGTTTATAGTATTATGCAACTGAAGGGAAGAAACCAACACAATAACGAAAATGTTACATTGTTCATTTTTCTTAATTTTGCTTTCACATTTTCTAGCCACTATATATTACTCCTAAAATGTAAAATAATAGTAGTAATTTAATTAGATTCAATACATATTATTAATTAGAGATTATCATAGTTAATATTATTGTCATCCTTAGATATTAGGTCTTGTAGACAAATATCAATACAAAAATAGTAAATCGTGTAAATTCCTTTAATTTGATAGATGGAATTGTGTATTGTGTAAATTGCTATGAATTTTTGCACTCTATCTAATCTAAATGACTTATAAATTGTTATTTTATAAAGAATCAAAACTATAGAAGTTATATTCTAAACGAACCTGAACTTATCACTGTAACATAGATTGAATTTTTCTCATCAATAAAGGCCTCCACATGCTATAAGGAATATTGTTAATGGTTGTTAGGACAGATCATGACATATTTCTCATTATTTCATGTTGCATCAACAAGTATTTTTAATATAGAGTTTTACCAATTGCAAAAATAAATATGTATATTTAGGAATATATGAAAGGAACTATATTAGGACAATCCTTAGGAATGTGGGCACCCTTACAGATCTTGAAAGAGTAAAGGGAATTTGGGCTTGTGAGGTATGTTACACAATTCCTCAACATTATCAACACTGACATGAATGGTTGGCTGGCTGGCCCCTTTCTTATTTTGTTTCCTCTTCTTCTTCCTTTTCTCCTTCAAACTCTCTAAACATGAAAAAGATACCGAGTTACACCTTTGTTGGACCTGCTAAACTATTAAACGACATCAGATTCATCACCATGATGAATATGAGCTTCGTTAAACTTACGAGGTCGGATTCGTCCAAAGGATGAACTTATAGTGCAAGAATATGCTATCCCCTTCAAGCATGTGATTAAAAAATAATTGGTGTGCTTTCCAAAAATAGCGGGGGAAAATTTGAAAATCTATCAGTCGTGTCGGCAACTCACTCTTGAATGTGACACTCTTTACTTCATGTCATGATGGGACATGCTCCTTTGCATTGTTGACCTTCCTAGGTTTGGGCCATTTACTTTTGCCTCCCATTTGATCTCTGTTGTGTCATCATGACCACCAATCCTATGGATCCAAAAGCTACCTAACTTCCAGTTGTGTCGCCGATATGTTCAAGAGTTGTCCTTCTGCAATTGCACTTACCTCTAATTCTCTATATCATCCAAAATCATTTTTCATCCTCTTGTATCACATCAATGGTGTGGGATTCATTATGGCCCTCCTTCAACATGGTCGCTATCTGTCGAATTCAATTCATTATCCAGGAAGTTGACCAAGAGACTCCCTTCCAGTACCTTAGATCTTGCATGCCCTAATGGCAAGTTCTTCATGCTCGACGACAAGTTCACATCATTGGCCTTCGATCGAGTGATGTCACGGGTGTTCGACTTTAGTTCATGTATTCACATTTCGTGAATTGTGCTTATAGTACCTTGAGGACCATTGTCATTATTGGTAGTTTATCTCGTGCTTGTTAACATTTTACATCATTGACTGGTTATCAAGCGACTTTCATCATGTTTGATGTCAACACATCTATTCGCATGCTAGGATTTGTACTTTGATCGGGTTGTCTTGGAGCGCAAGCCCATGGACTACGATCACACAAGTCTAGGTTTCGATGTGGTGTGACATGGATATGATGATATGCATGTCCCTTTCAAATGGCTAGCTGTGACCAAACCCTGAGTTATCATATGTGATCCTTCTCATTATTGGATGGCTATGAGCATACCTCAATTTCGTTATGATCCTCTTTGATAGATGTCCGCGCCCATCCCTAGGTACATTTACATGATAATTCTCTAGATGGCTACATCCATGCCATGATTCATGTATCATTTGACAAAGATCTTAGTCTATCTATATGTATTTGTACTTTCTTGTAGGTTTTCTAATGACAGATTGGTTCCCCGCACTGATTTATAAAGAATTTCATCCCTCACTCTTGCTCGGCCTTCACACTTTAGGGAACATCTGCTACATAGAATTTTGTCACTATCCTTGTATTCCTCCTTCCTTGATCCTGAAGGACCTATACAATGATCCCCACATGCTTTTCGTTCGTGAAGAAACTCCCATTGTGTCCCTCTTCATGAGCAGATCATTTCCCTTCTGCACCATTTCCCCTTAAACTTCTGTTTTTCCTAGTTTACATGACCGACACTAATGGCCTTTGTCTCCCCTTCACTGATGTATAGATATTAGCATTACTCCTCGCACTGACCGGAGTGACTGAGCTGTGTTCCAGTTGTGTTGGTCCTATTATGGAAAGTTTTTTAAATTAGAGCTGAAGCTTCCAGCTCTAGAAGCTCCGTAGCGAAAATCTCGTAAATGGTTTGGCTGGATGGGGTCGAGGATGGCAGTTTGGGCTCCTTTCCCCTATAATGATGGAACTACGTCAAGGGATAAGTCCTTCTCCCATGAGAAGAGGATCCATCTCCCATACATATTTCCTATATAAATCTCCCTTCATCCTAAGCACAAGCTAGTCATAGTTATAATTTTGGCTGAGTGTGAGTATACTATTTTGGATTAGACAAGCAAGCTATTACTAGTTGTAGCCATCTAGTTGTGTGAGGGACACGTGTGTTTGGTTTGGAGTGAAACCTAAATGGAACAACCTTTAAACTATTGTTGTTTGAAGCCATCATGGAATGCTAGCAGAAGTGTGTTGAAACTTGGTCTTGTCAGGGGAAGACTGCGACGTCAAGAGGAGTGGTTGTAATCTCTCTTTGATATTAATATATGCAACTATCAATTGATTTCCTACATGTTTTATAATATTACATATCCATGTCTTAATGCTTCTTGACTCGTTAAGTACGTTGAATTGCATTTTGTCCATTATTATGTTTGTGTGTTGTTGTTGTTCACTTGTTTTAGGAATTTGAAGAAGGAAGCGAGAGATTGCTGGAGCGGGCAAGTGAGGACATCATCAAGCAGGATAAGTGACCAAGATGTAGGGCCTCTTGATTGATTCTAACCTAAGTAAATCTTCCATAGAATGTATCTGTTGTGGCTAGACCCATTATCGGGCTAGAGGAATTCATTCGTGTCTGCACTTACAATTCTACTTCACCAAAATAATGTTGATAAATAGGTATTAGATGCTTTGAAACTACATCTAGTTAATATTTTGTAGAGCAATAGTATGTAATGGCTAGTAATAGGATTTACGTCATGAAACAAAATGCAATAAAGTTGTATATTTTCATTTTTATTGAATAACGAGTATATTTTTCTAATTTTTAATGACAAAATTGCACTTAGTATATTTATACATTTTTCTATACATCATCTGTAAAATGTATCTCCCAATAACCCTCTTTCAGATTCATTTAAGTTTCTTGATTCAAATAACCACATTTTCGAAAGATATGTGCCAATGTCATAAATTTTATGCAATTGGTATAAGAAATACGGTGCCAAATACTTTTAATATGATTATATTCTCTCTACATCTCCTTTTTCTAAACAAATCAAGAAATAATTTATTAAACAATTTCACAATTTGTTTGAAGAATAATGAAATTTCAATAAAATTTAAAATATATCAAATAAATAGTCCCCTACAATATATGGAAATGCATCTAATTTGAAAAGGACATTGATATTCAATACATGGTGAATGTTTTCATGTACAATGGATTTATTTTTTCTCATAGCTTTCAACATCTATTAGATTTTTCATATTTGGCTTATGCATGTGTTGTCACATTGTTCTTTTGATAATGGTACATAGTGTGTGCGCATTGTGTTTGTTTTAAATGATATTATGTCAATTGTTTTATAACAATTTGTTATGAAACCAGCTCAAGAAAAGATAGAAAAGATAAATCCACGCCTTAGAATTTAGCCTCTTCGAGGGGGCAACCTCCTTTACATTACATAAATGAACAATTCTTGGATGATACAAATGACAAAACCTCCTTTCTATATATAGGAGTCTAAGGAGTCACAATATAATCCAGCCGACCTAACAATAATAATATAAAGCCACAAAAATAACAATAGAGGGATTCTATGGGGCACAGAAATAACAATATGGGGGTAATAGGGGCACAACAATATAAATAAGGGGTATAACTACAATAGTAATGGGGTAATCACTAGTATTATAGGGACCCAACATGCCCCTCTCCTTCAAAAAAGTGTTGTCCTCAACGCTTGAGTAGTTCTGGATACTTCTGCATAAAATTCTCATCCTCCCATGTGGAATCTTCAGCGGATAAGTTCTTCCACTTGATAAGATACTTTGAAATTGATCGATTTCGTAGCTGTCGAGTTCTTGTTTCTGTGACTGCTTCCGGTTCCAATATAATTTTTCCTTCCTCGTCAAGTTCTGGCAATATTGTTTGAACTGGGAGCTTGTCGCCTATAACCTTCTTTAAACATGAAACATGGAAAACTGGGTGCAATCGAGAAGCTGCAGGAAGCTCCAATTTGTATGCCATAGTACCAATCTTTTGCAACACCTTGTACGGACCATAATACTTTGGTGATAATTTATTATCCTTCTTAGCTTGCTTTAGGGACATTTGCTTATATGGTTGTAGCCGTAGGAATACCCAATCACCTACATCAAAACTTCTTTCACTGCGATGTTGATCTGCCTGTTGTTTCATTCTATTTTGTGCCAACACGAGGTTATCCTTTAAGAGTTGGAGGACTTGTTGTTGATGTTCGATGTGATGTTCCACTGCCTGAACCTTAGAATTTTCTCTTAAATATGATGTGATGGATGGTGGTTGATACCCATAAAGTGCCATAAATGGGGTCATTTTTGTTGCTGTATGGAAGGAAGTGTTATACCACCATTCAGCCAGAGGCAACCATTTGACCCATTGTGTCTGTTTATCAGATACAAAGCAACGAAGATATCCTTCCAAACATTTGTTTACTATCTCAGTTTGCCCATCAGATTGAGGATGATAAGATGAGCTATGAGCTAACTGAGTACCAAGACAAGAAAATAATTCTGTCCAAAAATTTCCAGTGAAAATGGGATCTCTGTCACTTACAATAATCTTTGGGTTTCCATGTAGCTTTTGAACTGTTTCCATAAATGCAGTAGAAACTGTACTGGCTTTAAATGGATGTGATAATGCACAAAAGTGTGCATACTTGGTAAGTCTGTCAACTACCACCATGATGACACTCTTTCCCTCAGACTTGGGTAAACCTGTGATAAAATCCATTGAAACCTCCTCCCAACGTTGGCTTGGAATGGATAAAGGTTGTAATAGACCCGGTGTCTTAATTGTTTCAACTTTATTTTGTTGGCAAACCAAACATTCCGCCACAAACTTTTGAATATCTGATTTAAGGCCATCCCAAAAAAATTCCTTCTTAACCCTGTGGTAAGTTTTTAAAAATCCTGAGTGCCCTCCTAAGGGAGAAGTGTGCAATTCCATAAGAATCTTTTGTTTTAGCTGGGAATTCTTACAGAGGTATAAGCGATCTTTGTACCATAACGAATCATTTTTCCAGCTAAATGTATCAGAAGTACTGGAATCTTGTTGTAGCTTTCGAATAAGTGCCCACACTTCTTCGTCATTCTTCCATTCCTCCTTTGCTTCGTTTATCCAATCTGGTTGGATAATAGAAATGGCACACAACAATGCTTCCACATCCTCATCCTTTCTTGAGAGTGCATCTGCCACCACATTTTGCTTCCCTTTTTTGTAGATGATTTCAAAGTCATAACCCAACATCTTTGTGACCCACTTTTGTTGCTCTTCAGAGGATAATCTTTGTTCTAAAAAGTATTTAAGGCTATCATGATCCGTTTTTACCTTGAAGTGTCTTCCCATTAGGTAGGGTCGCCATTTCTTAAGTGCATGGAGTATTGCCAACATTTCCTTCTCATAAATAGCTTTGCTTAAAAACTTTCCCTTGATTGGACGACTTTCAAAAGCAATGGGTCTTTCATCTTGCATTAGAACAGCACCAATTCCATTTCCTGAAGCATCACATTCCACAATAAAGGTTTTTGTGAAGTCCGGTGTAGCTAAGACCGGTGCTTGGCACATTGCCTCTTTAAGATGTTCAAAGGCCTTTGTTGCTTCCGGAGTCCATGAAAATGAATCTTTCTTCAATAATGTTGTTAGAGGTGCTGCTATTCTCCCATAATTCTTAACAAACTTGCGATAATACCCTGTCAACCCAAGAAATCCTCGCAGATGCTTTATGGATGTGGGGATTTTCCATTCCTTAATGGCTTTAATTTTGCTAGGGTCTACCTTAACTCCTTCATGAGATACAATATGACCCAAATATTCCACCTCCTGGACTCCAAAGAAACATTTGGATCTTTTTGCATATAATTGTTTCTCCTCCAATAGTTGTAGCACCTTGTCAACATGTTCAACATGATCCTTCCAAGACTTGCTGTAGATTAGTATATCATCAAAAAATACTAACACAAATTTTCTAAGGAATGGTTTGAAAATTGAATTCATCAAACCTTGAAATGTTGAAGGTGCATTGGTAAGGCCAAAAGGCATGACCAAAAATTCATAATGACCCTCATGAGTTCTAAATGCCGTTTTCGGAATGTCTTCAATCTTCATTCTGATTTGATGATATCCCGAACGAAGATCCAACTTGGTGAAGTAAATTGATCCATGCAATTCATCCAGTAATTCATCAATGACAGGAATGGGGAACTTATCTTTAATAGTGAGCTTGTTGAGCTCCCTATAATCTGGACACATGCGCCATGATCCATCCTTCTTGTGCACCAATACTACTGGAGCTGAGAAAGAACTTTGACTCGGTTGAATTATACCAGCCTCTAGCATTTCTGCAACCATACGTTCAATTTCACTTTTTTGGACATAGGGATATCTGTACGGCCTGATGTTTGGAGGAACACTTCCTGGAATCAGATGAATAGCATGATCATGATCACGCATAGGTGGGAGACCTTTGGGAGTCTCAAATACCTTGGAATGATTGTCCAGGACTTTTTGGAGATCTGGAGAAATAGATGATTCCAATGTGGAAACATCTAGCGAACATAATTGTGCAATTACACCTCTTTGCTCCTTTTTTAGAAGCTTTGTCATGCCATTAGAGCTGATTATCTTTCCTGGTTTCCCTGCAATACCCCTTAATTCAACTTCCTTTCCTTCCACAGAAAATTTCATGAAAAGTTCTTGAAAATTAAAAGCTATTGTACCCAAGGATTGTAGCCATTGGACTCCTAGTACAACATCAGCACCTCCCATTGGAATGGAAAGCATTGGGCTAGTCAATACATATTCTCCCATGGATAGCTTGATATTATGGCACTTTCCAGAACAATTTATTGTTCCTCCATTTGCAATCATCACTTGACACTCTGGTGCTGGATATAGGAAGCAATTCAATTCTTTTGCTACCCTACAATGAATAAAATTGTGGGTGCTTCCTGAATCAATCAACACTATTACCTTTTTCTTCTTGATTTGTCCTTCTATCTTGATGGTTTGAGGAGTGGTAATTCCCGCCAATGCATTACAAGATATGGTCGGATTTATTTGTTCTTCATCTAGGCTTTGTTCCTGGAATATATCCTCTTCTTTTGACCTTTCTTGCTCCTTTTCTTCTTCCTCTTCACAATCTATGTAGAATAATTTCTTCTCAGCACACTTATGACCTTTTGTGTATTTGCTATCACAATTGTAACAAAGCCCTTTTGCTCTTTTTTCTTCCAATTGTTGTGGTGTCAACCTTGTAGGTTGTGGAAGACTATGGGCAACAACACTTCCGTCTTTATAGTTGTGAATGGTATGCTTCCTAGTTGCCATAATTTTGCTTTCCATTTTTCTTGCTAACCTGAATGCCTTCTCTAATGAATCAGGTTCCCAAAGGCGCACATCATGTTGGATATTATCCTTTAAAGACCCTATGAACACATCAATCCTATGCTCCTCTGGAATATCTTTTACCCTTATGTTCAATTTTTGGAACTCCTCAATGTGCTCCATTATTGAACCCTTTTGTTTGAGACTTATCAATTGGCTAAAAAAAGTGTTGCTTTTTGTATCCTCATAATGTGCTATCAATTCTTCCGTAAAAATTGCCCAAGTGATAAATTGTTTACGAGAACAAAGCCATTGATACCATACAAACTGATTTGGTTCCAAATATAAAGTTGCCATACGTACCTTTTGTGTGTTTTGCACATTATTGAGATCGAAGAATTGCTCCATCTGTAATATCCATGTGGCGGGATCCTTGCCATCAAACTTCCTCATATCGATTTTTGGAACATGGTGAGTCTTCGATCCAACATTAGCGTCTATGGTATCATGATTAACATTTCTTTTGTTCTCATCATGAGTTTCCTTTACTACCTTTTCACCATTAGTGACACTTTCTTGTAGCAACTTCTTCAATTCTTCCATATCTGTCTTCAAATCTATCTTCAAATCTGCCATGTCTCTCTTCAAATCTGTCTTCGAATCATCCATATTATCTTCCATGCCCTTTATCTTAGATTCCGTACCACTTATCTTAGCTTCTGTTAGCTTTTGTGAGCGTGACATTTGTTGCACTTGTTCTTGTAATTTTGATATATCATGTAGCATTTCTTCTTCTTCTTCATGAGTCATGCTAGAGGTTCCTTACTAGGTGTTTGCATTTTCTTTCCTCGGGGCATTAGTTACCGATAATAATGCTTTACTATGCCCTTTGAATTCCGTTAAACCAAGCTTACACAAAAATTTAAAAAAAAAACTACACACCTTTTTTCACTTTATAGAAGCCTGATATTGAATCTGATGTATCTCTGTAATTTCAAATCATCTAGTTCTGAAATTGCTACCTGTAGTAGCCCTCTGCGTCCTCTTTCCAATGCCACAAGTCTGAGCCAAATTGGATTCTCCAAGGAAGAGTTATGTGAAATCTCCCACAGTGACTTGCTTTTAGACTGGTTCAGTAGAGCGAACTTGTACGACGTGCAACGAGTCACTGTTTCAACCTTTGAATCTGAAACACACATACACGAAACTACGGTCTGTCCTCTTTTTGTACCCTTTTACGAAATTTCAATCCGATCCTCAGAGAGAGAGTTATGACGATTTTCCCGAGGTCACCTGTTTTGAATGTAATTCAGGAGTCTGCAAAAAGGCCAACTTCCTCAGATCATATCTCCAACAATATCATTCAAAAAGCTCTGAAATTTGGACCCAAGGTTCAGCACCAATTCTTCTCAAATGGGTTTTTTTTGCGACTTCTGAAACATCACAGAAAAAAAAGTTATAGCGAAAATGCCACGATGACCTGTTTGGAGCAGCGAAACCCTAGAATCCAAAGCTCTGATACCAAATGTTATGAAACCAGCTCAAGAAAAGATAGAAAAGATAGATCCACGCCTTAGAATTCAGCCTCTTCGAGGGGGCAACCTCCTTTACATTACATAAATGAACAATTCTTGGATGATACAAATGACAAAACCTCCTTTCTATATATAGGAGTCTAAGGAGTCACAATATAATCCAGCCGACCTAACAATAATAATATAAAGCCACAAAAATAACAATAGAGGGATTCTATGGGGCACAGAAATAACAATATGGGGGTAATAGGGGCACAACAATATAAATAATGGGTATAACTACAATAGTAATGGGGTAATCACTAGTATTATAGGGACCCAACACAATTTGAATTAGAGAAATAAATATTGACAATGGAGTTAGTTATGGAGAGCCAAACTTGAATATTTGATTTTAAAACGATTTATATCCATTGTAAAAAAATTGGTCTACCTATCTTAACTTTTTCATATGGCATTGCCATAATTGTGAGATACACTTGCCAATGATTAACTGTTGTTTTGTTTTATATCACATCAGTTGTTATATAATTTTATAATCAATGCAATTGCTTTTAATCAACACCCATAATTGCATTGCCAAAGGACCAGGCAATATAAATTCTCAAAGATTCTACATTGAAATTTGTTGCTACTAAATTGTAGTTTGCACTAAAAATATTATTTCCACAATAATATCCTATAGTTGATGGTAAATTGAATCCAATATTTTGATATTATGCTTCATATTTTTGCAGTGATTTTGAAGATCTTTGCAAAATATTGATAAGTAGATATTATATCCTTCAAAAATGCATCTAGATAATTGTTTGTAGAGAAATGGTTTATTGTGGACACTAATAGGATTTTCATCATGAAACAAAATGCAATAAGGGTCTATGTTTGAATTTTTGTTGAATACCGAATATATTTTTTATTTTTTAATGACCAAACTACAATTTATATTTTTATCCATTTTACTTGCCATTGTATGCAAAATATATCTCCCCATAACTCTCTTTCATATTCATTTAAGTTTCTTGAGGTATGTAACAACATATTCGGGATATATTTTTCAATGTCATGAATGAAATAGAATTGGTATAGGAAATCAAGTTCCAAACCATTTTGATATGATTCTAGTGCCTCTACATCTCCTTTCTCCAAACTATTTAAGAAATTATGTATTAAACCATTTCACATATCGCTCGAAGAATAAAACAACGGAAGAAAAACTTGGAATGTATCAAATAAATAGTCTCCTATTACATATGAAAATCCATCTAATCTAAAAATGGCCATTGGTATTTAACATATGGTCAATGTTTTCTTGTAGCGTGCATTAGTTTTTTATTTGATAGGTTTTTAGTGTCTATTACTTTTCTCTTATTTTGACCTAAGTATTTCAAATAATTTATAAGTTATGTTTATAGTATTATGGAACTGAAGGAATGAAATCAACACAGTCACAAAAATGTGTACCTTGTTTATTTTTCTTAATTTTTCTTTCACTTTTTCTAGCCACTATATATTACTCCTAAAATGCAAAATAATAATAGTAATTTAATTAGATTCGATACATATTATTAATTAGAGAATATCATAATTAATATTATTGTCATCCTTAAATATTAGGTCCTATAGACAAATAGCAATTCAAAAATAGTAAATCATTGAAATTCCTTTAATTTGATCCATGGAATTGTGTATTCTGTAAATGGTTAAGAATATTTGCACTCTATCTAATCTAAACAACTTATAAATTTTTATTTTATAAAGAATCAAAACTATACAAGTTCTATTCTGAACAAACCTGAACTTATCATTGTAACACAGATTGAATTTTTGTTATCAATAAAGGCCTCCACATGCTATAAGGAATAATGTTAATGGTTGTTAGGATGGATCGTGACATATTTTTCATTCTTTCATGTTGCATCAAAAAGTATTTTTAATATAGATTTTTACCAATTGAAAAAATAAATATGTATATTCAGGAATATATGAAGGTAACTATATGAGGACAATCCTTAAGTATGTGGGCACCCTTACAAAGCTTGAAAGAGTAAAGGGAATTTGGGCTTGAGAGGTATGTTAAATAGTTTCTCAACATTATCAACACTGACATGAATGGTTGGTTGGTTGGCCCCTTTCTTATTTTTTTTCTTCTTCTTCTTCCTTTTCTCCTTCTCCTTAGCCTTTTGGTTGCTAACATTAACACTTTCACTAGGAAAAGAATAATAAAGGGTAGAATACATGATAAGTGAAGAAGGTAAAGAATCAATAACAGGTTCTTGTCGTTGAGGTGAAGAAAATTGACAAGAGGAGACAACATAGGCATGTAAGGAGGACCAACATTTCGAAAGCAAGGAAGATGACTAGGATCTCAATTAAAAGGGGTTGCCTCATTGGTTAATTCCATAATTATTGCCATAGTGTGTTACGTCCCTATAATACTAGTGTATTCCCCTTATTGTTATTTTTATTCCCATGTAGCCCCAATATTGTTATTTTTGTGCCCCATAGACACCCACTATTGTTAGTGTTGTGCCCTTACATTCTTATTCTTATGTAGGATTTGATTATATTGTGACCCTTTAAAATCATATATATACAAAGTAGGTCTTTTCATTTGAATCATCCAAGAATTGTTCATTTATGTAATGTAAAAGAGTTTCCCCCCAGAAGAGGATAATTTTTAAGTCATTGATCTATATTTTTGTGAGGTGGTTGCATAACATTTGGTATGAGACCTTTTGATTCTATGGTTTTGGTTCATCAAATATGTCATGTTGGAATTTTTGCTCTAAGGTTTTGTCTAAGCTGTTTTATAAGCTGAAAATTTTACCACGTGGAGCTAAAAGTTTGGTGAAATTAGTGTAAACATTTCATAGCTTGGTTCACTATATTTTTGGAGATATGATCTGAAGAAATTATGGTTTTTATAGTGTCAAGAATCTAGTCTCAAATAGGTGACCTAGGGAAAACCATCATAACTTCGTTTCAGGCATCAAATTTGAATTTCATAAAAAGCAACTAGAATTGCAAATAATTTAGTTTTTCGTGTATCAATTTCAGAGTCGAAGATTGAAAGAGTGACACATGGAATTTCGTAAAATTATCTCTATTAAACGAGTCCATAATGAGGTAATCATGGGATATTTAGCATAACTCCTTCCTCAAGAATCCCATGTTGGTCAAACTTGTGGGGTTGGAGAGAAGAATCGAAGGGCTACCACAGGAGGAAATTTCAAAACTTGGTGATCTAAAATTATAGAGTTGCAACCATTTCAAGATCAAGCTCCTAAAGGAAAGGAAAATGTGTGTATTTTTATTTAAAATTTGCGTAAGTTTTGTTTGGAAAAACAGTTTGGAGAGATTCCAAGGGAATATTGAAGCATATATATATATATATATATATATATATATATATATATATATATATATATATATATATATATATCAAAACCTCCCAAGAAAAATAATTCTAAACACATTTAGCCCTCTCCAATCTCTACTATGACGAGTGGAGAGGAAGAATTTCAACGTGATATATCAAAATTACGGGACCAAGTGAAGAAATTTTGCTCTCATAAAGAGTAACCAAAGAGGAACTAAAATGGGACATGGATGGTTTAAAAGAAGAAATAAAATGTGACATGGATGGTTTAAAATGTGACATGAATGTTTTAAAAGAATGCATGGAATGCTTGAAGGAAGGTTTGAAAAAGTTGTTGAAAGAAAGACTTGCCAGTGATGACAAGGTAATCCATGAAAATCATGATGTGGACAAAAGTAATATGAACTAAAATTTTAGAGAATCCAATTGGGGGTTTAAGAACCACCACGTTCCGAAGATCGATATGAGGAAATTTGATGGAAAGTATTCTGTAACATGGATACTACAGATGCATCAATATTTTGATCTGCAAGATGTGCAACCCTCACAAAAGGTACAAATTACATCTTTATATTTCGAACCCAATCAATTTTGATAGTATAGATGGATTGTTCTCGTAAACCACTTGTCACTTGGTCACTTTTACAGACGAAATGATAGCACATTATGAAGATACAAAGAAAAACACCTTCTTTAGCCAATTAATAAATCTCAAACAAAAGGGTTTAATGTGAAAGCCCATTGAAGACATACAAAAATTGAATATTAGGGTCATTGATATTGCAGTGGAGCATAGGCTTGATGTCTTCATAGGGACATTAAAACATAACATCTACCATGAGGTTCACTTTTGTGAACGTAATTCATTGGAAAATGAATTCAAGGTTGCAAGAAAATTTGAAAATAAAATTATGGCAATAAGGAAGTCCACCACTTAGAACTATAAATATGGAAGTGTTTCTACTCCTAGTATTCCACAACCTAAAAGGTTGACACCACAAAAATTGGAGAAAAAAAGAGGAAAACCGATTTTTTATAGTCGTGATAGGAAACACACTAGAGGTCATAAGTGTGTCGAGAAGAAATTATTCTACACAAATTGTGAAAAAGAGGAAGAAAAAGAACAACAAACATCAAAACAAGAGGATATACACTGGATACAAGCACAGAGAAAGAATGAGCGAATCTGACCATATATCATAATGCATTTATGGGAATTACCACTCCTTCAACTCTCAATGTAGAAGGATATATCATGAAGAAAAAAGGTAATAGTGTTGATTGATTCGAGTAGTGCTCATAATTGTATTCATTGTAAGATAGCCAACGAATTGAATTGCTTCCCATATCCAACACCAGAGTGTCAAGTCATGGTTCAAAATGGAGAAACTATAAATGTCTTTGCAAAGTGACATAATATAAAGCTAGGTATGGGGGGTTATGTATTGAATAGTCCAATTCTTTCCATTCCAATGGGTGGTGTTGATGTTGTACTAGCAGTACAATGGTTACCATGATTGGGGACGGTAGCTTTCAATTTTTAACAACTTTTCTTGAAATTTTTCTTAGGAAGGAAAGGAAACTGAATTAAGGGCTATCAAAGGGAAACCAATAAATATAATTAAGTCTAACTGGATGACAAATATTCTAAGGAAAGAATAACTTAGCGTAGTTGCACAATTATACTCATTATATGTTCAAACATCAGAATCATTTATTTATCTAGATCTCCAAAAAGTCTTGGAAAATAATTCCAAGGTGTTTGAGACTCCCAAAGGCCTCCCACCTATTCGTGATCATTATCATGCTATTAAATTAATTCCAGGAAGTGTTCATCAAAACATCAAGCCTTACAAATATCCTTATGCCAAAAAGAGTGAAATTTAACGTATGGTTGTAGAAATGCTAGACGTAGGTATAGTTCAACCTAGTCAAAGTTCTTTCTCTACTCCAGTAGTGTTGGTTCACAAGAAGGATGAATCATGGCGTACGTGTCTATATTATAGGGAGCTCAAGAAGCTCACTATTAAAGATGAATTTCCCATTCCTTTCATTGATGAATTGTTGGATGAATTACATTGAGCAATTTACTTCACGAGGTTGTATCTTCATTCAAGATATCATCAAATTATAATGAAGACTGAATACATTCTGTAAACAACATTTAGAACTCATGAGTGTCATTATAATTTTTTGGTCATGCCTTTTGGCCTTACTAATGCACCTTCCACATATTAAGGTTTAATGAATTCCATTTTCAAACCCTTCCTTACAAAATTTATGTTAGTATTTTTTTATGATATACTAATCTAGAACAAGTCTTGGAAGGATCTTGTTCAACATGTTGAAAATGTGCTCAAACTATTGCAGGAGAAACAATTATATGCAGGAACCTCCAAATGTTTCTTTAGAGTACATGAGGTGGAATATTTGGGTCATATTGTATCCCATCAGGGTGTTAAGGTAGACCCTAACAAAATTAAAAGAATTAAGGAATGGAAGATCCCCGCAACCATAAATAATATTTGAGGATTTCTCAGGTTCACAAGGTATTATGGCAAGTTTGTTCAAAATTATGGGTGAATAGCAGTAGATCTAACATCATTACTGAAGAAAGATGCATTTTCCTGGACTCCAGAATCAAGGAAGGCCTTTGAACATATTAGAGAGGAAATGTGCCAAGCAGCAGTCTAAGCTACATCATAATTCACAAAAACTTTTATTGTGGAATGTGATGCTCCAAGAAATCGAATTGTTGTTGTTTTAATGCATGAAGGAAGACCCATTGCTTTTGAAATTTATCTAAGCAAAGGAAATTATTTACAAAAACCTTTTTATGAGAAGGAAATGTTGGTAATACTACATGCACTAAATCAATGGAAACCTTTCCTAATGGGAAGACACATCAATGTAAAAAAAGGCCATGATAGTCTTAAATAATTTTTGGAGTAAAGATTATCTTTGGAAGAGTAGAAAAAATGGGTGATAAATTTGTTGTGTTAATCATCTCCAAAAAAACGAATAAAAATGTTGTTGCAGATTCATGCTCTAGAAAGGATGAGGATGTGGAAGCATTGCTTTGTTCCATTTCTATTATCCAACCCGATTATATAACTGAAGCAAGGGATTAATGGAAGAATGATGAAGAGGTGTGGTCACTCATTAAAAGGTTGGAGCACGATCCCAATACATTCAATACATTTTGATGGAAAAATGATTCATTATGGTACAAATATTGCTTATATATTTGTAAGAATTCCCAACTCAAACAAAGTATTCTTTTGTAATTGCACACTCCTCCATTAGGAGGGTACTCAGGATTTTTAAAAGCTTACCATGGGATCAAGAAGGATTTTTTTTGGGATGGACTTAAATATGATATTCAGAATTTTGTGGTAGAATGCGTGGTTTGGAAAGAAAATAAAGTTGGGATAATTGAGACCTCGAATCCATTACAACTTTTAGCCATTCCAAGTTAGCGGTGGGAGGAGGTCTTAATGGATTTTATCATAGGTTTACCCAAGTCTGAAGGAAAGAGTGACATCATGGTGCTAGTTGATAGAATTACCAAGTATGTAAAATTGTGTGGATTATATTATCCTTTTAAAGATATTATAGTCGTTATTTCCCTTATGGAAACGATTCAAAAGTTTCATGGAAATACAAAGATTATAGTAAGTGATAGAGATCACATTTTCACCGAAAATTTTTCGACATAATTTTTTTCTTGTCTTGTTACTCAATTAGCTCATATTTCATATTATCATCTTCAGTCTGATGGAAAAATTGTGATAGTGGACAAATGCTCGGAAGGATATCTTCGTGGCTTTGTATGTGATAAACAAAGACAATGGGTAGTGGTTACCTCTAGCTGAATGGTGTTATAACACTTTCTTCCATACTGCAACAAAAATGACACCATTTATGGCATTTTATGGATATCATCCACCATCCATCACATCATATTTAAGATAAAATTCTAAGGTTCGAGCAATCGAAGATCAGATCGAGCATAAACAACAAGTTCTCCAACTCTTAAAGGATAACCTTAGTTTGGAGCAGAACCAAATGAAACAATAGGCAGATCAACATTGCAGTGAAAGAAATTTTGATGTAGGCGACTCAGTATTTTTATGACTACAACCATATGAAAAAATGTCCCTCAAGAAAGCTCAGAAGGATAATAAATTATCATCCAAGTACTACAGTCCTTATAAGGTCTTGCAAAAGATTGGTACTATGACATACAAATTGGAGTTCCCTACATCTTCTCAAGTACACCTAGTTTTCCATGTTTCATGGTTGAAGAATACTATCAATGACAAGCTTCCAGTTCAAATAGTATTGTCAAAACTTGATGAAAAAGGAAAAATAATATTTGAGCCTGAAGTAGTCACGAAAACAAGAACCCCACAGCTATGGAATCGATAAATTTTACAGTATCTCATTAAGTGGAAGAACTGACCTCTTCAAGATTCCACATGGAAAGATAATCATTTTATACAAAAGCATACATAACTACTCAAACATTGATGACAACAATTTTTTTAATAAGGGATGCTTGTAAGGTCCATCTAATAATAGTGTATCCACTTTATTATTATTGTTGTGCCCATATAGCCACCATATTGTTATTGTTGTGCCCCATTGAAGCCCACTATTGTTAGTGTTGTTCCCTTACATTATTATTGTTATATAGCTTATGACTATATTCTGACCCCTTAGACTCCTATATATAGAAAGCAGGTCTTCGCATTTGAATCCTCCAAGAAATGTTCATTTAAGTAATGTAAAGGAGGTTCCCCCCTCGAAGAGGATAATTTTTAAGTCATTGATCTATCTCTTTGTGAGATGGTTTCATAATATAGAGAATTTTGATTACGGAATTTTAACAATGTATGATAGATAAATCTGCAATTTTAATTAATTAAATGAACAGTATGAGTAAAAAGGCTTAGTAGGTATCAAAGGTTTACCATGTTGCTATGATCTTCCATATATAGTAAGGTATGTGCAAGTTATAACCCTGAATGTTGTGTTTAGTGTCTCACATAGAACAAGGTAGCGAACTCAGTTACTTATGCATGGTTTGAAACCTAGAAAGGGAATTCCTAAATAACCGAGGGTGAGTGGAAGTACAGTCGATACTAGTGCTATCTAATGTCTAATTATACAATGGAAGCATTCCTATATACTCATCATACCTGAATCACCTTCCTATATACCCAACAATACATGGAAGAACAACCCTATATACTTTGATGTATGTGGAATATCAGCTACCCTCATAATGTAACACTGACAAGAAACAATAGCTCTTATGGTTATAGACATTGGAACACATCTTCTAAATAAAACCCACACTAAATGTGATTATTGTTCACTGATTGTTTATTATAAATACTTTCGTTGATTTTATTCCCATTTTATGTCCAAAAATAATTGCAAACTAATGCAACAAATATGAAATTATAACATCTTATATTCAATGAAATCTTTTTTTTTTTGGAAGAAATAAATCATTTCAATCAACACAAAAATGCAATGATTCGCTTTTGAAAATAAATTTCAAAGGACCAACTGAACAAAATTTTTAATAAAAATCTCTTTGAATCAAGTCAGAATACACAACAGAAGGAAAATGTAAAGATAAATATTTTTTTTGAAAAAATTAATCAAATACAATAATTCAAATATACAGTTGACTTTTTGATGATGAAAAGATATAGAAAAAAAAACCACAAGCAAAAAATTTGAGACCCATAAGGAAAATCTTGAAATTTTTGAATTTTCTAACATTGCCGCAGGAAAAGTATTCGTGCCTCTATGATGTTGCATCTATAGAAAAGGAAAAATGCAACAAATTTCCAATTGTTGCACTATTATAAAAATTATATATGTACTATTATAAATTTGTATTATTATAGTAAATTATATCTTTAAAAAGCTACTAATAAAAAATCCAAGTGCATTAATTATGTCGTAAGGCGTTTCTCTTTGAAAACAACTCCACTGTGATCATTGTGGATCTGTTATTCATCGTCAGATGGCTTGTTAGACGATTGAAACCTTATCCACCATTTGATGTCACCACATTATTGTCTGTTATTCAGTTTCAATATTATTCAGTTTTCATAACTCCTTCGTGGGTCTCTAAAGAAATTTCCTGCCATGGGGCTCGTGCTTCTCTAAAGAAATCTCATTTGTTGAAGGGTTGCAGACATATTCATAACTCCTTCATGGGTCTCTGAAGAAATTTCCTGCCATGGGGCTCGTGCTTCTCTTAAGAAATCTCATTTGTTGAAGGGTTGCAGACATCAAAGGGTTTTCAGGTGTTGTATGGGAATAATTATAACGGGCCTGTGGAGGACAAACCACTCTGAAATTGGGGGCATTTGTGGATAGAGACACCACCAGAAATAATGTGTCACCTGCAACTTCTACCAGTTCTTCTACTGCTTTTACAATCTAAGGCAATGTCTATCCAGATGGGTATGTAGAAGATCCAACCCAAATGAAGGAAAAATTGTGTGCAACTTTTACGGTTAGAGGAGCAGGAGGAGGAGGGGGTGCAGTTCAACAACAACATCACTGACAACAATAGTAGTAGTAGTACCGGCAACAACAGATACCCAATCCAAATCCCAGGAGGCCCTTTCTCAGCAGGAGGATGGCATGTTTGAGGGAGGCCACTGCTATGAGGGCGCATTTGAGGAAGGCCACTTCTATCTTGTTAGTGGCTTTATTAAATAAGATACCCAATCCAAATCCCTGGAGGCCCTTTCTTAGCAAGAGGAGGGCGTGTTTGAGGAAGGCCACTGCTATCTTGTTTGTGGCTAGACTAGCCCTGGCAATCTGGCATTGGATGCCTTTAGAAAGGTAGTTTCAATTAAATCCAAATGCTTGATATTAGGTATAGTGCCAATAAAATTTTGTATGACATAATCCCCATTAAAATTTTATATAAGTTAGGCATTTATAATTTTTCATAAGAAACTTCAATTTATGTTTGAGTGTATTTCTGTAGTGGGAGATTGATCTCAAAGATTTGATGTTTCTTGAACTATCATTAGTTATTATATGTAGTTGATATTACATGATATGATTCCAAAGTTAATATGAGTTTAGGAGAAGAAACTAATCAAAAGATTTTGATTGCTTCCTAAGAGTTCTGTACCAAATTTAAAGTGTTGGCATAGTCATTTTTTTATGCACATAGACAAAAATTTTTCTTTTTCCTGGATACTCAAATAGAAACTGAAAAATCTCTGGCAAAATTAGTTGAGGAGCCAGGGAAGCAGAAGGTTTGATGTTCTCTCTTACATTCTACAATACTAGAGAAAGTGGCATACTATAATGATCTATGTGGGATGCCATTTATTGGTTAAGACTTAGAACAACTTATGTTTGATGCACTCCGGTAGTCTAAGGATCTAAGCCTCCAATATTTTCAGGACTTGAGCTTTTACCATGGTCTCGATTTTAGATTTATTTTTATTGAACTAAAAAAGTTTGTATATAATCTAACAAATCTAGATTATTGTATGATATTCTAGTAAAAGTATCGTAACATTAATGATTGTTTTGTTTTGTGGAAGGGACATACGCAACCCAGAAACTAGACAATGTGTCATTTTTTGGGTTATCAATATCGTGACCATTTACCATCTAATTGTGATTGCAACAATGCTTTTGTTAGTGCAAATATCATTATAATTACACAAACCGTTCAAATGTGTTTAAAGTATAATGAGCTAATAAACTGGGTACTTGGGAAGCTAATAAAGCCTTTTAGAATAATGTGTACCTTGAATAGGTTGATGCTATTTTCTTACAGACTCTAGGTCAATTAGCATTATGTCTTGTCATACTACAGATACATGGCTACCGTCACAAACCTAATTCAACCAATATTTGTTTCTTGTGATTGCTTCTAGTGTTGGGATCACTTCCATGGCAGCAGGGGTAGTCTACTATCGTTTTATTTGGAAAGTGCACGTATTGGATGTCTTGGTGGGGAAATGTCTATGTATCTATGTGTAATGTGCTATAATGGTTGGAGTAGGCATGATAACAAAGAATTCAGGTTTAACACCAGAAGACATTTTCAGGGTCAGTCACATTGCATCGAAGTGTCCAAAAGAGAAATTATGCAGGAATTGCAAGAAGCTTGGTCATCTTGCAGCTGATTGCCGCAATGAGCCTGTCTGTAACATGTGTGGTAAAACAGGTCACATGGCAAAGGAATGTTCTGCTCATGAGCTAGGACTTCCAAAATCAACACTCTACAAGAAGTGCTATTTGCCTGGGCATATTATGCCAGACTGTCCTAATGATAAGGCCTGCAATAACTGTCGCCAGACTAGCCACTTGGCTCGAGATTGTATGAATAGCCCAGTTTGCAATGGGAGAATGTGAATTTGAGCAAGATGGAAATCATCATTGCTGCAATAATTGGCATTGGAGATACTACAGGTCATCTCTTTGAAGCACTGTTTTGAGTTAATTCATTGCTTCCCACTTCTTTCAGGCATTAAACAAGAAAATATTTTTTAAAGGAAATCTCCCATTATTATTTAAATTACAATTTTTATTTAGTTTACTGTTTTTTCTGCACTGTATTATGTGAATCAATTGTATAATGACAAGTAAAACAAAAATTACTGGAATATATGTGTTTTTTCAAAGATCGAGTTTGACACACCTTGTTGATAATTTTATGGATGATAACCTTAATTCAATCTAGAAAAACCATCTAAAGTAATTTATCTAAAGATATAGGATTTGTAGGAAATGGTCATAACTAGATGATGGATTGAATATAGAAGGCCAGTGCAATCTTCACTTCTATGAAAAAATATCCAACCTTCCCTTAATTGATTTTGTTAAAGTTTTACTTGTTTAGCTATGGCAGTCTTCTCTAGAGTAGCGAGGCGCGGTTAGTGACCAGGTACTGGACTTTAAAAATGAAAGTATCACCAGAAGACATATTGATGGTCAACAAGTTCAATCGTGGGAGGTGGAGCATCTGAGACACATGTTAATTGATTGGCTACAGGACAACCCTGCAAAGTTCCCAAACATTATGTTCGTAAATCCTGCAGAGTTAAAATGGCTTGAAGTGGAATAAAATAAAATATAATTAGATTGATTTTTTTAGATTTTGACCTTGTTTCTCTCTGGCAGTCTTCTCTAGAGTAGCATGGCACAGTTAGTGACCAGGTACAGTAGTAGATTTGTACAACAATAGTCATGGAAAACATATTTTTGTTGACATTATGGCTAATAAACACTTGAGGCCATGTGTCAGCCCTCTATTTGAGGTCTCAATGTTTTTATTGAGCCTACATATTGATAATTAACCCACCTTATTGTACTTATCAGTTATCAATGTTTGACTATGTTGGACTAGTCATCTGAGGCCATGTGTCAGCCCTCTATTTGAGGTCTCAGTGTTTTTATTGAGCCTACATATTGATAATTAACCCACCTTATTGTACTTATCAGTTATCAATGTTTGACTATGTTGGACTAGTCATCTCATCATCTGGGGGCTAGCACTCTAAACCTGAATGGAGCTTTAGGTGTAATATTGTATATATATAGTGTACACCATCCTCCTCATTTGTAAATTAATCACTCAAGTTTTTATTTGATAAAAGACCTAGGGGTAATCTTACTTATAGTGCCCCTGTCTTGAATACTTGTGTTTTGACAGTGATCATCCTTTTTTGTGTTGAATTTCTCTTTCAAGCACATGATATGGGTTCATATATATTGTGCTCATTATTGAAGTGTTGTCATAGTTTTCTGTTGCACTGGATTAGGGTTTATTAAATGTTTCACTGTAAATCCACTATCTTATAATATCAACATGGTATAAGAGCTATTGCATACTCTTCTTTCTCTATTTTGTATTGTTTCAGAGCTATTCCAGGTCTGAAGCTAGGGTAAATTTTAGGTATGAAACTAGGTTTCATCATTCTATTTTTCATAACAAACTATTTTTAAAGGTTTTTTATCCTCATTTCCTCCAGTGCCCTCCTTTCTTGGCTGTTTGTTGGCCTTTTTCAGTAGATACAAGGGGTTATTCTGCGGGTTTGTGCCCTCCCTCAGGGCAGCACTCTCATTTTTTCTTCTTGCAGCCAATCATTTGTAGTTTTTATGGCAGTACTGGTCTTATGGATGGCAATTGGCAAATGGTTGTTTCCTGTGCTTATGGGGTCGACTATCATTTGTGGGCTAATGAATAGGAGGCCCTTCAACACATCGACATGTCAATGTGGTAAGATAGCATGCAACAACCCATAGATAATAAATGCAAGGAAAAGATGATTTCACAAGGCATAGCACTGAAATCATCGGTAATGTTAGTATCCTAGTGTGGGAGGATGCTATCACATCAACGTGGGGACTTGCATCTGAAAGTCAGCTTCCAGATTGGCAAACCTTTCGGTGCAGGTATGCTTTATAAAACATATGTTTCACAATTGTTATGCATATGGAACACTTAACAACAGGAAGGAAGGATTGACCCTTTGTTATTTTAGGGGCTGTAGTTGGGCCCACACAATTGCTTGGAAATTTTGAGCTATACCGAGGGATTGGATGGTGAAAATAAACAGTTGATAGATAATTCAATTGGCTTTTGCGTGATGAACAGTAAAAAAATGAGAGTTGTTGCTATCACTTATCAAACTCTTCATTGCCCAGCATAAACTGTACATGGCATAAACAAGCTTCTGGTTAACACTGTGTCTTCAAGGCCTTAAGCCAAAATCTATGTAGGGTCCTTACAGACAGTAAGGTCCCAATCAACTAGTAAGGTAGTCTTTTAGTCAGGAACAACCCAGTAATGTCTTATAGGACCAACTGTTTAGATTTTTTTGTCCGGTTGCTCATTATCATGTTTAAATTCAATCATTTAAAAGGAAAAAAACATATTTTGTATGCTTAATGTTTTTAGAAAGGTAGTTTCAATTAAATCCAAATGTTTGATATTAGGTATAGTGCCAATAAAATTTTGTATGACATAATCCCCATTAAAATTTTATGTAAGTCAGGCATTTATAATTTTTCATAAGAAACTTCAATGTAAGTTTGATTTTTCATAAGAAACTTCAATGTAAGTTTGAGTGTATTTCTGTAGTGGGAGATTGATCTCAAAGATTTGATGTTTCTTGAAGTGTCATCAGTTGTTATATGTAGTTGATATTACATGATATGATTCCAAAGTTCATATGAGTTTAGGAGAAGAAACTAATCAAAATATTTTGATTGCTTCCTCAGAGTTTTGTATCAAATTTAAAGTGTTGACACAATCATTTTATTATGCACATAGACTAAAATTTTCGTTTTTGTTGGATACTCAAATAGAAACTGAAAAAGTTCTTGCAAAATTAGTTGAGTAGCCAGGGAAGCAGAAGGTTTGATGTTCTCTCTTACTTTGTACAACACTTGAGAAAGTGGTGTACAGTAACAATCTACGTGGGATGCCATTTATTGGTTAAGAGTTAGAACAACATATGTTTGATGCACTCCAGTAGTCTAGGGATCTAAGGCTCTAATATTTTTAGGACCTTGAGCTTTTACCATGGTCTTGATTTTATAGTTGTTTTTATTGAACTAAATAAGTTTGTATATAATCTAACAAATCTAGATTCTTGTATGAGATTCTAGCAAAAGTATCGTAACATTAACGATTGTTCTGTTTTTTTAGAATGGACATACACATCTCAGAAATTAGACAGTGTGTGTCATTTTTTAGGTTATCAATCTCGTGACTCTTTACCATCTAATTTTGATTGCAACAATGAATTTGTAAGTTCATTTAGTTTGTATATAATCTAACAAATCTAGATTCTTGTATGATATTCTAGCAAAATTATCATAACATTAACAATTGTTCTGTTTTGCAGAAGGGACATATGCAACTCAAAAATTATACAGTGTGTGTCATTTTTGGGTTATCAATATCGTCACTCTTTACCATCTAATTTTGATTGCAACAATTCTTTTGTAAGTGCAAATGCCATTATAATTACACGAACCATTAAAATGTGTTTAAAGTATAATGAGCTAATAAACTGGGTACTTGGGAAGTCTCTGTCAATCTTGTAGTTCCACATAACATGCTTAATAGTTGCAAGTTTGTGACAAACCATGCATCATCCATCTGTAGTGCAATGAATACTTTCATTATTGTAAAACCATTATGAATAATTCCAGCCATGCAAGGATTATAGACTTCAGAAGAGTTTATCTGTAAATTACGTAATCAAGGAAGGAAGGAACGAACAAGCATTAGGAGGGAGTTACATGGGGTTGGTTTCTTGTGACAACATTGGTGATGAATTCATTTTTGTCATGGACCACGAGGTTAAATAAATTCCCCTACCATGAAATTATACATTAATAAACAATTTTTTCTGGACTGAACCATTTCCCAGACAAGACATTCTTAGCCTTGGTCTTGCTAGTAGTAAGATTGCTTAATATTATTGTGTAGAAATCTTGTCATTGTGCAACATTGCATTGAGTGAAATATCTCAATAAATAGCAACAGAGAAAGGCCTAGAGAAAGATGAGAAGGAAAATATTTGATGAGCCCTTGTAGTCAATGTTAGCATTTGAGTTAATGAAAAAAAATGAAAGCCAAAGAAAGGTGTCTGAGAAAAGAGGCAGGAAGAAGGTTGAATGATATGCATATTTGTTTCTTGTGATGGGTTCTAGTGTTCGTATCACTTCCATGGTAGCAGGGGTAGTCTACTATCGTTTTGTTTGGAAATTGCACGTATTGCATGTATTGGTGGGAAAATGTCTATGTGTCTATGTGTACAATGTTATAATGGTTGGAGTACACATCATAATAAAGAATTCAGGTTTAACAACAGAAGACATTTTCAGGGTCAGTCACTTTGCAACGAAGTGTCCAAAAGAGAAATTATCCAGGAATTGCAAAGAAGCTTGGTCATCTTGCAGCTGATTGACGCAATGAGCCTGTCTGTAACATGTGTGGTAAAACAGGTCACATGGCAAAGGAATGTTCTGCTCATGAGCTAGGACTTCCAAAATCCACACTCTGCAAGAAGTGCTATTTTCCTAGGCATATTATGCCAGATTGTCCTAATGATAAGGAATGGAATAACTGGGAGAATGTGAATTTGAGCAAGATGGAAATCATCATTATAGCAATAATTGGCATTGCAGATACTACAGGTCATCTCTTTGAAGCAATGTTTTGAGTTAATTCATTGCTTCCCACTTCTTTCAGGCATTAAACAAGAAAATATTTTTTAAGGGCAATCTCCCATTATTATTTAAATTACAAGTTTTATTTAGTTTACTGTTTGTTCTACGCTGTATTCTATGAAGCGATTGTATAAGGACAAGTAAAACAAAATTTACTAGAATATATGTGTTTTTTCACAGATCGAGTTTGACACACCTTGTTGATAATTTTATGGATGATAACCTTAATTCAGTCTAGCAAAACCATCTAAAGTAATTTATCTGAAGATATAGGATTTGTAGGAAATGGTCATAACTCAATGATGGATTGAAGACAGAAGGCCAATGCAATCTTCACTTCTATGAAAAAATATCCAACTTTCCCTTGATTGATTTTGTTAAATTTTTACTTGTTTAGCTCTGGCAGTCTTCTCTAGAGTAGCAGGGCGCAGTCAATGACCAAGTACTGGAAATTCCAAACGCATGTCTCACCAGAAGACATTTTGATCGTCAACAAGTTTAATCGTGGGAGGTGGAGCATCTAATAGACATGCTAATTGATTGGCTACAGGAAAACCCTACAATGTTCCCAAACATTATGTTTGTAAATCCTGCAGAATTAGAATGGCTTGAAGTGGAATAAAATAAAATATAATTAGATTGAGTTTTTTAAATTTTGACCTTAGTTTGCTCTGGCAGTGTTCTCTAGAGTAGCACGACACAATCAGTGATCAGGTACAACAGTAGATCTGTATAACAACAGTAAGGGCACACTTATTTCTGTTGAGATGATGGATAATATACACTTGAGGCCATGTGTCAGCCCTCTATTTGAGGTCTCACTGTTTTTATTGAGCCTACATATTGATAATTAACCCACTTTATTGTACTTATGAGTTATCAATGTTTGACTATGTTGCACTCGTCATCTGAGGCCATGTGTCAGACCTCTATTTGATGTCTTAGTGTCTTTGTTGAGGGTACATATTGATAGTTAACCCACTTTATTGTAATTATCAGTTATGAATGTTTGACTACGTTGGACTAGTCATCTCATCATCTTGAGGCTAGCACTCTAAACTGGAATGGAGCTTTAGGTGTAATATTGTATACATATTGTACACCATCCTCCTCATTTGTAAATTAATCACGAAAGTTTTTATTTGATAAAAGACCTAGGGGTAATCTTACTTATAGTTCCCTTGTCTTCAATACTTGTTTTTTGACAATGATCATCCTTTTTTGTGTTGAATTTATCTTTTAAGCACATGATATGGATTCACATATATCCTGCTCATTATTGAAGTGATGTCATAGTTTTCTCTTGCACTGGATTAGGGTTTATTGAATGTTTCACTGTAAATCCACTATATTATAATCTCAACATGGTATCAGTGCTATTGTAGACTCTTCTTTCTCTATTATGTATTGTTTCAGAGCTGTTCCAGGTCGGAAGCTAGGGTAAATTTTAGGTAGGAAACTAGGTTTCATCATTCTATTTTGCATAACAAACTGTTTTTAAAGGTTTCTTATCCTCATTTCCTCGAGTGCCCTCCTTTCTTGGCTGTTTGTTGGCCTTTTTCAGTATATACGAGGGGTTATTCTACGGGTTCATGCCCTCCCTCAAGGCAACACTCTCATTTTTTCTTCTTGTAGAAAATCATTTGTAGTTTTTATTGCAGTATTAGTCTTATGGATGGCATCTGGCAAATGGTTGTTTCTTGTGCTTATGGGGCTGACTATCATTTGTGGGATAATCAATAAGAAGCCCTTCAACACATCTACATGTCAATGAAGTAAGATAGCATGCAACGGCCCATAGATAATAAATGCAACGAAAATATGATTTCACAAGGCAGAGCACTGAAATCATTGGTAATGTTAGCATCCTAGAGTGGGAGGATGCTATCCCATCGACGTGGGGACTTACATCTGAAAGTCAGCTTCCAGATTGGAAAACCTTTCGGTGTAGGTATGCTTTATAAAACATATGTTTCACAACTGTTATGCATATGGAACACTTAACAACAGGAAGGAAGGATTGACCCTTTGTTATTTTAGGGGCTGTAGTTGGGCCCACACAATTGCTCAGAAATTTTGAGCTATACTGGGGGATTGGATGGTGAAAAGAAACAATTGATAGACAATTCAATTGGCTTTTGCGTGATGAATGGTAAAAAAATGAGAGTTGCTGCTATCACTTATCAAACTCTTCATTGCCCAGCTTAAACTGTACATGGCATAAACAAGCTTCTGGTTAACACTGTGTCTTCAAGGCCTTAAGCCAAAATCTATGTAGGGTCCTTACAGACAGTAAGGTCCCAATCAACTAGTAAGGTAGTCTTTCAGTCAGGAACAACCCAGTAATGTCTTATAGGACCAACTGTTTAGATTTTGTTGTCTGGTTGCTCATTATCATGTTTAAATTCAATCATTTAAACGAAAGAAAAAACATATTTTGTATGCTTAATGTTTTTAGAAAGGTGGTTTCAATTAAATCCAAATGCTTGATATTAGGTATAGTGCCAATAAAATTTTGTATGACATAATCCCCATTAAAATTTTATGTAAGTCAGGCATTTATAATTTTTCATAAGAAACTTCAATGTAAGTTTGAGTGTATTTCTGTAGTGGGAGATTGATCTCAAATATTTGATGTTTCTTGAAGTGTCATTAGTTGTTATATGTAGTTGATATTACATGATATGATTCCAAAGTTCATATGAGTTTAGGAGAAGAGACTAATCAAAAGATTTTGTTTGCTTCCTCAGAGTTTTGTATCAAATTCAAAGTGTTGGCATAGTCATTTTTTTATACACACACACTAAAATTTTCCTTTTTTCTAGATACTCAAATAGAACCTGGAAACATTCTGGCAAATTAGTTGATGAGCCAGGGAAGTAGAAGGTTTGATGTTCTCTCTTACCTTATATAATGCCTAAGAAAGTGGCATACTGTAACGAACTATGTGGGATGCCATTTATTGGTTATGAGTTAGAACAACATATGTTTGATGCACTCCAGTAGTCTAGTGATCTAAGCCTCCAATATTTTCAGGACCATGAGCTTTTACCATGGTCTCGATTTTAGAGTTGTTTTTATTGAACTAAATAAGTTTGTATATAATCTAAAAAATACATATTCTTGTATGATATTCTAGCAAAAGTATCATAACATTAACAATTGTTCTGTTTTGCCGGAGGGACATACACAGCTCAGAAATTAGACAGTGTGTGTCATTTTTTGGGTTATCAATCTCATGACTCTTTACCATCTAATTTTGATTACAACAATGCATTTGTAAGAGAAAATACCATTATAATTATACGAACCATTCAAATGTGTTTAAAGTATAATGAGCTAATAAATTGGGTACTTGGGAAGCTAATCAAGCGTTTAAGAGTAATGTGTACCTTGAACAGGTTGACGCTCTTTTCTTACAGACTCTAGGTCAATTACCATTATGTCTTGTCATACTACAGTTACATGGCTCCCATCACAAACCTAATTCAACCAATATTCAAGTGGAGGTGTGGGGCAGTTCCATTCATTGTATGTCACACTATCTTTCAGATTAGACAAAGCAATATTTCCTTTTATATAGATTGTTCTTTTTAACATAATTCCGAAATAGGATTCTCTCCCAGTGCATATAGACCATGATGATAGGTGTGGGGTAGTTCCATTCATTGTATGTCACACTATCATTCAGATTAGACACAATAATATTTCCTTTTATATAGATTGTTCTTGTTGGCATAATTCTGAAATAGGCTTCTCTCCTGGTGCATATAGGCCATGATGAGTGATCACACACAACATAAAGTGTGCAATGTTGTCATAAATGGAGAGCATGTCATCCATTCAGAGAAGGTAAATCTTAAGGAGAATCCAGCTAGGTATGACCACACTCGTTAGCATTGTATCATTTTTTATGGGAATAATACGTTTGATATTTCACTACTACACAAGAAAAATGCAAATCAAGAATGATAATTGTGAACCCAAAAGACAGTGACCACATACTAGGTTCACCCTCCCTACATGAGCAATGTTAGGCCCCTATACTACTAGTGTAAACCCTTATTGTTATTAGTACAACCCACTTATTATATTGATGTACCCATGTAGTGCCCATATTGTTACTATTGTGCCACATAGAAGCCCACTATTGTTATTATTGTTCCCTTACATTATTATTGTTATGTCGGCTCTGATTATGTTATGACCCCTTAGACTCCTATATATAGAAAGGAGGTCTTTTCATTTGTATCATCCAAGAATTGTTCGTTTATGTAATGTAAAGGAGGTTTCCCCCTCAAAGAGGCTGAATTATAAGGCGTTCATCTATCTTTTCTATCTTTTCTTGAGCTGGTTTCATAACATTTGGTATCAGAGCTTTGGATTCTAGGGTTTCACTGCTCCAAACAGGTCATCGTGGAATTTTCGCTATAACTTTTTTCTGCAACATTTCAAAAGCTAAAAAAGAAACCCATTTGAGAAGGAATCGCACTAAATCTCAGGTCCAAATTTCAGATATTTTCGCACTATATTTGTGGAGATATGATCTGAGGAAGTTGGTCTTTTTGCAGACTCTTGAATTACATTCCAAAGAGGTGACCGGGGGAAAATTGTCATAACTTTCTCTCTGAGCATCAGATTGAAATTTCGTAAGAAGGTATAGAAAGAGGACGGACTGTAGTTTCCTTTGTATCATTTTCAGAGCTAAAGGTCGAAACAGGGACACGTGGCATGTCGTACAAGTTCGCTCCACTGAACTAGTCTATAATCAGGTCACTGTGGGAGATTTGACATAACTCTTCCTTGGAGAATCCAATTCGGATAAGACTAGTGGAATTGGAAAGAGGACACATAGGGATACTACAGGTTGAAATTTTAGAACTTAAAGATCCAAAAGTACAGAGTTACAATCGTTTCAATATCAAGCTCCTAAAATCAAGAAAAACCAAGATGAGGAAGTTTGATGGCAAGGATCTGGTAAATTGGATACTTCAGATGGAGCAATATTTTGATGTACATGGTGTACCATTGTTACAAAAGGTATGTATTGCATCTTCATATTTAGAACCGGATCAATTTTTATGGTATGAAGGGCTTTGTTCTCGTAAAAAACTTGTTACGTGGTCAATTTTCATGGAGGAAATGATAGCACATTATGAGGATATAAAGAGCAACACCGTCTTTAGAGAAACACCACAACAATTGGAAAGAGTAAAAGGGCTTTGTGACATAGTGGAAAGAAAAATTATGGAAACCAAGAAGCATACCCCTCACAACTATAAAGATGGAAGTGTTGTTTCCCCTAGCCTTCCACAACCTACAAGGGTTACACCACAACAATTGGATGAAAAGAGAGAAAAAGGGCTTTGTTACAATTGTGATAGCAAATGCAATAAAGGTCATAAGTGTGCTAAGAAGAAATTATTTTACATGGAATATGAAGAGGAGGAAGAAAAGGATCAAGAAACATCAAAAGAAGAAGATATACGCTAGGACCCCACCCCAAAGAAAGAAGAAATGAATCAAACCATATCTTGTAAAGCATTGGCAAGAATTACCAATCCTCAAACTCTCAAGATAGAAGGACATATCAAGAAGAAAAAGGTGCAAGAAGTGAAAGATCACATTGAGAAAGAAGAAATGAACCCAACCATATCTTGTAATTCATTGGTCGAAATTACTACTCCTCAAACTATCAATATAGAAGGACATATCAAGAAGAAAAAGGTGAAAGAAGTGAAAGATAAAATCGAGAAAGAAGAAATGAATCCAACCATATCTTGTAATTCATTGGTCGAAATTACCACTCCTCAAACTATCAAGATAGAAGGACATATCAAGAAGAAAAATGTTCAAGAAGTGAAATATCACATCGAGCATCAAGAAATGAATCTGACCATATCTTGTAAAGGATTGGAAGAAATTACCACTCCTCAAAATCTAGAGATAGAAGGATATATGAAGAAGAAAAAAGTTAAAGCAGAGAAATATCACATCGAGCATCAACAACAAGTTCTCCAACTTTTAAAGGATAACGCCACTTCAGTACAAAATCAAATGAAACAACAGGTAGATCAACATCGTAGTGAAAACTGTTTTGATGTAGGTGATTGGGTATTTTTACTGCTACATCTCAAGCAAGCTATTTATGAGAAGGAAATGTTTGCAATACTACATGCACTTAAAAAATGGCGACCTTACTGAATGGGAAGACTCTTCAAGGATGAGGATGTGGAAGCATTGTTTTGTGCTATTTCTATTATCCAACCAGATTGGATAAACGAAGCAAGGGACGAATGGAAGAAGGACGAAGAAGTATGGCCATTTATTCAAAAGTTGAAAAAGATCCCAATTCAAACAATATTTCCAGAAATTGAGGAAGAAGGAAAAATCATATTGGAACTTGGAGCAGTCATAGAAGAAAGAACCCGACAGCTATGAAATCGATCAATTTCAGAGTATCTCATCAAGTGGAAGAACTTACCCGCTGAAGATTCCACATGGGAGGACAAGAATTTTATAGAGAAGCATCAAGAACTACTCAAGCGTTGAGGAAAACGCTTTTTGAAGGAGAGGGGCATGTTAGGCCCCTATACTACTAGTGTAACCCCTTATTGTTATTAGTACAACCCACTTATTATATTGATGTACCAATGTAGTTCCCATATTGTTACTATTGTGCCACATAGAAGCCCACTATTGTTATTATTGTGCCCTTACATTATTATTGTTATGTCGGCTCTGATTATGTTATGAACCCTTAGGCTCCTATATATAGAAAGGAGGTCTTTTCATTTGTATCATCCAAGAATTGTTCATTTATGTAATGTAAAGGAGGTTTCCCCCTCAAAGAGGATGAATTATAAGGTGTTCATCTATCTTTTCTATCTTTTCTTGAGCTGGTTTCATAACAAGCGAGGAAAGTTAGCATGTCCATTTCGTATTTGATCTCAATGCACCTATGTCATCCCTAAAAATTTCAATCATATTAGATATTTTCATATCCAACTCCATTCTATTAATTGAAACCTCTCCAAAATGGACTGGATTAGAAGGTTGTTCTGCACCGTTGTTTCCATAAGGAGTTGTATGTTAGTCTGATTTGGTATCCCATGGTTTTCGTTCCTAGAGATTATCTATTTTTCCCCAAAAGGAACCATTTAATATCAAAGAGTTGCAACAAAGAGAATCATGTACTCAACAACAAGCCATATCAAAAAGTATCTGTCAATTTTGAAGTTGCACATAACATGCTTAACAGTTGCAAGTTTGTGACAAACCATGCATCGTCCATTTGTAATGCCAGTGCAATGAATACTTTCATTATTGTAAAACCATTATGAATAATTCTAGGCATGAAAATATTATAGACTTGAGAAGAGTTTATCCATAAATTACGTAATCAAGGAAGGAAGGAACGAATGAGCATTGGGAGGGAGTTACGTGGGGTTGGTTTCTTTTTATAGCATTGGTGATGAATTCATTTTTTTCATGGACCATGAGGTTAAATAAATTCCCCTACCATGCAATTATACCTGAACAAATGATTTTTTCTAGACTAAACCATTTCCTAGTGTTATCGGGAAATCTAGTGTCTATTCAGAGCTGCTAGTCCCACTAAGACGGGTAGCTACCTTAGAAAGAAACAGATTAAAGTCACTTGTTTTTCCTTTACGAGAGAGAGATGAGAAAGAAGCAAAGAGTACCAGCCTTAGTCTTCTGCTTGGCTCCTTGCTTGTTTCGTTTCCCCTTTGACAGAATCTCACCACTGCTTCCTTACTTGTCCTGCTGATAGGATCACTCGTCGCAGCTGTTCCTAAAAAGGGGTAAACAATCAAATGTAGGCGAATGATCAACTAAAACAGAGTGGAGGTGATGGTAATAACACGACTGAGGCTCAAAAGCTAATGATAATCATTCACAATGGTTATGTAGCGGAGGTGGGTTCATTTTTTAATGAGATTGAACTCTGGTGGAACATATACACATCGCTAGGTTTAATTTTTAGCGAGCTTGAACTTCATGTAAAACTGCTAGTGTCAGTCATATAATAAGGATGTCTCATCGATAGGTTCATTTTTTAGGGAGCTTGCACCATTCAAAATTATGCTCCGACTCCTTTTATTATGTAAGCTAGGAACAACCAATCCTACGAGTTTAAAGGGTTAAGAACCTACAAACTATGAAAATAAATGGTAATTTTTCACTTTCACGCAAAAACGTTTGCATGCCCCCAGGTATAGAGAAGTAGAGTTTCCCAGGTTACCCCTCAATTTACAGACAAAACATTTGTTCTATCGAGAAAGGCCTACCTTTTCCAGGATACCCTTCAATTTGTAGACAAAACATTTGTTCTATCGGGAAAGGCCTACCTACTAAAAGAGGTATCTTATTCTGGTCTAATCCTGTTTTCCTAAACGGATGGGTGTGTCAGACCAGTCATATATCCTCTGCGGAAACCTACCCTATACCTGAAGTTTTCCTGCCGAAGCAAACCAGGGTGCATGCCCACTGGGTTTTAGTCACGACCACCGAATCACTCACGCTCATCAGGTGGACAGACTAGAGATTGATGAGACATTCCTTGCACAAAAAGACCTATTAGGGATGGAATTTGACTATTAGCTATGTGTGAACCGGGGAATGAAAGCTAGTCTATGAGCTGGACCACTCTACCTTCATGCAGAAAACACATTACTCGAAAGAGTGAGGAGACAATGGCTCCCATGCTATAAATATAGTCACACCCAAGGAGTAGATTGTAATCTAAAGGTCCTTGGACTACCATTACATTCAGATAAGCGGTTTTCCTTCTCAAAGTTATAGGTAAACATGGGGGGATCCCTAACAGTCGACTGGTTCCTTTGTCGAAGCCTGTTAGATTTCACATCTCAGGCAAAAGCGATGGTGAACCAAGCGCTTTCCAAGAATTTGAGGAAAGGATACTCACAGAAGCCCCTTCATTTATGATGGTACCAACCATGACCATTTTGTAAGTTTGCACTATGATTCAGAATGGTACATTAGATGGTAAACAGGGTCTGCCTAGTAGATTCCAATGGAAGGAAACGACTAGGTTGCTTGGAGGTGGGGCCAAATAAATGGTCTGATACAACTCTGACAAGTTTCCTTCCTACAGTAAAGGAATGGGCAGATTGCCCCCATGTTCATCGGAGTCTGTGTTTATGAAAATAATTTGAACGATATCATTCTCATTCTCTTTGGTGATTGTATCATCTGAAGGTAAATCTTCTGAAGTCAAGATGGGGTCGATTGTCATCTCGACCTGTTGAATTTGGTCCAACGTGGACAAAGAGGGTTTATCTTTAATGGTAGGTGCTTCGACTGACAAAAAAGGTGGGTCAGTCGGATTTTCAACTAGCAATGGATTTGGCAAGGGTTTCTTGTATCTAGGAGGTAGTTGTTGCGGTGATGCAGGACGATTATCCAAGACTCTTTTAGCTTCATCTAGGAAGGGACAACGGTAGAGGGCATGATCTCCTTCACACAGTCTGCAAGGAAATTTAGATTTTCATTTCTGTCCGTTGAATTCGCTTTCACTAGTTGACGATGTACTTTCAACATGATCGTCAGAGGTTGACGACACTGGATTGTGCAAGCGGGGAGACGAGTCCCTTAGGATTCGTGGGATGCAAGGACAATCTCATTGATAGTGGTCTCCTTTGCAGATGACACGTGGAGATTTAGGTTTGGATGGTGCAATGTGTGGATTTTCGCTAGACGATGCACGATTGCCCCTTTTTGCCATTGGCTCCTTCTTCTTCTTCTCCTTCCCCTTCTTCTTCTTCTCAGTTACTTGGTTTTTAGTTTTACTATCTTCACCAAGCAAAGAGGAAGAAGGAGAGGGAGAGATAAATGAAGTAGAAGGTTGGGGGGGAACTCTGGTATCATCTAGTTGCTGATTCGATTGTTTAGTAATCATGTTGCTTTGAATGACAGAGGTCGAGAAAAGCCATATAGGCAGGCCAATTATCAGTCCTGGAAGGGACAATGTGGCCATATGAGGTGCACCAACATCTCCCCAAGAGGAGAAAGGACTAGGATTTCCCCCAAGGGGAAATCCTTGGTTGGTGGACTCCATTTTCTCCACCTAAGACCAACGAGGGAACAGTGACGTTATTCCAATTAAAATAAATTTTAGATGCTTTGATACAACTTTCTTTCTCAATTTTTAAGAGTTGAGAAAAAGCTAAAGATGACTCTAGTCACCTTCGATTTTTAATGAGCTTGAAGTGACAAGTGCTCAGATGGACCTCTTCCTTTAAGGAGTCTTAAAAGGAACGAAAGAGACTACTCTAGAAATCTAGACAGGGGGATTACCAAACCAATCGCAAAACTGCAGAATACTTTTTATGGTACAACAGTCAATCTTCTTGAATGTTGTGTTCAGTGCATTGCGATCGATAGGGAGGTAGACACGGCTTCCTAAGGATAAGGATATAGCTTATTATGGTCTCCCAATATATACTCGATGGTATGTGGGAGCACAAGTCCATATAGGAACTTGTCGTCTCAAAGAGGAGGAATCACCCAACCTACGATGAAAGCGACAGTTACCAAGCTTTACGATGCCGGAATACATCTCTAGCCTAGACTTCTAAATGTCGTGCGTTAGGTTCCAAAGTGTTTTTATGTTCATTGAATTTATTTTACAGTTTATCTTTCTTAATAAGTTTACCTTTAAGGTTCACAGTGTGATGTAGATATATAATTCCTAAAATGCAATCTAAGATGATAAATAGTCGTTTAATCTTCTTTTTGCAATGAAAATCCTAGCTACTAAGGAAAGAGAAATGAAATTCTTTCAACATAGAGCAGAGAGCACACACTAGATGCACTGTCCTAAATCACAATCAACAAGCAGTCTAAATGAAAATGCACATGCATGTATTTGTTTTCTGCTTTCTTAATGGGTGAATGACGAAAACAATGCTAAGCACAAATCTGAATTATATCTTCTTTCAACGCGACAGTACTAACGATTTTCTTTTCAAAAACAAAAGGGAGACAAGACGACTCTTTGCGATTTTGAATTGAAAACTGGTTTCGACACTTGAAGTATTATCAATTCAAATCAAATACAAGAGTAATAGTGTAATCAACTATCAAAAGAGAAGGATTCTTTTCCTTGACTGAAAACGACACTTGCGACACTTTCAAATCCAAAGACGACAGTTCGATTAAGCTACCATTTTGTAAATCAGAACTGTGAATGGCGAAAAATAAATAAAAACATTCACAAATATTTTCACAATGGAGGTTGGATGACGCAAAGGAAGGGGGTTTCAACAGTGGTCTACCGATCACAGACAACAAAACTCCTAAATAAAGCCGAAGAGAGTGAAGAAAAAACCAAAATCTGGAGGCAGAACTAGTCTTGTATGATCATCGCACCTGTAACATAGGGAAACAGGAATGCATCTCACAAACTGCACACGGGAGGTGCGATGCGTCTAGATTGCCAAGAAGAGAAGGTGTGATGGTCCAGGGACGAGACTTTAACTTGGTTTTTGGTCACAGTTTGCAGCTTAGTTCAAGGATTTAGGCCGAGCTAATGATAGTCAGTAAATACAAAGTATAGGGGCTGATCTAATGAGGTCACTTGAGCTACCTCTAGGGCACTTAGGATGTTTTCAAGTCAATTGTTCAGTTCATAAACAAACCCAGAGATTGACTGAAGCAGCGTTGACCTACTTTGCACTTGCATAGAAAATGTAGTTCAAAGGCTAGCTGGCTTAACTTCAGGCTCCATCTGTGGTTTATGAATCAAACAAATAGAGATAAACAATCAAACTTATTCGTTGCCAGTGGAGTCGCCATTTTGTTATCGGCAAATCTAGTGTCTATTCAGAGCTGCTAGTCCCACTAAGACGGGTAACTATCTTAGAAACAAACTGATTAAAGTCACTTGTTTTTCCTTTACGAGAGAGAGATGAGAAAGAAGCAGAGAGTACCAACCCTAGTCTTTCGCTTGGCTCCTTGCTTGTTTCCTTTCCCCTTTCACAAAATCTCTCCACTGCTTCCTTACTTGTCCCACTTCAAAGAGCACCTGTAGATTCATAACAACATAATACCATCAAAGGATAGAGATCTTTCATTGTAAATGATATAGGATCAGATATATATTGACCATACAAATGCATAGATCAACACAATAGTTAGAGATACGCAAGAATATGGAGGAAAACTCAAATAGCTTTATTAGTAAAAGTAGTAGAAGAGAGGATTACAACCACTTGGCCTAACCCAGCGCCATCCTCCCAGCTTGAAAGCCCTCTTCACCTCACACAAAGCAAGATCACCCAACAATGTCTTCAAAGAGAAACCAGCAGCACCTAGTTGCAAATTACCAAATTTCAAACCTTGGATCTTTGGGATGAGGGATCCATTTATAGATATTTGTAGGGGGGTGAGTCAGCTTCTGGGATTTTGATTAGTGTCATCTCTCTGATAGTTCTTGGTTCCACTTGGAGATTTCATGATCTCTTACTCATCCTTAGGCGAACTCAGGAAGGAAAATGTCAAATGAGTAGCTTCTATAAGATTCTCAGGGTCTCCACCTAGCAAACTGCTTGTGCCATTTTTTTGCTCTCACTCATCACACCCTACAGAAGGGCTTTCTAGTATGCATCGCACTTTTTGCATGTGGCAGGTGAGATGCATCGCACCCTTTGCACTGGGCAGTCTGTATGGTCCTGCTTTGACCAGTTCTGAGTGGTTTTTCATGGAAAACTTCTGGGAGATGATATAATCAGCTGACCTTGCTCCTTTAGGGCATGAAACAACACTTTTAGGGACTTAGAAGCCCTTGGTTTATGGACATATGTGATTGGGGTTGCAGTGCCCAAATATGTCTATAACACCTAGACAAGACATTCCTGCCCTTGGTCTTGCTAGTATTAAGATTGCTTAATATTATTATGTAGAAAGCTTGTCATTGTGCAACATGGCATTGAGTGAAGGATATCAAAAAATAGAATCAGAGAAAGGCCTACAGAAATATGGGAAGGAAAATATTGATGAGGCCTTGTAGTCAAAGTTAGCATTTGAGTTAATAAAAATAAATGAACGTTAGAGAAAGGTGTCTGAGAAAAGACGCAGGAAGAAGGTTGAATGATATGCATATTTGTTTCCTATGATTGCTTTTAGTGTTGGGATCGCTTCCATGGCAATAGGGGTAGTCTAATATCATTTTATTTGGAAAGTGCATGTATTGCATGTCTTGTTGGGTAAATGTCTATGTTTCTATGTGTAATGTGCTATAATAGCTGGAGTAGGCATGATAACAAAGAATTTAGGTTTAACACCAGAAGACATTTTCAGGGTTAGAAAGTTCAATCATGGGAGGTGGAGCATCTGAAGCACACGTTAAGTGATTAGCTGCAGTACAACCCTACAAAGTCCCCAAACATTATGTTCGTAAATCCTAGAGAGTTAGAATGCCTTGAAGTGGAATAAAGTAGAATATAATTTGATGGATTTTGTTAAATTTTTACTTGTTTAGCTTTGGCAACCTTCTCTAGAGTAGCAGGGTGCAGTCAATGACCACGTACAGGACTTTCAAAATGCAAGTCTCACTAGAAGACAATTTGATGGTCAACAAGTTCAATTGTGGGAGGTGGAGCATCTAAAACACATGTTAATTGATTGGCTGCAGGACAACCCTACAAAGTTCCCATATGATTTTCAAAATAACAAAATCAAACAAAACATGATTTTAAATGTAGTCGAATACAGAGTATGTGTGTATATATATAAATATAAAATAATTTTATTAAATTATTATTAATTATATATTAATATTCATTTAAAATTCATAATAATATTTTATTAAGAATTATAAAAGAAAATTTTACAAGGATTAAAAAATCATTGAAATGTTTTTTGACCAGCTTAAAATAAGTAATTTATAATCTTAATGAAAAATTAAAGAGATAATTCTAAATTTTTCTATTAAAATGAACAAAATATTATATAAATATCATACAATAAAGGTATTTATACAATAAAGGTATTTATAAAATCAAGTCAATAAATTTTAATTTGCAAAACTAGAAAAGGTGATAATATGATTTCTTTTAAGGAATCACATTTTTATTTTATGTTTTATGAAATTTTAAGTCTATTTCAAGGATAATTTTAGGGGCGAATGTTCGCCCTTTGGCGAAATTAAGGGGTTTTAAATTTTTAGTGGGCGAATATTTTGTATCATAGTACATTTTTACAAATCACCTCAAATAGCCCACCTTATTTTAAGGGAGAGGGTAAAAAAGGTAAATTTAGCCCTTGAAAATAGGACTTACAACCTTCCATTCGCCCATTTTCAAGAATAGGTTTTATTTAAGTGAATCCATTCGCCCATTTTCAAGAATAGGTTTTATTTAAGTGAATCCTATGGGCCAGATACCATATTTATAAAAGAGGTATGGTAAATTAATAAAAATATAAATAAATGAGAGGTATGGTAAATAAATAAAACATCTTTTATATTTACTCCATAAGTCACCTTATATACATGTAACGGTGTAAACAAATAAAAATATAAGTAAAGTGGAGGTATGGTAAATAAATAAAATGTCTTTTTATACTTACTCAAACGGTATGGTAAAAAATAAAAATATAAATAAACTAGACGTATCGTAAATAAATAAAACCTCTTTTTATATTTAGTCCATAACCCTCGTTCTATTTATGAAGGCTCAAGAAAGAGGTTTTATTTAAGTGAATCCTATGGGCCAAATACAATATTTGTAAAAGAGGTATGGTAAATCAATAAAAATATAAATAAACGAGAGGTATGGTAAACAAATAAAACATTTTTTTATATTTACTCCATAAGTCACATTATATTTACGAAAACTCAAAAAATGGGTTATATTTAGGTGAAACCTATGGCCAAAATACTATGGGACAAATACCATGGACTAGATTGTTATTAATACCATGCAAAAAACCATTATTAACCCTAATATTAGAATTAATAAAAATAAAAATGGCACATGGTATTGACCCATGGTATTCACCAAAATGGCACATGGTATTGACCCATGGTATTCACCTGGAATGTAGGCTATTTAAATGGGGGAATTAAACCAGCATGTAGCCTATGCTAAGATTCACTAGGACTTTACAAAGTTTTATTATTTAGTGAAAGACTCGCCAAGATCTTACAAGATTTTATAATTGATTAAAATATTCGTCATGCCTGGTGAGAGATTCGCCAAAAAATTATATATACATATTATATTATTGATAAAATCGCCTTCCATTTTTCCTATATACCATGGAGATTCGCCCATTTATTATATTTATAAATTTAGGGGGTTCTTAAAATTTTCTCTGGTCTATTTTTTTAGATTATTAACTTTTTAGATTCTATACATCTGTACAAAGTAAAGTATTTGTATTTTAAATGATATTTTAATATTTATTATAAAGTAAGAATTTTTTTTTGAAATATAGTGTTTATTGAGTTATTATTAATTGTATATTAATATTAATTTAAAATTCAAAATAATATTTTATTAGTAATTATATTATAAATATTTAAAATGATTAAAAATTCATGGAATTGTTTTTGAGCAGATAAAACTAAATAATTTAGAATTTTAATGAAAAATAAAAATATGAGAAATAATTTTAATTTTTTTATTAAAATGAAAAAATATCATATAAATACCAAAGAATAAATGCATTTATATAATTTTTAACTAAATTTTGGAAATAAAGAAAAAAAAATTTAATTCCCAAAATTAGAAAAGTTAATAATATGATTTCTTTTAAAGATTGAAATCTTATTTCAAGAGGTTTGATGAAATTTGTAAGTCTACTAAATATTTAGATATCAAACGCCTCAAAAAATTCAAATACTCTGATTTGGTTTTTTTTGAAACATATAGAATTCGAGTTAAATGATGGGTAAAAAGTAAGTTAGGGAGATAAAAAAGAGGTTTGATGAAATTTGTAAGTCTACTAAATATTTAGATATCAAACGCCTCAAAAAATTCAAATACTCTGATTTGGTTTTTTTTGAAACATATAGAATTCGAGTTAAATGATGGGTAAAAAGTAAGTTAGGGAGATAAAAAAGACCAAATATAAGATTAAAAAAGAAAGAAAAAAATGTTTTTTCTTTTACATTTGCATGTTTTTTATTCCATAAAAAAGTATGTAAACACGAACTCAAAATCTTATTTTTATTTTTATTTTTCTGAAATTGCTCACTTAGGCAGAAAACCGAACGTCAATTATACAATCTGGCATGCAAAGAAAACTTGGTTCAAGCATAAGATTTGATGACAATGATGCATGCTTTTCAAAATGACAGATACAACTAAAACGTAATTTAAAATTTAATGTAATACTTTACCATGAAGATATAGATATATATCATTTTATTAAATTATTAATAATATTTTATTAACAATTCTAAAATTAAAATTAAAAATGATTAAAAAACCATTGAAATGTTTTTAACACGATTAAAATAAATAATTTAAAATTTAATAAAAATATAAAAAATAATTTTAATTTTTTTATTAAAAATAAAAAATTATCATTTAAATACCAAATAATAAAAGTATTTATACATTTCTCAACTGAAATTGGAATGTAAAAAGAAAATTAATTTAAAAAATTAGAAAAATTAATAATAGGCTTTCTTTCAAAGATTGAAATTTTATTTTAGAATGTTTTATGAGTTTTGTTGTACTATTAATCTTTTACATATCAAAAATGTATAGAAAGTGAAATATTTGTATTTAAAATGATATATTTACAACAAGAAGTGTTCCCCTGGGAGCTTTAGCTGGGCATATTTGGCCAATCGCTGCCTCCCATTATCGTCCTCCTCCATGGATCAAATTTTACTACGCGGCAGCATCTCATGACTCCCCGATTTCATCTATGATATCAGAGTTCAGACTGTCGCTTGAATTTCGTCGTCGTATCTCACGTCCGACAGGCTTTTTCTCCTTCCTCATTTTACTATTTGTGCTCCTCTGTACTTTTTTTTTCTTCTTCGGGCCCCAGGTGGGTGTGGAAGTGGGTCTCTGTTTCTCATTACATTTTGCACTTCATAATAAAGGCTGCTCAAAGTCTTCTGCCTTCGAATCTGACAAAGCCTAGCGTTTATTGCAGTCAATCCTATTGTGGAGTGAACGACCAACTGTAGCACAGTGGAGCGAGCAGTATACAGTGATCCGTGATGGATCAACCAAGGGTAAGGGTATGGGTATGCATGATGGATCAGCCGAGGCCAAGGATATGGCTATTTCTATCTCTGTGCCCAAACATTTAACTGAGGTCAAGTCGCCTACTTCTCCGCCCAGATATTTTCAGGTCAAGTCGCACACTTTTCTGTCCAAAAACATTCTCCGCCCAGATATTTTCAGGTCAAGTCGCACACTTTTCTGTCCAAAAACACCGAGGTCAAGTTGCCCATTTCTCCACGCAATGGAAATGGCAGGGTATTTAATTGTTCAGTTGGTAACGCATGTAGTACCTGGAATCCAGACGAGACTGTAAAGGAGAACTGGGATCCTAAAGTGAGGTGGGCGTCCCCAGTTAATTCAGATTTATTGAGGAGGATCTGAAGACATGGCGGGAGAGTGGAATCATGTTGGAGATGGTGGAGAAAGCTAGAAGGACGACAACCTTCAAGCTTGTTATATTGAAAGGGAGGATGTATAAACGGACATACACCAAGTTTTCCAGACAATAGATGTGTTTACTTTATGGGGTGGCTCATGGAAAACTACGGAGAGATGCGTCCTGATCTGGATCTTATGTTCCACTTCGTTGAATGGCCTATCATAATAGTCGACGTCGATGCCAATGCCAACGCCACTCTTCCTCCCCCTCCCTCATTTCATCACTGTGGCCATGATAAGACTCTCAGCACTGCCTTTCCTGACCAGTCTTTCTGGGTTTGGTAAAAGTTTCTTCATCCGTCTCCTCTTCTTGGGTTCGAGTCCCAAGATGTGTTCTCGGTCTCAGTGCAGCTCACAGTTGTAATGCCACACTAGTGAGAGGATGTGAGCCCGAGGGTGAGAATATTGAAAATGTTCCCTTGACTAAAGGTTAAGTTCGGTTCTGTCGTTTCCCCTCTCCAGATTAAGCATGTTGAAGACTAGTATTAGGCTTTCCAAAAATGCATGCGCAATTTAGTTTGTAGATCAGGAGGCCCAGACAAGGACACGCAATATTCAATGTGGAATGTTATTAGAGTTATCGTTTTCCTTTTTCTTCGGAAAAATGATTTCTTGGTAGACCAAGGGACTATTAGACATTGTTCCAAAGGATTTAAATACATGGACGACAAAGTCAATCCACCAATGATATAGGGTATTTTTATCTCGATTACCACCGATTCCCTGAATATTTGGTAATCTGAGGGGTATGGGCGCAGTTAATTTGCGGTCATGTTTGTTCCATTGTCGAATATTTGGGGAATCCGTAAAGGAGATGAGCTGAGAGAATGATATATAGAGATTTGAAATGCCCCCAATATTTTATTAGATAACGAGTATTTTACTATGTTATCCAAAGAAACAGATTAACACAACCAAGTAAATAATAAAAATAACTAATAGAATCTATTATGACTCATCCTAAAATATTGTCCATAAAATATATATATAAATATAATACAATTATCTCTCTCCAAAATCCAGCTACCCTCTATTTATGAAGTTTTCAACTAATACCTATATACCCTCACAATGCTATGTTAATGCCTCAAATCCTTTAACCATTAACTGATTATTTCGTAAAAAAAAAATTGAACATATGGTTGTGTTGGAGGGATCCATATATATTATTATTAGTTGTGTTATACCATTCTTAAAATAGAAATCTGATTTCTTCAGATAGAAGTCTTCAACTAATACCTATATACCTTCAAATGCTAAGTTAATGCCTCAAATCCTTTAACCATTCACTAATTGTTTCGTAATAGGAAAACTGAATACATGGTTGTGTTGGAGGAATCAATATATATTATTATTAGTTGTGCTATACCATTTTTAAAATAGAAATCTGATTTCTGCATCAATTCTCCAATACTTTCATGATGTCTGTCATTCTCATGAGCTACTTATCTTCATAAAACACTTGTTTATTTTCAAAACATAAACATATATATAATTGGCATTGCTGTCATCCTTCGGTTGAAGTATCACAACATTTTATCCTTGCAGGCCTTGCATTTGTATATATTGATTTGGACTATTAATTAGGGGCACTTGAAATTTATAATGTTAAAGAAAATATTTGTAAAAATTAGAGCTATGTTCCCTCATTAAGGCGTTTATTCTATTGAATTCTTGCTTTTAGTTTTATAAGTGTTTGGGTGTTAAATACTAAGTACTCATTTGTATTATATTTTGCATTATATTTTAATTGAGAAAGATTTCTCTCGGTTAAAGATTAACAACTAACGTAACCACATGAGAGAAATCTAAGAAAGAAGCACCTAGACAAAGCATATTTAGTATCTATTTATTTGGACTATTAACTAGCATTTGCACCTGATGTTGCATAGGAAACGCCGTAAGGCATAGAGTGTGGAAGAATAGGGACATGTGAATGGGCATTGTTGAAAGTAAGGGTGGATGATAATGAGTTGCAATTGAAATTGTTAGTTATGTGTATGTTGAATATAGATATTTTGTAAATAATAGTGTGTAGAAGAATAGTCACATGTGAATGGATATTGTTGAAAGCAAGGGTGGATGATATTGAGTTACACTTGAAACTATTAGTTATGTGTGTTTTGAATATGGATAAGTAATAGTAGTGTGTGGAAGAATAGCAACATGTGAATGGACATTATTGAAAGCAAGGGTGGATTATATGAGTTATAGTTAATTCCATATAGAGGTTATCCATTATTCATGTAGCAGTTGGTGTTTATGTGAACATGTTTTTGTACATTATTTTAAGTGTTTTTTTTTTTTTTGTATTTGGAGATTTTGTTTTTCCATATGTTACATATTTAAGAATGAATTGTCACTTTTAAAGAGGGCACACAAGGTTGCTAGCTGTCACAAACCGTCGTGAGAGTAAAAATTAAATGTCCTTTTCTTACCACATGGTTTTGTCAACTAGTGGTTTCCAAAAATACAAGTGAATGCCATCAAACTTCTTGCTGAAATCAATATAGGGATGCACAAATTCCTTAACTTGCCAGAACTCTATTAAAATGACATTTTTCACTACTAACTTCATATGAGATATCATGAACTTTCTTTTGGATAAAACCTCAAATGTGTTTTTAATATCCCAATTCAACTCTCATTGAAATTTTCGTAAATATAGGGATGCATAAATTCCTTAACTTGCCAGAACTCTATTAAAATGACATTTTTCACTACTAACTTCATATGAGATGTCATGAACTTTCTTTTGGATAAAACCTCGAATGTGTTTTTAATATCCCAATTCATGTTATGTAACGCTCACTTTTAAAGTCTTGAAATGCAAATTATGGTTCAAACTACAACTTTATAAGGAAAATATGCACAGAATAATTATGGTTCAAACCACAGCTTTATAAGGAACATATGCACAAAACACGCTCACGACAACCAATGCAAATTATATGTGCATTATTTAGCAAATCCTGCTTAGCAGAAACCCCTGTGAGCATCACCCGATGCAATGAGTGCTAAGTGAACTATTCAAAAATCATGAGAAATTAGTCAGTTACGACTACCTCTCATGGAAATGGTCATACGTTTGAATGACTTACTTAACGCAGTTGAATCCCAAAAATGATATCTAATATAATGCACTGTGTAAATCCCCCATACTTAAATTCAAAAAGAGTCAAGGGATCTCTACTTGAATGGTTCATGAGGCACAATACTTGCTAAGGTTTTGCAAATGGGGTAGCAAGCTAAGTGGGCTTGATTGTGGGGAAAAACTCCACAGTTAAGCGCGCTTGAGCCAGAGGAGTTCTGGGATGGGTGACCTCCTGGGAAGTCCTGGTTACCGGGTGCAAGCCCCGGAAGTGATGATTGATGCTATGTGATTTGTTCTCCACATTTCACTAGTTTCAATCCCACTTCTTCACCCCTGTGAGCATCACCCGATGCAATGAGTGCTAAGTGAACTATTCAAAAATCATGAGAAATTAGTCAGTTACGACTACCTCTCATGGAAATGGTCATACGTTTGAATGACTTACTTAACACAGTTGAATCCCAAAAATGATATCTAACACTTGTGATAGCTGTCAAATTGCCAATTTGTCTATCTTCAACTAAACCCCTCTGACAATACTGAGATTTCCCAAGAAAGAGCAACTAGCATGAAATAACAAGTCGAAATATCATCGAAAATCTATACCTCTGATTGTATATGATGGCTGAAATGTATCATAAAGATACACTTTTGTCAAAGATAATTAAAAATAATGCTAGAAAGTAGCAACCACAAGCTTAACTGACAACCTCTGCCCACTCATTTTGTTAAAGTTCCTACCAATAACAAAATTGCTTCTATGAAATAAGTTGGAAAAGACCCCATCCAAGAAAATACGATACGAATATTATCCACAGAACAGAAAAGGCCACATATCATATACAACAAAATGTAAATGTGTCAGCCGAGAGACCCAATTACCCAATATTACAGATCAAGTCCTAACACAACTCCAAAGAAATGCCACGTATCATATACAGTAAATGTGTCAGCTGAGACACCCAATTACCCAGTGTTACAGATGAAGTCGTAACACAACTCCATTGTTCTACGAGCTAGGTAGAATGGGAATGGTCATTGGGCCAAACACCTTTTTCTTGAGTACAATATATCCATTATAGTAAGCTTTAGATTAAATTTAAAACATGTTAATTAAATTTTAATATGAAATTTTGATGGTTATGAAGATGAATCATTAATGATATGATTCCTTTCTAAAAAGTTATTTATAATTTTGTTAATATAAAAAAGAAAAATTAATATAATAAATTGAATTAAATTGTTTTATTATTATTATTATTTTAATTTAATGTTTCATTATGCATACTAAATATTTTTTTCATATAATACTAAATTTTAAATGTTTACTCATTTACAAATACAACAACACATACCTCTTTTTCGGATTGATGTTTATGAGTAGTAGGTCAAAACTTGCCAAATGCTTCAATTACTTTTCCAAAATTTCAGAGATGCCCATTTGAAAACCTTCGATATATATTAGTGTCTGATCTGAACATGTTTTGAATATACTAGTTGTTGGGCTACAGAGTTTTCTATAAATTGCTACCAAGCAAGGAAGAAGTCAAAAGCGGATTGGTATTAAAACCATGGTCGCAACTCAAGGACCTGTGTTCTTGTCCCCAAATAAGACACTGCGACTGACTTATGAGGGTGAGTTTTATGAGGTACTCATAGCAAGAGCCCAGCTCTGTACCATAGCAAACAAAGGGGACATACCCTCATCTATAGATACTGTAAGGCAACTATAGCCACATTTTGAATATTGCTACAGGGGCTTAGAGCATACTATATTGCAGGTTGTAAAGACTCCACATTCAAAACAAAATGGAAAGATAAGATGAGAAACATATTGGATCATAAAGCAATAGAGAGTATAGTGGAAGCATGGGATCCTTATAATTATCGTTGGTCCGCCTTAAGCCTTGCCAGGACTAGTGGCTTAGGCAAGAAGAGTGATTTTCTAGGTATCATTTTCATTTTTTTGCTCCTATGGGGCTTCTTAGATTTAGAATTTGAAGGGACCCAGCATGGGAAAAGTGTTGTTTGGTGACTTGGGCCTGTAACAAATGAACTGGTACTTAGCCCTAGACAACTCGAGAGTGTACAAATTTTGGAGGACAAAGGATAAAAATGAGTTACTATTAAAATTTAAAATACCCTCTTAACAAACTCTACCTAGGATTTCTTGAAAATTTTAATTTACCAAGGTGTGCATTTCATAAAAAGATAAGAGCATTACTGTAAAACAAGGATTGAAACTGAAAAGTAATGAACTGTTATCATTTTTTTCCATTCTACCAGAGTCACAAAACATGTATGTACTAGTTCACTCTAAATGTTGCATGACTTATTGCAGAGATGGTAAAAAAATCAATGCTCATTTTTTTTCATCTTACCAGAAATTTGCATTTTGAAATCTTCTAAATCTATTAAAATAGTAACAATAGTACAAAATTATATCCTATTTTCCAGTGATCAGGAACTTTACGGCCCTAAAAGCTTTATTATGAGTAAAAGCTTCTGATTATTATGAGTAAAAGCTTCTGATTTCATTGTCTTCTAACAGGTTTTGTGTGATCGAACTCTAAATTTCTTGCACCATTCCAACTTGAAGTAAATGCGCAGGTGGTATATGGTAGGTAGACAGAGTCAACCTGCAATTGTTTTGGAGAAATTTGTGGAGCTTGTCAATTAGTAATCCTTCAAAAGGACCAATGCTCTTATTAGTCTTCAATGTGATTTTTCGTAGAACATACACAACCCTTGTATTCTTTGCCAATTCAAGCTGCTGCAATTCCTCATCTACAGAGTAGCTACTTTCTGCCACTATATTTCTGATTGCATAACTTATGTCATGTGAGGAGGAATGAGTTCCTCTAAGCTTGAGATAGTCTTTTATGCTTTCAACAACCTGGTCGATAAATTCAAATCCTTCAATGTTTGTGGCATCTTTGTAACCATATTGGGCTAAGCATTTATATACGCCCTTTGGCTCTAGTTTTCCAACCATTAATCTCTCTGACAAAAGCATTGTCTTGACTAGAATCATCCTTATGGTGACAATGACAAGAACTTCATGCATAGATGCCACATTCTTTTGATAATGTTGAATAATTGGTGGTAAGCCAGAAATGAGGTCACTGCAGAAGAAACAAGTTCTTGGTACATGTGAATTCACCCGGGTAACCAATCCATTCAAAACTTCTATGCTGAGTTTTCTTCGTGCTAAATATTTATACTTTTTCTGCCTTCCATAGTTCCAAGAGAACATTATGGTCAAAAAATTAGGAAGGGACACCAACCTCCCTGTGGCACCTTATTCAATACAGATGATAGATAAATGCCTTCAAAGATAGCAAAAAAATAGAGTGAAGGGTAGTACAAGAAAAACATGCATGTTCCAAACCACAAGCATGACCAAGGTTACTACGCACATCGTAATGAACATAACCCCAACAACTGCAACCCCTGCACCACCAAATACCTAAAATTATCCTTAAAAACTCAAAAGAATCCATAAAAACTACCAAATTCTGTTGTCCGATATAAATTTGGATATTCTTACCATGTGCATTGCCAATTTTTGTTCCATCCCAGAATCCTACAACAATTGCAATGTAGATAACCATGAGAACATAGTTAACTTCAGGTGAATAGATCTGACCCTCATAATTTTGTGAGTTATGCACATTCTTCACTTGGGGGAAGCAACTAAGAGCCATGGATTGTTTTATGATTGAGAATATTGTTGTAATCAATGCTTGATTGGCTACAATGGATGATAAAGTGGCAACAATTAACGTTAACCAATACACAGGCTGTGGTATTTCTTTGTAAAATGTAGAGCCTATGTCCCCTGGGCTTTCTATCAAATAAGTAACTTGTCTCGTATATGTGATAAGCAGAGATGGGTAAACCAACACACAGAAAGCAAGCTGCAACAAAAAACCAAAATTTCTCATTATGGTACTAAAACATAAAGAGGATGAAGCACACAAGTATGATGAAATACTAATAATTCTATCCTTGACATATAGCTCGGACCTACATTTATTTCCTGTTGAAATGGCCCAAGTCTGCAAACATGGCCTCGGCAGCTGGTTCTAGTCAGAACAAAGAACCGATGTTAGTGTTTCTGTTTGTATAGATTTAGCATAGATAATTGGGATGAAGTTATGAATTTTGTTTGAGAAAATCATTGGTACGGATTTATCAATTGAGTTAGAAAACAATTCCAAGTATACTATATGATAAAATGAGACACATACCATCATGTGAATAATCAATACCTATTATACATAAGACTACACCTCCAAGCATCACCCATCCTTATTAGTGATATTCATGAAAGTAATAGTATATATAATATGGGTTGAATGCCTTGAATGCTCCAGGATAATATTTCACAATATTATACTGTCCTATCATGATGTTGGTCAATGTTTGGGGAATCTTTGTAACCATATTGGGCTACGCATTTATATACACCCTTTGGCTCTAGTTTTCCAACCATAAATCTCTCCGACAAAAGCACTGTCTTCACTGGAATCATTCTTATGGTGACAATGACAAGAAATTCATGCAGAGACCTCACATTCTTTTCATAATTTTCAATAATCGGTGGTAAACCAAAAATAAGGTCACTGCAGAAGAAACAAGTACCTGGTACATGTGAATTCACCTAGGTAACCAATCCATTCAAAACTTCTATGTTGAATGGAAATTATAGTCCCTTCCTAATTCACATTATACACACAAATGATATCATGTCCATGATAGGGAGCTGCATCCCTCCTTCAAATAAACTAACCCATACTAGAAAACTTGATTACATCCCAATATACTCATGGAAGCCAAGCTAATAGTGTCTACTTCGCATTCTTGTATCATCTTACCTTGGCTCATGTTACTGTTCCTTGACTGAATTCCTTGCACAGCTGACAACACTGCAGGATTAAAAAAGGCATCATAATTTGGAACAAAATCAACATGTGTGATGGAGCATTGAGTTGAGGTGCCAAGCTGATACCAGTTTGACATGAAAGAATTTTTTGAGATTCATTTATGGGAAGACCTGATATTTCAATAGTCAGTGCTCCAGCCAATCACCATACAAGTGCCCATCATAACAACAATAATTCTGAGTCATTGCACTCTTCTCAAGCAATTCCTTTGTCTTCGAGTTGATAGCCTTTCCACCATTTTGCGTACTGAAAAACTTCAATCTAGTATCTGATGCAAGGCACGTGAATTGCTTGCCAGTGCTTTTTTCAAGGTTGACAACCCCTGTATTCTTTGCCAATTCAAGCTATTGCAATTCCTCATCTACACAGTAGTTACTTTCTGCCACTGTATTTCTGCTTGCATAACTTTTGTCATGTGAGGAGGAATGAGTTCCTCTAAGCTTGAGATAATATTTTATGCTTTCAACAACCTAGTTGATAAATTCAAATCCTTCCATGTTTGGGGCATCTTAGTAACCATATTGGGTTACGCATTTATATACACCCTTTGGCACTAGTTTTCCAACCATAAATCTCTCTCACAAAAGCACTGTCTTGACTGGAACCCTTCTTATGGTGACAATGACAAAAAATTCATGCAGAGATCCCACATTCTTTACATAATGGTCAATAATCAGTGGTAAGCAACAAAGAAGGTCACTACAGAAGAAACAAATTCCTGGTACACACAAATTCCTACAGAAGAAAAATTGTTGCAATTAGGAAGGTACACCAACCTCCCTGTGGTACCTTATTCAATACAAATGATAGATAAATGCCTTGAAAGATAGTAAAAAACAAAGTGAAGGGTAGTATAAGCAAAATATTTTGTGTAAATGATGTCCCGTGTACTATTTGTCATAGATTATCCTTCTAATATTCTCACCAGTGAAGGAAACAAGTTTTTTCAAGTCCCAAAAGTCAATAAAAACAACATATTATTAATACAACAATGCAAAGGTTTCTATCATCTTATTTTTCACATCACAACTGAGCACCAATGGCTGGCACTTCCAAAGGAGCGTGATCACTTCTTAAAATTCGCCACTGCCAAGACAACGCCATCAAGACCAATAACAATATAAGCAAGAAAAATAAAATATCTAACCATATATATGCTATTATTCTCCGCTGGTAATCCATAAGTGGTGAAGGTTCAAGAGATGATGCAGATTCAAGTAGCAAGCTAGCCAATGTTGTCAATTTGTGGTAAAACAATTGGTAGACAAACTTTGAATCTCAAATTCACCAAACAATGAGCAGGATTAAATAGCTCTAATTATCTCCATATATCCCAGCTCACATATCCACTATCAAAACTGAAGTAAATTGAAAATGCTCTCAAAACTTTTACCTCTTTGAAAACATAATTTAGAAACACATTGTGACATCTTGTCCATCTTTTACCTATCTAATGATAACCTAAAAATCACAAAACTTTGGTAATGTTCTTCTACAATGTCAAGATTTCAAATCATGATTCATACGTATGTTCTATATAGACTCAAAGGTCATGCATGGTCATTAGTCTCCACCCTAGATTGATGAGCAACATGTCTGCTAAATAAAAGCATAGATAATCTACCATAAATTTAAAAATGAATGCATATTTAAAACATGGTAAATGCTTACAATTTTCATTATATACTGAATATCAGTACATTATGATATGAAATAAGGCAACATTTTTCATCCCTGTGGTGGAAAATAAGGACTGAACTCAATGAAAGTATCTATGGAGTTTGTAGGTTGAACAAAATGAAGGAAAAATTAACCCTATGTAAAGAAACGTTTGTATCCTTGTTGTAACTGCTTGAATAATTTATCTAAGCCATTCTAGAAGTATTTTCATCGTTGGCAAACATAATTTTTATCTGTGTCAACATCTTAGAATCTGTTTCATGACTTCTCTTTGTTGTGTGGAATATATGTCCTAAGATATATATTCTTGTATCCTGCACTGCAAATTTTAAGCGAAAGTTTACCTTGTTTCTTGAAATAGTTGTTATGAAATATCTATCTAGCAAAATTGGGCACATCTAAAGATTGTATAAGGTTCCAAAGTGTAATGGTTTAGATGTACGCATAGGGTTAGGGTCTAGTAGCCAGATAACCAAACGTTGGATTTCAGAGGAAAACCATGTCAGGCAATTGAAATCCCCCTTAAAATCTTCTTATATATCACTATTAGATTCACATCTAGAAAGGTAGGTAGCCCGCCAGGAGCACGAACTCTGCAGGACCAGATGTTCGCCTTGGCTGCACATATCCCTTCTTGGTAATGACCTGTGTTGAAACGTATGACAACTCACTGCACACTATGTGGAGAAGGTCATCCGGTATGAACTGCTCCCACAACCCACTGACGCTAAAGTCGGTGACCTTCATATCACCGTTTTCGTTAAAAAAATGGTTCTCCGAGTTTCAGTGATATGAACCCTGGCTGTGGTAGAAATCGACGACACTAATCAACTGTTGAAAATGTTTTTGCTTCCTCCTCCTTTAGTTTTCCCTTCTCGACAGTCGTATTAAAGATCTAGTTGCCTGAGTTCGCAGACAGGTCTTTATCTATGCAAATTGAATACCTACCTACTTGCAACAATTCATAACTACTTTTTTCATGATTGAAAGATTCAGCCTTTCTCAATCGTCTAACCTATAATCTAATGGTATCTAAGGGTGATAGGTAGACAATAAGGGGAGTCGATTTCAGAGGGAAACAACTTACAATGTAATCATTTTTCTCATTTTTGTTCATTTGCATTCTAATCCTTCAATACATTTCAACGCTTACCTGGACTTAATCAAAGTGGTTTCATATTTTTGTGTGTTTATAATTGAGTTATCATAGTGTTTTGACACACTATCAAATTTTGGTTTTTAATGCATAAATGAACTAACTGGGTGTTTGGCAGATTAAAATAATTTAACAAAAAGCTTACTTTTAAAAAGCTTATTCCATAGCTATCCAACCACAAACATAAAAGGCCTAAAAACATCAAAAAATGCAGCTACCTTGGTGGAATAGAAGATGGGTGTGGGTATATGGCCTCCAAATTCCTGACTTCTTGTTCACACTATACTTTAACTTCTAAATAGGGTTGAGTTTTCTACTCTTGCAGGAGTCCTGTGTTTTCTATTTTACCCTGTTCTTGGAGTAGGCCGAACACATTAAAAGGCTTGCTTGTAAGCCTTATCAGATCAAACTTCTTGTGATCAAAATTGTGGTAATTTTGTGCTATAAATAGGTAGCAACCCTTATTGAAAAGAAGCAAATAGAGGAAATTTTACAGTGATTGTCTTAGTACAGACTTGTTGATGTGAGTAACTTAGGTCACAGGCCTGTAAGGCATTTTAGAAGAGTAACAAAGAGCAAATTTTCAAGGTTGTGGAGGCCTATACATAGGCCTTTCAATAACTCTAATATTGATGCGGTGGGATTTATTGTGAGTAGGCTTCATAAATGTTTGTAATTAGTTAAAATTTATTGTGGGGCCATGCTTAATATGGAAAGAGAAATATCGAGGATGGCTGGGATCATCTCTAAGGCGTCCCCCTATCCTTAAAACATAGGAAACACAATGGACATGTTCTCTTTGAAGCACTGGTTTGTAATGACTTATGGAATTGAAAACTGGGATTTTGTGCCTGTGTGTTTGGGCATACCTTAGTGATTTTTATTTTATTTTTGGGTGGTTCTTTTTTCAAACTAATTAGATTCACACTATGTTTATAATATTATATCAGGTTCTCTAAAAGAATGCTGGACTTTTCTCTCTATATATTTGCTATTTTATATTGTTCATGCATTAGGAGTTGAAACTAAAGATGGTTCTTCTATGCTTAGTTGTAGGTTGCATATATATCACATTCCCTCTTTTGTACCTTCAGATTGTCTGCATTGCTTGAATTTCAAGAGGCATCCCTAGGTTGAGAGATCATGTTAGTATCATGGTTTTTTTCCTATGTTTCCTCCTTCGATCAATTAACTAGTACATGCTTGAATCTTGCGGAGGATGCAGTTCATTCAAATCTCTAGTTTCATCCTCTGATATTGGATTTAATGGAATCGTAGGTGTATCAGAATCACACAAGTCCTCCAGTGGCTCCAGTGGCTTTATGGGGCTGCAAGTAATTCATTGAAAGTCTCATAGAACATTTCATTCATAGCTATCCAACCCAAAAACATAAATGGCCTAAAAACATAAAAGCTTATTGTTTTGTTTCATTTTCCTAGGATGTATATCATTTTCCCATTGGGGATACAAAATGGGATGGTGCCTAATGGGGTTCATGATCAATCATGTTTCCCTTTTCATTTGATTTGCTATTGCAACAAAAGCAGCAGCATCTGCTGCAGTTGCAGTTATGTGAGGTCTTGTTGTAGGTTTAGATATGGATAAGGACTCCTGTTTTTGCTTATCAACACTAGGAGGGACCATAGAGACAGAGTCGCCACCTTGGGATGATATTCCTGTAGAATTTGGTTGCATTTCTCTCATATTGTGCATAATCCTGATAGAATCATATAAATCTATTCCTGTTAAGGTTGCCAATCAATTCTTCGTTAGCTACCCTGTGATTTTATAAGTAAAATAAAGAATTTAAATCAGAAAAAGGCAGCATTTTCATAACATCTTAATCATCTCGGGCAAGAATTAGATCTACGACAACTATAATCCCTAGAGCAATAATCAAATAGCAGTGAGATGACTAGCATCACCTACCCAGCTCTTGAAAATCTTGCAAAGGAGGCACTTCATTCAACTCTCCAGTTTCATCTTCTTCTATGGGATTCAATGGAATCGTAGGTGTATCAGAATCACACCAGTCCTCCTGTGGCTCCAGTGGCTCTATGGGGCTGCAAGTAATTCATTGCAAGTCTCATAGAACATTTCATTCATAGCTATCCAACCCAAAAACATAAAAGGCCTAAAAACATCAAAAAAAATGCAGCTACCTTGGTGGAATAGAAGATGGGCGTGGGTATATGGCCTCCAAATTCCTGACTTCTCGTTCACACTGTACTTTAACTTCTAAACTTTCATCCCCAACAACTACTCGCCATGAAGGACTAATGACAAACTACACAAACATTTAAAAAAAGGCTAGTGATAAGATCTCTAATGGAAAGAAAATATTTGAGAAGACCAATCCTAATCGAATGACCTTATTAAGAACAAACATTCACACAAGAGTATAATATATATTTGATATACATTCAGATGTCTTCATAATTTTCATTGTTTTTATCTGCTTTACGTATTTTGAATCTTTTTAAATTTATCTGACACATGAATAACCATTTATTGCTGCATAATAGAACATATGAGTGATAGTTCTAGATCCCATATAAGAGCAAGAAATTATGCTTACATACCCTAGGGTGGCAAGAAAAGGTTGTCACAGGTACAATGGAATCTTCCTGTATATTCTACTTTGTATAATTGTTTCCAACGCCCTGCAACTGATTACCTTCAAATCCAGAGCCATATGCATGCCACAACCAAGATTGTTTTTCCTATAGATCGTCTTGGTCAGCTAGGCCAGACTGCAATGGGGCATCTTCAGTAAGAAACAATCTCACCTGAAAATGAAAACTTGACATCAATATCTATCTTATTGGTCTGTAAGAAAAATAGAGAGATGATGCCATAAAGGAACGTGAATCATTTTGTATAGATTAGAAGTAGCATTCCGTTCTTGATACAAGCGTATAGTAAAAGTACATATGATGATCAACAATATATAGAATTGCTTTGGATTTGATTATCCTTAGATCATTTACCACATCTTAATTTAATTCAATTTAAATATTAAGGTCCACCAATCGGAGAATGATAATGTAAAGTGAACATTGGGAGTTCCAAAGCATCTCCAGGAGAATAGCAGTAGAACAAAAACAAATGGAAACATCAGTAGTTCTAGAAATACCTCTAGGTCCTAAAAAAAGCCTGAAGAGAGCAAGAGAAGAAAAGAAGGCTTTAAAGATGATATGATCAAGAACTACATAACCTAACAAAAAAATGGGTGAGGATTTGAAGAGTACCAGGAAGAAAGCTTTAACCGAAAATGCCATCAATTAGTAGATCTCCAACACCCAAAAGAAAGAAGAAGTTGGTAATAATATTCCTGTTGACAATAAGTTGGGTGCTATAGCATCTGCACTGCCTGACTGACCTTGTAATAGAGATTTGGTCATGAGGCCTCTTGTAGTTAGAACTACCTCGAGAATGGAAGTTAGAGGTAATGATTTTGAATCTAGTATGGCTGCAAATAAGAGGTATTGAATCCAGAAATGGAGCTAGAGGGATTTACAATCTACCAGGTAACTGTAATTCTGGCATACATATTCCTGTATAAAATATACTTGATATACATCTAGAAATCTTCATAATTGGCATTGTTTTAATCTACTTTATGCATTTTGAATGTTTTAAAATTTATCCCACACATGATTAACCATTTATTGCTGCATAACAAAACATATGAGTGATAGTTCCAGATCTCATATAAGAGAAAGAAATTATGTTTGCATACCCTAGGGGGGAAACACAATGGAATCTTCCTGTATATTCTGCTTTGTATAATTGTTTCCAATGCCCCACAACTGATTACCTTCAAATCCAAAGCCATATGCATGCCACAACCGAGATTGTTTTGCCTGTAGATGGTCTTGGTCAGCCAGGCCAGACTACAATGGGGCATCTTCAGCAAGAAACAGTCTCACCTGAAAATGAAAACTTGACATCAATATCTATCTTATTGGTTTGTAAGAAAAATAGAGAGATGATGCCATAAAGGAACCTGAATCATTTTGTAGAGATCAAAAGTAGCATTCCCTTCTTGATACAAGTGTACAGTAAAAGTACATATGATGATCAACAATATATAGAATTGCTTTGGATTTGATTATCCTTAGAGCATTTACCACATCTTAATTTAATTCAATTTAAATATTAATGTCCACCAATCGGGGAATGATAATGTATAAAATGAACATTGGGAGTTCCAAAGCATCTTCGGGAGAACTACAATAGAACAAAAACAAATGGAAACATCAGTAGTTCCAGAAACAGCTCTAGGTCCTAAAAAAAGCATGAAGAGAGCTAGATAAGAAAAGAAGGCTTTAAAGATGATATGATCAAGAACTACATAACCTAACAAAAAAATGGGTGAAGATTTGAAGAGTACCAGGAAGAAAGATTTAACCGAAAATGCCATCAATTAGTAGATCTCCAACACCCAAAAGAAGGAAGAAGTTAGTAATACAGTTGCAGTTATGTGAGGTCCTGCTGTAGGTTTAGATATGGATAAGGACTGATGTTTTTGCTGATCAACACTAGGAGGGACCATAGAGACAGAGTCACCACCTTGGGATGATATTCCTGTAGAATTTGGTTGCATTTCTCTCATATTGTGCATAATCCCGATAGAATCATATAAATCTATTCCTATTATGGCTGTAATCAATCCTTCGTTAGATACCCTGTCCTTTATAAGTAAAATAAAGAATTAAAATCAGAAAAGGGCAGCATTTTCATAACATCTTAATCATCTCAGGAAGAATTAGATCTATGACAACTATAATTCCTAGAGCGATAATCAAATAGCAGCGAGATGACTAGCATCACCTACCGAGCTCTTGAAAATCTTGCAAAGGAGGAACTTCATTCAACTCCCTAGTTAAATCTTCTTCTATGGGATTCAATGGAATCCTAGGTGTATCATAATCACACGAGTCCTCCTCTGGCTCTAGTGGCTCTATGGGGCTACAAGTAATTCATTGCAAGTCTCATAGAACATTTCTTTCATCCCTATCCAACCGAAAAACATAAATGGCCTAGAAAAATAAAAAAAAATGCAGCTACCTTGGTGGAAAAAAAGATGGGTGTGGGTATATGGCCTCCAAATTCCTGACTTCTCATTCACACCATACTTTAACTTCTAAAAATTCATCCCTAACAAGTACTCGCCATGAAGGACTAATGACAAACTACACAAACATTTAAAAGAAGACTAGTGATAAGATCTCTAATGGAAAGAAAATATTTGAGAAGACCAATCCTAATCGAATGACCTTATTAAGAACAAACATTCACATGACTGTATAAAATATACTTGATATACATCCAGAAATCTTCATAATTGACATTGTTTTAATCTGCTTTATGCATTTTGAATGTTTTAACATTTATGCCACACACGATTAACCATTTATTTCTGCATAACAGAACATATGAGTGATAGTTCCAGGTCCCATATAAGAGCAAGAAATTATGTTTGCATACCTTAGGGGAGAAACACAAGGCTGTCACAGGTACAATGGAATCTTCCTGTATATTCTGCTTTGTATAATTGTTTCCAACGCCCTGCAATTGATTACCTTCAAATCCATATCCATATGCATGCCACAACCGAGATTTTTTTTCCTGTAGATGGTCTTGGTCAGTGAGTCCAGACTGCAATGGGGCATCTTCAGCAAGAAACGGTCTCACCTGAAAACAAAAACTTGACACCAATATCTATCTTACTGATCTACAAGAAAAATAGAGAGATGATGCCATAAAGGAACCTGATTCATTTTGTAGAGATCGGAAGTAGCATTCCCTTCTTGATACAAGTGTACAGTAAAAGTACATATGATGATCAACAATATATAGAATTGCTTTGGATTTGATTATCCTTAGAGCATTTACCACATCTTAATTTAATTCAATTTAAATATTAATGTCCACCAATCAGGGAATGATAATGTAAAGTGAACATTGGGAGTTCCAAAGCATCTCTGGAAGAACTGCAGTAGAACAAAAACAAATGGAAACATCAGTAGTTCTAGAAATAGCTCCAGGTCCTAAAAAAAGCATGAAGAGAACAAGAGAAGAAAAGAAGGCTTTAAATATGATATGATCAAGAACTAAACCTAACAAAAAAATGGGTGAGCATTTGAAGAGTACCGCGAAGAGAGCTTTAACCGAAAATGCCATCAATTAGTAGAT